>CM060912.1:876217198-877467198 GCA_030737875.1 Allium sativum | reverse complement strand
TTATTTATAAACTAATATCATTCTTAGATAATCGTGAAGTCGTTCAAGTTGGGGTATTTTAATTACCTCTCAGACCTTGACCAACTACATTCATGTCTTCAGAATAAATAGAAGTTTATTAATCACACGTTCCTTTGAAAATCCGATTTAAATCTCGACAAGGCTTCAATTCTAATTAGAATTCTTATGAAAATTCCTTAATATCTCTTTATTATGATGTTACAAATTATTTCAACAATTCAAACCATTTGTTTTAAAACCACATAAATAAAACCTTTATAAATCTCATATTAATACCTTATACATTTGTTATATTGATATACTTTTTTTCAAATTCTTATATTGATCGAAACAATTTAACTTATCATCTGTAACAATATTACAGATTTCATTTCAAAGCCATTTTACTTTCACTTATCACATTCTCTTTAAATAATACTCGACTACCTATTTGTTATCTAAAATCATATGATAATCCTTTAAAAACTTATGTCTAAAATAGTCCACCCCATTTATAACCAATGTTACAAAACACATTTACAAACCACTTGCTGCATTCATTAAATCAAAATCTTTTGCAAATTAATTACGATAACTTACCATTCTCTTTCACTTTCACATTGTTAACTGCATTCAAAAATCCCATTTCCAATTCATTATCGACAATTAACATTCGTTGTCGTTATTTAAATCTCATACTTTATTTACTCTCGCCAGCAGATACTATTCCGAACCTCGGAATATCACATTCCGATCTTCGGAATAATACTCATTTTGATCAATCATTCCGAACCTCGGAATAACACATTTCCGAACCTCGGAATAAGCCTCGCTTCCATTTACATAACTGAATCTCATTCATAAATGTCATTTATAAATTCATAATCGTACTTTCAACTTTGATTTCTTTTAAATTATGAAATCCCCTTTCCAAATCGTTATTCCTTTCAAATTTGTCAAATCTTATTCACGAAATGTTATTTAATCGCATTTCGTATTCATTTGAAACACCAGTTGTTAAAACGATTGTTTATCACAAAATATCACTCTTTAAACTCTTTTATAAATTCTCGTCTATCCATGATTCAATTATTCCATTTTGATGTTTTGAAATCCATTCAAACTTCTTTTACGACCGTTAAGGCCTTTATCAAACCATTTTGGTATTTAAATAACCAATCCGAAAGTTTATATCATTTAAACATTTATTCAATAATATCTTACATTTCTATTTGTTATATCTTATATATTTATAAAATTGGTAAATTTAACTTTGACCATTATTTTTACCAAAAATCATAGTTTGAATTCACATAAAAATATATTCATATCTTTGAAATCATTCAAAATCCATTTAACATTGATCTCGACAAATCATCTCTTTTGATTGACGGTACTAAAGAGGCTAACGGTTACTATAGTACTAAACCGTGAAATATAAACCAATTTCACATTCCATACAAGCAACATGATCATATTGATAAACGTTACCAATATCAACTGTTATTTCCTGTAAAACCATGGGTTACCGCAAATTCAAATTATTCAGTCCAATATTCGTTTTCATCTAGACAGATGAAACAAAACAGTTTAATAACAACAGTCAATAATAACTGTAACAGTCAATACTAGGATAATAACAGCAGTTCAAGCATTCAACTATTTGATCATAACGTTTATAGTGTTATAAACGTAACCACTGAGGTAAGTTACCTCACTTGGATTCAATCGTTAGAAATAACGACTAATTAAATTAAACGAACGTTTAATTTAACTGTTTTAGTCAATGAATATAAAATCAACAACAAACAAACAAACAAGCATAGCATAAAATTTTAAAACCCGACTTATATAAAATATAAGAGGGGAGAACTGAGTGAGTTTAACTCACCTGATTTCCATTCGTTGTATAAATGGTTCATTTCACCAGTTTCAGCTGCGTACACTCCGTCCGTTTCCATTTTCAACATGTTATGCTCGCCGACAGTTGGTCCTTCTCTTCGTTCTTCTTTGCTCACGCCAGACCACCCGCAACCTTTCCCTTCTCCTTTACTTCGCCAGACCAAATCCCTCCATTCACTTCTTTTTTTTTTTTTTTTAAACTGATGCCCTCCCTGTTGTCTTCTAGGACGCAAGCTCCTTCCCATGCTGTTCTTCCCAATACGATGCTGTGTTCTCACCATTGAAACCAACTTCACCCGTACACAGACCACATTCGCACCCAATCTCTGGCGACTCCGTTCATCACTGCAACTTCCAGCATCACCCAGGGCTCCGTCCCCTAGATCCATGCTGCCGGTTCGGTCGTTGACTGCTCACTCACGCAAGACCCGGGGAAGAGTAGCGTATTTATTTAAATGGGGCATTGATTTTATCATTTTGTATATGGATCTGGTTCGGCATGCAACAGGGGGGAAGATGGAAGAAGAATGGCGCGTTTTCTTCTTTTGCTGTGAAGCGTAGGAGAACAAGGATAGAGCAGATGTATATTTATAAGAGGTGTCACCGTGGGCATCAAGGAATAGCGTATAGGTGTACAGAGATTTTAGGCCGGTAGCTGTGTGATGGGCGTGATTGTCAAAAACGTGACAGTCAAGGTTTTAGTTGGATTGGGACGCAAGGCGCAAGTAATATCAGCTTTGGCACGCAAGGATGCTTTATTAAATAAAAAGGTTTCAGTCCACGTAATCCTTAGTAAAAGAGAGTATGGTGGTGGGATGTTTTATTAATATTTTATTGTGTAAAGCTTAGCATTGGAGAAATGTGTCAAACTATCTACATAAATTCCCTGTTTTTGACAAACAAATATGTAATCCTAGCATAAAAAAATATTCTGGATCCAATGGGACAGGTTTCGTCGAATTCCGACACCGTTTGCGAAAATCCTTTAGAAAATATCGATGAAAAACACCGAGCATTAATTCCTTAAAATAACAGAAAAAATCCTAAAAATATGAGGCCTTGACGTTTCACTAGACCTCTTCCTAAGGTTTCGTATGAAACTTGTTTCGTTGAATTTAGAGTTCGTTTGACCAATTAACCATTCAAATAAAGTTACCTACACCACTATGTATTCATATATGAGCATTGCAGACTGAAATAAAAATACAGTCGTGTTCAATGAGGTGTCGCGATCCCAAAAATATAATAATACCGGTAGTTTGACTCATATTGTGAAACCCCAAAATGTTGATTACAGGGTGCAAAATACTCCACATAAAAAGTTGCTTATTTAATTAATTAAAAATTACCATAAAATTCTAAAAATTAAATTATCACTACGCCTCAAAAGAACCTAGTCTAAATTCGAAACTGATATGCAGTTATATCCAATAAACCGTTACGGTCGATAAACGATTACGCCGTTGTTTTTCTGCCAAATTGATTTGGGCATAACTTCCAATCTACACGACGAAATCCCGATTTTTCTCTTCCACTAGAAAAATATACTTCTCCAGCTCCGTACATTTCTTGTTTCATAGAAATCCGATTTAAAACGGACTCTGTATATCCAGTTGAAGTTCAAAACTCTATTTTACGAACTGCAGCGCTGTTCTGAGCTCATTTTATTTTATATATGAATATATATCGTTCAGCTTCGTTTAAATAGCGATTTAAATATTAAAACCCTTTTATATTCCAAATAAAATATTTAAAATAAATAAAATATTTGGTTGCCAAAAATACAGGACGTTACATTCTTTCCCCCTTAAAATAATTTCGTCCTCGAAATTGCTAAGGTAGAAAAATGAACCCTATTAACAGGTTAAAACTATTTGTTTACTCCGGTTTCACTAAACCAATTTATTTTAAATTAATTTATTAATTTATTTCTATAAACGAAAACTTTCAAAAATTCTGAAAATTTTCTAACACTCGAAATTTCTGAAAATTTTCGCCAGCACCTCCTTTATACTGGTCAATAGCTCAAACTCCAATTCGCCTCTCTAGGCCTTCTTCAACCCAAAAGAAAATCAAACAGCCAAGTGGCTTGCCAAACAGGCTCATAAATCCCATCAACTCATATGAATATAAACGTGTACCTTTTTGTCGGGCATTTAGCTCTGTTATCAACTTAGCATATCCCAATATCATCCAATCAATCTCCAATCACTTTTGCCTCCAACACAACCCTTCTCTTAACCAAGCCTAATTCCAATCAAACTGCAATTCCAATCTCAATTCAAAATTCTTACTCAACAATTTATTTCCATTCCAGGCTATCTCTAATCCAGTCTAATTCTACTTGATACCATTCTATTTCAATTCAATTCAACTTCAAATTTGCTTTCACAAATTTCTATTTAATTTGTGTTGATTTCAAACAATCTTTACCTGGGAGTTTCAAATGGCTTCGCCTTTTTAAAAACCAAATATCCTTTTCTGGAATTTCAAAACAACTTGTTTTCTCTAAACAATTCAAAAACAAAATCTTTGGTAGTAGTCCGTCACTTACAAACTCGAAAATGAACACCGATGATGTCCGGATCAACATCGGAATCTATTTCCAAGCTATCGAAGTGAGTTCAATACTATGTCACCTTCAAAACCATTTCTAAACACTTTCATTTTGAAACCCATTTCAGAATATCCCTTTTCAATGTTTGTAACAAATTTAGAATCTCCCAGGATTTTAAAATTCACATATATTCAATTTAATTCCATTTACAACGCTTATTCAAATTTTAGCAATTTTAATTCCAATTCTGAACTTAAATTCAGATTTAATTCATCTGATTCCATATATTTCACTTATATGAAATTCTGATTTATTATTTACATAACCATTTCACATTTTATAATCTTATTCGATTATAATCACAACCAACACATCCAATATACTATAATAATTTCAAATATCTATACTTTGCTTATCTCAAAAAATAATAATTTGGGCAAAGTTATTTCATTTACCCCTTTTTCAAAACATATCATGTCGACCCATCGTATTTGAGTGTTTATAAACTTCTATCGATACAGTGGATCAAACTGATCGATCAGAACCCATAAACAATTCAACCAATAAATCTACACAATATAAAACCATTTTTATATCAAATAACAAATACATTCACTCGTATATATATACTCAAACTCAATCTAGGGTATTGCTAACCCCATCTCTACTGAGTCACGCCACAGAGCCAAGGTAAATCACTTAACCTTCAGCTCTGATACCAACTGTAACGACCCGGGGAATTCGACGCCCAAATTCTGACAATAATATACCAATCCTGTATTACTGGTCGGAACTCAAGTATCGAAAACACCAGATAGTTATGAGAAAGAATATTAGAAGGTGAGATAAGAAAGAAAGAAATATTAGAATAGAAGAAGAAGAAGGAATAACACAGCATAGCCTCACATCGCAGCGGAACAAAATATAATATGGAAATAAATCTTTATTGAGAGCTTTCAAAATTACTTACAGTATCAGAGTACATCAACATATCTGGACAGTTATATAACCTGTCCTCATATACAATCACACAGCGGAACAGTAGCTATCTATATAACCATACGTTTGAACTCTTCCAGCTTGTCTCTGGACTTCGCAGCATCCGGTAACTTGGACCTGTACACCCCGGCCTAACCCGAGCATTTACAAAACACCGGGTCAGTCTGGTGAACCAGAGTGAGATAAACTCGCACAGTATTAAGGTATCACACAACTTGATTTTAAAGTAAAATCTTTTCGAAAGAAAAGGATAATCGTAAGACCGAATCCACACATAAATACGGACAATTTTTACCTTACGATAACCCAAAACAGTTTGAAATCAATATCTTTTCTGATATTATAATAGTGTCTAAATACAAGTAAATATCAATCTAGCGGAACGCTTGCATCTCACGCTCCACATATATAGTATACAATCAAAACCGCAGGCGCTTATTGGAGATTGGATTCCGACCTTGACAAGGTATGGGACCACCTGCCGATAGTGTATCTCTAGAGGCGAATACACTGGGTTCAACAAGAACGTCTTGCAACCCGGCCCTCACATGACCGACCACTCATTTCGCTTGAGTGTATCGAATGTATATCACCAACGGTTGGGCTCAAACCACCGTTCCCGAATGGGCAGAATCGATAGAATAAGAACAAAAGGAATTTCTCTAGATAGGTGATTATACACCCTAATGGGAGCGACCCACATAGCCATGCTGCCTGCCCGATTTCTGTCATCTCCCGGTTGATGAGGATTGAGGCTACGCTCTATCAGCACATCTCATTCACTTTGAATGCCACATCGTCAGATCCATCAGAATCACTAATTGACGTCCACAACAATACATTATGTGTTAGCTGAAAGAAGTTTCCTTCTCCGCTTCCACTCTTGGTATGGTTGAAGAAATCAATGTACGTGACCTTTTCTGGAAATACTCTGTCAGACATTCATCCATACAAGTCACCCAGGAACAGGATGAACCGAAGGTACCCTCCTACTGCTTTCTAGGAATCACCCTGAGAATCAGTAGCGAGAAGTCCTTGCAATCCGTAGATTCCAACCACGACCGAATCACAGTTTATCTCTGGTTGCAAGTCAGAGATTTTAAGTAATCCTTCCGCTTATGAAGATCCATGGTCTTCAATAGCTCCATTTCGAATCAGCATCTTCATCGTATTCGTATTTGCTGGACGGAATGGTTTTCGAATATAAATTCGATCCCGGTCTTTCCGTACCAACAATCGCATGGGCCAATTTTGATAGTCGGTTATTTAACTATCAAATAAAACAACCATTCATCCATAAAAGAAAATGGATTCACTGATTCAATACTCAGTATCATTTAGCCTCTTTAACGAACCGTCCGTTAATTATATTTTTCAAATCTCCCAATATCTAAACATCGCTTTTACTTCTCATTATAAAATAAGAATATTCTCCAAATTTATCTTATTCAACTTATAAAGTTCCAAAGCAGTTTATAATATCATTCCCGGAAATTATAACTTTGTTTCCCTTAACTGTCCTTATTTATAAACTAATATCATTCTTAGATAATCGTGAAGTCGTTCAAGTTGGGGTATTTTAATTACCTCTCAGACCTTGACCAACTACATTCATGTCTTCAGAATAAATAGAAGTTTATTAATCACACGTTCCTTTGAAAATCCGATTTAAATCTCGACAAGGCTTCAATTCTAATTAGAATTCTTATGAAAATTCCTTAATATCTCTTTATTATGATGTTACAAATTATTTCAATAATTCAAACCATTTGTTTTAAAACCACATAAATAAAACCTTTATAAATCTCATATTAATACCTTATACATTTGTTATATTGATATACTTTTTTTCAAATTCTTATATTGATCGAAACAATTTAACTTATCATCTGTAACAATATTACAGATTTCATTTCAAAACCATTTTACTTTCACTTATCACATTCTCTTTAAATAATACTCGACTACCTATTTGTTATCTAAAATCATATGATAATCCTTTAAAAACTTATGTCTAAAATAGTTCACCCCATTTATAACCAATGTTACAAAACACATTTACAAACCACTTGCTGCATTCATTAAATCAAAATCTTTTGCAAATTAATTACGATAACTTACCATTCTCTTTCACTTTCACATTGTTAACTGCATTCAAAAATCCCATTTCCAATTCATTATCGACAATTAACATTCGTTGTCGTTATTTAAATCTCATACTTCATTTACTCTCGCCAGCAGATACTATTCCGAACCTCGGAATATCACATTCCGATCTTCGGAATAATACTCATTTTGATCAATCATTCCGAACCTCGGAATAACACATTTCCGAACCTCGGAATAAGCCTCGCTTCCATTTACATAACTGAATCTCATTCATAAATGTCATTTATAAATTCATAATCGTACTTTCAACTTTGATTTCTTTTAAATTATGAAATCCCCTTTCCAAATCGTTATTCCTTTCAAATTTGTCAAATCTTATTCACGAAATGTTATTTAATCGCATTTCGTATTCATTTGAAACACCAGTTGTTAAAACGATTGTTTATCACAAAATATCACTCTTTAAACTCTTTTATAAATTCTCGTCTATCCATGATTCAATTATTCCATTTTGATGTTTTGAAATCCATTCAAACTTCTTTTACGACCGTTAAGGCCTTTATCAAACCATTTTGGTATTTAAATAACCAATCCGAAAGTTTATATCATTTAAACATTTATTCAATAATATCTTACATTTCTATTTGTTATATCTTATATATTTATAAAATTGGTAAATTTAACTTTGGCCATTATTTTTACCAAAAATCATAGTTTGAATTCACATAAAAATATATTCATATCTTTGAAATCATTCAAAATCCATTTAACATTGATCTCGACAAATCATCTCTTTTGATTGACGGTACTAAAGAGGCTAACGGTTACTATAGTACTAAACCGTGAAATATAAACCAATTTCACATTCCATACAAGCAACATGATCATATTGATAAACGTTACCAATATCAACTGTTATTTCCTGTAAAACCATGGGTTACCGCAAATTCAAATTATTCAGTCCAATATTCGTTTTCATCTAGACAGATGAAACAAAACAGTTTAATAACAACAGTCAATAATAACTGTAACAGTCAATACTAGGATAATAACAGCAGTTCAAGCATTCAACTATTTGATCATAACGTTTATAGTGTTATAAACGTAACCACTGAGGTAAGTTACCTCACTTGGATTCAATCGTTAGAAATAACGACTAATTAAATTAAACGAACGTTTAATTTAACTGTTTTAGTCAATGAATATAAAATCAACAACAAACAAACAAACAAGCATAGCATAAAATTTTAAAACCCGACTTATATAAAATATAAGAGGGGAGAACTGAGTGAGTTTAACTCACCTGATTTCCATTCGTTGTATAAATGGTTCGTTTCACCAGTTTCAGCTGCGTACACTCCGTCCGTTTCCATTTTCAACATGTTATGCTCGCCGACAGTTGGTCCTTCTCTTCGTTCTTCTTTGCTCACGCCAGACCACCCGCAACCTTTCCCTTCTCCTTTACTTCGCCAGACCAAATCCCTCCATTCACTTCTTTTTTTTTTTTTTTTTTTTAAACTGATGCCCTCCCTGTTGTCTTCTAGGACGCAAGCTCCTTCCCATGCTGTTCTTCCCAATACGATGCTGTGTTCTCACCATTGAAACCAACTTCACCCGTACACAGACCACATTCGCACCCAATCTCTGGCGACTCCGTTCATCACTGCAACTTCCAGCATCACCCAGGGCTCCGTCCCCTAGATCCATGCTGCCGGTTCGGTCGTTGACTGCTCACTCACGCAAGACCCGGGGAAGAGTAGCGTATTTATTTAAATGGGGCATTGATTTTATCATTTTGTATATGGATCTGGTTCGGCATGCAACAGGGGGGAAGATGGAAGAAGAATGGCGCGTTTTCTTCTTTTGCTGTGAAGCGTAGGAGAACAAGGATAGAGCAGATGTATATTTATAAGAGGTGTCACCGTGGGCATCAAGGAATAGCGTATAGGTGTACAGAGATTTTAGGCCGGTAGCTGTGTGATGGGCGTGATTGTCAAAAACGTGACAGTCAAGGTTTTAGTTGGATTGGGACGCAAGGCGCAAGTAATATCAGCTTTGGCACGCAAGGATGCTTTATTAAATAAAAAGGTTTCAGTCCACGTAATCCTTAGTAAAAGAGAGTATGGTGGTGGGATGTTTTATTAATATTTTATTGTGTAAAGCTTAGCATTGGAGAAATGTGTCAAACTATCTACATAAATTCCCTGTTTTTGACAAACAAATATGTAATCCTAGCATAAAAAAATATTCTGGATCCAATGGGACAGGTTTCGTCGAATTCCGACACCGTTTGCGAAAATCCTTTAGAAAATATCGATGAAAAACACCGAGCATTAATTCCTTAAAATAACAGAAAAAATCCTAAAAATATGAGGCCTTGACGTTTCACTAGACCTCTTCCTAAGGTTTCGTATGAAACTTGTTTCGTTGAATTTAGAGTTCGTTTGACCAATTAACCATTCAAATAAAGTTACCTACACCACTATGTATTCATATATGAGCGTTGCAGACTGAAATAAAAATACAGTCGTGTTCAATGAGGTGTCGCGATCCCAAAAATATAATAATACCGGTAGTTTGACTCATATTGTGAAACCCCAAAATGTTGATTACAGGGTGCAAAATACTCCACATAAAAAGTTGCTTATTTAATTAATTAAAAATTACCATAAAATTCTAAAAATTAAATTATCACTACGCCTCAAAAGAACCTAGTCTAAATTCGAAACTGATATGCAGTTATATCCAATAAACCGTTACGGTCGATAAACGATTACGCCGTTGTTTTTCTGCCAAATTGATTTGGGCATAACTTCCAATCTACACGACGAAATCCCGATTTTTCTCTTCCACTAGAAAAATATACTTCTCCAGCTCCGTGCATTTCTTGTTTCACAGAAATCCGATTTAAAACGGACTTTGTATATCCAGTTGAAGTTCAAAACTCTATTTTACGAACTGCAGCGCTGTTCTGAGCTCATTTTATTTTATATATGAATATATATCGTTCAGCTTCGTTTAAATAGCGATTTAAATATTAAAACCCTTTTATATTCCAAATAAAATATTTAAAATAAATAAAATATTTGGTTGCCAAAAATACAGGACGTTACAGCTACTCTGAGCTGATGGAATCCAGTAGGAAGATCAAGGGAGAACAGATGTTCCTACAAGCTGATCAATCGGATCATCGATCCTTGGTAATGGTTGTCTATTCTTCTTGTTCAACTCACGATGATCAACATACGGGCGAAGCGAACTGTCCACATTAGTAGCGAATACTACTAGAGCACCTTCCTTGGAAATTCTTCATCGAATGGAGTTCTTCTCAAGCAACTCCTTCACTTGCTTACTTAGCTCCCGTCTCACGGGACCATGTGCCTTACCGGCCACATAACTGGCTTGGCATTATCAACCAGATAAATGCGGAAATCTATCTCTCGTTTAGGGGTAACCCCCTTCACTTCACCCAAGGTATCCGGATATTCTCGGACCACGCTCACCGATTGCAAACTATCGATAGACGAGTCGAGGGATTTAAGATAACACAACATGACGAGACTCATAGGGTTACTAGAAATCCCTAGGGTATTACCGAGGCGAGTCATGAGCCTCCCAACCCTATGCTCAAAAATCAAGAATGGCTCCAAAACTGGACAACCAATCCATGGTCAAAATCAACTCATACCCCATGAAACCGAAAATACAAGCATCACACGAGAACTCTACACTAGAGATAGAGTTTTTCAAATCCACGTAGATAATAGACAAGTGGGCGAAAACCCCAATTGGATTTGAACGGGATCATAAACTAGACTAGTACTCAGGTGCAAACTTTCAACTAGATCAGATGAAATAAGCTATGCGATGCACCAAAATCAAACAAGGTATGAACAGGAAAATCAGAAATGTATACAAGGCTTTCAACAGAAATACTACCTCGATCGGGAGCTGGAGCAGCATTGAGAGCATGAACTTGCCTTCTCGAAGGTCCAGCACGTTGAGTCTGACCCTGGCCTTGCCCTTGCTTCTTCGGGCAATCCTTACTGAAATGTCCAGTCTCACCGCAGAAAAAGCATTCACCATTATTCCTTTTTCTCTTCCGACATTCCTTACTAAGATGCCCAACTGAAGCGCAATAATGGCACTTCCTCTTGTTGTTCTTGCCCTTGTTCTTGTTCTTATTGCCTTGACTGCTCTGACCGCTTGGATTACCCTGATTTCCTTTCCACTGGGAATCAGTCTTCTTGGCTTGAGTATCCTTCATCTTGATCTCCTCCTTGTCACTCCTACTCTCTTCATTAAGTAGGGCCATATTCACCAAACTCTCGAAAGTTGCCCCCAAGGGTATATGAGTCATGGCCAAACCATGTAATGGCTCGTTTAATCCTAGAGCAAAGTATAGGGCCTTCTTCTGAGCTGTGTTAACAAAGTCTAAACCGACCTGAGCCAGTTGATTAAACTGATCTATGTATTCCCTAATAGTCATGTCCCCTTGCCTCAGTGATAGGAACCTTAGTCCAAACTTTCCCCGAAAGTCTTCCCAAGTCTCAATTGGCCTAGTAACGGTGGTGACCACCCACCAACGTGCAGCTTCTTCCTTTAGCAACCATACTGAATCTTCCTACGGTCATCTATATCAAAGAAGGCAAAAAGATCTTCGGTTTCTTTCAACCAATTCCTTGCCTCCACATAAGTCTCGGTTCCAAAGAAATTCTTGCAACCCATCGCCTTAAAATCTTGGCAAATCTCTGCGAAGTCAGTTTGAGGATGCTGAGGGGAAGGAGGAAGAGGAACCTCAGCGACAGGAGGAAGAGGAACATCAACTACCGGAGGAGGAGTAATATTTGCGGGGCCGACTTCGGTCGCCCTAGCCTCCAAAAGTCTCCTATACCAAACAGGTACGTGTACTCCCTCCGGAATGGCAAAGTTATCGGCCATACTGAAAACGAAGAAAAAGATAGATTCAGAATGGAGAAAAACGAAGGAATTTTGCTAATGGCTTTTTGGGGAATAGCCTTTAAAATAAACTAGACTTTTCTTTGGAAAATACTTTATACTTGGTTTTGAAAATAGTTTTCCAAATTTAAAAAAAAAAACCTTTTTGTTCTTTCTCGTAAACCATATGCTCTGATACCAAATGTAACACCCCACCTCCGCCAGTACCACTCTTGCTAGTGCACTGACTTTGGAGGGGCGTTTGAATCAGGTAAACATGCAAAATGATATATCAAGGCAGAACAAGAACATATGTATATATGTAAACAGAGTAAATAACATAGATAAAACAGCGGAAGATTTAAACCATTTCAAAACAAGTCTGGTACAACATAATATCAATTTTCCCAATAAACAAGTCTAGATAAAACAACATCATCTGAAAACAGAAATACATAAGTGCTATCCCCAAAATACGTGAGAACCATAGCTAGCTTCATGTAGAAAGCGTACATGTACTGAAATCCCACAAGCAAGTAATCCAAAATCCAAGCTAGGCTCCTGTATTCCCTCCCTGAGAACCTGAGTAAGCCCTACTACAATCAATGTAAACTGATAAAGTTAACTGGTATGGGCAGCAAGGGATGAACATAAGGATAACAACATACTAGCATGATGATTAACTATCAAGGTAGATAAAGGTGTCATCGCATAATCAGGATTAAGGTTTTGCACCACAGGTGTACTAGTAAACTAACATGACTTGAATAAACGAGTATTGATCTCTTGGCCCAAGCTTTGGCCCAATAACATGAAGTGACCCCAATACGAGGTCCAAAGTGTAAACAAGAAGTGATCCCCAGGCCCAAGTTTGGCCCAACATCAAGAATGACCCAAACCAAGGTCCAACTAGCACGGTCTAGTCGATCGGCTCCCTATAAGCCTATCTCGTCAAGTGTCTGTGTCATACGGCCCAACTACGAAGTGTAGCTAAACTGTGCTAGGTCCACCCTAGGGTGTATCAATTCCTAGGGTGTCAACCACCGACACAAACCAAGCACACACATGTGCACGATCATGGCCCGCCTGAACCCACACCGGCGCACCTACTCAGCCGTCGTTTGGTCGCTTACATGGCATCCCAGTAATCGTGCCCCACCCTAGCCTAGTCCCTAGGGTATCATGATACAACTAAGAGGGTTACTGGTGCAAAGGACCACGTAACTAGGGTTTCCTTAATGGGTTAAACGTGGTTAACCCAACTCATCCAAGTACCAAGTTGGTTAAGTGTACCCAAGGTTCATGACTTAACCCTATCAACCCATCGTGTTTAATTGGTTAAGTATTCAAGCGGTCCATGACTTAACCCTACCATGTGGCACTAATTAATTTAATGCACCCAACCTCTCACATTAGACCTTGTTGTGGTTACTAGTTAGGCCGGGCGGGTCCGGGTAGGTTTACACCACAACTTAGTCTAACCTCGGGTTTCACGTGCAACATGACCAACTACTCACATTGGGTCCTATTGCTTGTAGCCACTAGTTAAGCCGGTCGGTTCCGGGTAGGTTTATGCTACAAGCTCAACCCAACCTCGAGTTGGTCACACTTATCTTTTCTAAGTGTCATGTCCACCATGTTTCCAAAACACATTACAAGTTTTTCAAGCAATTGGGTAGACCTAACTTAATAGGTAAATTCCCAATGGGTAGACCTAACTTAATAGGTAAATTCCCAAGCTTACGTTTTTATGTCTTTTAAGTTTACCCAACCCCAAACGCAATCCCATCGCTTACATATCGCAATATCGCATAAAGGATAGAAAGAGGGAACTTGGCATAATCATGACATAGAGGTGTTGGAGCCACAAGTTAAACATGGTGGCATATGGGACAAAGATGTGATCATAAACTTGCATATCTTGTTATCAACTTGCAAAATATTCATAAGCATGCATAACATCATTTTAACTTGCATAGTGTTCATATGCATACATAACATGGTTTCAACTTGCATAAAGTTCATATGCATGCATAACATCATTTCAACTTGCATAGTGTTCATATGCATGCGTAACATGACAGCATGAACAAAATGTTCAACCCAAACTTGCATAACATACTTGCATACCATAACATGACATACTTGCCTATAAACTTGCATATTACAACATGATAAACTTGCATATCAACTTGCATATAACAACATGATAAACTTGCATATCAACTTGCATATTACAACATGATAAACTTGCATATCAACTTACATAACATATGACAACTTGCATATCAATCTTGCATACGAAACTTGCATAGCATATGACAACTTGCATATCATACTTGCATAATAAAACTTGCATGACATATGACAACTTGCATATCAAACTTGCATACAAAACTTGCATGACACACCATAGGAAACTTGCATAACACATCATAGAAAATTTGCATATCATACATTTAACTTAAAAGTTCAAGTATGAAAGGAATAGGGCTTACAATGCTTATGCGGACTCAAATGAGTTTAGCAAATGTAAGAAACCCCTTATGCAACTAATTAAACCCCAAAAATGCAAGCAAACTTGATCAAAACTCTCCCTTTATGATGCCAATAGAGAAACAAGACTTGAATGCAAGCTAATGATGATCATACAAGTCTAAAAACACTTGTATGCATGGAAAATCACTTAGGAATTGATTTAGGAATTGTATGAAGAGAGTGGAGGCCATGAGAGGTTTGATTTTGACATAGTTTAGTTGCTAGAATGAATAATGAATGATTTAGGGTAGGTTAGGGTCTTATTTATAGATTAGGTGAGTGTTTTAGGCCCTTAGATTAACCCTAAATTAGATTAGGACCCTTAGATTTCGGAACCTTCCAGAAACCAGCCCTAAGACCAAGCCCAAACCCCAAACTGGTGCACCCAACCACAGAACTCTCTAGAAACTGTGCAGGTTTCCTGGCTCGACACGGGCGCACTTCCCAAGTGCGCCAGTGTAAAAATGTGTTGGCGCACTTCACAAGTGTGCCAGTGCATTTTTGTGTTGGCGCACTTCACAAGTGCGCCAGTGCATTCTGGCTAGTTTTCGGTTTTTCTACCTAACTTCATTCGTCCATATCTTCTTCATACGGACTCCGATTTTTGAAAACTTAGACTCTATTTCGCGTATTTTTCCGAGACGAACGCAATGGCATAGCCCGTTTCCCTTGATTCAGATTTTAGAATTAAATTCTGCCTCAATTTATGTTATAACAGGTTATTGAAAATACGGGTTGTTACAAATCTGATGCATTGTTGTAATATACAATGAAATGTTCTTTCGTCTGCGTTCTGTTGTGGCTTGTTCTCGAACTATCCGCGCTTTCCTCACCGGGGAAGTTACGGGTTTTCACATACTGGAACTGACCTGAAGAGATTTAGAGCATGATACAGTTTAGGCGATTAAAATGTCTGGTGCAATCAACTAACGCAAATCGTTATTTAACGGTTATCGCGCCAAGGTGAGTAAAATTACTAACTCTGATTTATTTTAAAATATTATAATTATATTTTAATGTTGTTTGAATGTTGTATGATGGTCATTTTGGCAAATTACAGTTAAAATTGGTTGAATAATATATATCGTTGCATATGTACACATCGTCGGTTGGACACCGATTCTACTGATTGTAATATCCCCTAGTATAGAGTTAGTGTTAATTGTGTTGAAAAATATCTGTGGATGGAGGAAACCGGTTGGAGGAATCCAACCGGATTCCTCAATATTTATATATACTGTTTGTTTTATATATGCACTGTTTAAACCATGTTGAATGAAAATTTAACGATATGTTGATTTAATAAATAGACGGTATCGATTAAGAAAATGGCAACAGTCAACCACGAACCCATCTGTTGTTAAGGAGTTGATTGACCGTCAGGCAAATCAACGAAGTTAATTATAAAAATTATATTTTTATAATTAAAACAAAGTTTTAAATTATAATAGAAGTTCTATTATAAACCAGTATTTTAGAGTTCGTTTTATAAAGTAAATAAAAACGATTGTTGACATTTAAATAAATTTATGAAGCAGAAATTATCCTACGATTAATTATTTGGATAATTATTTTAAGACAAACAATTTAGAAATATTATTTGATTAAATATATTAATCTAATGGTAAGAAGTAATTAAAATCAGTTAACGAATTTATTGATGAAATGAAGTTGATTTAAAATCAATTGTTTAATTGAAAAATGATTATTAGATTAAATAGGTCCTTGTAAAGAAGTTATAAATAGACCTGTGGAATGGATAAAGCAAAGAGTTAATGTTAAAATAAATACTCATAAACAATAGAGATTTCAAAGTAATAATATGGTGTTATAAAACCATAGTTAAAATTAAACAAGAAAATACGGTCTGATAGATATTATAAGTAATAATGGATTAGAGTACAGACTTATATCTGTTCTAAGGTAAGAACGTTGTCGATCAAGGTCTGAGAGGTAAATAAAATACCCCAACTTGAACGGCTTCACTATTATCGAGGAACGATATCAGCTTGTAACGAAAAGGAATGTCAAGATTTGTATAAAGGAAATATGGTAGCATATTGCAAGTCTTAAAACTACAGCGATAAAATAACGCTGTTGACTAGGCTTAAGCGTGACTGTTATGTCGAGATTAGTTATAAAGGAGAATATTACAGCGTATGACAAGTTTTGAACTGTAACGATAAATTAACGTTGTTAACCAAACCTAAGCGTGATTTGTATATATAGCAGCACTTCCTAGGAAATGAAACAGTTTGATTTGAAATCCACTTATTCTAAAAGTAATAGGTAACGGTGTTTGTCCAAAGAAAATATAAGAATAAGTTTAGAAAGAGAAATTGGAGAATCGTGTTAGAAAACGATGACAGCATTTCGATGGTCGAAATGTAATTAGAATTAAACCATTAGGATTTGGAACTATAATTCGATGAAGTCGAATTTATTAAAGTAAATTATTTTAGGAATTATAATCTGATAGGGTAATTAACATTTAGTATTAAACAAATAAATGTTAATGGGATACGATTCAGTATTTAGTTATAAACTTGATATTTATTTGATAAGAAATCGACTTAGAAACAGAGTTTATAAAGTGGAATAGGAATATGAAAGTATGAAAGAGATCTCGGTAAATAAGATAAGGGAAATTATTACGTGAATAAAGAATTATATGATAAAGGTGTTCAGATTTCTAAAATAAGGGATGGTATTCACATTTCAAAGTGAATAATGTTTTAAAAGTGAACGTGGGGCCGATTAAAAGGTTGAAATGAAATTGGAAATATTTTCTAATGTAAATAGGGTAGATTATCCAAGTATAGAAATAAAGAATGTGAAAATAATGGATTGAACGTTGATAACGTATATTTTCTGCAACGTAGGAGAATAAGAGTTTATAATAATTGGAACTGTTTTCCAAGAAGTGCAAAAGGCTAAAACGGGGGTTGAGAAATATCTAGTAAGATACGGGAATTCGAATAATAAAGTCGAATGTTAAATAAAAAGTGCCCGTGATTGTGTGATACATTTGAATGAATGTTGTTTTACTTCGATAGTTAAATAACCGACTATCGAAGTGTTTTGACCATCGTTGTCAATACGGAAAGACCGGTTAAATATATTATCTGAAAACCACTCCGTATAGGCATAGGCGCCGCGAATTATATTATGCTGAAGACAATTGAAGACGGAGTAAAATTGCAAGGGTCGTCCAGTTATAGAATGGTTCTTTCTGTTTGTCCAGTCCCAGGACAACTTGTATGGATGAGTGTCTGACTGAGTATTTCCAACGGTCACGCTGTTGATTCTTACGAATATACCAAGTGGGTGGGGAGAAGGTAACTTCTCTTTATTCTACACCCAGTGTGCATTTGTGTAATCAATATGTGATTACGGATTTGACGATGTGGCATTCAAAGTGAATGGTGATCAGATGTTCTGAAAATAGACGAAACCTCTAGCCTCACAACCAGGGAATAACAAAAGTTGGGCTAGGCAGCATGGCTAGTTGGGTCATCCCTAAGCAGGGTGTATTGTCACCGATCTAGAGAAAATTCATATTTATACTTCTTTTCGATTCTGTATCTTCGGATGACGGTTGGATGGCCTATAACCGTGGTGGAAATATATTCGATACACTTAAGCTAAATGAGTGGTCGGTCATGTGTGGCCGGGTTGCAAGACGTTCTTGTTGAACCCAGGTGTATCCCCTCTAGAGTACACTGATCGGTAGGTGCTCCCATACCTTGTCTATTGGAATCCAAACTCCAATAAGCGCCCTGCGGTTTATGATTTTATACTATATATATGTGTGTGTGTGTGTGGAGTGTGAGATGCAAGCGTTCTGCTACTTGAATATTAATGTGTTTAGACATTATCATAATATCACTGATTTTGATATCAAAGTATTTTGGATTATAGTAAGGTAAAAACCATCCATGTTTATGTGTGGGCTGGTCTTACTATTATCTTCTTGTTTTGAAAAGGATTTTCAAAGTTAAACAGTATAGTTGGAATTTACTCACACCAGTCCCATGACTGACCCAGAGTTTATTTTGTTTGTGTTTTCCCTAAACTCTTGGGTGCCAAATTTGTACGGGCAGTCAAGTGTTTCAGGATTTTACAGATTCACTTGGAGGAGCTCAAAAGCAGGAAGCTTCACCATTATTTATTTAGAGATTATTTCTGCTGTGATGTATATGAGTTATACTCTGATATGGTATGTATACTAAGATGTAGATTTGTATTTCAAGATTTTGTTATATAATATATTTATTCGTTCCGCTGTGAGTTCGTGGTTACTCTGATTCTGTTCAATATGTTCTTCTTCTTCTTCTTCTTCTTCTTCTATTCTATTAGTTCTATCTTTTCTATCTCATCCTCTAAATTCTTTCTATTAATAATCTGAATTTTCGTGCACTTTGAGTTGAATGTGTAGGAAATTAGTCAGCTCAAATCAGTACGGATTTTCCGGCCACTACATGTTTGGATTGTGTTGTTGGTTGCTTGAATAAATCTGAACATGATAGACTTGGTTTAAAATCAATATGAAATGAATAAGTTGGATAAATCAATCCAGATTAATAAACCTGAATGGATAATTAAAGAAATAAATGAAGTGATTATCAATAATTATAATCTAATGTGGATTAGATTGTGTGTAGAACTGGTTGGATCGTATGATATGGATATCTGAAACTAATTAATGTTGTTTGGGGACTAATGGAATTTATCTGAGTTGAGAACAGGTGCAGAAGTGCCAATTCAGCTTTAAGATCCATCCAAGAGAAAATTCTGGAGTTAATTGAATCCAGTTTGAATAGAGCTGCATAATAACTAAGCCAGCTTGAATATAAAATATTGCTTACCGCATAGTAACGCTCGCAAAAAGGTACGCCTATGCAGAATATGAAATTTTGGTTTTATTTGGGTTTTGAGTTTGGTTTTTGAATTTTTTCCAACCTTGTTGGTCGATGGATACATATTTCTTGAACCTGCGATATTGCAGATGTCCTCCGTACGGGGGAGACTCTGCCAAAAATTTTCCAAAATTTAAGGTATTAGAAATTTTTTGAAATTTTTGGAAAATTCTTTTATTTGAATTAAATTGGTTTTAAAACCATTTAGATTTGTTTGAAAATAAAAATCGAGTTTTAAATTTATTATTTTTATAAAGTAAAGGGGTTTGTAACGTTCTTTCTTACCTTAGCAATTTCGAGGACGAAATTATTTTAAAGGGGGAAAAATGTAACGACCCATGTTTTGGCCATCAAATATTTATTTTAATTTATTATTTTAAATATTATATTTGGAGTATTAATGGATTCTTAATATTTAATTCGTTATTTAAAACGAAGTTTGAACGTTAATTTTATTTATAATATAAATAGAGCTCGAAATCGCGCTGCAGTTCGTAATTTGGAGTTTTGAACTTCAATTGAGAATACAGGACCAATATAAGTCGGATTTCTGTGAAACGAGAAACGTTGGAACCGTGTTGGTGATAATTTTCATATGAAAGAGAAAAATTCAGATTTCGTGTTATAATTTGTTAGATATGGTCAAATCAAATTTTGAAATAGTCGCTGTGAAAAATCGTTATTTAAATATCGACCTTTAAAATGGTCATTTTGCAAACGAACACAGATTTCGACGAAATCAGTTTCATTGGGACCGTAGCGTTAAATTATTATACGGTGGTGAATGGCGTGGCAAACCGATATCGTATGTAACCACGGTAGCCATAAACGCCCGTTCAATTTCTATAGCACGTAATTAATTTAATAAAGGGTTATTTGGGTATAACTTGAACAGACGATCGAATTAAGCCACGAAACGAATTCCATTGAATTCGTATCGTCGATTAGAGTCAGGATATGTATATAGTTTGTTATTTTTGGAGACCGTGTAATTTGGTGTTCAAAATGGCATTGCGGTGCGCGTAAAAATAGCCTACCGGGGAAACAGTCTCAGAATAGGACGAAACTGGTGCCATTGGGTTCGTATCGAAGAATTATTTTAGGATTTCAAGATTTCAAGTTGATTCGATTTATCTGGTGATCGTGGAAAAATTAAACATGTGTTTATTTCTGGTTTTATAAAGAAAATTTTTTCATACGACCTCAGATTTCGACGAAACTTGTCCCATTGGATCCGGAATACCTTTTTACACTAAGATTAGTCTTTTTATCAGTAAACAGATATCATTTGTGGTGGTTTTTATCAACTACTTCACGGCTAAGTTTTGTTTTCAATAAATTAATATAAACAAATCCTTATATCTCAGCACTGATACAGCAAATCTAGCCAAAATCCTAATGAAATCTCGTCTGTACGAAACACTTCAGTAGCATATCATATCCTTGGGAAGACATTTTCCTGAACAATTACATGTGCAAATTTTCTTCCCGTTCTGACCAAATACTTGCAGAATACCATCCTAGCTATCCCGGCACATGCTAAACCCCGAATGATCTTCCTCAGCAACCATGTGCCTATATGTTTAAAGGAGAGAAAAATTCCAGCAAGTCTTATCAACTTCTGTCAAAATCTTAGGTAAGATCTTATGGGTAGGTAGTCAATATTTGCGGTAATACTGAAAATATCCATTCCTTCCCTGTTAATAATAGTGGATAAATCCTCCTGTCTATAAAACCAACACAGCAAAGAGAAAAATATATAACAAATCAAATCTCAAACAAAATCTCCACGCCACTTTCAGTCACAGATATATGCGAAAAGGACACCTTACTTTAAAAGAAAAATAAAATAGAAACATGGACCAATGTCTGATGAAGCACTGTCAAAGTAAAGAAGAATAGTACAAAGAGGACATCATGCACATGCTAAAATCTAATACCCTACCCTATTTTCTTTCTTCCCCAGTTGTTACCGTCTCCATACTTTCCTTTTAGAGACCCTTCACCGCAAAGCTTCACGTACTTGCATAAGCTTCCTTTTTCCACAGATATTTAACTCCTATCTCGTACGAATGATGGAACGTGCTTCTTATCTTCATCGTTCACTGCTTTAAATAGGAATCGCCTTTTTCATTTGTTTTTAACAAACAGGAAACAACTCAAAACAACAACCAGCATTCCTCTTCTGGTTCAATTACTCCTCTTATAAAAGAATGAATAAATAAATAAATTGATGAGAGTTTCGAAATACATAAGGTGGGTTCGGCAGGGGAGGTACCATGTGAACAACGGTGGAGTTTGGATTGAGGCAAGCGTCAGCGGGTTAAGGTGGAGGTCGCAGGCCGTACGGGTGAACAAGAAGGTCGGGTATAATGGGTTCACGAGAGCAGGAGGAAGCGTAGGAGGTGTGTGTACTGTTTAGGGGTGAAGTATCGAAGGTGAAGAAGTTGGTGAATCTGAGGCTCAGCTGCATGGCATACATAGAGAGAATTTTCCATGAATCAGGGAAGGAGTGTGTGACCGTGTGGGTTCAAGAGGAGCTGTGCAAGAAAATGGGATGGCAGGCGACGTTCTCTAGTGGAGGGGTGGTGAGAGTAACAGTGGAGAGGATGATGGCATTTAGGGTTTGGTTTGGGTAAGAAATGGCGGTCACGGAAAAAAAGAGGAGTAGCAACTATAAGCTTCAGCGGAGAAGAAATAGATGGGAGCTGACGTGGCCTTTTTACATGGGCTAAAGGCAAGGTTATACAAGCCTAATTGTGTTTAATTTAATACATGTAATTTGTTTATACAGAAGCTTGATTAAGGGATTTTGGGCAGCTAAGTTCATACGGGCCAAAAGTGACGGCCTGACACTTTCTAATCTTAACTAAGGAAATTAGTACACTAAAGAATATCTAGCCGTGTTATTTAATTAGTTAACAAAGGAGGTCGGCCTGAACATTTTCTAATAAATGTTGCGCCATGTTTCAAAGCAAAAGTAAAGGCCTGCCATTTTCTAAACAAAGGAAATTAGTTAAATAATATGATAAGAAATTTTCTGTTTAATTTTAATCAAGTAGGTTAGAATGTTGATTTATTTTTTTAGCAAAACCAAATAATACCAGAAACATTGGAATCGTCTAGATGAACGCTTCACTCTGGAACAGACTGGACGCATTGAATACAGTTGGTATTTTCAATCAAATTAAACACATGTTTAGTTTAATTGAAAACAGTCATCATCTCGGCAAAAGAAAATTAAGGTGAGTTCACTCACTCAGTTTTATTCCACTTACAATTTATATAAGTCGGATTTAAATATTTGTGTGCTATGGTTGTTAGTTGCTTGATGGTTGTTGAATACAATTAACTGAACCAATTAAATTACACTTTTGTTTAATTTAAAGCGTATCATTATTTTTAATGATTTTTCCAAAGGAGATAATTTACCTCGTTGGTTACGTTTATAAAATATAAACATATTAATTTGAAATATGAACGTTTGGATTGCTGTTATTGTTGACTTTGAAATTTTATACGATATTATTTTGAGATAACCGTTTTGAATACAGGGATGAACAAGTTGGAGGGACCCAACTGGATCCCTCAAATATATTATTTATTTATTTTTATATTATCACATATGAAATTTCATGTTTGGGTGATTGTTTTGAGTAGTGATCATTGACTGAAAATTCAACTTATGTTTTGTTTAAACCAATGGGCAATATTGGTTGAGTATTGGGCAACATATGGCCAATAAAATAAATTGTTTTGTTTATATTAGTTTACCGTCAGGAGAACTGATAGAACTGAAGTTATAAAATTTATTTTATAACTGGAGATAGATTTTGAAATATATTATTTAGAATAAAGGTTTGTTTAAAAAGAAATAAATATTTATTACTTATCATTTTAGTTATAATTAATCATTAATGGTTTTTATAAAGTAAAATATGATGTGAACCAGATTTGTGAACTAGTGAATAGAAATTGACTTTAACAGTTCAAATTTGGATAATTTTTTTGATAAGAAACGATTAAATAGAATTTATTTTAATTAATTACGTTAATTTAAAAGGGAAAACAAATTGAATTCGGTTAATGAGATAACCGTGTTTTGAGTAACTAAGTCGACTGTTTGTCGAGAATTGATTATTAAATTGGGTTGACTTGAATTGATCAAATAAAATAGTTTAAAGATTAATTGCTTTAATGTTAATAAGATTTTAAAAAAAAGTCTACTATTTATTGTAGTAAATAAATAATGTTAACTAATGAAGCAGTAAATGATCGAAGTAAAATATTATTTAGATTAATAAAAATTTAGGGAATTACTTTTTGATCGAAACTCGATTAAAAAGTAATCGATGTTGAAGTGGAATCTAGTTGAAAGGTGAGAGAAGTTTATGAACATGGTTTATTTTTAAGTCTGAGTTTTTTTATAAAGTTATAAAAAGAAATTTAAGCGATAACTTAAATAGATGTGAATTAAATATTCGAATTGAATAAAAGAGAATTGAGAACAGAAAGGGTTTAGATTGAACCAGGATTTATTTAAACAAGGTTTGTAAAGTGATGAAGTGTTAAGGTGTTAATTTTACATTAACGATACTTGAAAATGAGATCAAGTAGAAAGGGAAATTTTAAATAAGATTTCCAAGGTGGAAATGGTCGAATATATTTGAATGGAGATTCGCAAAAGGAAATTTGGTTAAAGAAGTGGATCGTAAGATTTTATAACCAAATCCAATTTGTAATGGGGTTTGTTTTGAGATTTGAAATCGAATATTGGTTTGATTACAACTTATATTTATCTGAGGATAAGAACATTGTTGATCAAGCTCTGAGAGGTAATTAAAAAACCCCAACTTGAACAACATCAGGATTATCTAAAGATGATATTAGTTGGTAATCGTGAAAGAGATTAGTGATAATTTATTATTTCATTAGAGAAATAATAACGCAACAAATTTAGTGAAAATTTATAATATATAAATACTATGGGTTCCAAAGTAAAAAGGGAACCGCGGAAAGTTACAACGACATTTTCGAACTAGAAGAAAATGTAAAGTTGAATTCTATTCTATAATAATAAGCATGGATCGCTATCCCAAGGAATGAAATAAACGATATTTCGTAATGTTGTTTATGTGTAATAAGTTAAATCGATTTCCAATATTGAGCAATAATGTAACTAATGTTTTGAAAGTGAAATTAGGAAACTGGATATAAAGGTGAATTTGTTTAAAGATAATCTTATGTTAAATAAGAAGCGAAAACTATATTTAAAATATCGAAAGATTTAAGAGTTGAATTTACCTTTGTTTTAAATCAAAAGGCAAAGTGGTGCTGAATACTGAACCAGTGAACTCACTGGATTTTCATGATTGAAACACTGTTTATTTTGATAGTTAAATCACCGACTATCAAATCTGTCCAATACGATTGTTGGTACGGAAAGACCGGGATCGAATTTATATTCAAAAATTATTCCGACCAACAAATACGTGAAGATATCAAAAGACGGTCGAGATGGAGCATTGAAGACCGTGGATTTTCATAAGCGGAAGAACTGCTAAAAATCTCTGGTTTAGCGGCCAGAGATAAATTGTGGTTCTGTTGTGGTTGTAATCAACGGGTTGCAAGGACTTCTCGCTACTGATCCATGGGGTGATTCCTATATCGGATGCAGTAGGAGAGTACCTTCGGTTCATCCTATTCTTGGATGACTTGTATGGACGAATGTCTAACAGAGTATTTCCTAAAACCACGTACGTTGATTTTTACAAATATACCGAGTGGTGGCAAAGAGGGGCACTTCTTTTATACCCGGAGTATGTTTGTGGACATCAATTAGTGACTTGACGGATCTGACG
Organism: Allium sativum; assembly: GCA_030737875.1. Taxonomy (NCBI): domain Eukaryota; kingdom Viridiplantae; phylum Streptophyta; class Magnoliopsida; order Asparagales; family Amaryllidaceae; genus Allium; species Allium sativum. Next base: position 877,441,375 of record CM060912.1, on the reverse strand, counting down.
ATATGGCATTCAAAGTGAATGGTGGCCAAAAAATTGATCTAACCCTCAATCCTCATCAACCGGGAAATGATAAAAATCGGGCAGGCAAAATGGCTATGTGGGTCGCTCCCATTAGGGTGTATAACCACCTATCTAGAGAAATTCCATTTGCTTCTTAAATCTATCAATGCTGTCCCTTTTCGGGAAGACGGTGTGTAGCTCCCAACCGTTGGTGATATACACTCGATACACTCAAGCGAAATGAGTGGTCGGTCATGTGAGGGCCGGGTTGTAAGACATTCTTGTTGAACCCAGTGTATTCGCCTCTAGAGATACACTATCGGCAGGTGGTCCCATACCTTGTCATAGTCGGAATCCAAGTTCCAATAAGCGCCCACGGTTTTGATTGTATATTATATATGTGGAGCGTGAGATGCAAGCGTTCCACTAGATTCTATTTACTTGTATTTAGACATTATTATAATATCAGACAAGATATTGGTTTCGAAAATGTTTTGGGTTATCGTACGGTAAAACCGTCCGTGTTTATGTGTGGATTTGGTCTTAAGATTATCCTTTTCTTTGAAAGATTTTAACTTTAAAATCAGGTTGTGTGATACCCTTAATACTGTGTGAGTTTTACTCACTCTGGTTCACCAGACTGACCCGGTGTTTTGTAAATGCTCGGGTTAGCCCGGGGTGTACAGGTTCAGGTTATCGAATGCTGTGAAGTCCAGAGATGAGCTGGAGATGTTCAGGCATATGATATTATATAGCTACTATTCCGCTGTGTGTTGTATGTGGGAACAAGTTATTATAATTGTCCCATTGTATGATGTACTCTGATATTGTAAGTATTTTTAAAGCTCTCAGTAAAGATTTAATTCTGTATTATATTTTGTTCCCCTGCGACGTGAGACTCTGTGTTGTGTTGTTTCTCCTTCTTCTTCTATTCTAATATTTCTTTCTTTCTTATCTCACCCTCTAAATTCTTTCTAACAACGTTCCAGTGTTTTCAGTGTTTGGAAGGTCGGCATGAGTTATGATAAAGGTGTTTATGTCGATTTTCAGGGCCGAAAATCATTGGGTCGTTACAGGTGGATTCAGGATGTGGGCATAAAATGTGAATATTCTCGAACGCTAAAACCATCTTTCAAATTAAAGGACACACGATGTCTTGGCCAAGGTTCTAAAGTCTGGCCGGAACGTCGGAGTGCTGGCTATCTTGGCCTGGTTCCGGCATGTATCGGACTGGAACATCACCAAAAACTTGATTCAGTTATTTTATCCTAAAACAGAAAAGAAAAAATGTTCAACATCAGCTAAATTCGGCAACGAAATAGAATTTAGTTTGGTACCATCATCAACATCGATCTGGGAATAAATTTGATCATTTCCCCTTATTTTCCTCGTTTGATTTAAGTTCGGATGAATTAGGGAAAAAAAAGGAGCGAACAAGCGGCTACACTAATGAGAAGTACATACTGGAATTGGGCTAGATTTTAACATATGGGATTTCATTATTAGAGCTGTGATTTATAAAGAATTAATCTATCCATGCTTATTCCCCTGACTAAATGACTTGCTTGAGATCACTTACAGTAGGTCTGTGGTCCCTAACTTATATACATCAATTTTGTATCAATTTTCTTAATAGATTTATGTAGCAAATGTTATGTAACGACGGTCTTAACAAAGCTCACGCAAATGAGTTGACACACACAAATCCTTGGGACAAAGGAATCCCTGGTCTTACGTGCCTGCCAACTCATATTTGTACACAATTACTTCAGTATATTCCGTGATGTGCGACTATTGTATCCAAACTGTAACGCCCCAGAAATTTGGACAGTTTGAAATGGAATTAATTAAAGATTTTACTGTTAATAATCAATTTTATATTGATACTAGGGTTAGAAATTTAAAATCAAATTTATTGTTTTGAATTGAATTAGATTCCATATTTAATTCAGAATGGTTAGTTGGAAAATAAAGATTTACTGTTGGATATTTGAATTGAATTGGGTTGATATTTGAATTAGATTTGAAATTCGATTGAAAATATAAATGGTGGAATTTAAAAATAGTCATTAAATAAATTGGAAATTTTATTGGTTGGATATATATATATATATGTTTGTGTGTATAAAGAAATTGAATTTAACGTTTCAAAATTTGGAATCGAACGGAATTATTGTTGGACAAATGGAATGAAATTCGGTGAATCGATAAACGATTTAAAAATAAAATAACGGCGTATACAAATGGAGTCAGATTACAACCAAACTAATATTATTGGATTCAGAATGCGAAGACGAAGAGGTACATATAATTTTTATCACATTTGGATACTGTGTTGGCAGTACGAATTTAGAACATTATGCGGTAATTCACAGTAGAAAATAATATTAAATTAAAATTAGTTGTTACCTACCCTAGAAGAGTTCACACCGACCTATGTCTGATTAACGCAGTCACCCTATAACCTATGTGACGCGACTTTGTTTTTATCTCATAATTTTCACTAATAAAAATCAACGTATTCCCCCATGTTTCCTTCAGAATAACGAAATCAATTCCCTTTTTTATATTAATGGCGGTGAAATCGTCCTCTCCTTCTAATTAGATCGCTGCCCTACTTGCACCAGCGTCGAGGGCCACAAAATCAAAGCCCTCCTCATGTTTAAAGCCGCCATTGTCTCTGCTTGTACTCGAAAGCATCATCCCCGCGTGAAGCTCCAACTCAGCACCACCGCGCCTCTATGTGGACTGACCATCGAACCTCTCTGCGGCTCTAAGTCAACAGAAGCTTCACCACGTCAAAATTAAGACCAACGTCATCACGGCAAGCATAGCTAGTCGAAGTGACTACTGTTCAGCTCTCACCTCGCTCCTCTCTTCGTCGCCTTGAACCTGCTTACCTTATTTGGCCACTGATGCGTTTCGGTGAGTGTTTGCTCACGATTGAATTTTGTTTTCAAGTAATTCAATTTCAGTTAAAAACTAAATAAAATAGTTTAGGCCTGAATGTTTGATCTCCTTGTTCGAATTCTCTTCATGCTCATGTATCCCTGCAATTTTGCTGGATTGTTTTGTTGGATGTTGTATTCCATTGTGTTGTATTCTTGCTATTACTTAGTCTGAGTGCTAAATTTCCATGTTTGTTGCCTTGCCGTGCGATGACACTTCACCTTAACTGCTTAATCTGCTTATCAACTGCTATCAAGATTATTTGCTATGGTATAATCTGTCCATACATTAAGACATAGACCTTTTGATCAGCATTGATGTTGTATTTGGCTAGTCGTTGTTTGCATTAATGAACTGTAGAATAATATGTTTCACGTTGATGTCTTGAATTTAAGTATCAAATAGGAAAACGAATTAAACGTTTCTGTAACGAACTGGGATTTTTGACCCAGAAAATCAACATAAAACCCATGTTAATTACTCAGGTACCGAACATTCCAGATCATTAATAGAAAGAAGTTAAAGGGTGAGAATAGATAAGATAGAAAAATAGAATAGAAGAAGAAGAACACAATCAGAGTAAACACGAATCTCACAGTGGAACGAATAAAATACATTATACAACATAACTTTGAAATAAAACAGTGTATATATACAATAACATTATCAGAGTACAACACTTACACACAGCGGAAATAACAATAGCTATATATAATCCTAAAGCCTCCTGCTTCAGGCTCCTCCATGTATATCTGTAAAGACCCGAACTGCTTGACTGCCCGTACAAATTTGGGCACCCAAGAGTTTAGGGAAAACAAAAACAAAATAAACTCTGGGTCAGTCATGGGACTAGTGTGAGTAAACTCAAATCATTTTTTTGTTTTACTTTTCAAAATCCCTTTCAAAAGAAATGATAATCATAAGACCGATCCACACATAAACACAGATGGTTTTTACTTTACGATAACCCAAAACAGTTTTGGAAATCAATACTTTTCTGATATTATAATAATGTCTAATCACAAGTAATTAGCAATCTAGTAGAACGCTTGCATCTTACGTTCCACATATATAGTATACAAACAAAACCGCGGGCACTTATTGGAAATTGGATTCCGACTATGACAAGGTATGGGACCACCTGCTGATAGTGTATCTCTAGAGGCGAATACACAGGGTTCAACAAGAACATCTTGCAACCCGGCCCTCACATGACCGACCACTCATTTTGCTTGAGTGTATCGGATGTATATCACCAACGATTGGGAGCTACCCACCGTTTCCCGAAGAGGGACAACATCGAACATAGATATAAGAATGAAATGGATTTTCTCTAGATAGGTGATATACACCTAATGGGAGCGACCCACTTAGCCATGCTGCCTTCCCGATTTCTATCATTTCCCGATTGATGAGACTTGAGGTCATAACGTATCTTTGACAGATCATACATTCATTTACTTTGAATGCCACATCGTCAAACCCGCCAAGTCACACATTGATTTCCCCAAAAATACCACGGGTATAAAGCTAAGAGAAACGAATTCCTCCGCCACCAAACGTAAGTGCGTTTGAAGAGATCAACTTACGCGATCCGTTAGATATACCATGTCAGACATTCGTCCATTCACGTTGTCCTGGGACTGGACAAACCGAAGGCACTATTCTGTAAACAGGATAGCCCTTGCATAACTCCGTCTTCATTATCTCCATCGTATTTGATCGCAACACTAACGTCTATACAGAGTGGTTTTCAGATAATGAATTTGATCCCGGTCTCTCCATATTGACGACGGAAAAATGGTCAAAAACTTCGATAGTCAGTGATTTAACTATCAAAGAAAAATAGGTGTACAACCAACGATATTATTTCCAGATGGAAATTCTGTCGACCAATCATCATTCAAAGTTTTATTTCTTTTAATTAGATTATCATTAATTTATCCATTTCCCTTTCTATATATTCGTAAATTCTTAATTTCTAAATTTGGAAAAAAAACATACTTTATAAATCATTTGGAAAACATCACCATATTCACTTCCATTCCTTATTTCCTATATTGGAAAACATTTCTGATCCTTATTTGGAAAACGTTTCCAAACTCCTTCATTTGATTTAAACCGATGTTTAAATAAAACATCACTAAGCCAATTCAAACCATTTCACTCATTGACTCAATTCACTTAACCAATCTTCACTAACGAACTTTACCCATCCCTTAGTTAAAACGAAGCCAATCAAGTTGGGGTATAATTACCTCTCAGACCTTAACTAAACAACATTTCTAACCTCGAAATAGACAAAGTTCACCTTTCAAATCTTTAACAAACTTCCTTACGCAACTCTCGGATTCTATTTACGAATCCACTTTTTTTTACCAAAATCATTAGATTATAACCATAGTGATATAATCTCATACTTTCGAAATATAATAACTTAAATATAACTTTTCTTTCTTAATTTGAATAAATAAACAAACAACTAATTTATTATTAAACTAGTAAAACTTGATTTGAAACGCGAAGTAAATATTACTTTCCTTAATTCGATATAATCGATTCTGATGTATAGCTCTCTTTCGCAAAATCTCTATTCGATAACTCCTTTTCGAATAAACCATATTCGATAACTCTTTCTTCGAATAACTATATTCGATAATCTCTCTTCAAATGATTTACATTCGATTAATTCTCTTCGAATGATTTACAATCGATTAATCTCTTTTCGAATAAACTATATTCGGTTAACTCCCTTAATTCTATTCGAATAAACTATTTCGAATAACTCCTTTGGATTAATTCATTTGGATTAATTCATTTGGATTAACTCATTTGATTAACTCATCTTGACTAACTCAACTCGATTAACTCAACTTGATTAACTTTCTTGATTAACTCAACTTATTTAACTCCTATCTAATAAATAATATTCGATTAATTTATATTTGAATAACTATATTTGTTTTAACTTTATTTCGAATGGATAACTTTCGATTTAACGCCATTCGCTTGACTTTAGATCGCAGCGATCACAATGGTTACGTCTGATTCCCTCAGGAAACATCCGACCGCCGTAGGCTATATGCAGCCCTGCGAATTACGCTAGCAGTCGTACGAAATGGCAACACATCCTAAAACTATGATTGACTAACTATATCTCAAATAACTATATTCGATCAACTCTAATTGAATAATTAATATTCAATAAATTCTAATTCGATTAACTCCTTTGATTTAACTCTACGTCCATATTCAGTTTCAATTATCGATGTTGAAATCGATTCTTACTTCTCTATATAAGTCCCGACTTATATACTCTATTTACACAACGATAACATTTCTTTTAATTTATAAAATATTATTTATAAATTTACCTTCTCAATCTATCGGTTAGAATAGATTCTATTTAAAATCTTTGCTTTAAATCCATATCATGTTGTACCCATGTGCGAAGCACGGGTCTAAACCTTTCAAATGTAAAATTCTGCTTTTATACTATTCTAGTCACTTTCCAAGTATTTCCTTTTATAATTTATTTATTTACAAAATAAATCCTTTTTTGATAATTCTATCTATTTATAAAATATTTTCTTTTTATATAAAATCTATTGATTTTTTAAGTAATTCCTTTGATAATCTAACTATTCCCTATTCTATTTACTTTACACATATTTCCCCTTTCTATTCTATTTATTTTTTCCAAATAAATATTCCTTTTCAATTCTATTTGTAAATGTTTACAAATATTTCTTTTAAATTTTATCTATTTGATTAACAAATAAATATTCTTTTTAATCTATTTATCTTCTAAATAAATATTTTCTTTTTATAAAATCTTTTGATTTTATAAATATTCCTTTTTAACATTCCAATATTCCTTATGATATTTAACGTACCATACAACAATGATCAGTATCATTCAAACATACAAATCAACAACAGATTTCATATCACATCATATAACACAATATATGAAAAACAGTAAAATAAATGTTGAGGAACCCAGTTGGGTCCCTCCGACCTGTTTCCCTGCATCCACATATATTAAACATCAATTTCATTTTACTATGAAATATTCTGCTAAACAGAATCAATATTTGATTAATGATTTATATCTATATCGTTATCTATATTTTCATTCAACTAACTAGCAGTTCAACCAAATAGCCAACACATAGCAAACAACCATCATTTATAAATTCTAAAAATATTTTATAAAAATATAAATTGAGTAGAGTTAGTGAGATTTACTCACATTGGACGATCATCATTGATAACGATAACCGTCGCTTGATTCAAATGGGCAATTTATTTTGCTATAAATTGTGATGAGCTCTGATGGACTTCCAGTCAGTTCCATTTTATAGTGCTCGTCCATATGATCCTAACGGATCTTGTTTTTTTGAATTCCGTTAACATATGAAATGGTTATGACATTTTTAAAACTACGACACTATTTTGTTTTCAATAAAACTTATTTAAAAGTGATTTTGGGCTTTATCATTAAGAAGGCCCACATAAATTCAGCCCGTCTCCCCATTTTCTAAAACCTACCGACCCATTTAAGCCCTTTCTTCCTTCACCAAGAATGTCGCTGCTTCAATAATGGCCAGTTCGAACAATACCTCAATCCTCTCGCGCATCATCTCTTCTTCACCATTTCAAAAACCGATCATACCATTGAACTCAACACCTAAATCTTTTCAATCATATTTCCTTAATCCCCAGCTCGATGCCAGCATCACCATCTCGCTCGTTCAGATTGGTGTGCCCTACGGTGTCGAGTTCGACAAAAAGACACACACGAGCCTCCTATCTTCACCAGGAATCCAATTATGAGCTCGAAATCACAAATCCACGCTTTAAAATCCCCTGTACGTGAACCCTAGGTTCACTGTGATGAAGACGGACGAACGACAAGTGGTTCGATCCCTGTAAGAATTACACCAGATTGTAGAGGAGTTCGATTTGAATCCATATATAGTTTTTTATAATTTATTGATTTTAGTTGGATTTCTTTTGGATTTTTGAAAGGAGATTTTCACGTTTTGGTTTTTTTCTGTGTGACGGCGTGATGCTTTTGACTGTGGAAGAGATGTAGTTAGGGTTAGGAAAAGTAAGGGTATTATATAGGATGGTTTTATTATTTTTTTATTCGAATTTTATATTCCATTTTAATGAACCGCTATCTACATACGCTGTTTAAAAATCCTTGTGATCCCATACAATACCCAAAAATCACGAAACTGAACACGGAGCTACAGTTCGACATTGCAGACCCAACGAAACTGGTTTCTCGAATTTCGACTTCGTTTGCTCACACAGCGTATTTTTAACCGTCAGAATATCGACTGTCTTTCACATTAAAATCCCATACGACCACATACCGACTTCAAAAATCACGAAAATTGAAATCTAGCAATAATTTAATATTGCGGATCCAACAAAATTAGTTTCGTCGAATTCTGAGGTCGTTTGAAAAAACTGGCTATTTTTAAAGTTCTAAATAACCCATTTAAATATATGAATATATTTAAATATAATTAAATTTAATATTAATAAATTAATATTATCGTATATATTCACATACACTATCATACGGCTTTAAAATATACCAATCTGGATTTATAACTCGATATTTCAAAATTCCCGGTTATATCGATATTCGATCTATATTTAAAAATCCATTTTAAAATATAAATAAATCGATATAAATTATAAAGAAATTCCATAACGACTTTTCTAAAATTTGATTTGGACATAACTCAAAATCTACATAATGAAATCCCGATTTTTCTCTTCCACTAGAAAAATATACTTCACCAGCTCCTAGCGTTTCTTGTTTCACAGAAATCCGAGTTAAAATGGACCCTATACATTCAGTTGAAGTTCAAATCGCCAAATAGCGAACTGCCGCGCCATTTCGAGCTCGATTATAATTATAATATAAATTATACGTTCAAACTGTCGTTCAAATAATATATTCGTTATTCTAATTCAATTCTAAACTTAATTAAATATCACAGATGATCCAATTCACACCATTTTGTGAATTCCACTATTTCTGACTATTTCAGAAATTAAATATATTATTATATTATTTATTTTAATTAAATATTAAATATTATTTAATTTTGGTCATTTTAAACAACCAAACCATTATTTAAATAATTAAATATATTAATTATATTGCTGAAAAATGCCGGTCGTTACAGTTTCTGAGTTCATGTGAGATTGCATTACCAATGCATGAAGTAATTCAATTTTCAGTTATAATTTATTTTGTAAAATGTTGAACATATTGCTACTGGAAAAAAATGGGTTGGTTTGGGAATGGAATGCTTGGTATGTAACAAAAATGATTTCTATACCCATTTTGAAGAATACAGTAGCTTTGTTGATATATGTGTGTGTGTGTGTGTGTGTGTGTGTGTATATATATATATATATATATATATATATATATATATAACTCAGAATACATACTGTTCTCTTATACATGTTTGATATCTACCTCACTTTAAAATGACCTGAAATGTGCCAATGCCAGTTCCTGTCTATGATCTGAAAGTGTAAAATAAATAAACCTATGTATTGCATACATCCCTTATTAGCATCCGGATAAAAGAGCTCATGCAAGCCTATGACTTGTGTATTTTATTAAGAACCAGGTCTTTTATTTTCCAATAATACAGCTCCTATGTTTTAATGATTCGTTTGGCCTAGATCATACAACTTGTCTTTGAAATATCATTTTCTTATTTTACACTCTCTGGACAGAATTTTTTATTTTTTTTCAAATCTGCCTGTATACATATTTGATACAGTTTTCAAATGAACATAGAACTAATAAAAACCAGACGATGTTTTCCGTAAAGATTGATAAACATTATATGGACAAAATATTAGTTCATTTCTGACTGTACATATATGCATACACCCATATGCTATGCATTTCTATATACATGTGATGCTAAAATTTAAAATGGACTGTTTGTACTTCAACTTTAATAACCAACAGATCTGGTGGGGGTTCAAAGTTTTACATTATAACTTTTGGCATGGCACTCTTAAAGGATAACATAAAAGCAATTTTGGAAACTCATAACGTTTTAGTTAACACCTGGGATTCGTTTGCACCTTAGAAGTGTATATTTGCCTAAAAGCATACACATGCTTTTATTTCAAATGGCCAGTATGGGTCTTATATGTTTTATCCTACAAATGTTCTTGGTTATACATATCTATATAATATGATTTTATCATTTGGTTGCACCGACCATGAACTGTCTTGCTATGTCATTTCGTCTCACATGCCCCTACTGCCGCTTGCACCTTGTTGAATAATTACTGTCACTTGCGCCTTGTTGATTAACTATTGCCTGTTGATTAAAAAGATTGCCATAGTATACTCTTGTGGGGGAAATCAACACTGATTAAATCTGGAGCTTAGTTCTAGACAAAACTAAACACTGACCCGGAATGAAATCTAAGTGTGTGTTACCTTAATCTTTCTTACTCGGTATACTTGACCATGAGTAAGTTATGTGTTAGTCTGATATGCCATTTGTATTGATATCCTGTAACTCAAGTTATACGTTGTGCCATTTGTATAGAAACACTTTTGGCTTTCACTATTGTCAACCTGAACTCAAGTTATATGCTAAATGGCTATGCCTCTTTGTATTGATATCCTGTAATTCAAGTTATATGATGTGCCATTTGTATAGAAACTTTTTTGGCTTTCACTATTGTCAACCTGAACTCAAATTATATGTTAAATGGATATGCCCTTTTGTATTGATACCTATGGCGCAAGGATATTGCTAAGTTGATATGCCTCACTAATTTTTTGAACCCTGATGGAATTAATTTGCTTTTCCAGTAAGTATTTGATATTCTGGCTTTTGTGTTGATTATGCTTTGGTATTTTTTTCCATACCTATGAGATTCATTGCACTTGCTTTTTACCCGTTGCTACGAAATTTAATTTGCACTGTTGCTGCCTGTATATACCCCATCCTATCTATGTGATAACAACTGCACATGTTATTCTGACTCCAGTGATGCTGAGGCAGTGCACATTTGTACCTGTACATGTGTGTATATGCAAGCTCCTAGAGCATAGTCCCTGAAAATTTAAAACTGATACGCACAGATGTTACACTTGATACTCGGATATTTACATATATATGTTTTTAATATGTATATATATGTGTGGGGGCCGATGTACACATGTATATATACATACTGCTATATGTGTACATATATGTCATCGACATACATAAATATAAATTCATATACTGTCCGAAATTGTTTTATTCTTAGTCGCTATGTTTCGAAAGTCCCTCTTGAGATTGATATACTCGAAATTTAATAATTTATAAGGCTAATTGTTTTATTTCAGTTCCTATTGAAATTGATTTACTTGAACAAATGATTAATCCTGACTCAAGTGTTTTATGTTTTTGCATGGAACGCTCGGGTCAGACCCTGAGCGTTACAGATTCAAAGATTTCAGCTTGGGATACGAAGACTGATAAAGCTGGGGATTACAAAGGAGACGCACTCTGAAGATTTATTACAGTAATCATTTCCTATTTTCAAAATTGCATTTTTTTTATTCCGCTGTGTATAAAAATCTTTATATTAAAATTCTTGATTAATATGTAAAAGATTATTTTGCCGTTAAATATTGTACTATCTATTATTCTGTGTTGATTTTTGATTTTAAACCCTGTAAGCTAAACGAAAATCCGTCAGTTTGGTCGTTTTAAGTTGGTTTAATCACCAATTTGAAGTGGTCAAAAAGGCGGGACGTTACAAGTGGTATTACAGCTTTGGTTTATTCAAAGCGTAGCTTATTGAGTTTAACAATGGGTTTTGAAAACAAAATGTTTTGAAGTATAAATTTTGAAAGTAATTTCAAAATAAAATTTGAAAGCCAAATTATCTTTGGAAATATCAAGTATTTGAAAATTAGTATTTTGAAACCAATACAGCGGAAGAAGATTATAATCTATTTTGAGATTTAAAATTCTTTTCGAAATCCCCGGTCTTCGAATCCAGAGTTGCAAGAGTTTTTCTTCGATAAGATGCCCTTAGGATTGAATCTCGAATCCATCGTCGAATGGTATCAAGTAATATAAGTATAAGAGAGTCGACTAATAAATTTCTTTGATCGTGTATTTTAGCAGTCAAGGATAACTGAAATTTATTAGAAATGAGGATTCAGATAAGAATGATAAAATGAATAAAAATTGGAATCATTTCAAGAATGAAACGATGAATTTTATTTCGATGTTTGGATTATAAATTAATGAAATAAAAAAAGAATATAATTGGAACTCGATTTTGTTAAGTTGTATTACTAATTTATTTAAGTTATTCGGAACTTATTAAGATAAATTTTAATTGATTTCAAACCAAAAATGTAGAATCGAATATATGAATTTGTAAAGACCCGTAACTTCCCCGTGAAGGAAAGCGCGGATAGTTCGAGAACAACACACAAAAGAGCGCAGACGGAAGAACATTTCATTGTTATTACAACAATACCATCAGAATACAAGAATATACAGAGTATAAATGAATATTACACAGAAATATCAGAGATTTAAATTACATTTTAAATACATAGCAGCGGAAAATAATACAATACACAACTGAAGGAGATATACAGATACAAAGCTTTCCGGATATCATTCCAGTTGTAAACCAGGATCCTGTGAATACAAATCTGCAAAACCAAAACTACTGGCTGCCTGTGTCAAAATAAGGGCACCCAGAGTTTAGGTTAAAACAATAAACTCCAGGTCAGTCATGGGACTGGTGTGAAAACTAAAACAGTTATTTATCTTTATTTTAAAGTTAGGTAAATCAAGGGACCACGCCGTATACCACGGAACGGGTTTCCTCCCAAGAATACCAGTGCATAAAACAAACAGCGCAATGCTAAATAAAGAAAAATGAAGCTGTTACAAGACCCAGATCCTATCACACAATGCAACGCAAGCCGGGGGATAGGGTTTTACCTTATAATAGCCAAAGAATGCTTGATACGCTAAATTTCATGTTTTAATTCTTAATCAGACTCCAACCGTAAAATAGTAAGAGAACGATTCCCTAGGTATTAACCCCGAAGGCCGAAACCAACATCAGATCAATATCCAGAAAACCATTTATCTTCGCTCGTTTCCAGGTAGTTTCTGATTTTATATACAATCATAAATATCAATCATAGGCAGCATGGGTACCATATATCATGTCGTCATACTAGGCTCTACAAATAAAACCGCAAATGTCACGTATTTGGAAATTGGATTTCCGTCTGTGAACCGAGGCAAAAGATAGTCCTCTACCGATTCGAGACTGTCTAGCCCAAGCCTCAGGTCAGAGCTCGAGTGACCTTTGGATCATCAGGGCCGGTTCACCGATGCGGATTAAAATCCCTGAACACTGCGTTTCTCCGCCCTTTGGGGCGTAAGTGAGCCAACGAATGACTCCATCGGACCCGGATCGTCCGATCAAACCGAGTCGCCTCGCAACCGTAACAACCACATAAGTCAAACTCGTCAGGGCGTGTAAAACCACTGACGCCACTTCTAGCTAGAAAGAAACGCATGTCCTCCCTAAGGTCCTCTCCCGTTTTTGGTTCACCACCGGGGTGTGAGGCTCACTAATCAACGTTACACAAAGCTACGCCACACAGGCCGTGCTTTGATCATCAACCACCAGACTTTGCTTTTCAATAGAAGCATTGATCATTTGCATCTTATCATGCCACACAGGCAAACCACTCCATGCAATCGATATTCATCAATCACATAGAATGATATCCAATGTCAGACACACAGTCCATTTATAAGTCCGTTCTGGGTCTGAACGAAACCGGAGGCACCTAGTACCCCGCATATCCATCGAGCTCCAAGTACGTCTGGACGATCACCAACTGATTCCCTCCTCTTGGGTGTACGGCCCAATCAAGATCATCAGTAATTATCCAAACGACGTGAAGACCTCCGGTCTTCAACCACCGTATTCATCTTCGACTTATCGTCGTATCAGTTATTCAGAATGGGATAAACCCGGTCTTTCCGAATAACTCGCGTATATAATAAACAAGTGTTGCACAAACACAACATACGCCTCATTCCAATTCATCAGTCACTAACCGTAAATTTGCCAGAGAATAATTCCCCAAATATTAACCCCGAAGGCCGAAACCAACATCATATCAATACCCAGGAAACCAATCTGCTAAGCTAACCGACAGTTAGTTTCTAAATTTCACATTCTTAGGGAAAGGTTTCCATTAATTTTATCAAAGATAAATCCTTTATATTTATTCTTTAATCTTCATTTTGAACATCAATTCAAACTAGTCGGGATTAGCGAACCACACTGAAGTGATCATTTATTTTATTTCTCAATCCCAACCTATTCATCCCATGAAGTAAAACTGGTAATACTTCATATCTAACACCACGGTGTTATCGGTAAATTCAATTACCATTTCATGCTCAAATCTAATTAAAGATTTAACTAACGCCTGGAGCAAAACTGGTGATACTCCATTCTCGATCTTTTCAATCTAATTAAAGATTCATTAAAACTCCACTTAGCTTTAATCTTTAACTGGGTTAAAGAATCAGTGTCGTTCAAAACACGGTTCACGATAAACCCCAAAATTACATCACATTTCAATCAGTCCCTAACCGTAAATTAGCAAGCGAGCAATTCCCTAAGTATTAAACCCGAAGGCCGAAACCAACATCAGATCAATACACAGGAAACCATTCAACTTGACTAACCTCCAGTTAGTTTCTGATTTTCTTAACTCTGTTGGGTCTAAGAACAGTATTATTGAAGATACCGTTCATGACAACCCAAAATCACGTTCTATTAATTATCGGGTTAAAGAACAAGTGTTATTTAAAACACTGTTCACGATAAACTCAAAAATAAATACCAACTCAATTCCAATTAAATATTATTTAATTAGTACACTTCATTAAATCTAAATAAAAGATTTAATCTTTTTCTCAACTGGGCTTAAGAACAGTGTTAATGAAGACACCATTCACGACAAACCCAAATCACATTTGATATTAAATACAAGGCTCTGAATAGAAAATATACCGGCTTATATTCAATATAAAATTCTACGACCAACAAATATCGTATTGGAAGTAGTGATATATATATATATATCTCTTTCAAATTCCCATAACGCTATCTGTATAATCACGAAATCCAACATTGAAATATTCCAAAGACAATTTCGATTCAAATCCATTCCAATTCAATTACTGGAAATTCTGGTTACTTTTAAAACCCTTTTCAAATTCAATTTATTTATTTAGAAAAAAAAATAGAATTATAATTCTAGTTCAAAAATAGTTCATTTCGATAAAAATCTATTTTTATCTTTTCAAATATGGAGTTTTTCATCCTGATTCTTCACAAATCATTTTGCATGATTTTACACAAATTATTACTATTTTTAATAATTTTATCAAGGCCCGTACAGTCGATTTCCATCAACGGCCATCGAACTTCACTTACAACGACCTTTTCCAAATTTTATTTTAATATAATTCCAAATCCAACCGTTAGATTTCAAATTTCTAATATTCGTTAGAAAGCTCTTTTCGATACAAACCCAACGATTCCGGTTTTAGGAGAATCCGACTGTCGGATCTCCCGAAATATCCATTCGAAGTCAATGGTCGAAATTCACGAACTACCGCAGCGCGGCGCGTTCTATTCAGGCCATTATATTATATATATATAATATATACTTCGTCGAATTCCTTTTAAAACGTATTATATAAATCGTTTTAAATTCGTTTTCAAAACGATTTCAACTTCCTTTTAAATTCAAATCAAAATTGAACTTTTCTCCTTATAAATTCGATTTAAATTCATTTCAAATTGATTTCAATTCAAATCGATTTTTAATTCAATTTCAGTTCGTTTTCAATTCAATTTCAATTCGAGTTCATTTCTATTCAATTTCAATTCAAATTCATTTCTATTCAATTTCAATTCGAATTCATTTCTATTCAAAATACCAGATTTCGAAACCACTTTCGATATTCATTATAAAATGAATAAAATCGATATAAATATCATTCACGTCAAAATGGCGTCAATCTAATCAACACGGCTTCATATATTTCTATTTTCAAATATTCTATTTCAAATATTTCTATTTCAAATATTTCTTTTTCAAATATTTCTATTTCAAATATTTCTTTTTCAAAACTGGAATGAGGCCCAATCAATTACTATATAATGTTAATTATATGGATTTTCTACAACACATGTATAAAATGACAACGATGAATAATCAACCATCATCCAAAGTGTATTCTACACTGTATAAGCATCAAATATAAGTATTTAACGCTCATAACAGTCTGTCCATCAATCGATCGACATACAGCTAATTATTGGGACTGGTGTATGCCATATATCACCCCAATACCAGTGTGGGGTTTTCAAACAATCAAACACAGATTTTATTTGTGCAGTTGGGCGATGTGTAAAATTTATCGTCCCAATCAATATTAGTCAAATGTGTGTATATAAACAAATCGTTCGATTTATTTATATTAATTTATTTTAAATACACGTTAAAAATTCTATTTTCAACTATAAAATATTTTAACTATATAAATATTTTATTTAATTTCACATCACATCACACAATCAACTACACATCAAAATCAAACAAACATACAAGCCGTCCATGGTCTGTGGACGACGGGTGTCGGGAGCTACTAAACAACGTCTGCATCCTAGTATATATTTATTACTATAAAAAGAAATTTAAAGTGTGAAGTTCTCACTGAGGATTCCACTCCGCCGTGCTTTATTTCTAAACGGTTCGAATTTGGCCAAAATTTCAATGCGGTCTTCTCCCGCTGTTCATAGTAAAAATCACATTTTTATTATCACTACATGTACATAAAAATCATATTTTTATTTCCACTTCATATATATAAAAATCGAATTTTGCTTTGCTTTCTAAAAATCATATCTTTTCTTTTTCAAAGATCATACATTTTCTAGTTTACAAATGAAATCTTTCTCTTGTTAAAAATCATAACTTTTATTCTATATAAATCTAATCTTTCTTTTAAATTTCTAAATTTTTCCTGTACTAAAAATCAAAATTTTGTCTCCCCTTCAAGATGATTAAAAATCTCGCCTTCATTATATAAAGATATCGCCTTTCATTATATAAAAATATCGTCTTTATTTATAAAGATATCCACATAAAAATCACATCTTTATAGTGTTGTTCACATAAAAATCACATCTTTATGTGTATAAAAATCACGTCTTTATTTCATGACATCTCCTATAAAGATCATATTTTTTTGTTTACTTCAAAAATCGTATTTTTATAGAACTAAAAATTGAATTTTTATATGGCTATCTATATATTAAAAATCAAATTTTTATTATGCCGTTCAAATAATAAAAATCGAATCTTTTTAAATATAAACATCAAATCTTCCCAACGCTACTTCTATATAAGAATTATATTTTTATCCTATGAAAAATCATATCTTTTCTTCTTCTTTTTTTTCAAAATAGATCTAGCTTTGCTAAAAATAAAAATCATAGCTTTCTATTGCTATAAAAATTAAATCTTTTTATTTTTAAAGCTCTTGCCTTCTTTCTTTTTAAAGCTCTAATCTTCCTATTTTAAAAGTTAAACCTTTATATTTTTAATTAAACTAGAACATAAAAATCCTATTTTTAAATAATGCTATATTTTCAAAAACACTTCTATTTTATTTTGCAAAATTAATGCTATTTTATTTTCAAAACTGAAAAGAAAAAGAAAAAAAATAAATATATAAAAAAAATGTATGCTCACTGTTATATTTCTGAAGCTATCAAACCCACCCTCAACCCCGTCTTCTTTTGTTTTCAATGCTCCTTCACGCTGAAATCGAACCCTCATTGCTCCAAAATCCCATCCACACACGCTGATTTGGAAGGCCGGTCCTCGATCAGGAGGTGGCAGAGTGGCGCAGGGCCCCACGGCGACGACGCTTGGTTTGACTTGGGCGGGATTGGGCTTTAGGGTTTTGGAAATGGGAGGAGGGGCGACGAGAGGTTGATGACGGCGGCGAATCGGAGGGCACTGGCGAATTGGGACGCGCGCGGTGAAGGGAGGCGACTACCGAGGCGGTACGGTGGCCAGAGTAGATATCGCGATGGCGGTTTTTATTTTTTTTCTTTTCTGTAAACCCGACATCGGGTTTTATTGGTTAGAAAGGGGGTTGACTTAGAAAGAGGGAAGGGAGGGGCCTTATAGTTATTTATATATTTTATTTAATTTGAATTCCAACAAAAAGGTAAATCTTCATTCAACTCCAATTCGAACTCAACGATTGTCGCGCCTAGCGTAATACCCCCATTCCGAACACAATGGGATATGTATCGTAAGCTGATTCGATCGTTTCGATCACTTTTCATCAAAATCAAAATATAACTCTATATATTGAATTTGAACGCGCATTTCGATTTACTGGGGTCACGTACTAACTCGAAAAATTCCCGAAAAATATTTTCTAGCTTCGTATTGACGATACAGTCCTAATAAAACTAATTTCGTCAAATTCTGAGACCATTTGAAAAATGGCCAATTTCCAGTCGATCAAAATCAACTAAAACTGGTCAAATGCATTTTCCTTTGCCACACTCACATATTGATTCGAAAAATTAAAAAATTTGAAACTTAGCAATTATTTGACATCGCGGATCCAACAAAAGTGGTTTCATCGAAATCCGAGGTCGTTTGCAAAACAACCATTTTAAGGGCTGAAATTCCATAGCGACTATTCTGAAATTTCAACTGGACATATCTTTTGATTCCCGCTATGAAATTCCAATCTTTCGGATTCGTTGGAAAGATATTCACAAATAGATTCAAATATTTTTGATTTCACTAACATCCGGTTTATTTTGAATCCTGTACATTCATTTGAAATTTGAAATCGAATTATCGAACTACCGCGTCATTTTCAATTCCTTTTATATATAGAAATAAATATTTATATTCTAACGATGATCTATATAAATATATACGTTTGAATTCTATTCAAAATAAATTTCTCATCGTTATTATTTAAAATAATTCATTTTAAATAATCAAAATTCGCTAAAATTGCCAAAATAAAAATTTTAAATTGGCTCGGATTTCTGGGTTATTACAATCTCCCCCACTTAAAACTTTTCGTCCCCGAAAAGGAACGAAGCTGAAAGTTGTTTAACTAATCAACTCAACTTTCCATATTTTCATTACGGCTTAAGTTCTTCAACTTTTCAGTTTCTAAGAACTTTTCAAATTTTTCAACAATTTGGCTAACACCCTAAATTTCCGAAAAATTTCGCCATAACCTCCCCTGTACCGAGAGCACCGGGAAAATCCCGAAATTGCCATACAGGCCCTCTGATCTCAAAAAGAAAAAGAAAAGGCCAAGCGGCTCATAAAATCATCATCACCCAAACAAAACAGTAAATTATGGTAAACATGTACCTATTTGTCGGGCAAACAATTTTATTCTTCTGCTCTAGCCTCTTTGCTATGAACTGTTCAATGTAAGTACATGTATATGCAAGCAAATGCGACTAATTTTCAATACAATCTACTATTTGGTTCAATTTTGCTATATGGTTCAACTTTTAATTAATCAACCAATAATCAACAACACAACCATCAATCAATTAGTTGATTAGCTTTTCAAATTTATAACTTTGATATGTAGTCAAAAATCACGTTTTTGATGCCAATTCACAACAATATATCCTATCTAATTTTGGTTCTCACACCAGTCAATAAGAAATATATATAAATCCCACTTTCGAAACTCGAATACTAATTCTGATGATGTAGCTACAATCATCAGAATCATCTCCGGGCGACTAGAGTGTGACTCTATATCCATCCAGTATATTGGAGGCTTCTAATACACGTGGATCAGACGTATATTAAAATCTCTATATAACTGATAGTCCAAATCAATATAAATAAATATTCAAATACGAATTGTTGAATTAAATTTTCGAAACAAAACTTGTTTTCAATTTTATTTTTCAAAACACTACTCTTCACACTCGTTCTAGGATACCACTGATCCCATATCTAACGAGTCATTCCCATTGGATATTACTAATCCAATTTTTGATGAATTCTTTCGTATGGTTCTAATGTGTCCTGTCCTCTAGAACTATGTAAACCAAAGCTCTGATACCACGTGTAAAGACCCGCAACTTCCCCGTGAAGGAAAGCGCGGATAGTTCGAGAACAACACACAAAAGAGCGCAGACGGAAGAACATTTCATTGTTATTACAACAATACCATCAGAATACAAGAATATACAGAGTATAAATGAATATTACACAGAAATATCAGAGATTTAAATTACATTTTAAATACATAGCAGCGGAAAATAATACAATACACAACTGAAGGAGATATACGAATACAAAGCTTTCCGGATATCATTCCAGCTGTAAACCAGGATCCTGTGAATATAAATCTGCAAAACCAAAACTACTGGCAGCCCGTGTCAAAATAAGGGCACCCAAAGTTTAGGTTAAAACAATAAACTCCAGGTCAGTCATGGGACTGGTGTGAGAACTAAAACAGTTATTTATCTTTATTTTAAAGTTAGGTAAATCAAGGGACCACACCGTATAACACGGAACGGGTTTCCTCCCAAGAATACCAGTGCATAAAACAAACAGCGCAATGCTAAATAAAGAAAAATGAAGCTATTATAAGACCCAAGTCCTATCACACAATGCAACGCAAGCCGGGGGATAGGGTTTTACCTTATAATAGCCAAAGAATGCTTGATACGCTAAATTTCATGTTTTAATTCTTAATCAGACTCCAACCGTAAAATAGTAAGAGAACGATTCCCTAGGTATTAACCCCGAAGGCCGAAACTAACATCAGATCAATATCCAGAAAACCATTCATCTTCGCTCGTTTCCAGGTAGTTTCTGATTTTATATACAATCATAAATATCAATCATAGGCGGCATGGGTACCATATATCATGTCGCCATACTAGGCTCTGTAAATAAAACCGCAAATGTCACGTATTTGGTAATTGGATTTCCGTCTGTGAACCGAGGCAAAAGATAGTCCTCTACCGATTCGAGACTGTCTAGCCCGAGCCTCAGGTCAGAGCTCGAGTGACCTTTGGATCATCAGGGTCGGTCCACCGATGTGGATTAAAATTCCTGAACACGGCGTTTCCCCGCCCTTTGGGGCGTAAGTGAGCCAACGAATGACTCCATCGGACCCGGATCGTCCGATCAAACCAAGGCGCCTCACAACAGTAACAACCACATAAGTCAAACTCGTCAGGGCGTGTAAAATCTCTGACGCAACTTTTAGCTAGAAAGAAACGTATTTTCTCCCTAAGGTCCTCCCCCGTTTTTGGTTCACCACCGGGGTGTGAGGCTCGCGAATCAACGTTACAAAAAGCTACGCCACACAGGCCGTGCTTTGATCATCAACCACAAGACTTTGCTTTTCAACAGAAGCATTGATCATTTGCATCTTATCATGCCACACAGGCAAACCACTCCATGCAATCGATATCCATCAATCACACAGAATGATATCCAATGTCAGACACACAGTCCATTTATAAGTCCGTTCAGGGTCTGAACGAAACCGGAGGCACCTAGTACCCCGCATATCCATCGATCTCCAAGTACGTCTGGACGATCACCAACTGATTCCCTCCTCTTGGGTGTACGACCCAATCAAGATCATCAGTAATTATCCAAACGACGTGAAGACCTCCGGTCTTCAACCACCGTCTTCATCTTCGACTTATCGTCGTATCAGTTATTCAGAATGGGATAAACCCGGTCTTTCCGAATAACTCGCGTATATAATAAACAAGTGTTGCACAAACACAACATACGCCTCATTCCAATTCATCAGTCACTAACCGTAAATTTGCCAGAGAATAATTCCCCAATATTAACCCTGAAGGCCGAAACCAACATCAGATCAATACCCAGGAAACCATTCTGCTTAGCTAACCGACAGTTAGTTTCTAAATTTCACATTCTTAGGGAAAGGTTCCCATTAATTTTATCAAAGATAAATCCTTTATATTTATTCTTTAATCTTCATTTTGAACATCAATTCAAACTAGTCGGGATTAGCGAACCACACCGAAGTGATCATTTATTTTATTTCCCATTCCCAACCTATTCATCCCATGAAGTAAAACTGGTAATACTTCATTACTAACACCACGGTGTTATCGATAAATTCAATTACCATTTCACGCTCAAATCTAATTAAAGATTTAACTATCGCCTGGAGCAAAACTGGTGATACTCCATTCTCGGTCTTTTCAATCTAATTAAAGATTCATTAAAACTCCACTTAGCTTTAATCTTTAACTGGGTTAAAGAATAAGTGTCGTTTAAAACACGGTTTACGATAAACCCCAAAATCACATCACATTTCAATCAGTCCCTAACCGTAAATTAGCAAGCGAGCAATTCCCTAAGTATTAACCCCGAAGGCCGAAACCAACATCAGATCAATACACAGGAAACCATTCAACTTGACTAACCTCCAGTTAGTTTCTGATTTTCTTAACTCTGTTGGGTCTAAGAACAGTATTATTGAAGATACCGTTCACGACAACCCAAAATCACGTTCTATTAATTATCGAGTTAAAGAACAAGTGTTATTTAAAACACTGTTCACGATAAACCCAAAAAATCAATACCAACTCAATTCCAATTAAATATTATTTAATTGGTACACTTCATTAAATCTAAATAAAAGATTTAATCTTTTTCTCAACTGGGCTTAAGAACAGTGTTAATGAAGACACCATTCACGACAAACCCAAATCACATTTGATATTAAATACAAGGCTCTGAATAGAAAATATACCGGCTTATATTCAATATCAAATTCTACGACCAACAGATATCGTATTGGAAATAACGATATATATATATATCTTTCAAATTCCCATAACGCTATCTGTATAATCACGAAATCCAACACCGAAATATTCCAAAGACAATTTCGATTCAAATCCATTCCAATTCAATTACTGGAAATTCTGGTTACTTTTAAAACCCTTTTCAAATTCAATTTATTTATTTAGAAAAAAAATAAATAGAATTATAATTCTAGTTCAAAACTAGTTCATTTCGATAAAAATCTATTTTTATCTTTTCAAATATGGAGTTTTTCATCCCGATTCTTCACAAACCATTTCTTATGATTTTACACAAATTATTACTATTTTTAATAATTTTATCAAGGCCCGTACAGTCGATTTCCATCAACGGCCATTGAACTGCACTTACAGCGACCTTTTCCAAATTTGAGTTGGTAATAATTCCAAATCCAACCGTTAGATTTCAAATTTCTAATATTCGTTAGAAAGCTCTTTTCGATACGAACCCAACGGTTCCGGTTTTAGGAGAATCCGACGGTCGGGTCTCCCGAAATATCCATTCGAAGTCAATGGTCGAAATTCACGAACTACCGCAGCGCGGCGCGTTCTATTCAGGCCATTATATTATATATATAATATATATAATATATACTTCGTCGATTTCCTTTTAAAACATATTATATAAATCGTTTTAAATTCGTTTTCAAAATGATTTCAACTTCCTTTCAAATTCAAATCAAAATTGAACTTTTCTCCTTATAAATTCGATTTAAATTCATTTCAAATTGATTTCAATTCAGATTGATTTTTAATTCAATTTCAGTTCATTTTCAATTCAATTCAATTTCAATTCGAGTTCATTTCTATTCAATTTCAATTCATATTCATTTCTATTCAATTTCAATTCGAATTCATTTCTATACAAAATACCAGATTTTGAAACCACTTTTGATATTCATTTTAAAATGAATAAAATCGATATAAATATCATTCATGTCAAAATGGCGTCAATCTAATCAACACGGCTTCATATATTTCTATTTTCAAATATTCAATTTCAAATATTTCTATTTCAAATATTTCTATTTCAAATATTTCTTTTTCAAATATTTCTATTTCAAATATTTCTTTTTCAAAACTGGAATGAGGCCCAATCAATTACCATATAATGTTAATTATATGGATTTTCTACAACACATGTATAAAATAACAACGATGAATAATCAACCATCATCCAAAGTGCATTCTACACTGTATAAGCATCAAATATAAGTATTTAATGCTCATAACAGTTTGTCCATCAATCGATCGACGTACAGCTAATTATTGGGACTAGTGTATGCCATATATCACCCCAATACCCGTATGGGGTTTTCAAACAATCAAACACATATTTTATTTGTGCAGTTGGGCGATGTGTAAAATTTATCGTCCCAATCAATATCAGTCAAATGTGTGTATATAAACAAATCCTTCGATTTGTTTATATTAATTTATTTTAAATACACGTTAAAAATTTTATTTTCAACTATAAAATATTTTAACTATATAAATATTTTATTTTATTTCACATCACATCACACAATCAACTACACATCAAAATCAAACAAACATACAAGCCGTCCATGGTCTGTGGACGAAGGGTGTCGGGTGCTACTAAACACCGTCTGCATCCTAGTATATATTTATAACTAGAAAAAGAAATTTAAAGTGTGAAGTTCTCACCGAGGATTCCACTCCGCCGTGCTTTATTTCTAAACGGTTCGAATTTGGCCAAAATTTCAATGCGGTCTTCTCCCGCTGTTCATAGTAAAATTCACATTTTTATTATCACTACATGTACATAAAAATCTTAATTTTATTTCCACTTCATATATATAAAAATCGAAGTTTACTTTGCTTTCTACCTAAGAAAAATCATATCTTTTCTTTTTCAAAGATCATGCATTTTCTAGTTTAAAAATGAAATCTTTCTCTTGTTAAAAATCATAACTTTTATTCTATAAAAATCTAATCTTTCTTTAAAATTTCTAAATTTTTCCTATATTAAAAATCAAATTTTTGTCTCGCCTTCAAAATGATTAAAAATCTCGCCTTCATTATATAAAGATATCGCCTTTCATTATATAAAAATATCGTCTTTATTATATAAAGATATCCACATAAAAATCACATCTTTATAGTGTTGTTCACATAAAAATCACATCTTTATGTGTATAAAAATCACGTCTTTATTTCATGACATCTCCTATAAAGATCATATTTTTTTGTTTACTTCAAAAATCGTATTTTTATAGAACTAAAAATTGAATTTTTATATGGCTATCTATATATTAAAAATCAAATTTTTATTATGCCGTTCAAATAATAAAAATCGAATCTTTTTAAATATAAACATCAAATCTTCCCAACGCTACTTCTATATAAGAATTATATTTTTATCCTATGAAAAATCATATCTTTTCTTCTTCTTTTTTTTCAAAATAGATGTAGCTTTGCTAAAAATAAAAATCATAGCTTTCTATTGCTATAAAAATTAAATCTTTTTATTTTTAAAGCTCTTGCCTTCTTTCTTTTTAAAGCTCTAATCTTCCTATTTTAAAAGTTAAACCTTTATATTTTTAATAAAACTAGAACATAAAAATCCTATTTTTAAATAATGCTATATTTTCAAAAACACTTCTATTTTATTTTGCAAAATTAATGCTATTTTATTTTCAAAACTGAAAAGAAAAAGAAATAAATAAATATATAAAAAAAATGTATGCTCACTGTTATATTTCTGAAGCTATCAAACCCACCCTCAACCCCGTCTTCTTTTGTTTTCAATGGTCCAGAAACTTCACGCTGAAATCGAACCCTCATTGCTCCAAAATCCCATCCACACACGCTGATTTGGAAGGCCGGTCCTCGATCAGGAGGTGGCAGGGTGGCGCAGGGCCCCACGGCGACGGCGCTTGGTTCGACTTGGGCGGGATTGGGCTTTAGGGGTTTGGAAATGGGAGGAGAGGCGACGAGAGGCTGCTAACGGCGGCGAATCGGAGGGCACTGGCGACTGGGGACGCGCGCGGTGAAGGGAGGCGACTACCGAGGCGGTGCGGTGGCCAGAGGAGATATCGCGATGGCGGTTTTTAATTTAATTTTCTTTTCTTTTCTGTAAACCCGACATCGGGTTTTATTGGTTAGAAAGGGGGTTGACCTAGAAAGAGGGAAGGGAGGGGCCTTATAGTAATTTATATATTTTATTTAATTTGAATTCCAACAAAAAGGTAAATCTTCATCTCAACTCCAATTCGAACTCAACGACAGTCGCGCCTAGCGTAATACCCCCATTCCGAACACAATGGGATATGTATCGTAAGCTGATTCGATCGTTTCGATCAGTTTTCGTCAAAGTCAAAATATAACTTTATATATTGAATTTGAACGCGCATTTCGATTTACTGGGGTCACGTACTAACTCGAAAAATTCCCGAAAAATTCCCGAAAAATATTTCCTAGCTTCGTATTGACGATACGGTCCTAACAAAACTAATTTCGTCAAACTCTGAGACATTTTGAAAAATGGTCAATTTCCAGTCGATCAAAATCAACTAAAACTGGTCAAACACGTTTTCCTTTGCCACGCTCACATATTGATTCGAAAAATTACGAAATTTGAAACCTAGCAATTATTTGACATCACGGATCCAACAAAAGTGGTTTCGTCGAAATTCGAAGTCGTTTGCAAAATAGCCATTTTTAAGGGCCGAAATTCCTTAGCGACTATTCTGAAATTTCAACTGGACGTATCTTTTGATTCCCGCTATGAAATTCCAATCTTTCGGATTCGTTGGAAAGATATTCACAAATAGATTCAATTATTTTTGGTTTCACTAACATCCGGTTTATTTTGAATCCTGTACATTCATTTGAAATTTGAAATTGAATTATCGAACTACCGCGCCATTTTCAATTCCTCTTATATATATAAATAAATATTTATATTCTAACGACGATCTATATAAATATATACGTTCGAATTTTATTCAAAATAAATTTCTCGTCGTTATTATTTAAAATAATTCTTCTTAAATAATCAAAATTCGCTAAAATTGCCAAAATAAAAAATTTGAATTGGCTCGGATTTCCAGGTTATTACAGAATTCGATAGTAAGTTGTAAACTTGTTAACAAGAAGTGAATCGTAAATGAGATGAAGCAAAATATGAATGAAGATCTTAAAGAAATTTGGACCTGTATTTAAATGGAATCAAAGCTAATTTGATTCGACGAGTTCGGGTTTGATAAAAGGAATAATATTTACTTTTTAGAAGTAAATAACAATTAAAAGCGTATATGTTACAAACGAAATTGGAAATAGAGGGAAATGAAGTTAACTGGTACAGTGAGATTGTTCTGAAGTTCAGAATGTAAATCAAGTGAGATTTTTTTAAGTTCGGAATATCTTCTTGAATAAGGTATTATTCGGAAAGAGGTTATGCATGGGAGTCGATTATATTGAATTTCAAGAAAATATTAATTACTTTCCATTTTAATCAAATTTAATTAATAAATTATTTATATATTTAGAGAAACGGATAAAGTATATTTTAAAGTTAAAAATCTTAAAGATGTGAATTATTATAATTAACAATTTTTGTAAAGGAAATGAATTCTTAACTTAAAATCAGGAATTTCAAGAATAAAGGTTTTGTTATTGTTTGAAGTAGTGAATTTTATCTGTTTTGAAGTTAATAATGTTGTTCAGTTAAGGTCTGAGAGATAAGTATACCCCAACTTGATTAACTTCATTGTTGACTAAGAAATGAGTAAGGTTTGATAGCAAGAGTGGTTAAATGAAGTAAGTAAATTAGTATTAGCAGTTAATTGAAGATATCAGTGTTTATTTAATATCTGTTTTAATTCGAATAACGAATTTAGAAATGTTCCCCCTGAGAATAGAATGTATTTTCTATAGAAAAATAAAGGTTTGTGAATATTTGGAATTGTTTCCCAATGGTAATAAGTATTTTCTAGAATTATAGAAGAGAAATATGATAATGTTTTTCAAAAGATAGGGAGAGACTAATGGGATTTGATAAATTAGAATGACGAGAACTGAAGAATAAAATTTCGCACGTCGAGAACGAAGGGCGGCAGAACGTAAGAGAAATGGATTTGTAAATTGAATTCGAAAATTGCGTAAGCAATGTTTGATTAGAAATTAAGAAATGAAGTTAAGGAAATTAAAAACTGACTGGAGATTAACCAAATTGGATGGCTTTCTAAGGGTTGATCTGATGTTGGTTTCGGCCTTCGGGATTAATACTTAGGGAGTTGTTCGCTTGCTAATTAACGGTCGAAGGAGGTAAATAGGGAAGATTTAATTGTGTGTGAATAAGAAAACATGAAAGATCTCGAGATTTGAGAGCATAAGGATTTGGGTCAAGCGATGAACTTAATAATTGGAAATTTGGAAGAAGTTTGGGTTATAACAAATGGATTTATAAATCAGAGTTTGAAAAGATATCCGATATCTGGATTGATGAAGAGATCAAAATTGTAATTTTGAAATTGGATTGGAATTTGAGAATATTCGATTTTAGATATTGGGTACAGAAGTTTCGGAACGTATATGAGAAATATATGACATAGTGAATTTGAAAACTATTGGATTGGGAGGTGATCGACTTAAGATAAAATCTTATATAACAAAATTTATATAAGAATGAGATGTTTGGAAAACATGATTTGGAAAGGAAATTTTATATATGATTTATGAGGAGTATGAAATGAAGTACTATATATGTACATAGTATGATATGTTTTCAAAGCAAAATAAGGGAAGTACCATCCTTCTCCTTTGAATTTCGAGCCTAATTGAGATATGCTGCTGGTGGTAGTAGGTTGTCCGGACATAAAACTCGAGTTGTCTGAAAGAACACGACCGTGTAGCGTAATTCATAGGGCTGTAGATGGCCTACTACGACAGACAGATGTTTCTTGGGGGAACCAAGCGTAACCATTGTGTCTGCTACGATCTATAGTTGTGATAATGGCATAATTCGCAAAGCTGTGAAAGCTTATGGGTATCGATGTTTCCTGGGGGACCAGGTGTAACCATTGTATACCTGCGCTCCACATGGCATATCTGCAAGTGAAAGAAATGTAAATACTAGAGTTACTAAAGGTAGAGTGGAGCCATGCAATGTTTGAGATATCTTAGTGATAGTGAACCACCTGTTTGATGCAACATTGTGTCTTCATCACATTATTTGTCGTTGTGACTTGATTTGTCTTTGTGACTCGATTGTTTCTCATGTCCTGAATTATTTTCATAATTTGATGATTTGTTTTCGTGACCCTGAGATAGAGCTGTCAACGCTCAGTGATCTCAGATTTTATTTTGATTCTTAAATAATTACTGTTGATTTGTCGATGATGAAATTCGTAGAGAAGCGATTTCTTATGGATATGAATGTTTTCTGGGGGATCCAGACGAAACCATTATGTATCTGCGATTCATGAACAATCAACATATCAATATCACATTGGTACGTTTTGCATTTGTTTTTAAAATTTTAAAATAGTTTAACTAGTGAGTTGAAGCAAGGATATTTAGTACTTGGGGATTTTAGTCGTGTGCCTGGCCAACGTATGCCTAACATCTGTGAGAATGATAATAGACTTGTCAAACTTCGAGTTATCAGGTATTTTCAAATTAATAATTTGAAATTAAAAATGTAACTAACTTAATAAGTTAAGAAAAAGGGTTTCGAAGTTTTCAAGCCCATAGCTTTGAGATAATAATACAAATACTTTTAGTATAAAAATATTAAATGATTTCGGATTTTGAAAATTTTCAAGTTTATAATATGTGACTTGAAGAGGAGATGTTACATACACTCCTCAATAAGTGTTGGGGAGATTAAATGAATTGAATGTAAGGAGATTTGGTTGAAATTGGATTGCAAGAAAACAAGTGCAATGATGGATAAGTGAACATTGATAGATGAGGTTTATGAAGAAATTTGGAATAATTGATGTATACAGAATTTGAAAATTCAAGACGAGATTGGTTTGGAAAGAAATTTGATTTTTCAAGTTAATTGAGTATGATGAATAAATAAAGTGGAACGATGATTTAAATATCAATATTTCAATTAGATGTGGAAAATTTTCATACAAAAATATGAATATTTGAAATATACAATAGTATAACTCTAACGGTCACTCCTTTTCGAGGACGGAAAGTTTTAAAGGGGGGAGAATGTAACGTCCCAGAAATTTGGACAGTTTGAAATGGAATTAATTAAAGATTTTACTATTAATAATCAATTTTATATTGATACTAGGGTTAGAAATTTAAAATCAAATTTATTGTTTTGAGTTGAATTGGATTACATATATAATTCAAAATGGTTGTTGGAAAATAAAGATTTACTGTTGGATATTTGAATTGAATTGGGTTGATATTTGAATTAGATTTGAAATTCGATTAAAAATATAAATGGTGGAATTTAAAAATAGTCGTTAAATAAATTGGAAATTTTATTGGTTGGATATATACATATATTGTAGCACCCCACATCCGTTAGTGTCACTCACAAAGGGAATGCACTAAGTTCTGTGGAGCATTTAGGGTAAAAGATGCAGATAAATTACAAGACAGACAGAAATCAAACAGCGGAAAATAAAACTTTACTTTATTGATAAGATAGTTTGTACAACAATTGTTTTCCAATATCAGAGTATCATCTGTCTTACAAAATAAAGAAGCATAAAAATACATTTATATTCCCCAATGTAGCATAAGCCAGCCATAGCAGCGAAAAGGAGAGTCCAAAGCACTTTGTCCATGAATCTTTAAGCTTGGGAAGCGCAGCGGTCCAATCTAGCCTGAGCTGAACTATTCCCTCCTCAACTACCTTGGGGGGGGGGGGAACGGAAAAAAAGAAGACGAAAGAAAAGTAGAGTCAGACATAAAGCCTGAGTAAGTCTAGTGACTATTCAGTCTATGGATAAGAAAAAGAGCATGATAAGTATATGCTGGAAATCGGAAAGCACCCTAAACTAAGTTAAGTTATCTCGAACCGAATATACTATCGTACCCCATACTAATCTCTGCACCACCTAACTAGTGTCCCAACTAGTAATGATAACGTGATCCCAATCCTTGTAATTTTTGTTGCCTTCAGGCGTACATTTATTGTTTCTGACCTAGATCTAATCTAGGATTTACGCTATCTTCTGAACGATGCCCTCTAGTCTAGGACACACTACCTAGAGTGGTATATGTTCCTAGACTTTTTCCACGTATGTGTCGCGAATCGTTATCGCTTGTCTAGATGCACATGTCCTGTAATGTGCGGCCCGAGTTCCGTGTCAGGGCTACTCTAGAAATACGGAACTCGGTCGGGAGCTTTCAGATATCCGCTGATGCAGATGCTAAGGTCTGTTTTTTTTTCTAGTGGCTATGGTCCCACTCGACCCCTCCCTCAACTAATGAAAGGCCATCCTTGAAAAATGAGAACTATGCGCAGGCCTCCCTATGCCCCACTGTCCTATGGCCATTCGCAACCATAACTAGATAGCAAGTATATGGTCTTTTGGAGTTCTCCGCCTTTCCGCTTCACGTATCTCGATTGACTCAAGATGGTAGGTAGACGACGAGTTTCTATCACAGGGCTACCGTCTTCTCGCCGAATCACGCTGGTCCATCCTAGTCTTTAGGTTGCCATATTTTGCAACCAAGGCATACCCTTGGTTCTTCTAATGCAGACCTTAACCTCTATGAGCCCACATGGATCATCTGCAGCCTCACAGAGGGATACCAAGAGTACCCTCACGTCCCCTCGAAGCCTCGGGCTTCGTAACCCAATTCGTTGGAGCCTTCTAGAATCAGACGGACGTACGCTCCTTCTCGTGTTCTACTAAGATTTACTACTTAGTTTCTTTCCTTCATCAAGTTGGTTAATTGTCATTAGTCAATTCAAGTTAACTTAACCCATCCCTTTTGTCATATTATACTGGTTAAGTGTTGCCTCCTTGTGTTAACTTAACCTCACCATCTGTTTAACTAACCTGTTACAGCGGTTAATTGTCTCCTTATATAACTTAACCCTACTACTTGTTTAATTAACTGGTTATAATGGTTAAGTGTTGTCTATTCACGTTTAACTTTACTACAAGTCAAATTACACTGGTTAAGTGTTCTTGTTACTTAACTCTAATCATTCATGTATATTGGTTAAGTATTTCTAACTTACTTAATCCTAACCCACTTGTCAAATCAACTTGTTATCATGGTTAAGAGTTCTAATTTTACTTAACCTCAATCACTTGTCTCACTAACATGTTTCTATGGTTAAGTATTCTAATTAACTTAACCCCAATCACTTATCTCACTAACATGTTTCTATGGTTAAGTGTTCTAATTAACTTAACCTCAATCACTTGTCTCACTAACATGTTTCTATGGTTAAGTGTTCTAATTAACTTAACCTCAATCACTTATCTCACTAACATGTTTCTATGGTTAAGTGTTCTAATTAACTTAACCTCAATCACTTGTCACACTAACATGTTTCTATGATTAAGTGTTCTAATTAACTTAACCTCATGAAATTGATGATACTAACACTTCCACAAAAATGGAGATAGCAAGATGGAAAAGAAGATCGATTTTCTTTGATTTGCCTTATTGGGAGGTTAGTGGTTAATATGTTTGATTTTTACTGTTTTAGTATAAGAAAAACCTAATAATGCGTTATAGTTATGGTTTTCGCAGGAACTTCCATTACGTCACAATATAGATGTGATGCATGTGGATATGAATATTGGTGAAGGCTTATTTGGCATGATGTTGCATGGTAATAAATCCAAAGATGGAACAAACTGTAGGAAGGATTTAGAGGATTGGAGAATTCGACATGAGCTTCATACACAACCTCGTGGGAATAAAACATATCTTCCACAGGCTCCATATTTGTTGTCAAAATCTAAGAGAAAAATATTTTGCAAAAGATTGTACGATTTCAAAGGACCGAATGAATATTGTTCAAATTTAAAAAATTGGATTTCGTTGTCGGATTGTAAAATTAGTGGATTTAAGTCACATGATTATCATGTATTAATGCAACATTTATTATCAGTAGCATCAAGAGATTATTGGAAAAGAAGGCAAGAAAAGCAATAATTCACTTATGTTCTTTTTTCAACAAATTATGTTAACGTGTTCTTGATAGAAATAAGGTAGAACAAATCAATGTTGAGATTATTGAAGTTTTATGTGAGCTTGAAATTTTTTTCCCACGATCTTTCTTTGATATAATGGTACATTTATCCATTCGTCTTGGAAAATAAGCATTAATGTGTGGAAAGGTTCATTTTCGTTGGATGTACCCATTCGAAAGATATATGAGACACTCAAATATTATGTTAGAAACTATGCACGACCAGAGGGATGTATTACAGAATCGTATCTAATAGCAGAATGCATGTTGTTCTTCAATGAATTTTTGAAAAAATCAGGACATATAAAGGAGAAAGGAGCTCAAAATGAAGAGTATAAAAGTACTGTAATACTTGAGGGTTGTCGAATTTCAACATCGAAGACAATTACATTGCTAGTTAATGAGAAAGAAATAGCTCATTTAGCCGTGTTAATGTACATGGTTGCGGTGGAACCATTTATGAAGTAAGTTCATCTTATATATTGTTTTAATTATTATTATGTATTCATAATGATATATGTAACTTATAATCAAATGTTCAATACTAATTTGCATTTGGAGGAATTAGAAAATTCAGACCAGCGCATGAAAAAAAATGTGACCTTACTATGGGAAACACATACCAAAAATTTTATCGATTGAATTAAAAGGAAGGTTAGTTGGATTTCAAATATATTCTCATATGAATATTAATATACTATATATAAAATTTACATGCTAATTGAAATTCTATGTAGATACCTATATCCTCCAAGGATCATAAAGACATGTTGAAATAGATTGCTTACGGTCCGAATGATGATGTTGCGTCTTACAAAGGATATATCATCCATGATCAATGTTTTCATGTAAAAGATTTAGGGAGACAAACTCAGAATTGTGGGGTGTATTTTGATGCGACTACTATGTGTAAAGTAGTGCAAAAGATTTGTACCAAGTGGTTAATGCAGTCACTTATTATGGAATATTTACAGATATAATTTTATTAGATTATCATTTGTTTTATATTCCAGTTTTTAAGTGTTGTTGGGCGTACAAAGGAAATGGAGTAAAATTTGATGATGATGGGTTCACTCTTGTTAATTTACATCAAGCATCATTTTCACGAGACCCATACATACTCGCATCTCAAGCTAAACAAGTATTTTATTCAAGAGAGGACGATGATTCTAATTGGTATGTTGTAATGAAAGCACCATCAAGAAGTTTTACTGATTTAGAGGATCCCGATTGCATCAAGGAAAATATCCAAGTGATGGAAGATGAAATAACCAAAGTGGATGATGAAGATGTTAGCTATGTTAGAGAGGATTGCGAGGGCATACTTGATTAGATTATATGTCCTACTTGAGCATCATTGTTCATTGTACACGTATTGATTTTCTGTAGTGTTGCTTGTTCATTTGCTTTAGTGTTGGTTCTTCGTTGTAATCGTATTGATTTTCTGTACGTTTGGTCGTTCATTTGTGTTGCACTTGAAACTATGTTATATACATTTATGTTGTACCATAAATTCTGGCATTTCATAGCCATGCGGTCTGACCTGTTTTTCATGTTACACATACGTGCACTAGTACATTGTGTTGCCTTGTCTTCCCATTAAACCTGAGATTTGTCTGGTCTGGTCTGCTTTTGCATATGCACATATTACACGCACATGCACTAGTACACGCACATGTGTATACTTTATATACATATAAATGTATACACATATACGTTGTACTGCCTTGTCTGGTCTTGCATGTTGTTTACATCTAACCACACAATTTAAATTATATATGTATATTTATGACTGTATATATAGTTTAGAATTATGTATTTTGTTTCATTTGCAGGAAATGATGTCGACATGCAATGTACATACTCGCAACCAGATGAAGACTGCAATGGAATCCCAAAAGAATAAGCCAGGTCGGAAGTGTAAGTCAAAGCTAAAGCGTAATATTCAATGCGAAGATCAACCAGTCAGTTCTATTAAGAAGCAAGCTATTGTTCACAATGAAGGCGAAGAACAAACTTTCCTGAATGACCAAAATGAAGAAGATCTACGCTAAGAAAATCAAGCCTGTCTTGAACACACTGATGATGCCGAGCTGGAAATTGGAAAATAAAGTGTACCTAACATCGGAAGTACTTCTTGGAAATAAGGTGGTAGAGGTCCAGTAAAAGCAAAAAAGGCTCCCGTTATGCAGTCAGGATCGAATTGAAGTTGAGTTCAATGATTTAGGTATACCGATAGGGCAAGGGTCCGTATATTTATCCTCTTTTCTTGGACCGCTTGTGCGGGAGCAGGTTCCATACACTATCGATGATTGGCGGAATATAAATGATGATTTAAAAGAAGTTTTGTGGCAGTCGGTTCAGGTATGAATTAAGACTTAATTTTGGTTACTTAATTACATGATAGAAGTCTCAGAATTCATGCAACAAATTTTAATATTATAAAGCTATGTACTCCAGTTCAGACCGTATGCACTGGTGAATTATTTGATTTTAATATCATGTTTTCATGAACTGCTTCAGGTTAGATTTAAATTGGAAGAGGAATGGCAAAGAAAAGCCATATTTCAACAAATAGGAGTATTGTGGAGATCATCAAAAAGCAAATTAGTTCGAACTTCGCGAAAATGGAGAATGAAGAGGAAAGACTTAAACTGAAACCAACCAACATCAAAAAAATGAACGAATGGAGAACGTTTTTGAAGGCGAAAACAAATGTGGAGTTTAAGGTAAATTTACGATAAAATTCAATACTTCAACAAAAAATCATTCCTACACTCATCTTTATTAGTATGATAATTTTAACATCTTTCTATATTTCCAGCAAAAAAGTAAGAAATATTCGGCCCTTAGGAACACACAACTTCCACATACAACCGGTGGTAAGGGAATGGCTAAAATGACCGAAGACATGGTTAGATTAATAACTACAGCTTTATTTAATATTATTTTATACCTTTCATTTTACTTATTTAATATTATCCTAAATTTAGAAAAAAACGAAAGTGTGGATCCATCGTCCATAACTAGAGCTGATGTGTGGATCAAATCTAACATAAGAAAAAATGGTCAACCAGTGTCCATGGAAGCTGAAAATACTATTGTATAATTGTTTTTTTATTTTATCGGTATTTTTTTGAAACTGTGGTATTTTTACCATTGTACATCATCTATGTGTTTTTATTTATGTGGGAGGAGATTAAAAAGTTTGGTAGCATAACCCAGACTTGCTTGACATAGAGTGTCAGTGGAGATGCTCTTGCACATGTATTGGGAGAAGATAAACCGGGAAGGTTAAGGGTATTGGGAAGGGGTTGCACTTTAACCAAGCTAGCTGTGGCTAAGTCCAAAGATAAAAAAAAGTCTCATGGTGTCGAGAGGAAACAGCAGAATTGAAGGGAATGATACAGACTCTGATGGACCAGAAGGTAAACTTCTAAACTTAATTTTTATTCGTTAAATATAATATTTAGCACACTATATAATTTAAAATATTAAAAGAATAAATGTTGGTGCTTTACTACAGGGTAAAGAAAGTTTGCAAGGGAGCACACATCAAATGGTAAAAATAATAATTATATATTACCCAATAAATATTTTGATCCAATAATGTTTTATTTTAAGTATTGTGGCGTACTGGCATCCACTTGAGTGCTCCTTAGATTAAAATATCGTGATATTTGTGCATTGGAGCAGGGTAAAGAAAGTTCAGGAAAGATCTCACATGAATCGGTAAAAAGTATTAATTATATTACTTAATAAATAAAATTTATGTCTTAAATTTTTACTCCAATATTTGATAGTACTTTTGGTTGAATAATTCTAGAGTGACGTCGAAGTGTGTTCATTGCTGAATTGGGATGGAACCTCTGAAGTTGTTGCCTATGGGAGGCTGTTGTCCCTGGACCCTAATGACGTTGTCAATGACATTTGTCTTGGACCAAATGCTGCGAGAGTTTTATAGATTTTGTGGATAAGGCAGATACTTATTTATGGAGGCCTACACGTAAAATGGTTGTATTAGGATATGCTGTGAATAAGGTAATAGCTTGGCCATCAGTTTGCGTTAAGGTACCGCTACGAGCACGCTTGAACTTTGATGAAGCCAGTACGGTAAAATTTAAACTTCTCATACTATATTTATAGCTATTTTGTGTGTATAATACAATATTTATTTATAGTTATGCGTGAAGCTATTATCAGTTACGTATGTGTATAATTGCTAATATTGAAGTATATTCTCATTTTTAGAGTACAGACAGCATCCGCAATATTTGCACGATTTATGATTGGAATGAGGGTGAAGGCGTAGTTTCCGAAGGAAGAATCCATGCCGATGATCCAAAATGCACTGTTAATGGTATTACGCTCCGTCCGTCTGTTGTTGTCATTTGGGTGGACAACGCAATAAATAAAGA
Organism: Allium sativum; assembly: GCA_030737875.1. Taxonomy (NCBI): domain Eukaryota; kingdom Viridiplantae; phylum Streptophyta; class Magnoliopsida; order Asparagales; family Amaryllidaceae; genus Allium; species Allium sativum. The sequence continues at coordinate 877,403,806 of CM060912.1, read as the reverse complement.
TGCTTATTTGTGGCAACCCACATCTGATATGTCGTGCATTGGAGATGCAATTGGTAAGAAAGTAGCATGGTCAAGATCAAAAGTAGAAGTGGACAAAGAAAATCCAACTAACAGCGTGATGAAAGTGAAAATCATGTGACTTCTCTGTCGAAATCCTCATATGTGTTCACAAATAAATCGAAACATGTAAGTATTTATTTTCAACATTGATCGTTGTGTAAGTATATACATTCTGCATAAAAATCTTTTTTTCTTTCAGCCGATTGCAAACATGACAAAAGATGCCAAATGCAAGTTGATAGATGTGGTTGGAACAGACGTAGTGGCTGAAGGATTTATTGCATCAACTGATCCGATAGCGGTGGTCCATTGTCGTCCATTAGGAAAGGATGCTGTAAAGATTTGGGTTGAACATGTGACAGTTTCAACTACCGAGCTATGGAGACCAACATCAGCTCTGACGTGCATGGAAGATGCCTTCGGCGTTCCCGTAGCTTGGCCAGTGGGAAAAATCATTGTTGACACAAAATGAAAGGTATTTTAATATTTTTAATATACATTTAGGAGTTACTGCCCTCGAGAGCACATGATCGACTGAAAATAATAAAGTTAGGTTATTTTGGACAATAATTATGTTGTCTCACTCTCCTTATAAATCGAACATGTAGTGGCACCAGGAAAAAACTCCCACTTAATTACTTTGAAGCCAATTTGGTGAGATATCTTAGATGATTTGCAAATATACATGGTTAAACTTTTATGTACATGGTTAAAATGTTATCAAAATAATGTGTATTAATGCAAAGATACCAATAAGCATTCACCTTAATTGAAGAGAAATCATATATGAAATATACTCAAGGAGACGGCACATGTCATCTCAGAATTACAGGTCATCTTAGAATTACATGTCATCTCAAATTACATGATCATCTCCGAAATCATATATGAGATCATACATTCACCTTAATGGGTAGGCACTGTCATCTCTGAATTACTCGGTCACAGAATTGCATTTCATGGTTCAGAATTACATGGTCATGGAATTGCATTACATGGTTCAGGCGTTTGTGTTATGTAGTGTCCATAGTGTGAAGGAAAATGAGCATGTATGAAAGGTTTATGTTATATAGTATTACGTTCAGAGCTTGTGTCTAAAAGGTTTATGTTATGTAGTGTCTGAAAGATTTATACTATTTCTATTCTTAAAGTTATGTTATGTTATTTGTTTTACAGGTAGATCAACAATATTTCAGGTGGTTTGATGACAGCAAAACTACAATCTTTGCTCGGTAACTTGGTTATTTCAGGTGTTTATTTTAGTGTTTGGTGTACTTAGTTATGACAGTGTTATTGGTTATTTAAACTCGGTAGTCTGGTTGTGTATGTTGTGGTTATGACAGTGTTACTGACAGTTTGTTTGTGAAGATTGTGGACGATTGAACTTGTGGATTATTGTATGATTATCTTGTGGATGTTTGAAGGTGTATATTGTGGTTCTATAATATGTTATGTTGAAAAATGTTTGTGTTTGTGGATTATGTTATTTAATTGAAGGCAAAATTATGGGTATGTATGAAATATTATAATACAAATTTGGTAACAAATAGTGGCAAGAAAAATGCTACGGAATATTAAATTCATTCGTAGCGTTTAAAAACCGCTACAAATGTATTGTCGTAGAACACAAAAATAGTTATGTTGGCGCGTTTTAAACGCTACAAAAAAGCTAAAAGAACGCAACAAAAAAACAGGCGTAATGCAAAAACCTTTCGGTGGCGTTTAATTAACGCCGCAAAAAATGGTAACGTTAAAAAAGCGCCATGAAAAAGATTTTACTCGTGGCGTTTAAATTAAGTGCAAAAATAAAAAAAATTAGTGGCGTGTTTTCTCGTAACGATTATCGAAACACCACCAAAAATACTTAGTGGCGGTTTTTGGGCGCTACAAAAAAATCATTTTTCTTGTAGTGCAAATGAATAGAAAGTAATAAAAAGGAATCTTAAATAATAGGCAATAGGAAGATATGAGATATTAAATAGTAATTAAAGTATGACTAAGTGGTTGAAATATATGACTAATAATTGACTATATTTATTATATGTGTTGTTTCTTGATGACAGATTGCAATAAGGATGATTGTTGCGATATTTTATCATTGACTACTACAAATTTATATGTAGTTAATTATGGTTATTTAATTATGAATGTTGTGTTATAAATATTGATTGTATTACTACGCATTACTGGCGGTGTTACTGTTTTGGAATGACTAGTATACATAGAATGGTTTATACTTAATTTGATGGTATATAATCATTGATTTGTAAACAATAATTATGCAAGTATATTAATGTTGTTATCTTCTTATTTTATAAGTTGGAATTGTCACTGAATGTTGTCGGTGTTTAATGATTGCATGTTAATATTATTATGTTTACTTCATGTGGTGACATGTTATGATAGAAGAGTTAGATATTATTTTCTTCTCTTATTTGATTGTGTTAGTGCAATGATTGTATTGATTACGTTGATTACAACAATTTAAACGTTCACATTGATTGTATTAAATTATACTGATTCTAGTGGCTGAATGGATGAATTAGTTGAATGGATGCAATGGTTATAATGTACTAACGAGTATTTGTATGCAGGAAAAGAGCAGGAAATAGAACTATGTAGGCTTGGTTTCATAAAAAGGGTATGTATGCAATCTTTTCCTATGCAATATCCATAAAATTCCTTAGGTTGGGCTGGGGTGTATAGGGTTAGGCGCAGTCCAAAAATGGTTGAAAATATCTTTTCTTCTTTGAATTTTTTTGCAAAGTTGGAAGATGTGAGATGACGAAAAGGGAAGAGAAAAGAAAGAAAAAGGGAGCTTAGTCTGTATGTTGGATTCATAGGTTGTTTATTTAAATTCACTTCTTAAGTATCATTGTTATCTTATTTCATATATACTTATTGTAATAAAATGAATTCTGACTTTTGTTAATTGTTTTTTATTCCATCATGAGGTCTTCTGTAATATTCACTGTTTAGCACTTTTAAATCATATATACTTAAGATCCAGTACTTTTTATATCTGAAATTACTTATAAACATGTTGAATGACGTTTATAATTGATTTTGGACCTTTAATATAGTAGGTCTTCACATAAACACACTTAATTTACATTTTTTTACTCAAAATGATTCTTCTTATATTTTCATCTTATTTAAATTAACATTTAATATCAAAATTACACAAAATTCATTCGCTTGTTTGAAATAACTTAATAAAGTTTATTAAAAATATCTTTACACTTAAACATTGATTTTTACTAATATTTCACTATTTCAATTATAACCCAATTTAATTTAATTACTTATTTACAACCCAAATTCATTATTTAAAAATAATTTACAAAATTATTGCATTTTGACAAATAAAAATCTTTAATGTTTATTTTTATCACAACTAACATTATAAAGTTTGTCCGCAGCAGTAGCCCAGCGGTTAAGGACTTGCGTCGTGGTAACAATGGCGTGGGTTCGAAACCCGGAATGGCATGCTAAGAGCTTAGCATGTGCATACGCTATATGGTGCTCGCGACCAGGCTAGGTGCACAAGGGAGGGTTTTACGACTCTGATCAGTTTGCCTCTTGAAAAATTCAAAAAAAAACATTGTAAAGTTTTCAAAACTTTATTTTCTTCATATTTACATTTATTCAACAATCTAATATTGAATTAAATTCTTCTATCATTTTTTTAATTCAATTTAACCTCAAACTAACATAGTTGCTCATTTTAACACAAAATCTGCTGATTATTCAATTTATATGATTATATGAATTATCCAATCCAAATTTACATTTATTTCCTTAATTTACCGATTGTAATCGTCATTTTAATTTGTTTACACAGGTAACCACAAAACCAGGGTTGTTACACATTTTGCTTTACATATTTAAGGATTGCAATTTATTATGATAATTCTATGATTGAATAACATAACCCATGATAGGATTGCGATTATGAAAATATCACCTATAGAATTAATAGTGTAAAATACCTGCACCATTTATTATGCCTAAATGGTACAACTTTGAATTTAAAAAGCTAGATAAGATATCCCTTAACTTTAAATTGAAAATAATTGAGAATACACTGCTTGGCTTGGGTTGGGATAAATGGAAAAATATATTCCTTGTAACTAAAGTATAAAATAACTTAAAATTCACCTTTTAAAGCTTGGTCAATGTTCTTAAATTATTGGAAAGAAAGGATGAAACAAATAGATTTCCATATTTTTACTAAAACCCTCATAAATGCGACGTGTGCATTATAATAAATGAAATATTCTACAAAAGAAAGGTTAGTACAAAATAAAAATGATTACTATATTTTGTACTATATACTTCAATGAATAAAACGAGAATGTCTTGTAATTACAAATATCGCATAAATCTCCTATTTTTGTGAGAAGTATGGAAATAGACTATGTACTTAAGGAAAGAAACCAAATTCAATTTACTAAAATATGATAGGTTCCAAAAGTGGAATATTACAAAAAAAAGAGTAAAATGATAATGTTAATAAAATTAGAAATGGATGTAATATTAAAAGTGGGAAACATGGGCAAACGAAGAGGATGGATTCAAAAGAATTAAAGTGAAATTAAACAGGAAAACAACAACGACATGATTAATCAATAAAAATAGAAATGAGAGATGAAATTGGTCAAAAGGAAAAATAAATGCATAAGAATGGAAATTAGATGTAGCCTCTAGTATAAAAAGAAGTAAGTTCGTATGTGCGTTTAAAAATGGATTTGAGTAAATCTATACCATAAGCAAAAAAGTAACTGACTATTATAGATAATGTAGGAGAATTGGGAAGCCTATCCTAACGAAAATATAGTAAATATTTTTGGCATAGGAAATAAGTGGCTAAGAACGAATATTGGAAGCCCATCCATGTGGATTCACCGATAATACCATAGTAGGAATTAAAGACCACATCCGTTAGTATGTCCTGGCAATGTTTAACATAGTGGATACTAGAGTAGGAAATAAAAAGCTTAAAATATATATTTGGAAACCTATCCTAACAGGTCATTAGACCCGACTTGGAGTAGAAATGAGAGAACATATCAGTTGGCCCGTCTTGTCGATGATTGTCGAGCGAACATCTTAGTAGGAAATAAGAGGCATAATACGATTACGTGGAGTGGAGCACCTGAGTATGAGTCCTCTGATGTAGTTGAGCATAGGTGTAGTCCATAAGAGGTATAGGTCTATATGTGGTTATCAAGGGGTTATTTTATTGATTTCTCTAAGCAATGTAAAGCATTGATGGATGGCTAGGTAATTATGTGACAGAGACGGAGCGTTGCTCGGGTACTGCTAAAGACATTGTCATATGCTTATTGGGTCATCGTTTGTCCAATGTTAGTGGGCAAGGGCATGGATTACGCCTAGCGGACAGAATGATCGCTCTATATCGCATTCTTCTTGGGACATGCATAACCACATGGTTTTTATTAGTTTATTTTCTCAGGGGAATTGATAGTAACCCGTATCAACAGGTACCTTCCAAACTAGAAAAGGGTGATTTGACTGGTCTGATTCGTGAAGGAAAAATATATACCAAAGAGTAAATCCCCGATAGCACAGGCAATAGGGTGCTCGTTAGCGGAATTGGAAGCATTTATGATAGGCGGATATATGCGCACTCATGATGAGAGTGTAGCTTGATGTACTGGTATCATACAATGGCAAGATGGTGGATCCGAATAAGGTGATTGCGGTAGATACTTGGGGATAATATTTTGGTCCAAAATGGACAAAGGGATATACACACACACACACACATCTGTATATTAAGCTAAATCTATTAAAATATATATGGGTGCAGTTCATACGTTGCAATGGAGTTTGAGTTGCGTATAATAAAAACTTAACATAATATAAATGGTAAGTAATCAGTATATGATAATGCTATGTAATTTACTGGTCACAAGAACATTATTCTAACCCTTTCCTCAAAATAATCAACAGGATAGATGCAAGGAAGGCGTTGGTAACTTGGGTAGTATTGGAGCTGATAGGGACACTTGTTTTACCAATGTAAATTTTATGATCGGTACTTATTTATTATTATACCTTAAATTATTTTTTTATGATTTATTTATTTGATCTCTGATGAATAACTTAGATCATTTGCAGGATACCAAATAGATGATTCATGTTCCACAAGACCCAAGTTTTCAAACATTGGAAAAACCTTGGCCCATTGGGTTGCAGATTGTCACATTTGATATTAGTGGTTAGATTAGTTTATCCTATAAACATAGGGAGTGCATGTATTGGTTTTTTTAATACAAATATAGTATGTACTAAAATCCTAGTAATCTTATTCATGGGATAAGTAACATATGGAATGTGATGGATTTGTACATAATTTTCTAGTTAGGTTTAGGAAATCAAAGATGTTAGGTCCTCGTATGATTGTCAATTTATAATGGTAAGCATAGTTATTGGAACAGGTTAACATCCATATGTTACAGGAACTGGGAAGTATATATTTTCCCTAAGGATAAAGGGATGATCACTTGTTTTTTGGAAATAAAAAGGATTTTAGCGTGAGATAAAAATTTGTAATATTTGGAAGAAAAATGTTTTTTGAGAAAGAGGTTAAAAATTCACTTTGCATCTACCAAGGTACATGATTTTGAGAAAATGAAGGTTTTAAAATAGTGTACTTTGAAAGAAAATTTCATATTTTTGGAATCCAAAAAGGTATTAGATTTTTCCAATAATGTTTGGAAGTTTGATAAAAGAGTATACTTTTATATGGTTGACAACATAAGTGGAATAGATAGGGGAAAATTTGGAAGGAAATTTTGATAACTTTATTCTTTTGAAGTGGGTCGTAGGAATTTGGAATAGAATAAAATATTTAGAAAATAAGGCATGGAGTGGTGAAATTAAATTGTAAGAGATTGCACCAATTTCATAGAAATGGTGATAAATTTATGTAAGCTAGCTGGGATTTGACATAATTTGATTCATTGGAATAAAAGGAATACTGAAATATCCTTTTACGGGTCAACCAAATTATAAGTAAAGGTGTTTTGTTGAAATAAAGTGTAATGCAGATGCAATGAAAGAGATGCAACAAAATATGGGAGAACACAATATTTTTACTGTCTATTTCGATTAAGGAATAAAATAACAATTACATTTTATTCCACATAAAACATGAATCTTCCTTTAAAAGATTCATTGAAAACTTTAGCATTAATAATTTCTTCTGAAGAAAAGTTGTACTTGTAGACCCGCCTTTTTAGAAGGCTATCAAGCTTTGGATTTCTAGCTATTGGATCGCTCGAGACTCAAGCACAGACATACATGAACTCGAAAAACCTTGGTTGAAGGGATGGATTTCACGAATACATCAAGTTTTTGGCACCTTCAATCTGGGTCAACTCGTACCATCACTCCAGATCGGCATGGTCATATTGCTCTAGGTTGGCATTAAACATTTTGGATTGGCCATAATGCATCGCCATAGATCGACATGCATGGAAACTATCAGATTAGGTCGGCGTAGGGTACATATAAAGGATTTAACGCTTCATTTTGGGCTTGGCACTTTGGTACTTGGATTTGGTAAACTTTGCAAAACAATCGCATAGATCACTTAATTTATTGTAATAAAGCAAGTGTCAGGACATAGCACCATTCTGGATCAGTCCCATCGGATTGGTATTGATCCAAACCATTATTGATTGGGCTAATCCTGGTTCCCTATAAGGTTCTTTTGTCAGTTTAGATCATATTTTCACTTTACTTCTTCTGGTCGACTCGAGCTCCTTTGTTGTTATAAATATAACGCTGCTTGTACTTTTTTCAAAGGATCTTCTTTGGCCTTTTGACACTCATATGCCAAGACATTACTACTGCCAAAATACAACTACTTTTACTCCACTTTCTTGTAAACAATCAGAACTGTATTTTTGATCAAGTAATATAAATAAGTGATTACCCCATAGTGGACGTAGGCACACTTGCTTCACAATAATAAATCTGTGTGTTATTTACTTTTATGCATTATGTGACTAGTTTAGTATTGATATTCTGTGAATATTATATGGGTTCCTAGGAGTTGGGTGGTGGAATTCGATTTACCAAATAACATGTCAACATTTTGACGTGTGAGGAGGGAGTCATTACATTTGGATTTGGATTGCTTAAGGATTCAGATTGCTTCACGATTCAATCATAGTCAAAAGGAAGAAAATAGATGCTACTCCTCAGGCAGAAGATGCTGGTCTGGAAGGAAGTCAGGAGGCTTCCTCACTAGAAGCCCCTCCATCTACCTGACTAAGGAGGATATGGATGGAGTGGTCAAGGAGCTTGAGTCTCGCATAAAACATCAGGAAGGACCCCTCAAACAGAAAAAAGAGATATTGATAACTTTTCTTACTCGGATGAACATTTTCAAAAGACTAGGAGGATATAATATAGCTACGGGAAAGAGATCGAATGGCATGCTAGACATAGGATAAGGCTTGGGAGGAGCCTCCCACAAACTTATTTCGAATCGATACTGATCCTATCTGGGTAAGTACCGAACCGAATGCAACAAGAGCAAATACTCAAGATGGCGAAGCTATAAATAACAACGTTCTGGTTTGTTGTGCTTTAAATCTCAATTCGGGAGATGCAACTCAAGTGTGGAAGCACGCAGATGTGGAAAATGGTTGAGCTTCTACAGCTTTTGGAACTCGGTTCATACCCGATCCTACTCCTTTGGCTGGGGCCGATCCGAATGGTAACATCATGGATCGATTCTTTACTTCTTCTGTGTTGGATAGTAGGGGCATTAGTATCAAATTAGACGATTGGCACAACTTTTCATTATGGTAATCGGATCATGGATGTGATTCGATGGTTTTCTCGAGGTCGGGTGTCTTAATCGGATATGGATTTTATCGCTCGCAGCCTTTTGACTTAGGCTATAAGGAATCCTCGCAACTCACCAAACTTCATGTTGCTGGTATTGGAGGCTTATGATGGTATGAAGGACCTCCACCATTCATCTCAGGTTCTACATGCATCATATGGAAGTGCTACGAGAATCAGATGATGTCATGGCAAAATGCTTCCCTTTTTTCTTATCAGGCATCACAGCTATGTGATTTAGGCAGTTGGAATTAGAATATATTAGTAGATGGAATGTTTTAGTTAAATGGTTTATTGACCAGTTCAAGGTCCATATCTCTCAATCAAAGAATGTAATGATGCTTAATACAATTAAGCAAAGGATTAGAGAGACTCAGCGAAAATTTCTGAAAAGGTTCAATATGACGGTAGCATCGATGTATTGATTAGACCCGTCTCTAGAACTCATGGTCGCCATCTCAGGCATATTAAAAAATTCAGAATTCAAGATTCCATTGGAAAGAAATCTACCAAGGGGTCTTAGCGATTTTTATTTTGAGGTAGATAGAGTTCTACGTCAAAAGGATGCAAGAGTAGATAAGGAATCTCTCAAGCTTAACACTACAAAGGATCGAAGACCGTTCAGATCCAGAAAAAGAAAGAATAAATGCAAAGGAAAAACCTTTAGTGGAAATGATTGGAATAGTTAGCAGCAGAGAGAGCCTAAATTTTCTTCGTATAAAGGACTACATCTCTGGAGGATATTTACTCGGATATTCACGAAATTTCTTCTTTCAAAAATCCTCCCAAGAGGGAAGCATCACCAAGGGAAAGGTAATCTGATAAACACTATTTGTTCCATGACCTGGACGGTCACAACACTAACGAGTGTCAAAATCTTTAGGATATGACTAAGAAACATGTCAAACGTGAAGACCTAGCATAATGTATCAGAAGGACTGCAAAGCAGAATATGTGCAGCCACCTAACACTCAAAAAATGAGGAGCTAGGACCTTGCTCGTGTGGGTTGATCATTAATTGACTTGGATTTCTTTGGGTTTTGGTTTTTTGGATTTTTCCTTTTGGATGGCTTTGCGGGCCTGCCCATGTATCGGATTAGGACTTAAACCCTAGGCATGCTTTGTGAGATAATAAACCACCCACCATTCATGAAATAAATTTATAATAAAAATGGCTAATTTGGCCATCCAGATATAGGATTAAGACATAATACCTAGTTATGCTCTGTATCGGACAATAAATCATTAGTTTTCTTTTGACATTTGTAATGACTAAGAATTTCGTGACTCTATTAAAATTACTATGTGGGTTATTTTTGTAAAGTACAGAACTGGAATTTGGAATTTTAAACTTTAATACCTGCCCCCGATTATGGATTATGCTTAGGAAGAACTGGGTCGTCTTGTTAAGATTTGGCAGGCTACTTGGTTTGTTCTCGAGTATGGGATATACTCGAGAAGGTCTGAGCCATTTTTTCATAATTTGGTAAACGCTCTCAAGTGACTTTTTATAGGTATAGATTACACCTATGCTGGATACGCCCGGAGAAGCCACGAAATTTAGATTTCGGATTAGATATCCTAGATTTCACAGATTCTACGAATTTATTGGATTTCTTTAATTCTTGTGATATTTGATATATTGGATTTGGATTTTGAATATTTCAGACTTTGGTTTCCTATTATAATTACGATGCGGAGTGATCGTAGGATTTCTGGATTTCACTTGTAATACGAACCTGAAAGAACATGGGATTCCATTGGCTTTTGGATATGGATTTCTTTAATTTTTAGATTTTGGTTCCATATCAATATGATCCGGCATGATCATAGCTTTCTAGGTTTCTAGTCTACGGCTATTGGATTTCTATTTGGTCCTCTCTTAGATTACGGCTTTCAAATTTACGGACTGTTGAGTTATGCATAACACGTCTTCTGTTGAAAGACATGTTCTGGGGGAAAGTGTTGACGTGCCTTTTTACAAGGCTTTCAACTTGGGATTTCGATTATTCGATCCCTCAGGAATCAAGCAAAAACATACATGAACTCAGAAAACCTTGGTTAAAGTGATGAATTTCATGAATACTCGAAGTTTTGGGCACCATCAATTCGGGTCGACTCAGACAATCACTCTAGATCAGCACGGTCATATTATCTTAGATCGTCATTACTTCAATGGGTCCAAATCTGCCTCTTCCCATGAAACTTCTATTACCATTATCAAGATTTCCTATAGATTGGGTGCTAGCATTCGATTGACCAAATAATGTTGCAACTGTATTAATGCTTTAAAGTATGGAATACCTAAGTGCAAAAAATGCACAGTATTTGGGAGCATTGTTGGCACGTAGTAGTAGAGATTGAATGAAAGATCTAATTAAAAAGTTAAACAAAATAACATATACGTTTTCCATTGTTGTGTGCATTAATTGCATTTCTTTTAAGAAGTCTCCCTTTTTGATAAATTGAGACTTCGCCAATAGTTGGTGGTTGAAAGAATAGGAAAGATAAAAGGATTAATAGGGGAATAATTAGTCTTATCTATTCCAAGCTTATATAATTTGAAAAGCTTATAGTGTTTGTAACAATTATGAGAAGATGTTTTTAGAAAACAATCATGTGTGAAAGTAAAAAAGTTTTGAAGAAAAAATTAACTTTGAAAGGCAAGTAAAAAAATATTATTAACACTAAAAAGAATTACAAAGTACAGTTCACTATACAAATGCTCACAACATCACTTATTACACGACTTTACGGAGATGAGAAAAAAAAGCTATAACAAAATGAAAATGAGGCTAAAAAAAAAACTCAAAACTGTAGTCACTTTGCAATATCACGTTGCATAGATTTTCCAAAGAACATAATCACATTGCAACCAGCGAGCATAATCCCAATAAACTGAAACCACATTGAAGACTTTCACAATAACCGAAATCACACTGGATTGCTTCTAGTGTGTCTGGTAGCAGATTTCTTAAGGTAATTAGATGGAAAAATGTCCTCAAGCCCATTATCCTTTCCATCATCTGAGCCATCCTTGCTTACAGTCACTTGTTTCTTCCTAGCCCTCCTCTTAGCGTTTTTTAAAGCTACTTTAGAAGGACCAGAACTAGGAGGCGTAGTATTAACAACAATACCATCAGAAGCCATTGTACACTTACCTGAAGGAGGGGGTAAAATAATGTGATACGGAGGGGATAAATGTGAGTAAGGTGATGTATTTGACTTAACTGAATCTAGTATATCAGCACCTGTACCATCATCCTCACAATCAGCCCAAAATTTTCCTTTTAACCTCTCAATTTTAGAGAGACTAGTTGCTGCCAAAGTAGAACTGCCAAAACTACTAGAAATACCCATACTGATTAAGTACCAAAATTGCTGGAAAAGGAATAGCTTGAAGAATCCATACTTGAAGAAAAACTTGTTGGTGAAGAAGTACCCCTACTGTTTAAACTACCAGCATTACCAAAACAAAATGAACTACCAGAATTACTGCTTAAACTAAAAGAGCTAGACGCAGAATTACCAAAACTGGATGAAGTACCCATGCTGCTTGCACAGGTTGAAATACCCATAATACTAGTACCTAACCTGCTAGATACAGAAATGCTAGAAGTACCCAAACAAGATGAGTTCAAACTAGTGTTAGTATCCTTAAAACTACCACCATCACCATGTGCATCCTTGCCAATGATAGCAGAATTAACTTTTAGCAGAAACAGCTGATGGCCGAGAGTAACTGAAAGATGATGAACATGACATAGTAGTAGAGGAACTAGAAGAGAATGCAGATGCAGAAGAACTATTCAACCCAGATGTAGCATATGTATATGGATCTTTTCCACAAGCAACATGAGCATTAACCTTAACTGGAATTTCATCAAATTGATTACCAACCAAATTATCAACATCATTCCCATTGACAATTTCATTCACCTTATCAACATGTGTATCAAGTTCAGATGAGTCATCCTTATTATTTAAATTAGTCTCTATACCATTACCTCCCTCTGAGGCATTAACTATATTCTCATCATTATTTACCTCAGTTTCAAAAACTTCAAAAGGATTAGCATCCTTGTGCATCGCAACACCATCAACATTCTATACCTTATTATTATTCTTAAACTTTCTTTTCCATATCTGTTTAGTTCTAGGATTAACCCAATTACTATAACCGGTAGATGGCTTCCTATTAAACTGCCCAGCTTGTTCATTAGTTTTGACATGATAATTGTTATCAACATTGTCAACATGATCCTCACAGCCACAAACAGGATTATCATTAAATTCACAAAAACTAGACTCATGGCCAAAAACTTTGCAAATAGTACATATTTTTGGTTTCCAATCGTAGGATAATCCAACTGTAGGACAATCTTTTCCTATTCCACCGGACTATTTTGTCAGGAAGTTCGAACTCAGATGAAATTTCTATAAGAGCCTTAGCATATCAAAATCTCTACAACTTCTCCGTACTACTATCAAAACATATCAATTGCCCTATATGACAAGCCAACCAGTTTATACCCAATAAAGTCCACAAAACTGTTGGAATTCTATAAAAATGAACCCAAATAGGATTTTTTTTTTAATCTAAGCTTGTGCATTTCCTATGGAAGGGTCCCATTGCATAATAATGAACATGCGTCCTCTTATAAAAATAGGATCAGACTTTAGAATTCTTTCCCTATCTGATTCATTTGAAAACTTGAAAAAGAAATGACACCGTTGGACTTAATATCAACTGCACAATCTAATTTCCAAAAATGATTAAGAAAATTTACCATAGATGGATAGGAAGCCGTGCCATCCAGAAAAAATCCTACCAAGAAATTATTCCAGAACTTCATGCCTTCTACCTTAACTGAATCAGGGATATTCCGTGGAACACCATCACGAGGGATATCAAAATGCATAGGTTGATAAACACCATCATTCCTCGGACGAGAGCTAAAAAGAGAAGCGTAATCCTTTTTTGTAAAGGAGGGAAAAGAAGCAGCTGACGTATTATGATTAGCCGAGGTATTGAAAGAAGAACAACTCACATCTGGACCAAAATTGTTGGAAAAGAAAAGTGAAGACGGCGAATTATGATTAACATAGGTAGTTCTTGGATCCGAGGCTTCAAGATTCACATCAGAAGGTTTTGCTGAGGAAGGATTTACGATTGCAAGAGGAGGATCAGAGGGAATAGGGGAGAAGAACGAGAGGGAAGAGGAGGGAAAGCTGCGTTAAAGGAGAAGGAGGTGGTAGAAGAAGAAGTCGCAAATTCCGAGGCCGCCATTAACGATCTAGGGTTTCCATTTTCATGCTCACATCAAAAATTAATATTTTTGCAAAGTTGGAAATTACTAAAGACGGTAAGATTCCAAAATTGTAACTTTATTCTTTCAAAATTTATGTATGAATTTTCTTTCATTGTATAAAAAAGAGAGGCATATTCTGATTTTAAGAGAAGGAGGTGAAAGAAGAAGAAAAAATTAACTTAATAAAGAACTATTTTAAAGAACCCAAAATTTTGAAATGTAAAGTTGGAAAAGTTTGGAACACCAATAATTTTTGAATTTAATAAAATTTCTAGTTACCACGAGTTTTGAAAGACTGTAATTCAAAAGGAAGTTAAATCTTTAAATTTTTGAAAAGTACAGATAAAGACTAAACTGAGATTTTAAATGTGGAATAGATAGGAATTAGTGCCTAGTTAAGGAAAGAAAAAAGGAAAAAGGTTACGAAGGAGATAAATTAGATAATATTCAAGAATAGTAATAAGAAATCCCCATAGAGTGTGAGGGACACTAGAAAGAACTTAGTGATTTTATTTTGATGTATATATGAACTATGAAGTATGAATTAAGTATACCTCTATGAGTTTTGTGATGTGCTTGTAGAAGTCTTATGAATAAAACGAATGTCAAGGTTTAAAGATACTATCAATAAGAGTGAGATTAAGAGAAGATAGTATGAAACGGTAAATACACATGACGTATATAATGATAGACTCAGGAGTAAAAAAAAACAGAAAGGATGTCTTCCAGGCTTAGTTTTCGCTTGAAATACAAAGACTGCAAAATGATGACCAATTAGAAAGGTCAGTGGTGGTAGCTAACGGTGTTGTGTTCCACATGAATCTTCGTACATTATATAAATGTTTATTTGTTTTCGTTTCCTATTTGGACTATTATATTGTAAGAAAACAATATAATAAAGGATTTTTCATATAGGGATCACTTAACCAGCATAGTAAAGTAAAATTTTATACTGGAAGGCTAATAATAAGCGATAATGTATGTATTAAAAATAACTACCAAAATAAAATAAAATAAAACTGTAAGTTCTATAATATATGGATTTCGGAAAGACATATTTTAGTAGACAGTGGACAAGAAGGTAATCGATAAACGTTATGGGTATAATTTAATGATTCCCGAGTGCTGAAATTTAAATTCTACATTGTTGAGGGTTAATAAAAAAGATAGATTTTTGGAAAATTTAAATTTAATTCGACGTTAGATATGCAAATGCTTATTGTAGAAAGATAAGCATGCATTGAAATTAACTATAAGGAGTTTTCATAAATGATGTTGTTTTGAAAGGAAAATGTATATTCCTGTGATTTGAAAATGTTTTGAAAACTAAAGTTTAATTTAAAAAAAATTAAACACCATATAGTAACATAGAAAATGGATTGTAAATGAATTAGGGTAAATTTTGCTACATAATTAAATTGGTAGGGAAAAGATATAGCGCAATCGACAAGGAGGCAGGCTCATGAAATAAAATGTTCTATAAGAAGCCTTATCGATGAGTGAAAAATACTTAAAAAATGAATTTTAAAATGAAAAAAAAATTCAACTTTAAATATGAAAATGTAACTTATGCAAACTGTACTTGGAAATGAAATGGGAAAATAAGAGAAGGTTCCAATGTACAGGAGAAAATTATACATGGCAATAATGGAAATAAGGAATTTTTCATCAATACATTTTCTAGCATAAAAAATTTGGTTAGAAATTTTAGTTTTTCTAAAATTTGAATGTTAGCAATGGAGTGCTAAGATTTTGGATGTAAAATTGGTTGAACTATACTTTTATTCAATAGAAATGTGGAATATTAGATGAAATTTATTTTTGGTTTTCAAAAACTGCATTCATGTAGAATTATATATATATATATATATATATATATATATATATATATATATATATAGGGCGTTGGAATCATATTTTTGAAAATATGTAACATCCCACTTTTCCATACAATTTATGCTGACATTTAACTTCCTCAGTCGACCCAAATTATATAGAAAATCAAAAAGTTAAGAGAAAGAAGTTAGAGTGTGAGAGGAAGATAAGATAGAAATATTAGAATAGGAGAACAAGAAGAAGAACCAACACCTGATCAGAGTCCTACATCGCAGCGGAATAAAATATAATACAGAAATAACTTTATTGAGAGCTTGAAATAATACTTACAATCATTAGAGTACAATAGTCAAAATAATCTGGATAGTTATACCAATCTGTCCTCAATACAACATACAACGGATAGTATTATTTATATCATATGTATGAACTCTTCCAGTTTGTCTCTAAACTCCAAAACATCTGACAACCTGAACCTGTAACTCGAGATGACCCAAGACATCACAAACGACATGTATCAGTCAGGAGAACCAGCGTTAGTAAAACTCACTAAGTTATAAATAACATCCATATTGCTTAACTTTGAAAAACCTCTCGAAAGAAAAGGTAATAGTAAGACCAGCCCACACATAAACATGGATAGTTTTTATCTTACTATAACCGGATTTTTTTTGAAACCAATACTATTGTGATATTACAATAGTGATGTAAATCAAGTAAATAACCAAGTAGCAGAACGCTTGCATCTCACACTCCACATATATAGTATAAAATCAAAAACCCCGGGCGCTTATTAGAGATTGGATTCCCACTTTGACCTGGTATGGAACCACCTTCCGATCGGTGTGCTCTAGAATGGGATACACTGGGGTTCAACTAGAACGTCTTGCAACCCGACCCACACATGACCGCCCACTCATTTAGCTTGAGTGTAGCGAATGTATTATCACCCAACGGTTTTAAGGGCCCACTATTCATCCGTGGAGATACAGAATCGAAAGAAGAACAAATAAGGAATTTCTCTAGAATGGTGATAATACATCCTACTTGGGTGTGACCCACCTAGCCATGCTGCCTGCCCGATTTTTGTCATTTCTCGGTTGATGAGGCCAGAGGCTATGTTGTCTTCTAGAACAGCACGCCATCATTTACTTTGAATGCCACATCGTCAAACATGCAAATCACAAATTGATTTCCCCAAAAATAATAGGGTATAAAGCTAAGAGAAACGAATTTCTCCGCCGCCAAACATGAATACGTTGAGATAGTTAACCCGTAATCTATTAGGTATACCCTGTCAGACATTCGTCCATACAAGTCATCCAGGAACAGGATGAACCGTAGGCACCCTCCTACCGCATCCAAAGGATCGGTAGCAAGTAGTCCTTGCAAACCCACAAAGTCTCACTTACGACCGAATCACGTCAGAATACCTCTGGTTGCAATCCAGAGAATATTCGACAAGTAATCCTTCCGCTTATGAAGATCCACGGTCTTCAATTGCTCCATCTTCTATCTTCAACGTTACGTATTTGCTGATCGGCATGGTTTTCGAATATAATTTCGATCCCGATCTTTCCGTACCAACAATCGTTGGCCAGATTTTGATAGCTGTCAAATAAAACAACCATTCATCCATAAAAGAGAATAAATCCACTAATTCAATAATCAACATCATTTAGCCTCCTTAATTAACCATCGATTAATTAAACTTTTAAAATCTTTAATCTTTCAACATTCGGGAACATTTCCATTGTATTTTACTATTCAATTTAACAACACGTTCTTTGAAATCATCAACGCTTATTAACTCACTTCATTAACCAACTCTTGCTATCGAATCTGTCCATCCCTTAGTCAACAATGAAGTCAATCAAGCTGGGGTATAGTTACCTCTCAAACCT
Organism: Allium sativum; assembly: GCA_030737875.1. Classification (NCBI taxonomy): domain Eukaryota; kingdom Viridiplantae; phylum Streptophyta; class Magnoliopsida; order Asparagales; family Amaryllidaceae; genus Allium; species Allium sativum. Next base: position 877,385,805 of record CM060912.1, on the reverse strand, counting down.
TAACTAAACAACATTATTAACTATGAAAAAGACAGAGTTCACGACACAAATATGTTTCTCTTATCAAATTACATTGATTATAATAACAACACTATAATTCCTACTTTCAAAATATCTATCTCGAGAATATACTTTTATTCGTTAATCTAAATAAATAAATTCTTAAATGAATAATTATATCTTGTAAAAATAGAAAGTAAATATTACTTTAATAAAACTCGATATAGTTAACTCCAACGTATAATTCCCTTTGAAAAGCCTCTTATTTGATAAAGATTCCGAACTTCGGAATATTCTCTGGTCAATTCCTTTTAGACTTTCCCCAGATTACAATTTCCATTTGAGCTCTTGAAATCATTTACAACGCTTATTCCTTTATAACTTGGTTATATATTTGCTAGTTGGATTTTATATAAATCCGAATAACAAAATTTCTTATTAAGAATCCATTTTAACCTTTTTAAATCCTTAACATTTTATTTCAATGCTCACATGGCCTTACGACTTCATACACTATCATTCAAAGAGTTAAATTCCAAGATCCTCATTTTGATTTTTAAGAAATAATCAAATTCCAACATTATTAGAATTTGTTTACTTTATTAAAATAGTAAATTCTCCTTTTAAAGGAAATCAAAATAATAATCGACCTTAAAAATAATTAACGATTCAATAGATTCCAGTTAAAACTAGTTGACTTAGTCAACTCAAGGCATTGTTAATTTGTTAACCATTTCCAATTAATTTTTGTAAATCAACTAATATAATTTGTTTAAATAATCCTGTTCAGGTCATTGTTTACTTATTATTTAATTGATCATAAAAAGTAATTAGTCTTGGTGTTCGAACAAAATCGTATTTTAAAATCATACATGGACATAGTATTAAAAACATTCTAAATCAATTTAATATTGCTTTCAAAAATCTTTATTTTTTCCCATGGTACTAAAGAGGCAAATGTCCACTAAAGTACCTAACCGTGAAATATTAGCCCATTTCACATTCAATAATAGCATATAATCATACTGATAAACACTATCAATAATAGTAAGAAATCCGATTGGATTCCTCCAACCTGTCCTTTTCTATATCACAATTGGTTATCTCAATTTCAATGCTGTAATATATTATCACATTAAACGGAATTAAACAGCTAACTAATAACAGTCAGCAATCAATCAACATCATCCATTCGAGCATCCAATCATACATTTATTTTATTATAAACGTAATCAACAAGATAAGTTACCTTGTTTGGAATATAATCGTTAAAATATATAACGATCTAATTCGATTAGATTAAACAAACATTTAATTTAATCATTAAATATATAAATTCAGCATCCATGCAAATAGTCAACAAACCAACAACCATTAGCAACCATTGCACACAAAATAAAAACTCGGCTTATAAAAATATAAGCGGGATTAACTGAGTGAGTTGAACTCACCTTGATTTCCATCGGTGACCAAACCAGTTCCATAACTGGTTCAGGCACGATATAAATTTTGATCAGGCTCAGCATTTTAATCAGGGACGTTATAATCGTAATTGACCATTGTTTTATAAACTTTTAAGGCCACGTTATAGTGGAGAATTTGGCTTATTAGTAACTTACTTATATATAACGTCGTATACCTGCTGTTTTAGTTTTCTTATTATGGACATGTTATATTATATCAAAACTGATTAGGGATTACAAAACTTTCCAGCACGTTAGCAATAGGGAAAAAAAATGAGAAGGACAAAAATTATAATTTTTTTATTCAAAAGGACAGGCCGTTAAAAATTAATCGTGAAGGACAAAAGCCCGGTCCACTTGCTCGTTCTCTCAAAAAATACTTCCGTCCGTTTTATTTCTATATCAATTTCATTCCAATTTACTTCACTTCACAAAACTCGATCGCTCAGTACTCTCGAAAAATTTCAAAAATGCCTTCCGAAAACCCTATAGAATCCACAAAAATCACTGAGATCCATAATATTGAAATCGAGTTGAAACCACTGAAATCCCTGCTGAAACCACTAAAATCCCTAATATTGAAGTCGATTTGAATGTTGAAACCCTAGAAATCGATGAGCAAACGAAAGGGCATAAATCCATGAGTGCAAAGCCTAGACAAGTAGTAGAAGATTCTACTTCAGAACAACAAGAACGTGAAGAAACACTAGAACAGATGAAACAAAAACTAGTTCAACAGAGAGAAAGAAGGAGCAAAAAAAGAAATGATACAAAAACTGCTATGAATGATCAGAGAACAACTGGAAAGAAGTTGAAGAGGCTAAAAGCGGAGAAGAAAATTCGGTATTAATTTTCCATAAAAACTTATAGTTAGAATGTTGTTTAAGAAATGATACAACAATATTTTAAAATTTTGATACCAGAATGCTTTAAAAATTGTACAGTACCTTCAATATCAAACTGATACTACATAATTTAGAAAACAAATACCATAATCATAAAATAAGAATTGTAGTATCATAACTGATAACACTTAGCCAGTGAGCTTTTATTTTGTGGTATAAAAACTGATGCCAGCGAAATTTTATTTTGAAATATTGTATTAAAAATATTAATAGTATATAATTCATTATGAAACATTGTATAAAAGCTGATGGTTAGGAATGTTAAAAATTGAAACTATGTTGTAATTTGTATAAAATTAAGCTTTGAATATTGTGTTCGTATGATTTATATCTTAAATGTTGTAATATACTTTATCATGGTATCAGTATTAAAAGCACACTAGTATCAGTGTTGATAATAAAATTCTATTTTCATGAAACTGGTATCTGTTATGGAAGCACACTAGTATCAGTTATGGTAATAAAATTTTGTTTATGTGAATATGGTATCAGTTCTGCAAGTTAACTGGTATCAGTTTTGATATTGAGATTAACGGTACAATTTTTAAAAGCATTTTGTTATCAGTTTTGAATCCATTATGGTATCAGTATTATTACTGAGTTTCTATTTACATGAATATTGTGTCATTTTGTTATCTAAATAGGAATGTATCAATTTTCAATAATGTTTCTATTTTACATTAGGACGATGATTTTGCTAATCCTCGGCCACAAGAAACAAAACATAAAACAATCGCAAAAGACGCAAAGGTCAAAACTGAAACTGCGTATAAATGTGGGCTGCAACCATCTTATAAAATCATAAAACTTGTGAAGGAGAAAAAAGCATTAAGCAAATAACAAGCAGAATTATTTAAAAGATCACCATTCTTCAACCTCTTCAATGTTTTCTATGAAGGAAAAATAAATTTGAAGGAATGTAAGAAATATACAAAAAATTTGGATGCGATTTACAAGTGTTATTCAGTGGAAGAAGGAGCTTTTATCTTTGGCAAAGAAAAAATGACAGTAACGGCCAAAGATATTAGCTTACTTTTTGGTTGCCGATGCTTGGAAATAATATAGAGCCTCCCAAAATGATGACTAGCAAAACAATTCCATCGGCTTCTAAAAATTATGCTTTACGGAATTTTGGATCATCGACATATATCACAAGACCTTTGATTGAAGATAGAATAAAGAAAGTGATAGATAAAGAGGAGAAGCAAAAGGTGGAAGACTTGCCTACTCTTCTTATCATGGATATTGTACTTACTTTTTTCTTCCCCAATAATCAACAGAAATTGAGATGGGGACTTCTGCAGTACTTGTGTGATTTGGAAAAAATGAAAACAGTTTCTTGGCCATTGACCACTGAAAAGAATTACCATAAATTTGTTAAAAATTTCATTTATAAACCAAGAAATATGTCTGGATGTGCAATGCTTCTGCTGGTAATTTGTTTGATTTTTTCTAACATTTGTGAATTTGATACGACTTTTTATTTTTTTGACAAAGTATTGCATATGTGAAAAAATGAAGATAATAAAGCCATGATGCACAGTTAGCGAGATATACCCAAGATTTGCTAGATCGGATCTACGAGGCTTGAAGGAATATGTTACCAAAAAGTTCCTGGATGACATCAAAGAAGGAGAGGCATATGTTTTTTAATTTCAGTTGAAAATATCAGTTTTAGGATTATGGTAGTATCATTTCTTATGATTTCTTATTAAAATAAAATTTTCAAGTCTTTATGTAGTATCTGTTTTTCTAGCCTGTTTGTATCAGTTTTTATGAGTTTTAGTTAAAATTTAATTTTGCATTTTCTTGGTATCAGTTATAGGAGACTGGTGGTATCAGTTTTTTTTTAGTTCTGATTAAAAATTATTTTTCCCAGTATATTGATATCAATTTTACTAGCCTGGTGGTATCAGTTTTTTTTGAGTGCTAGTTAAAATTTATTTGTCCAGTAGCATTGTATTGGTTTTATTAGGATGGTAGTATCTGTTTTTCTTTTTGTTAATTGAAATTTAATTTTTCACATTCTCGGTTTCATCCTTAAGTGTCAGGTAGTATTAGAACTTTAACATTCTTATTATCAAAACTGATATTATTTTGTTAAACAACATTTTTGACTCAAAAATTTGTAGGTTCAAGAAATTTCAGACATACAGCCACATGAATTGAAAAAATTGGAAAGAGCGGCTGATATTTCTTCTAAATCAAAGAGAGCAAAAGAACGCCCAGCAACAAAAAAAAAGAAAATGTCAAGAACAGCAAACACAAGTGGATTCTTTTGAGGATGACGTAAGTATGAGAGTGTTGAAGATTCATGTTGACAAAATTGAAGCTAAAAACACGAAACTGAAAAAAGAATTGAAAAATGAAAGATTTTTGAGAAGAGAAGCAGAGGAAAAGATTTATATTTTGGAACAACAGTTGCAAGGAAGAAATACAGTTTTTGAACAAACGGAACTTCCGGAATCTGATTTGGAAGAGACTAAAAGTGATTCACCTTCTCGACATAATGAAGAAGAAGAAGGAAAAAACGACAATGAGAATGTGGAGAATGAAAATCAATGCAACATTCAAGTCGAGAAAAAGAAATGTGAAGAAAATGAAAATTTTGAAACTGCGGAAAAAACAATCCCAGCTGAACAAAACTCAAAAATCAGAAAAAAAAATGTATCGGTCGATGTCAGTCCTCCCAAATTCGATTTTGGTATTACACAAATTATTAAGGAAATGCAAGAAGAAGCAAAATCAGCCCAGCAAGAAGGGAAAAAATGTCAACAGAAGATGAACCGCCTTCATATGTAGACAGAATAAAAAAGAAACAAAGGAAAAAGACAAGAAGAAGAGATTCATTTGACTATCCTACAATTTCAAAAAAAAATAAACAAATATTGAAGTAGGAAAAAATAGCAAAGATCAGCCTAGAGAAGAATCAGAAAATGAAAAAAAGCAAGAGCAGCAGCATGAAGAAAACTAAAGTGCGAAAATAGAGAAAAATCAATTATATTTGAAAAGCCACTAGCTATTTTCGAAGCATCATGGGCAGAATTGAATTTGTCGCATTGCGAGAGTGTTAAATATCTGAATAATGAACAACAAGCCGTGGTTAAAGAAAAATTCTGTGTTGCAAAAGAAAGAAATTTCTAAGCACACATTTTCTTTTATCGATATTAATAGAGATTTGTTGAAAATTTAACTATAATTTTCATTTCTTCAAAAATAGGGATGTTATGATAAATGATGACTCAATTTTAGGTGGTTGCATCATAACAAAAAAAATGCTTGTTCATGTTCTGGAAGGGGACTTCATGGATGGACATGTACCATATATATGTTGTTAAAATCAACTTTTCCAATATGTAAGTATACAAGCATGGTAGTATTAATTTTTTTTAGTTTTAGTTAAAATTTATTTTTGCAGTTTCTTCGTATCTGTTTGTAATGCCTCGTAGTATCATTTTTTTTAGTTCTAGTAAATATTTATTTTTCCAGTATCTTGGTATCTGTTTTCATAACCTAGTAGTATCATTTTTTTAATTTATAGTAAATATTTATTTTTCCAGTTTCTTGGTATCTGTTTTCATAGCCTGGTAGTAACAGTTTTTTTAATTTTTGGTTAAAAATTATTTCTAATAAATTTTAGCTGGCTCTTGATTTTTACTGACCTATACTTGATCCCATTCATAATACTGTTTAGCTAGTGAGCATCTTTGTTTTTGATAATGATCCTCTTGTACATGCATTGTGTGCATGTTTGATTGTGCACGTGTTTAATTTATCTAGGAATAAACCTGTATCAGTTTTAACATATCAGATTTCATAGACTGGTAATATCAGTTTTTTGATTTCTAGTTAAAAATTATTTTTCCATTATCGTGGTATCAGATTTCATAGACTGATAGTATCATTTTCTTATATTTCTAGTTAAAAATTAATTTTCCAATATCTTGATATCAGTTTCCATATACTGGTAGTATCAGTTTTTTGATTTCTAGTTAAAAATTATTTTTCCATTATCATGCTATTAGATTTCATAGACTGGTAGTATCATTTTTTTTATATTTCTAGTTAAAAATTAATTTTTTAGTATCTTGATATCAGTTTTCATAGACTGGTAGTATCATATTTATTTTGCAATATCATATGCCTTCTTATATACATGTGTATGTGTATTACAGATTATCGATTGGTTTACAAGATATTGTGCTTTAACTGAGAACAATTACGCAATGCCAACAATGAGAACGGTAAGTAAAATTTCAAGTCACTTTTGTGTAATATTGTTTCTTAAATTAGTAAATAACAATAACAATATTATTTATGACTAGAAAGCACTGCCTGACAAAATTGAATCACTTATCAAGACAGTAGCTCTTCCCATTTTAGAAAAAGCTGTGAAAAACGAGTACATGGAGGTTATTTACTTTCCATTGCATTGTCCAAGTCACTGGACGCTAGCGACTTTAACATATGCAAATATTCAGTGGGCACATTTCGACTCCAGTCGGCCTAGAAGATCAAACCCGAACAATAATGAAAGTTTGAAGGCTGCACTAAAATTGGTATGAAATACTTCTAAAAAACAAAACAATATAATTGCTATAAATTTTATATTTATAAATACGAAGTCACTACTTGTAAATGTTTAAAACTACTGCTGCAGTTATGGCACTAACATATATATAATATTTTACAGAGAGCTGTAGTTGAGGAACTACTGCCGCAGTTATGGAAAAAATATAATGTTACAAATAATCAGCTTAGCACATCTGAAATGGTTCAAAAAAAGTGCGCACAACAAGGCTGTGACACGCAATTCTGTACCATATATTAATTTTCATACCCAGCATGCATGAGTATTTGTACAACTAACAACATGATTTCCTTTGTACAGGCTTGATTGTGGGTTATATGTTATGATATTTGTAATATCAATGAACAGTAAAGACGTTCCTCTAAAGGTTGCCAAAAAGAACATGTTGAAATGTAGAGCGCAGCCAATGTATGAAATTTTGGCAAACAAAGGTTATTGTTGGGATTTAGTAGACCTTATGTCTAATCTTAATTTGGAGGAAGAGATTATAGTTGGTAGTTGAAATTGGTTGGTTGTTAGAAATGTAAACATGACGATATTAGTTTCAAAACTACTTGTTTTTAGCAGTTGTATATGACGTCAAATGTTGCAAATGTTCAACATTTCTTGTGGGGAAAACTGTTTTTTATATGATGATACGATACTAGTTTGAAATTGCTGGGCTGTTACAAATGAGTTTTATACTGTCAAAATGTATTGTATCATGTGTTGTGAACTGTTTTATGCTTGTGTCTATGAAACTGATATCTCATTTTTTCCAAAAAGATACATTAAAAAAAAAAAAAACTGATACCAACTTTAACATAAAACTGATACCAACATTAACACAAAACAGTCACCGGTGTCAGCTTTATATGCATTCTATAGCAGTTTTTTATAACAATATAAAGATATCATTACCGATCCCATAACCAAGACCATAACCAAGCCCATAACCGAGCCCATGACCGTGCACATGACCAAGTACTTGACCGAGCTCTTGAGCGAGCACATGACCGAGCACATGACCATGAACATAAACAAGCCCTTGACTGAGCTCATAACCGAGCCCATGACAGGAAATATGATTGAACCCATAACTGAGCCTATGACCAAGCCCATGACCGGGCACATGACCGAGAACATGATCGTGAACATAACCTAGCCCATGACCAAGCCTACAACTAAGCGCATGACCGGGCACATGATCGAACCCATAACCCAATCTATGACTGAGCCCATGACCAAGCCCATGATCAGGCACATGACCGAGCACATGATCGTGATCTTTACCAAGCCCATGACCGTGAACATAACGGAGCCCATAATCGAGCCCATGACCTGGCACATGATAGAGCCCACAACAGAGCCCATGACCGGATACATGACCGGGCACTTGACCAAGTACATGACCGTGAACATAATCGATCCCATGACCGAGCCTATAACCAAACCCATGACCGAGCACTTGATCGAACCCATAACTGAGTCCATGACCGGGCACATGACCATGAACATAACTGAGCCCATGACCGATCTCATAATCGAGCACATGACCAAGCACTTGACTGAGTACATGACTGAGCACATGACCGAGTACATGACCGAGCCCATGACCGAGACCATAACCGAGCACATGACCGGGCACATGATCGAGCACAAGACCGAGCACACGACTGAGAATATAATCAAGCTCATGACCGGGAACATAATCGAGATCATAACCGAGCACATGACCGAGCACAAGACGAAGCGCATGATCAAGCATATAATAAATCACATGGTAGAAGTCATGGTATCAGTTTTTCATTCATACTGGTATCAGTTTTGGATTATTGTATTTCGATAATACAACCGTACCTTGTACGAATTCTTAAACCAAGCACATACCTATCACAAGTAAAATACGTCTTGTAGAAAAACCTAATCAATTAACTATTTCTTTAAAATTCATATACCAACCTATTTTAATAACAAAAGGGCGCCTTAAACATGTAAATAAAGTCTCAGTCATAAAATGATACTAGAATGAGTTCAAAACTGATACTACTTAATTTGACAAAAATATACCATAATTATATAAACAAAATCTCACTATCAAAACTGATACCAATTAGCTTGAAAAACTGATACCATATTTGTTATAATCATAAACTGATACCATTATGCTTCATAAACTAATATCAAAAACTATATGTTACTACAACATTGAATATATAAATGATACCAATACAATTAATAATTGATATCTACAAATCAAGCAGCATAAAACACACACATCACATACATACATACATACACACACACACACACACACACACACACACACACATATATATATATATATATATATATATATATATAAAGCATCAACTAACACATGATAGTAAAACAAATATTCAATGAATACTCAAAACTAATCTCAAATTTATTACATTTCCATATTTGAATGCGTAAAGTGAAGGAAAAAACTGTAAAATATGTAATACAATGGTAAGAAAATATCAATTCTTCGAAGCTTGGCAATTGCGCTTGTTGTGGCCATACTGCTTACACACACCACATTTATTTTGTTTATTTTGGAAAAATGCAAATCCGCCTTTTCGTTTGGTAGAAGGTCTACCAGCACCACGTTTGTCTTTAGGAGGCTTAATGACATCTTCATTCCAAGGATCAATAATGGGCTTATCATAGTTCAGAATTGGATTCACCGGATTAGCATAAGAAGATCGATAAGTGTCTACGGTGAAATAGTGTTCAACAAAATCGTATACCGAAAGTTTAGATCTAGTAATGCACTTGATAGCATGAGCAGAAGGAAATCCGGTAACTTTCCATTGATTGCAAGTATAACTCCGATTTTGAAGATCAACATGATGAGAATATAGAGACTTGACTTCAAATATCGATTCCGAAGATTTATAAACAACCCAACCGAACCCTTCATCAATCAACCCTTTTAACCGATGCTCCATAAATGGACAAAGAATGGTAGTCCACAAATGACACTCCTCTCTCCTTTTGGCCATTTGTTCCATAATTTTAATCCTAATTCCATCTAAGCATGAAGTAATTGGCAACGTCTTTCCTCTATAATCCAACTATTAAAACTTTCAGCTATAGTTGAACTATACTCTCCATATCGTTTACCCTTAAAAAACAAATCAGCCCACTTATCAAACGGTTTATCCTTTAAAAAGTTCATACCTGCAGTACCTCCAACATCCAAAAATTTAGAATGTGCAGCTTCAAATTCATTTAAATTTGAAGCTCCAGAACACAACTTAAACAACTCAACAACCGAAACATTTGTATTCTTTGACTTAATAGCTGAAAGCAAGTTTTGTTCCATATGAAGATAACAAAAACTATGAAATGCATTAGGGAAAACTTCACGAATACCCAAAACTAACCCTTGATGACGATCTGATATAAAAACCAAATCACGTGTTTCTTCAAGCATTTTCTTCAAGTGACTTAAAAACCATCTCCAATTATCCACATTTTCAATGGAGACTACACTCATAGCGAAGGGGGAAAAGCTTGCAAATTAAATAATAGATAAATAGACAATCAAATTACATGTAAAAAATAACTGATACTACCAGGCACATAAAACTGATACCTAAAAAATGGAAATTAAATTTTTAACAAGAATAAAAAACAGATACTACCAGGCTATGAAAACTGATACCACGAAACTGAAAAAATAATTATTAACTAAAAGTTTAAAAAACTGATACTACCAGGCACATAAAACTGATACCTGGAAATTGGAAAATTAATTTTTAACAAGACATCATAAAAATTGATACTCTCATGCTATGAAAAGTGATACCAAGAAACTGGAAAAATAAATATTAACTAGTACTTAAAGAAACTGATACTACCAGGCTTCTAAAACTGATATATAAAGACAATAAAAAATAAGACTAAACATAAGCTGGTACTACATGTCACCTAACACCAATATGTGAGAATAAAAAAAAAACTTGAAAACATAAAACAAAAAAAATATACCTTGATTACCATTCTTTGCAGTAGCTCCCATTAATACACCTGGTTGTCCATTTAAGTGAGTAGCGTCTAAAAAAATCATGGCTCGGGAATACTCAAACCCATGTATACACGTAGAAAGGGTAATAAACACTCTCTCAAACTGGTTAGTATTGACATTAACCTCTAAATCAACATAACTACCTGGGTTATGATTTTGTAGTGCCTCCAAATATATCATCTCAGGTCATGTAAGACATAGCATCATTACCATACAATTCAGTCAAAGTAAGTTTTTTTGCAGAATAAGCAACCGGATAATTCAATTCAATATTATATTCTCTACGAAAATCATCTATAATCTCCTTAGGCTTCTTGCTTGGATGATCACGAATTTCATCTATAATCAGTGATTTAATAAACGAGCTAGAAATAGGCGGATTGCTCAAATTTTTAAGTCCACCACCACAAGAATGCTCACTAACTAAATTCCGTATGAAAAATCTATTAAGCTTTTCGGAATCACAAGTAGCATGAACTTTAAATTGACATCCAGTAGACGACAAAGAAGAGGAAACAATTGTTATCCTAGAAGAACTATTCTTTAAAAAAATTAGTTCATATCCTGTCTGAATTTGATATGCCATCAATAATTCCCTAAAGTCAATAGCACCCCCAAAACAGAACCCTTTAAAATCAGAAATGGAAAGATTAGATCCTCTCTTCATCATGTCTTTTAAGTAACTTTTTCCATGTACAACAATTGTAGAACACAAAGATGCAGTAGACGAAACTTCAAATGCAATTGAATGAGAACTATTATCAATATTTTGGAGCTGACAATCCTTCCGCTTAATAGTGAAAGAAAAGAAAGCACTTTTTTATGTAGTTGAAAGCAAACTATACTTTGAAGATCAGAATTAGTATCAACATATATTATTTTGTTCTCAAGCAAATAACTAATCTCAATTGAATCAGGAGTAAGTTGAGACCAATGATGGCATAATTCATTCTTCAAATCATATAATGAACAATTAATGGCCAACCGAGTACTGAAGGTAGTATTGTTGAACAAAAACAAAACCAAAAGACTATTATCACCACTGCAAAAAAAGCAGTTAGCAAATTATTACATAACTGATACAAATTTTGATTCAAAATTGATATTGTATTGTTGTATACTTAACAACAGAGAATAAACTGATACCACCAATGACATAAAACTGATATTGTATTGGTGTACACTTAACAACAGAGAACAAATGATACCAACAATGACATAAAACGGATACTGTATTGCTGTACAATTAACAAAAGAGAACAAACTGATATCACCAATGACAAAAAACTGATACCCAGATATAAACAAAATATTTATGAACATACCACCAATACCACATGTCTCAAGAGATTGCAATATAGAGTTACTCCAACTTATACTATTTGACAGAATAAAACTGATACCAAATCCATTAAGCACATAGCATAATACATTACAATAATATGTAATCTAAAGGATCAAACAAAAATGAAAACAACCTAAAAATGAGGACAGTTTGATACATCTATGAACACAGTCTAAAGGACAAAAAAATAGTCAGTGTAAAACATATAACCTGCTGCTGCTGCAAATCGAATCCATTAATCAATCAATTCAAATCAATAGGAGAAAACCTGAAGAGAATCGATCACATAAAAAATAATGAAGAAGATCGCGCAAAGGAATTTCAGAATAAGGAAAGCACAAAATAATCGCGCAAAGGAAAATCGCACCTGAGAAATAATGTTCAACCGAAATTTGATTTCACACGATTCGAATTGAGAATCTGAATTGGAGAAGACAAAGATGAAACACGCACAGAATTTTCAAACGTGCACAGAAAGTTGCAAATCGATTCTGCACGATGGAAGAAGCGAAATTAGGGTAACAATAATCTTTCTAAAAGAGGTAATTGCGCACGTGAGATGATGTGAGAAAAACTTATATATTGTCCTAGACAAAAAAATAGATGGACCGTCCTTGTGGATAAAAAGCCCAATATTTTTGTCCTTCACACAACTATTTTCCTGCTAGCAATATAACGTTTTAAGCCAAATATAATATAATCAGGCGTTAACTCATAACAAGGTACGCTAACAAGGATTAGGCAAAATTATGTAAATAGTTGGGAACAATTTCATATTACTGTTGATCACCTGCTATATATATATACATATATATATATACATATATATATATATATATATATACATACATATATATATATATATACATACATACATATATATATATATATATCTATATATCTCTTCAAACAGTTTCTTCACGCAAGCTCCTCAACCTTTCATCCTTCCCACTCCAACAGCACACTTCTTCTAAAAAGTAACACCTCGTAATGCCATTAATCAGATCATCGGAGCACCGCACCCTAGTGAACTGCTCCGCAACCCCTGATCACATCCTGCTCCTTCTTCTTTCTGGCATCACTCCACCGGTGGACCAAAAACTAACTGCTACTCCCATAAACCCATCCTATAACGCCACTATCTCGTCACCACTTCATCCCACCACCACATCGCCCCCTCCATATTTCAGCTGTGCTACCAACCTATTGCACTGGACGACCTCCTCTCTCCGCTTTGCACCCAGGCACCATCGCTCCGTCCCCCTTGAAAACAGGGCGGCTTCGACGCTACTTCACTGCTGCATACACAAATACCCTACACGGTGCCACATCTCGCCACTATTCCATTCAAGGTGAAGTTCCCCAACACGCCAAACTACTCCACTAGTCCTCCCCACCTTCTAGAAGTTGCTCACACTTCACCATAAATACCTGACCCTCCTACTTCTCTCCGGACGGATGGCCCCGCACACCCGAACCCATGCTTCGGATTCCTACGTGAGTGGAGTTTGTGATTTAATATGCGAATTGAATTTTAGTTGGTATTCATTTTACTACGTACTTTAAAATCTGCGTGATGTTGAAATGGCGAAATAGTTTTTGTATTTGAGGGGAAAATATGTAATTAAATTTTTTTGTACAAGTTTTTGGCAATAGTATGTATTTTTAGCATTTCGAAACTACAGCGTGCCCTTTGTTCAGATCTATTTACGCATCTGAATCCATGTCTATTGGAAATTTTATGAATTATTTAAAATATGAAATAAGTTTATGATGCCTTCTATTTGTGAATATTCCCACATCATGGGATTATAAGAAAGATGCAAGTATTTATACTTGTTTCTAAGAAGTCATGTTGGGGCCTTGGGCTCCCAATGCATACTTTGTTGTGAGGAGGGAGACCATGCATCATGACCACCACACACGTGCGCGCGACCGACCGACTCGACTCGACCCGACCTGGCTCGGTTCGGGATTGGGCCTTGGGCCTTGGCTATGTGGTGTAGACACTTATATTTTTAGTCTAGAAAACACTGCATTTTTCGAACCAGTTTTTCAATACGGAAAATATTTCTGAGCCGACTTTTATATATGAAGCGGTAAACTTTTGACCAAGTATTTCGCAGATCCTATTTTCCTCCACTGACCAGTATTTTCGTTCAGCCCTAATCCCGTCTATATATTATCTTCAGTTATAGACGAGATTTGTACAGAAAAAAAATCTGTTTTCTCTTCCTCCGCCATTACAAAACAAATCTTCCAGAAATTTTTGAGCAGTTAAATTCGAAAGTGCATATCTACACTGATTTGTTGTGCAAAGCAAATCAGTTATTTATTTTAGAGAGGCTGTTTTATCCTAGAGGCGGCGGCGGAAGTACGAACTAGTTTTGCAACACCGACCAGATCGCCGAATCATCTTCAAGAAAGCGACAAAGTACGTGACTCAGCTATTGTTTCCCAACTATTTGAAGACGATTCGAAACAATGGCTTCGACAACAACCATAGATGATGCTGCTCCTCCCTCTGCATTCCAGATCCCATTGGTGACTGCTGCCCCGTTTCGTTTCGAAGGTCTGCACTACAAATGATGGAATCAGAAGATGGAGTTCTACCTGACGATGAGGAAGGTGGCTGCTGCTTTGACCACCGACAAACCGCAGCTGCCAGACAAGCCTGACGGAACATGATTATCTATGCAAGAATTTTATTCTGAACGGATTGAGCGATGATCTGTATGATTACTATAACTCAGAGGGCAAGACAGCAAAGCAGATCTGAGAAGCGCTACGGAAGAAATACGATACAGAGGAGGCAGGGGCAAAGAAGTATGCTGTAAGCCGCTATCTCAAGTACCAGGTGAAAGACGATAGGTCAGTAGAGATGCAGTCTCATGAGCTGTAGAAAATAGCTCATGAGATCATCTCCGAAGGTATGGTTTTGGATGAACAGTTTCAAATTGCTGTTATTATTGACAAACTGCCTCCAGGTTGGAAAGACTTTAAAATTTTCTTACGGCATAAGACTAAGGAATTTTCCTTAGAGAGTTTGATCACTCGCCTCCGTATTGAGGAGGAGGCATGCAAATAGGACCAGAAAGAGGAAGTGCTGGTTGTCTCAACCAACAGCACCAAGAAGACCACATCCGTTGTTCTGAAACCGAATCAGAAATCATTTAAGAATCAGAACAGGCGCAACAAACAAAATGGGAATCCGCAAGGAAACCCAAAAGGACAGCAGAAACTAGCTCAAAAGAATGACTCTGGACAGTTGTTTCTATGTTACAAGTGTGGAAAACAAGGTCATATGGCACGCAAGTGTCGGAACAGGCCAAGCTCTGCACCGCAGGCGAACCTGACAGAAGAGCCTCTTACGGCTATGATTACTGAGATTCACCTTGTTGGTGGATCAGAGGGTTGGTGGGTAGACACTGGTGCTTCTCGCCATGTCTGCTATGATCGTGTTATGTTTTCCACATACACGGTTGCTGATGATCAGAAAGTGTTGTTGGGAGATTCTCACACCACTAAAGTTGTAGGGATTGGAAACATGGAGATCAAGTTTACCTCTGGAAAGACTGTGATCCTCAAAGATGTTTTGCATACTCCAGAGATGAGGGAGAATCTGGTATCTAGCTATCTCCTTAATAAGGCAGGGTTTACTTAATTTATTGGGGCTGATTTGTATAACATAGTGTATAAGGGAAACTTTGTAGGAAAGGGTTATGCTTGTGAGGGAATGTTCAAATTAAATGTTGAATCTAATAAAGTGAATAATTCTGCTTATGTATTGTGTGATTTTAATATTTGGCACTCTAGATTATGTCATGTTAATAAACGGATAATTCATAACATGAGCACTCTAGATATGATACCTAAGATAGCAGAATCTGAATCTGATAAATGTGAATTATGTACATAATCAAAAATAAAAAAGAAACCTCTTAAATCTGTTGATAGAGAATCTGAACCCTTAGACTTGATTCATTCTGACATATGTGAACTTGATGACACATTGACTAGACATGGACATCGTTATTTTATCACTTTTATCGATGATTGTTCTGATTTCACATATGTTTATCTTATGAAAAATAAAAGTGATGCTTTTGACATGTTTAAAACATTCAAAACTGAGATTGAGAATCAAACAAATAGGAAAATCAAGAGATTTCGTAGTGATAGAGGAACAGAATATGAATCTAATTCAATTCTGGACTTCTATAAATTACATGGTATTGTACATGAGAGAACTGCACCCTATTCACATGAAATGAACGGTAAAGCTGAAAGAAAAAATAAGACTTTTACCGAATTAGTAGTTGCCATCCTACTAAATTCTGGTGCAGTAAAACATTGGTGGGGTAGTTAATCCTTTACTTGACTTAATGAAAAAGCGTGCCTAGCTTCGACCAACATCAATTGTGATACCATCAGTGATATACCTGAAATGGAATGCTGCAGATATGGATCCTAGCAAGCAAATATTATAATCAGTGCCTTAGCCCATATCCGCCTTGATCTGGACCTTATCCTTTGGTTACTTATTTTCCCCAATCCACCTCCTGCTACTAGAACGTACTACAACAAGTATACGCTTATTAACTTACATCGCTTATTTTCTCAAATCAATCTCGTGCTGCTGGGATAGACCATAACCAATACATGTTTACTAAACTTAACCTCAGTTTTAAGTTTATGTTAATAATAAGCACTTCTGTTGTTTTACCCAACTATAACCTTCCTATTATAATTATATTTACAAGTATCCCAAACTATTCAATATGATTTCTATGTGTGTATGTACAATTTATCATAATATTTCTTTTGCAAATATATTTAGAATTTTCCAATTACAACCCATGTCATAACGAATAGTAAATCTACATTAATTTACCAATTTTAGTCCAATCCCTTTTTAATAGATCTATAATTTATGCATATTATTCAGTAAATTTAGTCTCGTATGTTTAGTCCATATTTTAACAAGTATTCTTTAATTCTAATATTTCTACACTCAAAATAAAAAGGATCACACCAATGGTCAAAATACTAACATTTATAGATCCAGGCATTGTTTTAGGCATAAACCACAAAATAATAATAACAACTGTAAATAAATGAAAACACAGAAAGAGGGAAGAATACTGAGAGAATATCCTATAGTACTTAATAAAATAAAAACATAAGTAAAAGACTAAAAAAATATAGAAAATAACTTGAAGAAATATACTTATAGAAAATACTAACTTACAGAAAATTAACAAAAACTATATGAAAACTACTAAGAAAAACTACATGAAACTCTATAACTGTCAGAAACCCTATTTTTCTAAATTATCAAAAATCTAAATAATTACAAACTAATCCGTTGTCCAAAGTGTTCCTCATGGTCCGTATGGATCCCGCCTCCAAAAGGGTATAAATATATGTATATGTAATATTTATTTTTATAAGTCCTTTCCCCTAAAAAAAATTAGGTTAGGTCCATCTCAATAGAGAACCCAAAAGGGAAAAGACTGTGTTGTGAAGAATCAGCCTTGTCTAGGGGGTCTGTTTATAGGTTAGGCTATGGATCTTTAGCCACTGGATTTAAGATCAAATCTAGGCTAGCCACGTCACACGACAAATAAGAACTTGCCATATCAGTATAGAATTCAAAACCAATAAATAAAATTAATCCAAGTCATCCAAAAAAAACACGTCTCGACCTCGTCACTTGAGAGAAAATCAAGCCTAACGATGGTGGGTCGACCCAACCCAACCTGGGTTGACCCGCCATATAAATATGCATCTTATTATCTCTGATTTTGTTTTCATCAACTTCTTCTTTTAACTCCGTTTTTACCAAACTAAACATGCAAATTGACCAAAAAATTGCCATAAACCAAATGTTGCAAGTATCGTAATCAAATTCTAATTTTTTTAAAACTTATTATTTTATTAATTAATTTGTTACTTAATTACCGCATCCTAAAATTTGGGTTGTTACATTCTTCCCTCCTTAAAGGATTTCGTCCCCAAATTCTCCATGGTCAGAAGAATAGTGTAATTAAGTTTTCTAATACCTATAACCATCTACTCAAACATAATCCATTAGCATACATTATCCTTTAGTTTTCTAATTTGATTTTATGTCATTATGAAATTAATGTAGTGTGTATGTCCCTAACTATTACAATTGATTATGTGGTCTACTAATTCAGTTAACCTCTTTTTAATGCAATAATTATGCTCATGCAATGTATGCAAAAATTCTAATGATAACAGATAGTTCAATATAAATGCTTCAGACATCATTCATATGCAATGGTCATTGGATAATTATCCATTATTCAAACCGTGGATATAAAGTAAAAATTCACACACATCCATATGACAGTGCTTAGTGTCATATTTTTGGATTACTAATAATGCATAGTGTGTGTATATGCATCCACTTGTAACCACTTGCATACATCATACTCACATGTTCTATCAACATGTTTCAACCAAATCCTATCATCTATAGGTTATATCCTAAGATCTACTAATTCAAATGATAGAAAAGATGGAACCTATTCAAAGATAATGATGGAAAAATTCAAAGCGTAACATAAAAAAGGAATGGATAGGAAATGTGTACCTTCTCTTTGGCTTCCTAAGTAATCTCGCTCGCATCGTGTCACCGTTGAACTTTTTTCAGTCGCACTTCCTTGTTTATGAGCTTCTTCACTTTGCGGTCTATGATCCATGTAGGCATGCGATGAATAGGTGTCTCCCTCTTAATCTCCACATCCCCTATTAGACCGGGCCAACTACCATTAGTTTGAGATCCTCTAGTTATCTTTATCTATGTAGGTTGTACCTCCAAAGATGCTAACAATCCTAGGGGATAGTCCTTAAAGGGTCTAAAATAAAAAGCAGATATATACTCCAAGCTCTCCCACTCTACGAACAGAGGGATCAATGATGCCCTCTTCATACTTAAGGCATGCATGACCGCGTTCGCCTTACAGAGGGTATAATCTATCTTAAATTTATATAATGCCAAGAACTCCATCCAATGTTGTTGTCAGAAATTTAGATCTCTCTGCGAGAATAATGCTTCAGAGACTTACGATCCATATGAGCTCAAATCTATCGCTTAACAGATAATGCCTCCGTAACTTGAGTGCAAAAACTATCAGGATAATTCTAAATCATGGGTAGGGAAATTCTTCTCATGAACCATCAATTTCCTGCTCTTATAGCATATGACCCTACCCTTTTGCTTCAATACCTCACCCAAGCCGTCCCACATGAATTTGTATATATTATGAACATCTTAGAACCATCATAAAGTGCCAACATTGGTGCATTGGTAAGAGTCTTCTTGACTCTCATGAAGGAATCTTCATAATCTGTGTCTCACACAAATGGAAAATTCTTCTTGGTTATGCGGGTAAGCAGTGTCGAAACCCGCGCAAATTCCTTAATAAACTTTCTATAATAACTACCATTCTAGGAACGCTCCTTACCTCAGTCGCGTTCTTAGGGGCCTTCCACTCTTATACCTACGCCACCTTGGAGGGATCCATAGCCAGCCCATCTTTAGAGACCATGTGCCCTAAGAAACGCACTTCCTCTCGCCAAAAATGTCACCTAGAAAATTTTGCCTTAAGATGATGCACTTATAGAGTATGGAAAACCTATCTCAAATGTATGGCGTTCTCGTCCTCACTCCTCGAGAATATCAAAATATCGTCCACAAAAACAACCACAAACTTATTGAAAATATTCCTAATGACTCTGCCCATTAGATCCACAAAATAGGCAGGCACGTTGATTAGCCAAAAAGGAATAACCAACCACTTGAAATATCCATCGGGTGTCCGAAAGACCATCTTATCCATACTATCCTCTGCTACTCAGAGCAGATGGAAACTAATTGGTAAATCTAACTGAGAGAACACTGACGCGCTAACTAACTGGTCAAACAAATCATCGATCTAAGAGAGTAGGTAGCAATTCTTCTTCGTAAGCTTGTTTAACTCCCTATAGTACACACAAAGTCAAAGAGAAACATTTTCCTTTGTAGCAATGGCGACTGGTGCTCCCCACTCAGATATACTCTACCTGATGAATCCCTTCACCAATATCTCACCCACCTGTTTTCTAAGTTCTCTCCGTTACCTTGGAGCCATTTGCCACACAGTTATACTATGGGATTCAAATTCACACTGTGGTAAATCTGAAAATCAATCTCTCACTAAGGAAGTAGCCCTCTCTCCTCCTCAAACACGTCTGGAAACTCATTGAAACACCCCACCTCCGTTAGGGTCACTCTCAAAGGGAATGCCCTAATTTTGGTGGAGGTTTATAAGTACAAGTCACAAATACACAAGACAAATATAAGAACACATATTTTGCAAACAGCGGAAGAACAACAAATTTTTATTTCATAAAGTCAAATATGTGTTACAACAAAAACCTTTCCAAAAACATAACATAATACTTTCATAATCTGTCTTGAGTACATTATTTAAAGAAGCATAAATAAAACATGAGTAAACTGCAAAAGCCCCATAGAGTGTGTCCAAAGCCATAGTTCAAAACAGGAAAGTCCAAGCAATACATTTCTCTTCTTCAAGCTGGATGTCAAAGCTGATCAAGCTGCTGTGTTCCCTCCCTGAGGACCTGGGAGGGAAACGTAAGAAAGAAGACGAAAGAAAAGTAGAGTCAGACATAAGCCTGAGTAAGTCTAGTACTACTTTGTCTATGAATAAAGAACTGGGTATGATAAGTAATAACAAGAAGTGGGCAAACACTATAACTTGGTTAAGTTGTCTAGGGTCGAATATACTATCGTACCCCATGTTAATCTCTGAACCCATATAAACTAGTTTCCAGTTTGCACCCCATAACCAGGGTGATGTGATCCATTCAATGATGATCGGCTCCTACTCGCATAGTTACATGTGTCTTACGGCCCCCGATGTCTGTAGTTACCTATGCTGGTCCCACCATGGGGTGTATCAAGTCCCATAGTGGCAACCCGACACAACCTTAGAGTGCACAGGTATGCTACTGGTGTCCAGTGCCTTATTTTTCTGTGCCGGAGTGTGTGCACGCCCGCACTCCGTTAGAACCTACACTGCTACACCACCGCCGTCGCTTTGACCTCTTACAATCAGCCCAGTAATCGTGCCCCACCCTGCCTAGTTTCAGGGTATCCTGATACACCTTTTAGGGTTACTGCTGAAAAGGGTTCCCCGTTACTAGGTTTTCTATCTCTAGCCAACATGCTAAGTTGGTTAAGTGTTTCTAACCTAACCCCCACCAGACCGTTTAGTTTAGCATGTTTCATTTTGATTAAGTCTTAGTCCACTTAATCCTAACAATCCTGACTCAGCCTTAATTGTCTTATTAAGGCCCTGACCTCTCACATTAGACAGGTATTGTTGTGGCTGCCTGTTGCCGGTTGGTTCCGGGCAGTCTTACGCCACAACTCAGTCTAACCTCGGGTCCTTGCTGGGCTCCATGTTTAACCTCCCACATTGGATAGGTATTGTTGTGACTACTGGACAGCCGGGCGGTTCCGGGCAGGTTTACATCACAACTCAATCCAACCTCGGGTTAAACACATCGTATTTTCTACATTTACATATCTTGTCATTCTTCTTTATTTCTCATATGTAAATATTTGCGGCCCATTATTAAGTTAATGGTGTAAAGGTTACACCAATCATGGGCCCAACACATACTTGAATTTGGGCCCTTCTATTTTATATTTTCATTCATTAATTAATTTTAACCCAACGTTATTTTCCCCCGTTTTACACGTCCGTTTATATATATTGGGCTTAGCCCTTTAAAGCCCAATTTAGCCATGCGAAAAGGGGAGGCTTATGGCGTATACACAAAGAGGGGAAGGTGAGCGCATGAACTTGCAATACGACTGTAACAACCCGTATTTTCAATAACCTGTAATAACATAAATCGAGGCAGAATTTAATTCTAAAATGGGAATCAAGGGAAACGGGCTATGCCATTGTGTTCGTCTCGGAAAAATACGCGAAATAGAGTCCGAGTTTTCGAAAATCGGAGTCCGTATGACCAAGATATGGCCTCGCGAAGTTTCACGAAAATTCCCAAATTAAAGTATACTTAATTAAGTGAAATGGGTTGTGTAGATATATATATATATATATATTGATATATATATATATATATAATTGAAAATTTAATAAATAAATATGCAAAAATGCTCAAAACAGCGAATTGGGAGAGGGGAATAACCGAACCGGCCGATTTTTGAAGTCGACCCGAGCCCGCTGGGTCGACTAGGGGTTAATCCAGGGTGTTTGGCTGTCAACCCGTGGGCCGATTCGCTCAAGTGCAGATTTTGCATTTGAATGGTTCTCATGGTCCATCTTTAATCTAAAGGCCCTAGATGGTTCCTACACTTGACTTCTTCCCCAAGACATGCTTTGATGGCTTGGATTGAATCTAGGGTTAATCCTATGGCCTAAAACACTTGCCTAATCTATAAATAAGACCCTAACCTACCCTAATTCATTCATAATTAAACCTAGTGACTAAACTATGGCAAAATGCTAGCTCTCATGGCCTCCACTAATTTTATGAAGAGGGTTGCATACTAATCACTCTCTAATCAACTTCTAATCCCTTCTTAGCATCTTAATCTTCTTCATTTGGTGTTCAAAGTTGCTAGTTGTGAGTTTCTATCACTTTGATGATCTTTTGGTAAACTAATTAGATGAGATGTGATGAGATTTATGGTTTTGTATGTGGGTTAATGAGCTTTGAATCATGTGATATGATGTTAGCATTAATCTTATGTTTATGCATGTTGAGTATGTAAGCTTATGCAAGTTTAATATGATGTATGTTATGTTTGCATGATGCTAAATATGCAAGTTGTGGGCTATGTAATCATATGCATGTTATGCAAGTTCATGGTAATATGCTATGCAAGTTACATGTTTGTTAATATGCAAGTTACATGTTTGTTAATATGCAAGTTACATGTATGTAAATATGCAAGTTACATGTTTGTTAATATGCAAGTTACATGTTTGTTAATATGCAAGTTACATGTATGTAAATATGCAAATTACATGTTTCTTTATATGCAAGTTACATGTTTGTTAATATGCGAGTTACATGTATGTAAATATGCAAGTTACATGTTTATTAATATGCAAGTTCATGATGACACATTATGCAAGTCTATAAGCTAATATGCAAGTTTGTTATGCAAAATGAATATGTAAGTTATGTGACATATTATATGCAAGTTATGTGACATGTTATGCAAGTTCATATGCAAGTTATGTGTTTGTTAATATGCAAGATGGCACCTTTGAAACATGTTCATTCATATGCAAGTTGACACCTTTTATATGTGTTATATCATGAACGAAATTACGTGGGAACGATGGGGTAATTAAATGCATAAGTTAATAAGATTGTGTGAAATTAATATAATTATGCATAACACAAAATAAATAAACATAGTATGGGAATTTGCCTATTTGGTTAGGTGTACCCATACTATGTGTTGGGAATTTACCTATTGAGTTAGGTCTACCCCATGGGAATTTACCTATTAAGTTAGGTCTACCCATGTTAAGAAAACTTGATTAATTAGGGATAATTAATATAAAATTATGAGGGTGATTAATTAGGTGTAATTAATTGACTAAGACACGAGGTTGGACTCAGTTGTAGCGTAAAACTGCCCGGACCCAACCGGCTTAACCAGTTGCTACAAATGTTAGCCCAATGTGAGAGGTCTTAGGCACAAACTAAATACGTAATTAATGTAAAGACACGAGGTTAGACTCTGTTATGACATAAGGCTGCCCGGACCCAACCGGCTTAACCAGCGGTCATAAAAGACAGTCTAATGTGAGAGGTCTTTACAAAGGTTACGTTCTTAATTAATTAATTAAGAAACACTTAACCACATTAGCATGTAGAGGGACATGAGGGGTTAAGTGGGTGCCTCGGGTGGCATGAGAAAATCTAGTGGTTGCCTTGGGTGGCAATAGAAAATACGATTAGAATACTTAACCAAAATAGAACATGTAATTAAAACATGATTAAAGGGTTAAGTGGGATATACTAGAAAAAGGGACAAGCTTAGGTGGGTAGCTTGTGGAGGCCCATTTCAACCAGTAACCCATACGTATCTTTGTGGGCTCGACCCGTGTCGAGGACGGGACACGCATACTGGGCTTGACTGTAAGAGGCAAACGGGTTAGCGGTGGCAACGCAAGTCCAACGGGCTTCATATGCGTGAGTGGGCCCGGGCTGGTAGGTAAGCCGTTGTTGCATCGAGTAGATATAAGCCGTGCACCTTTAGTTTCATCAGGTTGCCACATTGGGGAATGATACATCCCACGGTGGGGCCAGCACGGGTATCTACGTTAGGGAGCCGATCGAATGGGAAGTAGTGTGTACACCTAGTGGATTGTAGGGCCCCGTGGCGCCTACTTGGTCACCTAGGGGTACGCAGGTACTAATTAGTAAATTTTATAAGTCCTTGGGTGGGATCAACCTTTAAGTTAGGAACGACTGGTGTGGTGCAGTTTAGTAATTTACCTTAGGGAGGGTAGATGCGTCTTTATCCTTTATCTTCGTTTAGTTGACTGCTTAGGGTAGCCATTCATCCCTATATGTTACCGTATATCAGTTTATGTCTTCTCTGGTTACTTTAACGATTGTATTGTTAAAGTTATAGGACTCGCTCAGACTTATGTCTGACCCTGTTGTTTTTATCTTTTTCCCAACCCTCAGGTCCTACGGTGGATCCTAGCAGTAGTGGAGCTTGATCGGATTGCTGTTCCAGTCTTTAGGAGCTTGGATAGATGTAAAGCTCCAGTTATCCAGTTATCTTTTCTTTTGTTTGGCTATTGTATGAGAGTGGGATTATGTACTTCTTTATTTTGATGGATATTGTACTTGACCTTTATTGTGGTTTTATGATGTAACCAGACATGTTTTACTTCCGCTGTTATGAGATGATGTTTTAAAATTTCAAGTACTATTTATATCTGTCTTGTTGTAATTTTTCTGTTCTATATTCACTAAAATACTCCACCGATGCTATGGCATTCCCTTAGTGAGTGATCATAGCGGGAGTGGGGTGTTACACGTGGTATCAGAGCTTAAGGTTACCAGAACAGATAAATTTTTTGAGAAAAACTACTTTCTAAGAGTATTTTCGAAGAAAGTATTTTTAAAAGCATGTCTTCTAAGAGAAAAAGTTTTTGAAAAAGAAAAGCATAATCCCCAATAGCCATATCTTTATCTTTCGGAATCTCCTTTTTGAATCTTTCCTCTTTCGTTTCAGCATGGCTGAAGATCTTAACATCCCGGAGGGTTTAGTTATACCACTATGGTATAGGAGGTTGCAAGAGGCTAGGGCCGCGGCTGCGGGTCCGGCCAATGCTACTACACCAGAGACAACCGCTCCTCCTCCTCAGCCTAGAGTGGATAATTTTGCTAAGGTTTGCAAGGAGTTCAAGGCTATAGGAGGAAAACCTTTTCTTGGTTCAGAGACTTTCGTAGAGGCTAGAGATTGGCTTAAGGAAGTGGAAGAGTTGCTAGATATCTTTGAAGTGGAAGAGGGAAAGAAAGTCAAGTTGGCGGCTTGGTTAATGAAGGGAGAGGCCTCATTCTGGTGGGAGGTCACTAATGGAGAACGCCCTGTTGACTCTTGGGCAGATTTTAAGCAAAGGTTTGGGGCTAAGTTTCTCTCAAGGGCGGAAGAGAATCTGTTTATGGAGAAGTTCTTGAATTTGAAGCAAGGGAATCTCACGGTGAAAGAATATGTCAACAAATTCAATCAATTAGCAAGGTTTGGCATAGAGTTGGTGAATACACCGGAGAAGAAGGCTTTGAGGTTCGTTAGAGGCTTGAACGAACCATTGCAAGGAATAGCTATGACTCACATTCCTATGGGGGCCACTTTTGAGAAGCTTGTCTACATGGCACTTATGCATGAGGATGATAAGAATTCTAAGGCACCAGAGAAAAAGGGGGATCAGAAGAAACCGCAACAGCAACAACAAGGCAAGGGCGGAAAAGGCAATGGTGACAAAAAGAAGACGAAGAAGAAGTGCTTCAATTGTGGAACACCAGGACACCTCAGTAAGGATTGTCGCAAAAAGAAGAAGACCGGTTGCTTTCATTGTGGTGAAGCAGGGCATCTTGTGAAAAACTGCCCAAAGAAGGGGCAGAAGACGGGGTCTACCTCAGGAGGCCAGGTGCAAGCTCTTATAGCACCACCTCAGTCAGGGGGGCAAGTTCAGGTTCTCTCAGTTCCACCGATTCAGCAGAGAGGTAGAACTATTTCCGTTGAAAGTCTGGTTTTTCTGTTTGATCATCCAGTTCGTACTTTGTTTGACTCTGGCGCATCGCATTCTTTTATCTCATCATCGTTAGTTGAGTCACTGCACTTAGACACCAGTCTAGTTGATGATCCCTTGGTTGTCTCAAACCCAATTGGGGGCTCCATATATCTGTCTATGATATGTTTGGGTTTGAAGATTTCTATACTTAGCGTTGAGTTTAGATGTGATGCTTTTGTATTGGGCTTCACGGGCTATGGGTTGATCTTGGGCATGGACTGGTTATCCAGTAATGGTGCCGTTCTTGATTGCGAAAGGAGAGTTGTCAGGCTCATGACCCGCTTGGGTAACACTCTCGAGATCTCTTGCAATCCCATGGAATCTGTTTTGCTAAGTTATCTTGAATCGCTCGATGCTTCGGTCGAAAGTTTGTGTTCTGTCAGAGTAGTCCGGGAATATCCGGATGTGTTTGAAGAAGTAAAGGGTTTGCCTCCGAAGCGGGAGATAGATTTCCGAATTTATTTGGTGGATAATGCCAAACCAGTGTCTTTGCCAGTACGCCACATGGCTCCTCGTGAGAGAAGAGAACTTCATAAGCAAGTAGGGGAGTTGCTTGAGAAGGGGTTCATAAGGCGAAGTATATCGGAGTGGGGAGCTCCAATAGTGTTTGCCACGAAGGCGGATGGGTCCCTCAGACTTTGTGTGGATTATAGGGAACTTAATAAGCTCACGAAGAAGAATAGACACCCATTACCGAGGATAGATGATCTCTTTGATCAGTTGGTTGGCGCGTCAGTATTTTCGCAGATGGACTTAGCTACAGGGTTTCATCAGTTAAGAGTGGCGGAGGACAGTATAGAGAAGACTGCTTTCCGGACTCCGGATGGTTTTTATGAGTGGCTAGTGATGCCATTTGGGTTGACAAACGCCCCCGCATACTTTGTTGATCTCATGAGTAGAGTGTTCAGAGAGTATCTGAATAAGTTTGTAGTAGTTTTTGTGGATGACATCTTGGTCTTTTCCAAGAATGAAGAAGAGCATGCCTTACATCTCAAGGAAGTGTTGGAGACTCTTCGAGCGCATAGTCTTAAAGCTAAATTCTCTAAATGCCATTTTTGGAGAAGAGAAGTGCGATTCTTAGGGCATGTGGTCTCTAAGGAAGGGATAGCTGTGGATCCCGCAAAGATAGTATCTATCCAGGATTGGAAAGTTCCTAGAAATGCTACCGAGGTAAGAAGTTTCTTGGGGTTGGCAGGATATTATAGGAAGTTCATCAAAGACTTCGCGAAGATATCAGCCCCATTAACCCGCTTGACGAAGAAGAATCTGGTTTTCTCATGGGATGTAGATTGTGATGATGCTTTCCGACGGTTAAAGAGAGCTTTGACCACCGCTCCAGTTTTAGTGCTTCCAGATGGGAGTAAGCCGTTTGTTGTTTATACCGATGCTTGTGGAACAGGATTAGGCGCAGTCTTGATGCAGGAGGGAAGGGTAATAGCCTATGGAGGGAGACAATTGAGAGTGCATGAGAAGAATTACCCTACCCATGATCTAGAGTTGGCCGCGATTGTTTTCGCACTTAAGTCTTGGCGCCATTATCTTCTTGGTGAGAGATTCGAGTTGTTCACCGACCATAAATCATTGAAGTACTTATTCTCTCAGAAGGATTTAAACTTAAGACAGCAAAGGTGGATGGAGTTCTTAGCATCCTATGATTTCGAGATAGCGTATACCCCTGGTAAGGGTAACGTGGTGGCAGACGCCTTAAGTAGAAAAAGGCTATCTTTGAGTCCATTGTTCGTGGAACGACGAAGCTTGGAGTTTCTTTCTTTGTTTGACTTCAGACCTTCTGTTGATTTTGTACCTGGTTTGTTGGCATCCTTGGAGGTTAGACCTACTCTTTTGAGACGGATTGGCGAGGCTCAGCGAGACGACCCACAGTTGGTTGTGTTGGTAGAGAAGCTTATAAGAGGGGAGTCGTCCAGCCATTTGGGTAGATACACCATAGATGATAAGGGATGGTTGCATAGAGACGGTAGACTTTGTGTACCGCAAGATGAGGGTTTGAAGAAGGCTATTTTGGATGATGCACATCGTTCAAGAATGACTATTCATCCCGGTGGAGACAAAATGTACCAAGACATGAAGAGAGTTTTCTTTTGGGCCGGTATGAAGAAAGATGTGGCCGAGTATGTGGCTAGATGCTTAGTGTGCCAACAAGTTAAAGTGGAGCAAAGGAAACCCGGTGGGTTGCTACACCCATTGGAAGTTCCACAGTGGAAGTGGGATAGTGTCTCGATGGATTTCATCGACGGGTTACCGAGATCGAGGAAGGGCAATACGGGAATTTGGGTTGTGGTAGACAGACTTACAAAGAGTGCCCATTTTATACCCGTAAAGAGTAAGAGGACCGCTCCATGGCTTGCTTCAGTCTATGTTAGAGAGATTGTTAGATTGCATGGCGTACCATCCAGCATTGTGAGTGATCGAGATCCTATTTTCACTAGTGAGTTTTGGAGAAGTTTGCAAGAGGCGGTAGGGACTCAGTTGTGTTTGAGCACCGCATATCATCCTCAGACGGACGGTCAGACCGAGAGGGTGAACCGTATCTTAGAAGATCTTTTGAGGCTTTGTATTTTGGATTTTGGAGGTACATGGGAAGAACATCTTCCTTTGGTGGAGTTCGCATATAATAACAGCTTTCAGTCCAGTATTGGTATGGCTCCTTTCGAAGCTCTTTATGGAAGGCCTTGTCGATCTCCTACATGTTGGTGGGAATCTACGGATAAGATCTTGCTTGGGCCGGATATGGTTAGAGAGACTTCAGAGAAGATTGATTTAATTCGAAAAAGGATGAAAGCAGCGCAAGATAGACAGAAATCTTATGCGGATCGGAGAAGGACGGATCTTGAGTTTGAGGTTGGGGACATGGTTTTTGTCAAAGTATCTCCATTGAGAAATGTTGTTCGCTTTGGGTCCGTAGGGAAGTTAGCACCGAGATTTGTTGGGCCGTTTCCTATTAAGGAAAGGATTGGACGGATGGCATATAGGGTGGAGTTGCCCGACAGACTTAGTGGTGTTCATGATGTATTCCATGTATCACATTTGAGGAAGTGCTTACATGAGACCGCGGAGGTGGTAGAGCCGAGCTTGCTTAGAGATGTAGAGGTAGAGCGTGATGCGACGATTCGACGAGCTCCTACTCGCATCCTTGGGTCAGAAACTAGGAAGTTGAGGAACAGAGAAGTTCAGCTAGTTAAAGTGCAATGGGGAGATGACGAAAGCAATGCTACTTGGGAGACGGAAGCAAAGATGCGTTCTTTGTATCCATTTCTTTTTGAGAGTATGTCTTTTAACTTCTCCTTTATTGCTTGTCTAGTACTTATCTTATCTTTAGTATATCCTCTCGCTAATACCTATGACCTTTAGATAGGGTAAAACCTATGGTTGAGACATGTGTTTGAAACATGTTATGGTTGATGGATGCATATGGATGCAATTGTTTGCTAGTGGTTGCTCGTGGATGCATATACACACACATTAGGCACTAGATCGGCTCAGTCACTTCATGTTGCATATTGCATAAATGGATGTGGTAGTTAGATTGATGGATGTATCATGGCTGTGTTATCATATGGATGATGCATTTTTGTGTATGGTTGTGCACGCATGTAGAAATTTGTATGTGTCAATAGGGTTTCGCATACATATTGGATGCATGGCACTATCATGGTTTGCATTAAGGAGGTTTACTGTATCAGTAACCGCCTGATTTTCGCATTAGATAAGTACATATACACACACTTTTGCATATATCCATCCAGCATTTAGAATCTTGTAAGGACAATGATTGCTCGTGGATGATGCTTTGAGTAGATGGATGATTGGATGGTAGGATACGTTCTTCCTAACTTGAAGATTTCGGGGACGAAATCCTTTAAGGAGGGGAGAATGTAACAACCCGTATTTTCAATAACCTGTAATAACATAAATCGAGGCAGAATTTAATTCTAAAATGGAAATCAAGGGAAACGGGCTATGCCATTGTGTTCGTCTCGGAAAAATACGCGAAATAGAGTCCGAGTTTTCGAAAATCGGAGTCCGTATGACCAAGATATGGCCTCGCGAAGTTTCACGAAAATTCCCAAATTAAAGTATACTTAATTAAGTGAAATGGGTTGTGTAGATATATATATATATATATATATATTGATATATATATATATATATATATATATAATTGAAAATTTAATAAATAAATATGCAAAAATGCTCAAAACAGCGAATTGGGAGAGGGGAATAACCGAACCGGCCGATTTTTGAAGTCGACCCGAGCCCGCTGGGTCGACTAGGGGTTAATCCAGGGTGTTTGGCTGTCAACCCGTGGGCCGATTCGCTCAAGTGCAGATTTTGCATTTGAATGGTTCTCATGGTCCATCTTTAATCTAAAGGCCCTAGATGGTTCCTACACTTGACTTCTTCCCCAAGACATGCTTTGATGGCTTGGATTGAATCTAGGGTTAATCCTATGGCCTAAAACACTTGCCTAATCTATAAATAAGACCCTAACCTACCCTAATTCATTCATAATTAAACCTAGTGACTAAACTATGGCAAAATGCTAGCTCTCATGGCCTCCACTAATTTTATGAAGAGGGTTGCATACTAATCACTCTCTAATCAACTTCTAATCCCTTCTTAGCATCTTAATCTTCTTCATTTGGTGTTCAAAGTTGCTAGTTGTGAGTTTCTATCACTTTGATGATCTTTTGGTAAACTAATTAGATGAGATGTGATGAGATTTATGGTTTTGTATGTGGGTTAATGAGCTTTGAATCATGTGATATGATGTTAGCATTAATCTTATGTTTATGCATGTTGAGTATGTAAGCTTATGCAAGTTTAATATGATGTATGTTATGTTTGCATGATGCTAAATATGCAAGTTGTGGGCTATGTAATCATATGCATGTTATGCAAGTTCATGGTAATATGCTATGCAAGTTACATGTTTGTTAATATGCAAGTTACATGTTTGTTAATATGCAAGTTACATGTATGTAAATATGCAAGTTACATGTTTGTTAATATGCAAGTTACATGTTTGTTAATATGCAAGTTACATGTATGTAAATATGCAAATTACATGTTTCTTTATATGCAAGTTACATGTTTGTTAATATGCGAGTTACATGTATGTAAATATGCAAGTTACATGTTTATTAATATGCAAGTTCATGATGACACATTATGCAAGTCTATAAGCTAATATGCAAGTTTGTTATGCAAAATGAATATGTAAGTTATGTGACATATTATATGCAAGTTATGTGACATGTTATGCAAGTTCATATGCAAGTTATGTGTTTGTTAATATGCAAGATGGCACCTTTGAAACATGTTCATTCATATGCAAGTTGACACCTTTTATATGTGTTATATCATGAACGAAATTACGTGGGAACGATGGGGTAATTAAATGCATAAGTTAATAAGATTGTGTGAAATTAATATAATTATGCATAACACAAAATAAATAAACATAGTATGGGAATTTGCCTATTTGGTTAGGTGTACCCATACTATGTGTTGGGAATTTACCTATTGAGTTAGGTCTACCCCATGGGAATTTACCTATTAAGTTAGGTCTACCCATGTTAAGAAAACTTGATTAATTAGGGATAATTAATATAAAATTATGAGGGTGATTAATTAGGTGTAATTAATTGACTAAGACACGAGGTTGGACTCAGTTGTAGCGTAAAACTGCCCGGACCCAACCGGCTTAACCAGTTGCTACAAATGTTAGCCCAATGTGAGAGGTCTTAGGCACAAACTAAATACGTAATTAATGTAAAGACACGAGGTTAGACTCTGTTATGACATAAGGCTGCCCGGACCCAACCGGCTTAACCAGCGGTCATAAAAGACAGTCTAATGTGAGAGGTCTTTACAAAGGTTACGTTCTTAATTAATTAATTAAGAAACACTTAACCACATTAGCATGTAGAGGGACATGAGGGGTTAAGTGGGTGCCTCGGGTGGCATGAGAAAATCTAGTGGTTGCCTTGGGTGGCAATAGAAAATACGATTAGAATACTTAACCAAAATAGAACATGTAATTAAAACATGATTAAAGGGTTAAGTGGGATATACTAGAAAAAGGGACAAGCTTAGGTGGGTAGCTTGTGGAGGCCCATTTCAACCAGTAACCCATACGTATCTTTGTGGGCTCGACCCATGTCGAGGACGGGACACGCATACTGGGCTTGACTGTAAGAGGCAAACGGGTTAGCGGTGGCAACGCAAGTCCAACGGGCTTCATATGCGTGAGTGGGCCCGGGCTGGTAGGTAAGCCGTTGTTGCATCGAGTAGATATAAGCCGTGCACCTTTAGTTTCATCAGGTTGCCACATTGGGGAATGATACATCCCACGGTGGGGCCAGCACGGGTATCTACGTTAGGGAGCCGATCGAATGGGAAGTAGTGTGTACACCTAGTGGATTGTAGGGCCCCGTGGCGCCTACTTGGTCACCTAGGGGTACGCAGGTACTAATTAGTAAATTTTATAAGTCCTTGGGTGGGATCAACCTTTAAGTTAGGAACGACTGGTGTGGTGCAGTTTAGTAATTTACCTTAGGGAGGGTAGATGCGTCTTTATCCTTTATCTTCGTTTAGTTGACTGCTTAGGGTAGCCATTCATCCCTATATGTTACCGTATATCAGTTTATGTCTTCTCTGGTTACTTTAACGATTGTATTGTTAAAGTTATAGGACTCGCTCAGACTTATGTCTGACCCTGTTGTTTTTATCTTTTTCCCAACCCTCAGGTCCTACGGTGGATCCTAGCAGTAGTGGAGCTTGATCGGATTGCTGTTCCAGTCTTTAGGAGCTTGGATAGATGTAAAGCTCCAGTTATCCAGTTATCTTTTCTTTTGTTTGGCTATTGTATGAGAGTGGGATTATGTACTTCTTTATTTTGATGGATATTGTACTTGACCTTTATTGTGGTTTTATGATGTAACCAGACATGTTTTACTTCCGCTGTTATGAGATGATGTTTTAAAATTTCAAGTACTATTTATATCTGTCTTGTTGTAATTTTTCTGTTCTATATTCACTAAAATACTCCACCGATGCTATGGCATTCCCTTAGTGAGTGATCATAGCGGGAGTGGGGTGTTACAACGACGTTGGAAATACAAAATAGAAATTGGTGTACTTGCATAGTGGTAACATAGGTGACATGAATCAAAGCATGTGAACTTGCATAGGTTTAACTACAACATGAACCTATATTCTTATTTAGGCATAATGTCAAACATAAGCATGTCATAAATATTCCTAGCATAAGCATAGCATAATGTCAAACATAAGCATGGCATAAATACTTTTAGCATAAACATGGCATAATGTCAAACATAAGCATGTCATAAATATTCCTAGCATAAGCATAGCATAATGTCAAACATAAGCATGGCATAAATACTTTTAGCATAAACATGGCATAATGTCAAACATAAGCATGGCATAAATACTTCTAGCATAAACATGGCATAATGTCAAACATAAGCATGGCATAAATACTTCTAGCATAAACATGGCATAATGTCAAACATAAGCATGGCATAAATATTCCTAATCATGGTGTTTGCTTTAAACTTGCAAAAAGGGATTTTTGAGTCTAACCTAGCCATGTCTCACATATGTCATCATATAATTCTTTTAAACAAGATAGACTTAATCATAGATTTCAATTATGCCAAATATCATTCATAGCCTAGCCATATTCATAAGTTTTGCAAAAGCATGACTCAATACATGGATTATGGTGTCAAAATTCCAACATAGTTTCATATGAACTATAACAACCAAACTTGTTTCAATTACTTGCAAAATGATTTATGCACAAAAATATACGTCATGATGGCATAATAACAAAGCCCCAAACTCGCATGAATTTCAATCAACTACATACATGTAGCTTCAACATAGATTACATAATTTGCGCAATATTCCAAACGTATACTTGCATAGAACTACCGCATGTAGTTCTTTATAATGAATAACATAATTTTCACAAATATGAATTACTTTATTATCCCAATTCAAGCATACAAATCAATGCAGTTGTTTATTCATACCAAAGTAATACTCTACTTACAATGGTTGCGGCGAATTCTCTAATTAAGAGATATGATTCCTTTGTTGAATTGATTTGCTTTAGGTTGCTTGAATTCCTTTAGGCTTAGAACTTTCTCCCTAATCCTCTCTTTAGTTGGCGGCTATTCTTTGTCGTTCCTCAGCAACATGGCGACTATAATCTTATTTTGAATGAATAGATTAGGGTTTAGTCTAGGGTTGTTTATATAGAGGTTAGGAATTGATTAGGACCCTTGATGTTGCTAGGTTAGATCGTAGCCATTCATTAGATAGAGAGACCAATTAAAACTTGCCACCTAGCCCTAATGACAAAGCAACCCACAGAAATTCGACCAAACACAGACCAGGCCAGCCAGGAGGGACTGGGTTCGATTTTCAAAAATTAAACTTTAAATTGAGCTGTTTTAGTCTATTTGAATTTTATCTATTGTATACATATATTTTTGCATATATATATATATTCTCATATATATACATATATTTTCTTTATTTCCTTATATGTACGTTCTTATCCTTTCAAAATTTGAATTTGTATACGTACATGTATTTGCATGCTCAGTTGGCCCTCTCTAAAACAGAGATAAAAATTATGTCGCCGCCGGGGTTCGAACCCCCGACCTCCATGCTACAAATCCAATGCCTTAACCAACTGAGCTATAGAGGCTTTTGTTAATAAGTCTTAGAATAATAATAATTATTGTCCTCTTCTTACTTCTCTTTTTTCATGTTTTGCTGTAATATTTAAATTAAAGATATCTTCTTCATACGTTATCCGTTTTGCGCAAACTCGGACTCTATCTCAAGCAGAATTCCGAGACGAACGCAATGGTGATGTCCGTTTCCCTTAATTTTTCTGTTACAATTTAATTATACTTTAATTTGTTAATTTACTGTTAACGGAAAAATCCGGGGTGTTACATTCTCCCCCACTTAAAAGGATTTCGTCCCCGAAATCTTCAAGTTTAGGAAGAATGTAAATCCTAACATTCAATCATCCATCTACTCATCCATCAAACACGAGCATCCATTGTCCTTAAAAGACTTCTAATGCTTCATGATCATATGCGAAGTGTGTGTGTTCATGAACTTATCTAATGCAAAATCAGGCGGTCTACTGATTCAGTTGACCTCCTTAATGCGAATCATGTAAGTGCCATGTATCCATTATGTATGCAGATTTTTCCTATTCATGATTCTACATGGGTGCACAATCTTTCATACAAATGCAACATCCATATGACAACACATTACAATTCAACCATATACGAGTGCAAACATATATGCATATGCAATATGAAGTGACTGAGCCGATCTAAAACCTAGATTGTGTGTGTATATGCAGCCACGAGCAACTACTAGCAATCACTTGCAACCACTTGCAACCATCATACATAACATGTTTCAATTACATGTTTTCATCCAAAAGGTTTCTATCTAAAAGATAAGGTCGAGGAGATATTCCTAAAAAGATAGATAAAAGCGCAACTTAAGGAAAAAGAAAGATCAAGGACGTACCCTCGAAAAGAAAAGGGTAAGCAGTGCGTATTCTAGCTTCAGTTTCCCAAGTCGCGTCTCCCTCGGCGTCGCTCCACTGAACTTTGACGAGTTTGACTTCGCGGTTGCGTAGCTTCTTTACTTCCGTTCCTAGTATGCGGGTTGGAACTTTTCTTATGGTTGCTTCGCGTTCCACTTCGGCCTCTTCGAGGATATTTGGCTCTACCACTTCAGCAGACTCATGTAGACATTTTCGGAGATGTGAAACGTGAAAAACGTTGTGGACTCCGGCCAATTTCTCGGGTAGCTCTAATCTATAGGTCATTTTCCAAATTTTCTCAATGATAGGAAATGGTCCTACCTAAAGGTATAGTCGAATGATAGAAGCAAGTAAAAATTTTGTGCCCATTAGGCAATGTCAAAACTGGAAATCTATGCCACATATATATTGATTAGGAGAAGAACTCTCTAAGCATCAGCCCCGAAGACCGAAACCAACATCAGACTGACACCCAAAGAATTAATCAACCCAACCACCACATATGATTCTAGGAAACTAAGCATGATGGACTCCTTTTAGGTCACAAGGGAGTCCCTTCCTAAGTCCAACTATGTTGCTAAATGTACTTACTAAGGTGATTCTTTACAACTCATGCATAAGTGAAATGAACCTTCAGCCTTAGTGGCGAACACTCCTGGAGTGCCCTATTCTGAAATGCTCCACCTAATGAACCCCTTCTCTAGAAGCTCTTTAATCTGTTTACTGAGCTCTTTTCTTTCTCGTGGAGCCATGTGTCTAACGGGCAACGCAACGGGCTTTGCATTATCTACAAGATATATGCGGAAGTCTATTTCCCGCTCCGGAGGCAAGCCCTTCACCTCTTCGAAGACATCCGGATATTCCCGGACCACTCTAACTGATTGCAAATTTTCAACAGAGGCATCTAGCGACTCAAGATAACTAAGCATAACCGCATACGAGGGATTACAAGAAATTTCCAAAGTATTACTGAGCTGGGTTAGGAGCCTAACAACCCTTTTCTCACAATCAAGGATGGCCCCATTACTGGATAGCCAATCCATACCCAAAATCAAACCATACCCCGCAAAGCCCAAAACAAAGGCACTACATTCAAATTCTACACTTAGAATAGAAATTTTCAAATCCAAACAGATCATAGACAAATGAGCTGGGCCCCCAATTGGGTTTGAAACAATTAAGGGGTCCTCTACCATACTAGTTTTTAGGTGCAGAGATTCTACTAAAGCAGACGAGATAAAGGAGTGTGATGCGCCAGAATCAAATAAAGTGCGAACGGGGTGATCATAAAGATAAACTACACTTTCTACAGAAGTGTTTGTACCTCGCTGTTGCAAAGGTGGCGCTTCCAGCACATGAACCTGTGCCCCTGGAGTGGATCCAGACCCCTGCCCCTGCCCTCGTTTCTTTGGGCAGTCCTTAGCTCTGTGGCCTGTCTGACCGCAAGAAAAGCACCCACCATTCTCCTTGGCCTTCTTTTTCCGGCAGTCCTTTACTAAGTGCCCCACTTTGCCACAGAAATTACACGTCCTCTTCTCTTTGTTGCCTTCCCCGCCTTTCTTAAAGTCTGTCTTCTTAGGCTGCAAACCCTCTTTCTTCCCTTGAGAGCTTTCTGCCTTTGCCTCCTTCTTGCCCTTATCCTCCTCATTCAGCAATGCCATTTGCACCAATCTTTCATACGTGGCCCCCATGGGTATATGTGTCATGGCCAAACTGTGTAATGGCTCATTTAACCCTTTGACGAAACGGAGAGCCTTCTTGTGCGGGGTGTTGACTAGGTCAAGCCCAAACCTAGCCAGCTCATCAAACTGATTTACATACTCTCTGACAGTCTTGTCTCCTTGCTTAAGAAATAAGAATTTTTCCAACTGCAAACTCCTTTCCGCATCTGAGAGAAATTTGGTCTCAAACCTTGCCCTAAAGTCCTCCCATGTCTCCACTGGTCTTTCAGCATTAGTGACTTCCCACCAGTAGGAAGCCTCGCCCTTCAATAGCCACACCGCCAATTGTACTTTTTGTCTGTCCTCTACCTCAAAGATGATGAATAGATCCTCAGTTTCCTTCAGCCAATTTCTAGCTGCTACGAAGGACTCAGTTCCATGGAAATCCCTTCCTCCCATGGCTTTAAAATCTTTACATATCTTAGCAAACGCGTTTCCCCGAGGAGGAGGTGGAGGAAAAGGTGCTGCTGCAGCTGGATGATTTCCTTCAGCCGGGGGAGGAGGAATGGTAGGACCTGGCTGAGTGGCCCTTGCTTCTAAGAATCGTCTAAACCAACCAGGTATTGGTACTCCTTCCGGCAAGTTAAGATCTTCGGACATGCTGAAACAAAAGGGATAGATTCAAAACGAAGGATAAGAGATAGTACCTATGGCTTTGGGGAGTGGACTTTGCCTTTTTTAAAATAAATAATATTTTTATCTTTTAAAAATGCTTCTTTAAATTTCCTTTTTGAAAATAAATTTCCAAAACTTTTTATCTTATCTGGTAAACCTATGCTCTGATACCAAGTGAAACACCCCACCTCCGTTAGGGTCACTCTCAAAGGGAATGCCCTAATTTTGGTGGAGGTTTATAAGTAAAAGTCACAGATACACAAGACAGATATAAGAACACATATTTTGCAAACAGCGGAAGAACAACAAATTTTTATTTCATAAAGTCAAATATGTGTTACAACAACAACCTTTCCAAAAACATAACATAATACTTTCATAATCTGTCTTGAGTACATTATTTAAAGAAGCATAAATAAAACATGAGTAAACTGCAAAAGCCCCATAGAGTGTGTCCAAAGCCATAGT
The DNA here is from genome assembly GCA_030737875.1 of Allium sativum. Taxonomy (NCBI): domain Eukaryota; kingdom Viridiplantae; phylum Streptophyta; class Magnoliopsida; order Asparagales; family Amaryllidaceae; genus Allium; species Allium sativum. Next base: position 877,346,625 of record CM060912.1, on the reverse strand, counting down.
TCAAAACAGGAAAGTCCAAGCAATACATTTCTCTTCTTCAAGCTGGATGTCAAAGCTGATCAAGCTGCTGTGTTCCCTCCCTGAGGACCTGGGAGGGAAACGGAAGAAAGAAGACGAAAGAAAAGTAGAGTCAGACATAAGCCTGAGTAAGTCTAGTACTACTTTGTCTATGAATAAAGAACTGGGTATGATAAGTAATAACAAGAAGTGGGCAAACACTATAACTTGGTTAAGTTGTCTAGGGTCGAATATACTATCGTACCCCATGTTAATCTCTGAACCCATATAAACTAGTTTCCAGTTTGCACCCCATAACCAGGGTGATGTGATCCATTCAATGATGATCGGCTCCTACTCGCATAGTTACATGTGTCTTACGGCCCCCGATGTCTGTAGTTACCTATGCTGGTCCCACCATGGGGTGTATCAAGTCCCATAGTGGCAACCCGACACAACCTTAGAGTGCACAGGTATGCTACTGGTGTCCAGTGCCTTATTTTTCTGCGCCGGAGTGTGTGCACGCCCGCACTCCGTTAGAACCTACACTGCTACACCACCGCCGTCGCTTTGACCTCTTACAATCAGCCCAGTAATCGTGCCCCACCCTGCCTAGTTTCAGGGTATCCTGATACACCTTTTAGGGTTACTGCTGAAAAGGGTCCCCCGTTATTAGGTTTTCTATCTCTAGCCAACATGCTAAGTTGGTTAAGTGTTTCTAACCTAACCCCCACCAGACCGTTTAGTTTAGCATGTTTCATTTTGATTAAGTCTTAGTCCACTTAATCCTAACAATCCTGACTCAGCCTTAATTGTCTTATTAAGGCCCTGACCTCTCACATTAGACAGGTATTGTTGTGGCTGCCTGTTGCCGGTTGGTTCCGGGCAGTCTTACGCCACAACTCAGTCTAACCTCGGGTCCTTGCTGGGCTCCATGTTTAACCTCCCACATTGGATAGGTATTGTTGTGACTACTGGACAGCCGGGCGGTTCCGGGCAGGTTTACATCACAACTCAATCCAACCTCGGGTTAAACACATCGTATTTTCTACATTTACATATCTTGTCATTCTTCTTTATTTCTCATATGTAAATATTTGCGGCCCATTATTAAGTTAATGGTGTAAAGGTTACACCAATCATGGGCCCAACCCATACTTGAATTTGGGCCCTTCTATTTTATATTTTCATTCATTAATTAATTTTAACCCAACGTTATTTTCCCCCGTTTTACACGTCCGTTTATATATATTGGGCTTAGCCCTTTAAAGCCCAATTTAGCCATGCGAAAAGGGGAGGCTTATGGCGTATACACAAAGAGGGGAAGGTGAGCGCATGAACTTGCAATACGACGTTGGAAATACAAAATAGAAATTGGTGTACTTGCATAGTGGTAACATAGGTGACATGAATCAAAGCATGTGAACTTGCATAGGTTTAACTACAACATGAACCTATATTCTTATTTAGGCATAATGTCAAACATAAGCATGTCATAAATATTCCTAGCATAAGCATAGCATAATGTCAAACATAAGCATGGCATAAATACTTTTAGCATAAACATGGCATAATGTCAAACATAAGCATGTCATAAATATTCCTAGCATAAGCATAGCATAATGTCAAACATAAGCATGGCATAAATACTTTTAGCATAAACATGGCATAATGTCAAACATAAGCATGGCATAAATACTTCTAGCATAAACATGGCATAATGTCAAACATAAGCATGGCATAAATACTTCTAGCATAAACATGGCATAATGTCAAACATAAGCATGGCATAAATATTCCTAATCATGGTGTTTGCTTTAAACTTGCAAAAAGGGATTTTTGAGTCTAACCTAGCCATGTCTCACATATGTCATCATATAATTCTTTTAAACAAGATAGACTTAATCATAGATTTCAATTATGCCAAATATCATTCATAGCCTAGCCATATTCATAAGTTTTGCAAAAGCATGACTCAATACATGGATTATGGTGTCAAAATTCCAACATAGTTTCATATGAACTATAACAACCAAACTTGTTTCAATTACTTGCAAAATGATTTATGCACAAAAATATACGTCATGATGGCATAATAACAAAGCCCCAAACTCGCATGAATTTCAATCAACTACATACATGTAGCTTCAACATAGATTACATAATTTGCGCAATATTCCAAACGTATACTTGCATAGAACTACCGCATGTAGTTCTTTATAATGAATAACATAATTTTGCACAAATATGAATTACTTTATTATCCCAATTCAAGCATACAAATCAATGCAGTTGTTTATTCATACCAAAGTAATACTCTACTTACAATGGTTGCGGCGAATTCTCTAATTAAGAGATATGATTCCTTTGTTGAATTGATTTGCTTTAGGTTGCTTGAATTCCTTTAGGCTTAGAACTTTCTCCCTAATCCTCTCTTTAGTTGGCGGCTATTCTTTGTCGTTCCTCAGCAACATGGCGGCTATAATCTTATTTTGAATGAATAGATTAGGGTTTAGTCTAGGGTTGTTTATATAGAGGTTAGGAATTGATTAGGACCCTTGATGTTGCTAGGTTAGATCGTAGCCATTCATTAGATAGAGAGACCAATTAAAACTTGCCACCTAGCCCTAATGACAAAGCAACCCACAGAAATTCGACCAAACACAGACCAGGCCAGCCAGGAGGGACTGGGTTCGATTTTCAAAAATTAAACTTTAAATTGAGCTGTTTTAGTCTATTTGAATTTTATCTATTGTATACATATATTTTTGCATATATATATATATATATATATTCTCATATATATACATATATTTTCTTTATTTCCTTATATGTACGTTCTTATCCTTTCAAAATTTGAATTTGTATACGTACATGTATTTGCATGCTCAGTTGGCCCTCTCTAAAACAGAGATAAAAATTATGTCGCCGCCGGGGTTCGAACCCCCGACCTCCATGCTACAAATCCAATGCCTTAACCAACTGAGCTATAGAGGCTTTTGTTAATAAGTCTTAGAATAATAATAATTATTGTCCTCTTCTTACTTCTCTTTTTTCATGTTTTGCTGTAATATTTAAATTAAAGATATCTTCTTCATACGTTATCCGTTTTGCGCAAACTCGGACTCTATCTCAAGCAGAATTCCGAGACGAACGCAATGGTGATGTCCGTTTCCCTTAATTTTTCTGTTACAATTTAATTATACTTTAATTTGTTAATTTACTGTTAACGGAAAAATCCGGGGTGTTACACTCATGTGCTACGGGTATAGAATTAATATCATCGATAGATTAATCCAGGGAATAAAGAAAACTCGATATTTGGATAACCACTTAATTCTAAGTTCATCCCATACCCTGAGAATCCCAATACGTAGATGTCAGAGTCAAAATCAACATCTAATGTCAAAATTTTCAAAATCCTACAAATCATAGGCAAATGTGCAGAACCACGTATGTGGTTTGAAACAACTATGGGTTCAGCCACTGAAGAAATATCCAAGTACAAACAATCAAATAGAGCGCTAGAGATAAAAGAATGAGATGAGCCGGATTAAAAATGAGTACGAATGGAAAAGTCAAAAATAGAAATCAAACTTTCCATTGTGACTTTCCTACCTCTGTCTAGTCCAGCATTGGATGGAGCTATTGCTAACTACCCGAGCCACTGATGTATTAACCCATGCCTTGTCTTATGAGGGCAAGCTTTACTAATATGTCCAGGTTGTCCGCAATTATAGCACTTTCCTTTCATGTAATCATCCTACAATGCTTGATGTAATGTCCCATCAATCCATATCCATGACACATGATGTGCTTCTTGATTTTCCCTTTCTAAGGCCCTCTAGTATTCTTTTTTTGCCTTTCCTATGTTTTCACCACTTTGTCTTCGAGCTTCCTCTTTACTAATTTTAACATCTTCCTTCGCGTCCTCATGCATAAGATCCATCTTCGCTAATGACTCAAATGTCACCTCCATTGAAATATGTGTCATCCCCAAACTTTAGAGAGGTCGGTTTAATCCTCTCGTGAATCTAACATCCTTCTTATGAACTGTATTTCCTAGAACCATCCCAAACCTCGGTAGCTCATTGAAGTGATTGATATATTCCTTAATAGTAAGGTCTCCTTTCTTCAGTCCAAGAATTCTCTCTAGTTGCATTCCTTCTCAGCATGTGACAAGAATCTCCTCTTAAATTGACCTTTGAATTTGGCCCAATCAATACCTCTACCCTTCGCCTTGACTATCTTCCACCAATAAGATGTCTCCTCTTTCAGCAGCCAAGTGGCCAGCCAAGTACGAGCCTCTACATAAGTCTATATGCCTGAGAAAGTCTTACCATAAAAATTTGAGTTTCAGAAATCCTTACAAAACTTAGGGAAGTCGAAAGTTGCTGGTGGATTAGGTAGAACCAAGACAACGGGTGTTGGAACTTGCACATGCTCTTGCTCTTCAGTTGGTGTCGTAGCCTCAAGATACCTAATAAACCAACCAAGAATTGGGATACTCTCAGCAAGATATAAGGCTCTCGACATACTACGCAAGAGAAAAAATAGAGATTTAAGATTTCAAAAAAATCAAAGGAAGTATGTATTTGACTTGAGGGGATAAAATATTTTCAAAATTTTCTTTTGTTTTGAAAATCTATTTTCTTTTGAAAAATATTTTCTTTTAAAATCAAATTTTAGGAACCTGTAATTCTAAGCTTTGATACCAAATGAAACATCTCACGCCCCCTTAAGCATTCCCTAAAGTAGGTTTATACTAAGAAATATGAAGAGTTATAGATATAAAAACATACATCATAGAGACTAAGATTCACAAGAAATAAAATAATAAATATAACAGAATCATTTTTATAAGTGAAGCATGACATTTATTTAAAAAACCGTAAGTTATTTCAATTCTAAATCACATGTCTCATGAAAAGCATATCTCAGTCACAAATCATAGTACAATATGAATATCCCTCAATACAACTGATGCCATGAAATAAGAAAAAACAAAAAGGTGAATATATATGCAGCAAGAATGAATCGCCAAGAGAAATCCTCTAAAATAACTAGAACTAAACACCTCCACCCTGTGATCCTCGAGGGGAAGAAAAGGAGAGAAAGAGGAGTGTGTCTGATATAAAGCCTGGTGAGTGTTGTAATTACCAGCATGGTTGAGTAATAAAAGAAAGATAGATCCGGTAATAGTTGTAGTGTCAGATAGGATAAGTGTTTTTGCACAACTATGAATATGAACATATTGGAATAGTATGCAAATAAATATACTTGAACTGTACGGGTATATACTTATTCGATTATTTACACTTTCTCAATTACTGAACCTGATAAACAAGATTATAATATATTCCTAATACTACCCATCGACCGACTGCTAATCAAACATCTTATATGGTAGCCTATATCACTATTGATCTCGGGTTTTGTCTGACCCGACCCACAATAAAGACAAAACATAATTGTTGTTGGATGCAATAGTGACTTATTTTCCCTCATCGATGGACATGCATGCTCATTGCACCACTGGAACATGCCTACATGTGGCCCTCTCTTGGTTGATCCCTTATTTACCTTAATCAACATAAGCATGCCCAGCCTCGACCATCGATTGTGAGACCATCAGTGATAAACCTAAAAGGGAATGTTGTCGGTAAGGATTCTAGTAAACAAATATTCTAATATGCTCCTCTTTTGAGATCCCCTCCCCTTTGAACCAGTCCTTATCCCTTAGTCGCTTATTTTCCCCAATAAACCCCCCGTGTTGTTGGAACGGACGACAACAAGTATATGCTTAGTAGCTTGTGCCGCTTATTTTCCTAAGTCAGCCTCATGCTGCTGGAACGGACCATAGCCAATACATGTTTATAAACTTAATCGTAGTTTTAAGTTTATGTTAATAATAAGCATTTCCACCGTTTCATACAACTATAACCATCGTGTTATAATTATATTTGCAAATAAGCCAATACTATTCATTATGATTTCTATGTGTGTAAGTATAATTTATCATAATACTTCTTTTGCAATTATGTTTGGTCCTATCCAATTACAACCCATGTTATCATTTAATTGCAAATATATATTAATTTTCTAGTTTCAGTCCAATCCCCTTTTTAATTACATATTTATAATTTATGCACATTATTCTATAAATTTAGTCTCATAATTTTAATCCACATTTGCACAATTTTTCTTTGATTCTATTTTCACATGCAAAATTAAAAAAAAATACATCAGTCGTCAAAATGCTAACTTTACAAATCTAGGCATGTTTTGGGCATAAACCACAAATACATATAGAAAATGTAAAATAACTGAAAAATACAGAAAAGGGAAGAAGTTTGAGAGAATATCTTACTGCACTTAATAAAATAAAGTTGTAAGAAAAAGATTAAAAAACTATAGAAAATAACTTGTATAAATATACGTGGAGAAAATACTAACTTCCTGAAAACTAACAAAATCTATGAGAAAACTATAAAGAAAAACTATAAAAAACTCTACAACTATTAAAAACCCTATTTTCCGAAATTATCAAAAATACAAATAATCTCAAGCCCACCTATGGTCAAAGCGTTCCTCTGTGGCTTCTGTAGATCCCACCTTAAAAGGGTATAAATATATGCATATATAAATATTTATCTTTATAAATCTTTTCACCAATTTTTTTTTAGGTTAGATCCATCTCAAGTGAGAACCTAGAGGCGAAGAGATGGTGTTGTGAAGAATTACTTGTGTCTACATGTATGTTTATAGGTTAGGCTAAGGAACCAAGGCCGTTGGATTTTATGATTCAATCTAGGTCGACCACTTCATGCGACCTATAGGAACTTGCCACTTTAGTGTAAAATCCAAAAACATCAAGTAGAATATATCCAAGTCAACCAAAAGAAATAAAACACGTCTCGGCCTCGTCACTTGGACAAAAATCGCACCCAACGTTTGAGTGGTTTGACGCACCCCTACCTCTATCGACATAGGTGTCCACTCACTCTATATATATTCTTTCTTATTTTCTTTCATTCCGTTTTCGCCATAATTTATTCATTTTAACTTTGTTTCTAACAAACCAAATATGCAAATTGACCATAAAATTGCCATGAACCCAATCGTATAAGTACCATAACTAAATTCTGAAAATTTTGCAACTTATTATTTTACTAATTGATTATTGTATCTTGAAAATTCGGGTTGTTACAACCCTAACCTCACCTAAGAAATATGATGTTAAACACTAGGAGCAATGGTTGAAGTATATGGTGCAATCCTACATCCTATTTGGTTTTCCACCTTCCAAGTAATTACTATCCACTTCCTATGTATCCATGCAAAAGGGACTATCAATTTAGTAAAACAGTAGGATAAATACTTTACAAGATATTTTCAGAAAACAAAAGCCTTTATAATTCAATCCCTTTAAATATTATCTTCAAAAAAATAAATTCAATAACCATTTACTAAATAAAACAATTACGTCGAATATATACTTTTAAATCAATGTTGATGATATATTGAAATCTTAGAAGTAACGTTGTTCATTTCGTCCAAACTTTTCGTTACTCCTAACAAAAATGGCGACAGTATGAGGCAAAAAAGGAGACTAAGGTTTAAACGCCGCCGTCGATCTCTTCTTCATCTCTACCCTTCCACTCATCTTATATATGTTTCACCAACCTTAGCACCCTAGCTTTCTCCCTACTTTCTTTTTCTCTCGTCGGACCACCCCTTTGATGCTTCGCTGCAGCTTTCCGTATCGCAACTTCCTATTATCCTTTGCACTGCTATGTTGATTCTTCGAAGATGGATCTAGCACTGATACTTTAAACTTCGGTTAACATCTTGGCCTTCTATTGAGCCTCAATCGAGACTCTTTCAGCTGCTGAGGTTTGGTAGGCTGATATGTTCCCCATTGTTTCTGTACTCCATGTGTTTTGCCTTCGTTATATACAACTCCTCTGGTTTGGGTTTTCAGTTTGTGGTTTTGGATCTGTTTTTATTTTTTGGTAGTTGTTTGTGGTGCCATGGACAAGGCGCCCTTTTTACTCAGCTCTCCCTTCTGTCACCCTTTGGCCACGACGAAAGTTTTGGCTTTGGTGGCTACTGGGTTGGTTTTCGACTGCTTCCTTATTACCTTATCCATTTTCTTCTTGGTTATCATAATATTTAGTGAGTACTAGATGTGATAACTCTCCATGTGGTGCTGCTTCATCGATTACGCGTAGAGCTTCTTGCTTTGTTTTTTTCTTTGAACTGTATCATTGTTTTGAGCTGGCTTAGAGTGAGTTTAGCTTGGTCATATATTCACGGCTTGTCCCTACAGGTGATATTACTCTTGAACAAGAATTGTTCTTAATGCTTAGCTCCTTGAATGCTTGAAGTTGTTGTTTCAGTTTATTGGATAGTTTTCTTACAGCTATGTAAATGCACACCTCCTTGGTGTATGTCATTGTGGCTCAGTTTTGTCCTTGGCTGCAGTATTGAAATTTGTAATATGTAATGGTCTTGTACCTGCGTGGTACTAAGAGAAGTTGTGATCAATTGTATAGTAGTCTAATCATTTAGATTAGCTCTTGTGCTTTAAACTAGGATAGCCGTAGTGGACGGTCCACTATAAAAACCATTTGTCATGGACGGGCCACCATAATAACATATTTATTATTTGTTATAATAAAAGGTGTAACAGGCCACTTTAAAAGCCGGTCGACCCTGCCAAAAAAATCTTAGAAGTAATACATTTCAAAATACGTGGTATCGAAGCCAAAATCCTTTCAAAATAAGTATTCTGTCAAAGCTTTTATACCTTTTGAGACCATTCAAAATAAAGGAATATAAGTTACTAAATTGCCTTGGCCCAAAGAAATTTAAGTAGTTCAAAATAGAAAAAATTATAGGTCTTTATAGGCATTACTACAAAACATATCATTTCGAAACCCTATGGCTTCGAAACAAAATAATTTCAAATATATGGTTTCGAGACTGTATAGCTTTAAAGCAAAATTAGTTACTTAAGGGTGCTTCTAACATAAAACAAGGGATTTAAGCCCTAAAGTTAATAGGATTTTGAAAAGTTCGAAGCATTTGGCATAGCCCTGTAAACATTCAAAGCAAATTAAAGTAGCTTGAAGCAATTGCTTTGTAGCAAAATGAAGTAATAGGTACGGATATCTTCAAAACACTACTTTATTCCTTTATTATTTGGAGCACTATATGCTAAGTTTCCTTAGCATCATGCGCTTTTCTATAGGTCGAAGTGACGAAGCATAACAAATGAAGCTGCTTTTTGATGCTACGTCATTGCACCATAGGAGAAAAAGAGCAAATAACTTGAAAATTGGAAATTTTCTATTTTAAAAAGTACTTTCACTAGCTCCTCATTGTTGGAAAAATTCTATTTATTTAATGATCTTTTTAGTCTTAGGTCGTAGATCTTGAAATTTTAAATATTGCACCCTCCCTGACTATAAAACCAATTATTTAATTAATCTCAATTAATCATAGGTTATTCTTGCTTAGAAATTCATATAACATCATAAATCCAAGGGAAAAGATCCTAAAAATCATAATAAATCCATTTTATATATATCATTGTATATAATTTTCAAAACCAAAATCAATTATTTAATCATTTTATAATCAAAACCAAAACCTTTTACTTTCTGCAATTAGGAAATTCATAAAACATTCAAACTTGTTTAAAATATTATAAAATCTAAAATCCATCACCAAATTGATATTCGTCACCTCATTTAAATTCTCAAGGCATCTGGGTGTCATGCGATAGAGCTTCTATGTGAATCCAATAACAAAACTTCATTTACCATCAACTGACAAATACGAGTGGACATCTTTCACTTAAACAAGGCATAATAAACATACAAAAACAACAATAATTTTGATTTTATCAAAAATTAAACAATAAACAAAAAGGAAGAGTGAATATCATTATTCACCTGGATTGTTTTAAGAAAAAATGGAGATTCGAGTGTTCTTGATTTCATAAGCTTGATTACCTCTTGCTTATCTTTTTCTTCCTCTTTCCTAAGTAATGACCTGCCTTTATCCCTTACTTTAGTTTGTAAATGGAAGTGTGAAATAGGAAAGAGAGATGGTAAGGGTTATGTGTTAGTCACAAAAATGGTTAACTCTTTATGGTGGTTAATTTATTGCAGAATCCTTAGCTAAGCCAGATTTGCTCAAATTGAAATTTTCGATTTAAGAAAAAGTCAAAGTATCCATTAAAGCCAGTTAGTTATGTTTTTGTTGTTGAAAAAATTCCTGATATCAAAAGTCTCTTTGAGTCATGTCATCAGCCTTTTACACTTCTCAAAAGCTAGTTTCTGCCGACATGAAGATAATAGTTATATATCTAAAGCTTTAGCCTTGAAATTCCCTTAATATTGAAGGTCCCTATGCCTTCAAATTTAGTTTCATGTTGATTTGATCACGTAAGTCAGAAAATAGCCTTTTATGGTTATTATATCATTCTATTTCTCGTCCAACTAGCTGTCACGATGACAATATTCATCTTGATCTTCTTAAAATTATCAAACAAAAGCATTTACCTTATTTGGGTGATCATCCATATATAATATAGCAGCTTAAAAAGTTTTTTAATGAGCGACTAAGATTTATTACTTTTATAGGCAACTTTTGATTAAAATTTAGGGTATTGGGTTTCTTATCTCAGCCTTACTCTTTCGTAGGAGCTTGACTTCTCGATTACTTCTATCAATAGGAGGCTATTAGCCAAGTTTATGGATTACAGACATCTTAAGTAACCTTCGATGAGTTTCCAAGTTTTGGACGGTTTCATAGTTAAGACTCTTCGAAGGGTTTCAGTTTATTTTGTTTTATTTATTAGGTCTTTTGGAGATTACTAGAATCAACCTATCAGTCAATCTTTGTTGTAGCATCTACAGTGCAAACCTCAAAGTCATAGCAAAATAACATAATAGTTTAATAAATACCTTTGTATTACCATGGTTAATGATAAAATTTCCTTTATTAATAAATTTGATAGTATAGTGACTTCAAGTTATTAATTCTCAAAATCTCTAAATTGATTTAGAAATTAGGGTTAAAAACTAAAAATTTAGTGACCATTAAAAGGATGAGAAATGTTGTTTGGATTTTAGGCCACTATGGTATTATTTATAGGTGTGGGTTGACTATTTTCCCTTTCTCAGAGACTTCTCCTAGATGCCTTTGCGGAAGTCAATCCGAAGGTTCGATAGAAGTAGCTTTAATAATCTATGGCTTGTGCTTTCGTTGCGTCCTAAACCGGAAGTGAGTAGTATGGAGAGGAAGTAAATCTTCTTGAGTACCTATTAATGAAAACTCATTAAGAAGCTTATAGGTCCGCCAAACGGAATCCATCAAATGAAAAACTTGGCGTTTGTATTGAGAATCATGTCTTCAAAGGTCATGTGTTTGAGATGCTCCGAAAGTTTACTCTGTCTGAGATGAATTCCTCTTTATGTGGCAGGGACTTTATTTAGTATCCCATAGTCGGAACATCCTCTTCGAATGAATCAAATGGTATATTTTGATTCATCAACCTTGGATCAGGTCCACTTTGGCTTATTTTATGATCATTTTTTTTTGGAAGATATGCCCTTTGGATTTAATGAAATGGGTTTGCTTTTGTCAAAATATTCTTGTATCACTTCCACTTTCCTATGGACATAGTTGTTGATGAAGTGCCTTTGGATGGAACTAAAGCTCCTTATTCTTGACATCCCATCACCCTGTTTTTGCTTGTCTACATTATTATGGTTATTTTGGGACTAACATATGCTCCTCGCTAGTGAATGGGTGTTCTTAACTTTTCTAGTTAACCTTTCTTGACTTCGATGTCTGTTGGACTTTTATGCCTTTTAGCTTTCCCATATGAATGATTAGATTTAATCTAATGATTGCCTTTGATTTCTCTTTATTTGTTTATAAATAGTGTATCCCTTCATCTTCTTCATTCACCTACATGCACATGTATGAAGACACTCTAAAAATTCAAGTTCATTCTAGTTCAATCAACTGTAGATCGAAGTAAACATATGTTTAAATTTCTATTCCCTAATCGACTTTTAGTTTCTTCTTTTTTAGTGTTTTAATATTAGTGATTTTTTTTTTATTGAAACTTGAAATAAATTTGAGTTTAATTACATATGTAATTCATCATGGAATTTTAAAATTTTCTCGAGTTCAGTTATGATTCGACATAACCCCGATTTCAATATGGTTTTCTTAGAGATTGGTATATATTTTTGTTTAACGGTTCAGCTGTTAAGATTGAAACCCATTTGGCCCAATTATAGCTAACCTTAGCATTTTCAAGCCTTTTGGGTAGTGGGTTTAGGCCGAATATCCATAATGGCTAGATAACAAGAAAGTAAAATAATGAAAGAATTTAATCTGACTTTTTCGAATCCTTATTTTGCCACTAACAAGACCTAATTTCAAGGTTCTAGTACGGATAACTTCGAAGCTTAAAGGGTTTTTATTTGGCTAGAAGGTAATCAAGATTTTGAGTTGATTATTAGTATTTATGGTTTTGACTCAGTCTAGACTGTAAATCCCTTTAATTACTCCCCGTTTCGGAAGTATAAAATTAGTTACATTACTAATTGTCCCATAGTGCTTCCAAAGGGGATAAAAGCAAGCCTTTCCCTTGTGTTGTTTCTCACATTATTTTCATTTAATAGCAATGAAACAATATCACTAAGCAACATCATGGGTGAGGAAAAATCAACCTTGAAAAAATATGGTTTGGAAACCACTCCGAGCTTGAAGGATCTCATTCGACTGTCTAGGGATCAACGAGAGTTGCAGGCATCATTCTCGACAATGATAAATGTTAAGAGTAATGATAGATCCCCATTGCCGACGAAAGAAAGGTGCTTGCGTTCGATGGGGATCCCTGTTCTCTAACCATCCAATTGGTCATAGTCTGCCAAGAGGGCACCTTGACCTAAGCATTTTCTGCCATAGTTCTTTATTGAAGGCATTTCTTTTATATCGCAATTCATATTTACCATGGAGGCTTATTTTCATTTCCTAACTTCCTCCCCGTTTCCTCCAAAACACAGGTACTCCCTTATTCGACTTTCCCCAAATGTATACATATTTTCTTTGTTTGGAAGTTATCTCCTTACAATATGATGGCTCGTCCTTAAGCCCTCCTGCTCTTACCTGATTGGCTCACTTAGCCAACATAAGCATCACACAACCTAAGATATAACAATCGAATCCTTTTAAGAAATTAATCATCGATAACATTGATAAGTCGAAGGACAGGGAAGCCTAACTCTTCTATATTAGATGTCCTCCTTGCATCAATAGAAGATTTTTTGAACTTATTACAAATTCAAATTTATATCTTATTTATCATCAGCTATCCTCTTTGCTAATCGTTGCCTTGATATCTTGTAGATTCCATTCCAAATAGATTCGGTGATAGCAACACGGAAGTCTTCAACCACATAAAGGAGGTTGTAGGGAAGCTCGACAAACGGGAAACTCTCTAAATTTCTTGAATTTTAACGTAGTATAATATTCTCCCTTCGGATCAAAAGATCATTGGGCTTTCCCCGATGATTCTGTTCTTTTCAAAGTTGGTCATAGTTTAGCCTAAGTCAACCACAAATTTTTTCTGCTATGTCCATTATCTCCCTCGATCGTGGCAGTAAGCTCGTTTTTTATTTTATTTTACAAACAATAATTATTTCACTACTTAGTTTCTTTTATTGGTTAATTTTGGTAATTCCTGTTACAGAATGGAGTTTTGATGACAACAATCTTATTTCTATATTAATTGATTATAAATTATATACTATCACTTTTATCTAGAATATATACATATGCAGGATTTATATACAGGAACTATTACTGTAGACTGTACAATTTAAAGATGTTAGAGATTAAGAATTCAGAGATATTTCAAAACTCATGAGTATTCAAGATTTCAAGAGTTCAAGAGTATATAGACATGTACAGCTATATATATATGATTTATGTCTGAAAAATAAGAAATTATAGTTTTAAGATTTATTTCAAATTTCATAATTTTATTATTACTATACATTTTTTTTAATGTTTTAACATATAAATGATTCTTTAGGAAATTAATATATTTTGATTTCTAAAGTTTAAATTTAATATTAATTTGTATCAAAAAAATTAATATATATATATCAATATAAATTGAATTTTAAGTTCTTTTTAAAATCATTTTTATATACTTTTACGAATATATGTTTATAATTTTTCTTTATATGATACAAATTTTATATTCTCTTTAAATATATCTTCAATTTTTACTATAAGAAGCACCCTTATAAGATTATTTAACTCCACATTTCTCATAGAATTATTCTAAATATTTTATATTATGAATTCCATAATTTTTTTTATCTTTACTATCCTTTCAATCTCTTTCATAAGTATCATTAACCTAAGTCTAGAAATTAATATATATGTTAGACCAAATATTGGGCCTAACACCCAAATGCAGATCGCAGATCACAAAATGCAAAAAAAAAAGTAAATAAAGAGGAGACACACAAGGTTTTTATAGTGGTTCGGCTGTAGATGTAGCCTACGTCCACTTTATAATCTTATTGTTATACTGACAGATTACAAGAATTAGTTACATGCAATCACACAATCCGTGTGTAAATTGAGATTAGAAGAGGAGAATTTATGTGAAGAAGGGTGCAAAATCCTTGCACTTCAGCAATGGTGGAAGCCGTGAAGAAGAATGGCCAAAAGTCCTTGAAAATGCCTTCAAATGGTGTATTTATAGCTGTTTCCTGAAGGCGGTTCATGGGACACATGGCACGCATCCCAAAAATCTCGAAATGTGGTGGAAAACGTCCAGACATCATCTCCAAATCGTCATGTGACATGTGTAATCAGATCCATGCAAGTTGGAGTGAAAATAGCCTTGAGAATAGGTCAGAACAAGCTGCGCAGGAGCAGGTGCGGGGATCGGATTGTGGTGGGGTACGTGGCGCACGATCCAGGGTAATAGGAGCAAGATGTGGCACGAGAATAGGTCAAAACAGGGAGCGTATCTACAGGTCGGAAGTTCGGATCGTGATCATGGGGTCGGATCGTGGTCATGGGTCGGATCGTGATATGGCTATCACGAGTCGAGTCTGGTTGTGAGCAGCATAGTGAAGCTGGAGTGAAGTGCTGGCGATCGGGTCGGATCGTGAGATGTACCACGGACGGTTCGTGGTCTGAGGAGGGCGATCCGATGAGGGGCGATCCGAGGGTGCGTGATCCATACTTTGATCGTGTGCTGCTTCGTTGATTTATCCAGGAAATTGCCAGTTTACACCAGTTTACGGAAACGGGCATAACTTTCAAACCGTAAGTCCGATTGAGCCAAACCGAAGCTCAAACTGAAGCTAACTCAAAGATCTACAAATGTTACAGATCTTAGCTCTGTAATCTCTATTTTCGGGCCCAAAAGAGGTCGTCTGATAGGAGTTTCGGGCCCGTTTATGTTGAGGATGTGATTTTGACCAAATCTCTCAATGTCTTCTGACGTCGTTTCTATTGCTCGAGCATGTTATCATTCAGGAATTCCATGTGTGACAGCTTTTGCCAAAAAATGTGTCAACATGTTTGCCCCCCAGAACATATCTTGCTGGTTGAAGGAAGATGTGTTCTGGATAATCTGAGAAATCCAAATTCAGAATGCGACGATCACGCCGGATCGTATTAAGGCCAGAAAACTGACGATCACACGGGATCGTATTAAGGCCAGAGAAATCCAAGAAGACCAGGAGTTTGTACCTGCAAGAAGATAAAACAAACAATGCAAGAATATTTCCTAGATGGCCTTACCAGAGTAAACCATCCGAGGAGATGTTAGAGGGGTTCCAAGACGGCCTTACCTGAGTAAGACGACCAAGGAAAAGCAACGAAGGTTCCAAGACGGCCTTACCGGAGTAAGACGACCAAGGAAATGCCATGAAAGTTCCAAGACGGCCTTACCGGAGTAAGACGACCAAGGAAATGCACATGAATGCTCCAAGACGGCCTTACCGGAGTAAGACGACCAAGGAAAAGCACATGAAGATTTGTTTATACTGGACGGATCCAGTTAGGAGCCGGAGCTCATGTTCATACTGGACGGATCCAGTTGGGAGCCGGAGCTCAATGCTTATTGCTAATTCATGAAAACGCAGCGGTCATTTGCCAGACACGGCTGGAGACCACAAGCAGGTTCCGTGCGTGTGGGCTGATGTGACGGCTCTTATTACATGCAGGGAAAACAAAGGAGGGCGAGAAGTCGCCTAAAAACCTAAAAACATGAACTGTGAACCGGAGTTCAGTAAACTGAAGAGATCCGCCGAGTGGGATCAACGAATGATAATCCAGCGGTTTCTCGATCCAGGATCGTTCCCTCTCTGGGGAATAGGTGGTGGCAGCGCAGGTGTAGGCGTTGTTGGTTGAATGATATACTCGGGTAGTTCTCCTCGCCTGACCCGGTCCTCAATAAGGTCTCGCAAATGTCTGCATTCATCAGTGTTATGACCATCAATGTCATGAAATATGCAGTGTCTGCCAGAATTGCGTTGTGCTAGTGTCGGCTCCCTCTTCAGAGGTCTCGGATAGGAGGCAGCGCCTCCTGTATCCATGTATATGTTGCTCAGAGTGTCATTTAGTTCAGTGTATTTGTCGTATCTGGACCCTCTCCGGGGTGGAGCATTACGATCATTTGTAGCAGGGGTCTTTCCTTTACCCTTGTCATTGCCTTTTCCAGGATTGGGCGGTTCTCCATCTCCGAGCATGTTGACTTCGAGGGTTTTCTTCTCGGAAGTTGCGTCTTCTTCCCGCAGAAATTTATCTGCTTCAAGGTAGAATTCGCCGAGATTTCGCGGTGGATCTCGGTACAAAGATTTTTTGAACTCCGAGTTATCTAGAACGCCGGATACCGCTGCCATCAGTACCATCGATTGCTCAGGGCGATCCACTGATGCTGCTGCAACGTTGAATCTTTCCAGGAAAGAACGCAGAGTTTCTCTGGGCCTCTGCTTGATTGTAGTGAGTGACATGACGTTCTTAGGTCGAGCGATGTGGACCCGAAACTGTTCAAGGAAGCGTGTGACCAACATGTTCCAACTGTTGATCGATTCTGTTTCCAGCTGCCGAATCCACATGGCTGCTATATCAGTCAGAAAGAGGGGAAAACATTTAGCCATGACGTTTTCTGATGCCGATTGAACTTCCATATGCCGTTTGTAACGCATCAGATGCACGGTAGGATCTGTCCTGCCGTTGTAGGGCTCCAATTGTGGAAGTTTGAAATCTGGGGGATTACGTGAATTCCTGATTTCCTGAGTGAACGGATTGTGATTGACATCGTCCACGTCATTCTGATAGGTGCGGCCTCTCGAGAGGCGTTGAATGAGATCAGCGAGTCGATTGCCATCAAAAAGCTGTTGTAAACTACCAAAATCAGAGCTGGTGCCCCCAGCGTTGAATGCAGGAGAAGATGGAAGTTGGTGAGCTATCGCCTGGGGATCGCGGATCGTGGATCGAGAGGAGCGACCCGACCCGATTCGAGGGGGACGGTTCGTGAGGTAGGTTCGTGAAGTCCAGCTCGTGAGGCCGGATCGTGGAGTAGGGGGCGATCCGACTGGGTCCAGGAGGTAGGTCACGAACTGGTTGTTGTTGAGCAGGCGGGAGCGAGTTGTTGGGATCGGTTCGTGAGCCTAGTAATGTTCCACGATCCGGGTCGCGGTGCAGAGGTGTATCACGAGACGAGTTCTGCTGTTGAATGGGGGGGGGGGGGTTTCCCCCGAGTCCATCTGTGACGCGAGAGTCGTGGTGAGCCCGATCTGAGGGTTTCGTAGAGAGGGCGATCCGATCCGATTCTGGTCAATTGCTGGAGCAACTTCTGCATTGTTTCCAGCGAGCTGAATGTTGCCCGGCCTCCCATCCATCCGAGCGAAGAATTGGTTGATCATTTCCTGTTGTTTCTGGAGGAGATCGTCCTGCCTTGCCATCTGGGTCCTCAATTCAGCGAGAACTTCATCCATCTCGTCTCTAGTCAGGTATGCTGATGGGTCTTCATGAGAGTAAGCTTCCTGGCTTGCCTCGTTCCTTGTGCCTTCAGCATCAGCATCATCGGCATGAGAAGAAGTTCCAGTCTTCTTCCTTTTGTTCGCCATTGAGTTTCCTTTCAAGCTAGAAGTTGAAGTTTTTGTGTGCCCCCCTACCTGGCGCGCCAAAATGTTAGACCAAATATTGGGCCTAACACCCAAATGCAGATCGCAGATCACAAAATGCAAAAAAAAAGTAAATAAAGAGGAGACACACAAGGTTTTTATAGTGGTTCGGCTGTAGATGTAGCCTACGTCCACTTTATAATCTTATTGTTATACTGACAGATTACAAGAATCAGTTACATGCAATCACACAATCCGTGTGTAAATTGAGATTAGAAGAGGAGAATTTATGTGAAGAAGGGTGCAAAATCCTTGCACTTCAGCAATGGTGGAAGCCGTGAAGAAGAATGGCCAAAAGTCCTTGAAAATGCCTTCAAATGGTGTATTTATAGCTGTTTCCTGAAGGCGGTTCATGGGACACATGGCACGCGTCCCAAAAATCTCGAAATGTGGTGGAAAACGTCCAGACATCATCTCCAAATCATCATGTGACATGTGTAATCAGATCCATGCAAGTTGGAGTGAAAATAGCCTTGAGAATAGGTCAGAACAAGCTGCGCAGGAGCAGGTGCGGGGTTCGGATCGTGGTGGGGTACGTGGCACACGATCCAGGGTAATAGGAGCAAGATGTGGCACGAGAATAGGTCAAAACAGGGAGCGTATCTACAGGTCGGAAGTTCGGATCGCGATCATGGGGTCGGATCGTGATCATGGGTCGGATCGTGGTCAGGGGTCGGATCGTGATATGGCTATCACGAGTCGAGTCTGGTTGTGAGCAGCATAGTGAAGCTGGAGTGAAGTGCTGGTGATCGGGTCGGATCGTGAGATGTACCACGGACGGTTCGGGGTCTGAGGAGGGCGATCCAATGAGGGGCGATCCGATGAGGGGCGATCCGAGGGTGCGTGATCCATACTTTGATCATGTGCTGCTTCGTTGATTTATCCAGGAAACTGCCAGTTTACACCAGTTTACGGAAACGGGCATAACTTTCAAACCGTAAGTCCGATTGAGCCAAACCGAAGCTCAAACTGAAGCTAACTCAGAGATCTACAAATGTTACAGAGCTCAGCTTCGTAGTCGCTGTTTTCGGGCCCAAAAGAGGTCGTCTGATAGGAGTTTCGGGCCCGTTTATGTTGAGGATGTGATTTTGACCAAATCTCTCAATGTCTTCTGACGTCGTTTCTATCGCTCGAGCATGTTATCATTCAGGAATTCCATGTGTGACAGCTTTTGCCAAAAAATGTGTCAACATTATATTACCCTTGTTTAATTGAAATAATGTACAATATATATGCATACGCATAATTGTTAGGTAGTACTTTAAATATATTTTATCTAAATATATATAATTACCAAATCATTCTACATACTATCATTACACATCTTATTTCATAACATACATCATTATTTTAAATTACAGTACATCTCAAATTAAAATCATTCACGTCACAAGTTCCATTTCATTCAATATACCACTTCATATAGATTTGCATATGACATACTACATTATAACCAACACATTGCATTACATGTTAACTTTAACTCCACACATAACAAGTATATAGCATGAAAAGTTTTTGTCTAATTAGAAATATAGGATTATTAATCAAATACATAACATATTTAATTGTCTTGATTAACTTAGTTGAATTGATTGACTTATTTGGTTTGTTTGATTTATTTGACTTGAATAACTTGATTGACTTACTTGACATTGTTAAATTTCATTAGTGGTTGATAGATTTGTTAGAAATATACTTATGCATCTGTAGTTGATAGGAGATTTATAGGTTTTAGGATAAATAGAAGTTATAAGAAATGTTTGGTTTCATGTTTGAATTGATGTTTTATAACAACAAAACTTAAATAATTGATTGATTGGATTGAACTGCTTTACTTATATCATAATTTTAAGGATATCTTATCAGAGTTATTTCTATGTCTAGATTAAGGTCTTATTATAGTTTAAGGGAATTAGAGTATAGGCTAGGTTTATTCTTGTATTAGATTAAGAGGGAGTTTTATAGTTTCTAGGACTAATTGAAGGTTCAAAAAGTGTTTATTAACACATATTATTTGGTTGACTTAGTTGATTGCTTGAATTGTTTGTTTGAGTTGTTTATTCGGGTTGACTTGCTTGTTTAAATTGATTACAAATACTGATTGGTCTGCTTAGTTTATTATCCTTTTATTTAATTTATTAGAATAGTATAATCATAATTTTAGGGGAGTTATGATCTTTTAGGATTAGAATCAAAATCAGGGATAATTATATTTAGGATCATTTATAGCAGGGATTTTGAGGGAGTATTTTATGCTAAGATGTATAGATAGTTTTAGGATTCAAGGGGAGTTATTTATATACCTTAAAAATTTAGTATAGATTTAATTATAAGATATGTTTAGATAGTTATATGATTTAGGGGGAGTATCTTTAGATTTTTTTAATAATGCCAAAGGGGCAGAAATTATAAAATATAGATTAGTTTATAGGATTCATATAGATGGGGGGAGTGTAACACCCCACCTCCGCCAGTGCCACTCTTGCAAGCACACTAGCTTTGGAGGGGCGTTAAACGAGGTAACATGCATGCAGATATCACAAGACAGAACATATAAGTAAAAACAGAGTAAATAAAGCAGCGGATAAAACTAGCATTTCAAAACCATAGTTAAGTTACATCAAAGTACTGGTTCATTATTTTCCCATAAAACAAAGTCTAGAACATAAACTGAAAACTGAAAAAGAAACATAAAGTAACTATCCCCAAAGTAGCATAAGGCCATAGCATGCTCAAACCATACGTGAGCTATCCAGAAAAGCAGCAAAAGATCTAAGCTAAGTACCAGTGTTTCCACCCTGCAAACCTGGGGGGGGGGGGGAGGGGGGGGGGGGAAACGGAAGAAAAGAGGCGAAAGAAAACGGGTCAGTCAAAAAGACTGGTAAGTCCTATCTACTATTAGTATAAAAACTAATAAAGTTAACTGAACATGTAAACAGAGATGAGGTGTAGGGTGATAACTGGCATGGTGAAAAGTTAACAAGATAGATCAAGTGTGGCATCGCATATACAAGGTTAAGTTGCACCAGGTGTGTACTAGTATTCCAATCCATGTCAAGTATAAACAAGAAATGATCCCTTGGCCCAAAGCTGGCCCAAACCCATGAGATGACCTAAATCAAGGTCCAACTACTCGGTCTAGTCGATCGGCTCCCTATCAGCCTAACTCGTCGTGTATCGGTGTCATACGGTCCAAACATGAAATGTAGTCGACTGTGCTAGGTCCACCCTAGGGTGTATCCGGCCCTAGGGTGTCAACCACTGACACGAAACAAGCACGCACAGTCAAAACCTACTGGTGCCCAAGTCTGTCTTTCATCCCCGGACAATGTGCACGACCATGGTCCGTCGGAATCTACTATGGCGCACCTACTTTTGCCGTCTTTTTGGTCACTTACACTCCAGCCCAGTAATCGTGCCCCACCCTAGCCTAGTCCCTAGGGTATCCGATACTCCCTAGTGGGTTACTGCTGAGAAGGACCACGTAACTAGGGTTTTCTAGTGGGTTAAGTGTGGTTAACCCCATCCAATCAAGTATCAAGTTGGTTAAGTGTATCCAAGGTTCATGACTTAACCGCGTCAACCCATCATGTCTAATTGGTTAAGTATTCAAGTGGTCCATGACTTAACCCTACCATGTGGCATTCATTAGTTTAATGCACCCAACCTCTCACATTAGACCTTGTTGTGGTTACTAGTTAAGCCGGGCGGGTCCGGGTAGCTTTACACCACAACCTAGTCTAACCTCGGGTTTAAGCACAACATGACCAACTAATCACATTGGGTCCTATTGTTTGTAGCCACTAGTTAAGCCGGTCGGTTCCGGGTAGATTTATGCTACAAACTCAACCCAACCTCGAGTTGGCCACACTCATATTTTCTAAGTGTCATGTCCATCACTATGTTTACAAACATAATCACAAGTCAATGTTCATGTCATATTTTAAAACCATGTTTTCATGTCATTAATATTACCCAACCCAACGCATTCCCATTGCATGAACGTTTCGCATAACATAACATAGATCAAAAGAGGGAACTTGGCAAAAACATGACTAAAGGGCATAAGGTAATAGAGTTGGCCACAAGTTAAACATGGTGGCATATGAGGCATAAACATGTTCATAAGCTTGCATATTACATCATAGGCCTCAAAACATGCACAATATCAACTTAAGCAAATAGGTGAAACATGATCATGGATGACATAGGATGATGGCTAGAAGTTCGCATATAACATTATATGCAAGTTATCATGAAGGTTATAAGAGTTCTCATGTTGTATAATGCAACATTTCAACATAAAGCTTATAGCTTTTAGCCCACAAGGTCAAGGTGATAGGTTTACAAGCATGCATAGAATATATTCATGCATAACATGATAAGATCATAGGTTTACAAACATGCATAGGATATATTCATGCATAACATGATAAGATCAAAGCACATATCATACTTAGGCCCAAACTCAACTTGCAACATGTCATATTAACTTCATAGTTAGAATCTAAGAGTAGTATAGGGCTTACAATGCTATGAAGACTATAATTAATATAAAATAAGATTGAGACGAAGCCACTAGCAACTCTAAACACTTCCAAATGACAAGCTCCAATGAAAACCCTTGAGAAACAAGCAAAAGATCCTTGCTTTGATGAAGAAAGATTGAACTTTGGCCTTAATTCAAGCTTAGAAACTCTCAAACAAGCTTAGGAACTCTCATATGAATGAAGATTGAGGCTATGACAAGAGGGTGGAGGCCATGATTAAACATTTGGGCAGCATTTAGTTTTAGGAATGATTAATGAGGGTTTAGGCTAGGTCTAGGGGTCTTTTTATAGGTGATTAGGCTAGTTTAGACCATAGGATTAACCCTAAAACACATCAGGTCCGTCAATTCCCATCAGAAACTTCTGGAACAAGACTCAGCATGTCACAAATGGTGCACCAGAGAAACTGGTCCGACGGGGGGGGGGGGGGTCGACCCCTGGGTCGACATGGGTGTCGACCCAGGGGGGTCGACAGGGGTGTCGACCCTGCCTGGGGCGGGAAAATTCCCCCCCCCCTTTCTGCCTTGGTTGCAATTCGAATCTGAATTCGAATTTGAACTGTTTTCGGGCTTGGAATTTTCTGAAAACTTCAATGGGCCATAACTTGGTCATACAGACTCGGTTTTTCGAAAACACGGACTCTATTTCGCGTATTTTTCCGAGACGAACGCAATGGCACAGCCCGTTTCCCTTGATTCAGATTTTACAATTTAATTCTGCCTTGATTTACATTATAACATGTTATTAAAAATACGGGTTGTTACATTCTCCCCTCCTTAAAGGATTTCGTCCCCGAAATCTCCAAGTTAGGAAGAACGTATCCTACCATCCATCATCCATCTACTCAAAACAACATCCACAAGTAATCATTGTCCTTAAAAGATTTCTAATGCCATATGAACATATGCAAAGGTGCGTGTATATGTACTTATCTAATGCGAAAATCAGGCGGTTACTGATTCAGTAAACCTCCTTAATGCAAAGTATGTTAGTGAAATGAGTCCATATGTATGCAAATTCCTAACATAATTTATAATCTCTACATGAGTGCACATAGCATTCATTCATATGCAACATCCACGTGATAGCACAACAAGTTTCAACCATGAATAAGCATAAACACTCATGCATATGCAACATGAAAGTGTGTGAGCCGATCTTAGTGCCTAATGTGTATCATGCATCCACGAGTATCCACTTGCAAACACTTGCAACCACTTGCAAACATCAAGCATAACATGTTTCAAATACATGTTTCATCCAGGGTTTCTACCTAAGGTTCTCATGACACGATTACGAGATAACAAGATAAACAAGATAAACATGGATAGCAAAAGAAAGATATGCTAATTAGGAAAAGAGATCGAGAAGATAGTATACAAGTAAGCTCCACGGAAAAACAGGGATCAAGGATATACTCCTAAAAAGATATACGATGCGTGTATCTAGTCTTCAACCTTCTAAGAACTTAATTCCATTGTGCTTTGACCGTTGTTAACCTTTCAATTCCATAGCTTCCTAATTCCTACTTCAGAAATGTGAGTTGGAACTCATTTCACTGTCGCTTCTCATTTCACTTTCACTTATTTTTTTTCCTAGCATACTCGGTCCTTAACTTAACTGTATACTCATGACTTCATGCAAGCTTTCCCAAAATTCACTGTAAGGCATTCCACGTAGAAGAACTTTCCTTTGAAAATAAATACCAATCCATGTGGCCAAATGCACTTATTAACATGATTTCTATGAACCACCCGTGAACACTAATCGAATAGATCATTAATTTCCAATAAATGGGTCAAAAGATTCTAGGTAACTAATCCTGACAGAACTCTAAAGGTCACGCGAGACTTCGAGGGTATTACCAAGGCAAGTCAAGAGTCTAACTGCCCTTCTTTCAAAACCGAGGATGGTACTGGATAACCACTTCATCCCTAGAATCAACCCAAAGCCTAAAAACATAATCCCTACTTCCAAACTCAACACTTAGCATAGACAACCTTTTGCGAGAAGAGATACTTGAGCGACTTGTGATCCGTATATAACTCGAACCTTTCGCCTAGAAGATAGTGGCGCCAGGACTTGAGTGCAAAGACGATCGCCGCCAACCCCAAATCAAGAGTGGGATAGTTCTTCTCATGAACTTTAAGTTGCCTACCCCCATAACATATCACTCTTCCCTCTTGCATTAGAACAGCGCCTACCCCCGTGCCATATGCATCGGTGTACACGGTAAACACCTTACCACCATCGGGTAATGCCAAAACTGGAGCTGTGGTAAGGGCTCTCTTGAGCCTTTGAAAAGCAAGCTCACACTCCAAGTCCCATGCAAAGACTAAGTTCTTCTTCGTCAACTTAGTAAGAGGGGCCGAAATCTTAGCGAAGTCCCTGATGAACTTCCTATAGTAGCCCGCCAGACCGAGAAAGCTTCTTACTTCGGTTGCATTCCTAGGAGTCTTCCTGTCTTGAACCACGACCACTTTCGCGGGATCCACCGCTATGCCTTGCTTAGAAACTATATGTCCAAGAAACTGAACTTCCCTTCCAGAAATGGCATTTGGAGAACTTGGTTTTCAACTGACGCGCTCTAAGCGTATCCATCACTTCCTTGAGATGTCTGGCATGTTCTTCCTCATCCTTTGAGAAGATCAGAATATTATCCACGAAGACAACCACGAACTTGTTAAGGAACTCCCTGAACACCCTACTCATCAAATCTACGAAGTAGGCGGGTGCATTAGTCAAACCGAATGGCACGACAAGCCATTCAAAGAATCCATCTGGAGTCCTAAACTCAGTCTTATCAATGCTATCCTCAGCCACTCTAAGCTGATGGAATCCGGTGGCTAGATCAAGCTGAGAGAAAACAGACGCACCAACAAGCTGGTCAAAGGGATCATCAATCCTCGGTAATGGGTGCCTATTCTTCTTTGTCAGCTTGTTTAACTCTTGATAATCAACCATAGACGAAGCGAACCATCCGCCTTAGTAGCGAATACCACAGGAGCACCCCATTCAGAAATGCTTCGCCTAATAAAATTCTTCTCAAGCAACTCCTTGATTTGCTTACTGAGCTCTCTTCTTTCTCGCGGGGCCATGTGCCTAACGGGAAATGAAACTGGCTTGGCATTATCGACTAGATAAATGCGGAAATCTATCTCTCATTTAGGGGGTAACCCCTTAACTTCTTCAAAGACATCAGGATAGTCTCGGACCACCCTTACAGATTGCAGATCATCGATGGACGAGTCAAGAGATTCAAGATAACATAACATGACGGAACCCCTAGGGTTACAAGAAATTTCTAGGGTATTACCGAGGCGAGTCATGAGCCTCACCACCCTATGCTCACAATCGAGAATGGCTCCATAACTGGACAACCAATCCATGCCTAAAATCAACCCGTATCCCATGAACCCGAGAACATAAGCATTACCCATGAATTCTACGCTAAAGATAGAAATCCTCAAATCCACACAAATCATAGATGAATGGGCGAAACCCCCAATTGGATTTGAAATACAAACGGGATCCTCAACTAGACTAGTACTAAGGTGCAAACAAGATCAGAAGAAATAAAACTATGCGATGCACTAGTGCGAACAGGAAAATCAGAAATGTAAACAAGGCCTTCTACAGAAATACTACCTCAGTGTTGAGAGCATGCATTTGCCCTCCAGAAGGTCCTGCATGCTGATTCTGCCCTTGACCTTGTCCTTGCTTCTTGGGGCAATCCTTGCTAAGATGTCCAGGCTCTCCACAGTGAAAGCATTCGCCCAACTTCCTCTTCTTCTTTCTGCAATCTTTGGCCATGTGCCCAACAACCCCACAGAAGTTGCATTTCCTCTTCTTACTTGACGTGTCGTCGTTCTTTCCTCCTTTCCCGGAGTCTATCTTCTTGCCTTGAGACTTATTTGCCTTGACCTTCTTCTTGTCACTCTTATCTTCCTCTTGAAGTAGGGACGTATTCACCAAATTTTCGAAGGTCGCCCCCATGGGTATATGAGACATGGCCAAACCACGCAATGGCTCATTCAATCCTAGAGCAAAGCGTAGGGCCTTTTTCTGAGCTGTGTTAATTAAGTCTAGATTGAACCGAGCAAGTTGATTAAACGTATCCACGTATTCCCTAACTGTCATGTCCCCTTGCCTTAGAGATAGGAACCTCTCCATCCGAAGGTTCTCTTCTGTCGATGATAGAAACCTTAGGCCAAACCTTCTCCTAAACTCATCCCAAGTCTCAATTGGTCTAGTAGTGGTGGTGACTACCCACCAATAAGCAGCTTCCCCTTTCAATAGCCATACTGCCAACAGAACTTTCCTACGATCTTCCACATCAAAGATAGCAAAGAGGTCTTCAGTTTCCTTTAACCAGTTTCTTGCCTCCACGGAAGTCTCCGTTCCGACAAAATTCTTGCAACCCATCGCCTTAAAGTCTTTGCAAAGCTCCGCGAAATCCGCTTGTGTATGCTGAGGAGGAGGAGGAATATCCGCGGGGCCGGCTTCATTCGCCCTTGCCTCCATGTACCTTCTAAACCAAATAGGTACTGGTACATCCTCTGGGATGGCAAAATTATCGGCCATACTAAAACGAAGGAAAAAGATGGATAGATTCAGAACGAGGAAACGAAGGATAGTGCTAATGGCTTTTGGGGAATAGCCTTTTTCAAATAACTAGACTTTTCTTGGAAAACACTTAATTGGTTTTGAAAATAATTTTTCAAAAGGTAAGTTTTAAAAACCTTTTGCTCAAATCTTGTAAACCTTATGCTCTGATACCAAATGTAACACCCCACCTCCGCCAGTGCCACTCTTGCAAGCACACTAGCTTTGGAGGGGCGTTAAACGAGGTAACATGCATGCAGATATCACAAGACAGAACATATAAGTAAAAACAAAGTAAATAAAGCAGCGGATAAAACTAGCATTTCAAAACCATAGTTAAGTTACATCAAAGTACTGGTTCATTATTTTCCCATAAAACAAAGTCTAGAACATAAACTAAAAACTGAAAAAGAAACATAAAGTAACTATGCCCAAAGTAGCATAAGGCCATAGCATGCTCAAACCATACGTGAGCTATCCAGAAAAGCAGCAAAAGATCCAAGCTAAGTACCAGTGTTTCCACCTTGCAAACTTGGGGGGGGGGAACGGAAGAAAAGAGGCAAAAGAAAACGGGTCAGTCAAAAAGACTGGTAAGTCCTATCTACTATTAGTATAAAAACTAATAAAGTTAACTGAACATGTAAACAGAGATGAGGTGTAGGGTGATAACTGGCATGGTGAAAAGTTAACAAGATAGATCAAGTGTGGCATCGCATATACAAGGTTAAGTTGCACCAGGTGTGTACTAGTATTCCAATCCATGTCAAGTATAAACAAGAAATGATCCCTTGGCCCAAAGCTGGCCCAAACCCATGAGATGACCTAAATCAAGGTCCAACTACTCGGTCTAGTCGATCGGCTCCCTATCAGCCTAACTCGTCGTGTATCGGTGTCATACGGTCCAAACATGAAATGTAGTCGATTGTGCTAGGTCCACCCTATGGTGTATCCGGCCCTAGGGTGTCAACCACTGACACGAAACAAGCACGCACAGTCAAAACCTACTGGTGCCCAAGTCTGTCTTTCATCCCCGGACAATGTGCACGACCATGGTCCGTCGGAATCTACTATGGCGCACCTATTTTTGCCGTCTTTTTGGTCACTTACACTCCAGCCCAGTAATCGTGCCCCACCCTAGCCTAGTACCTAGGGTATCCGATACTCCCTAGTGGGTTACTGCTGAGAAGGACCACGTAACTAGGGTTTTCTAGTGGGTTAAGTGTGGTTAACCCCATCCAATCAAGTATCAAGTTGGTTAAGTGTATCCAAGGTTCATGACTTAACCGCGTCAACCCATCATGTCTAATTGGTTAAGTATTCAAGTGGTCCATGACTTAACCCTACCATGTGGCATTCATTAGTTTAATGCACCCAACCTCTCACATTAGACCTTGTTGTGGTTACTAGTTAAGCCGGGCGGGTCCGGGTAGCTTTACACCACAACCTAGTCTAACCTCGGGTTTAAGCACAACATGACCAACTACTCACATTGGGTCCTTTTGTTTGTAGCCACTAGTTAAGCCGGTCGGTTCCGGGTAGATTTATGCTACAGACTCAACCCAACCTCGAGTTGGTCACACTCATATTTTCTAAGTGTCATGTCCATCATTATGTTTACAAACATAATCACAAGTCAATGTTCATGTCATATTTTAAAACCATGTTTTCATGTCATTAATATTACGCAACCCAACGCATTCCCATCGCATGAACGTTTCGCATAACATAACATAGATCAAAAGAGGGAACTTGGCAAAAACATGACAAAAGGGCATAAGGTAATAGAGTTGGCCACAAGTTAAACATGGTGGCATATGAGGCATAAACATGTACATAAGCTTGCATATTACATCATAGGCCTCAAAACATGCACAATATCAACTTAAGCAAATAGGTGAAACATGATCATGAATGACATAGGATGATGGCTAGAAGTTCGCATATAACATTATATGCAAGTTATCATGAAGGTTATAAGAGTTCTCATGTTGTATAATGCAACATTTCAACATAAAGCTTATAGCTTTTAGCCCACAAGGTCAAGGTGATAGGTTTACAAGCATGCATAGAATATATTCATGCATAACATGATAAGATCATAGGTTTACAAACATGCATAGGATATATTCATGCATAACATGATAAGATCAAAGCACATATCATACTTAGGCCCAAACTCAACTTGCAACATGTCATATTAACTTCATAGTTAGAATCTAAGAGTAGTATAGGGCTTACAATGCTATGAAGACTATAATTAATATAAAATAAGATTGAGACGAAGCCACTAGCAACTCTAAACACTTCCAAATGACAAGCTCCAATGAAAACCCTTGAGAAACAAGCAAAAGATCCTTGCTTTGATGAAGAAAGATTGAACTTTGGCCTTAATTCAAGCTTAGAAACTCTCAAACAAGCTTAGGAGCTCTCATATGAATGAAGATTGAGGCTATGACAAGAGGGTGGAGGCCATGATTAAACATTTGGGCAGCATTTAGTTGTAGGAATGATTAATGAGGGTTTAGGCTAGGTCTAGGGGTCTTTTTATAGGTGATTAGGTTAGTTTAGACCATAGGATTAACCCTAAAACACATCAGGTTCGTCAATTCCCGTCAGAAACTTCTGGAACAAGACTCAGCATGTCACAAATGGTGCACCAGAGAAACTGGTCCGACCGGGGGGGTCGACATGGGTGTCGACCCATGGGGGGGGGGTCGACAGGGGTGTCGACCCCTGTGTCGACCCTGCCTGGGGCGGGAAAATTTCCCCCCCTTTCTGCCTTGGTTGCAATTCGAATCTGAATTCGAATTTGAACTGTTTTCGGGCTTGGAATTTTCTGAAAACTTCAATGGGCCATAACTTGGTCATACGGACTCCGTTGTTCGAAAACTCGGACTCTATTTCGCGTATTTTTCCGAGACGAACGCAATGGCACAGCCCGTTTCCCTGGATTCAGATTTTACAATTTAATTCTGCCTTGATTTACATTATAACATGTTATTAAAAATACGGGTTGTTACAGGGAGTATTAGAAGGATAATCATTAACAGGTATGTACATGTACGATATTTTATAAACTAAGGTTTTCATCATCAAAAAAGGGGATATTGTTGGAGACACACATATGCAAGATTTATATACATGAACTATTACTAAAGACTGTACAATTTAAAGATGTTAGAGATTTAGAATTCAGAGATATTTCAGGACTCATGAGTATTCAAGATTTCAAGAGTTCAAGATAAATATAGTTATAGAGTCTAGATTACGTAAGACTCTGAATAGCACTCCATGTTCAAATTCAAAATAATTTCAAATTCTGTTTTCCAAATTCTATCTTCATTCTCTTTCTTCTCTATTTTACTTTCTATTTCTATTTAATTTTAAACTTAAGTTTTGTAGATTTATAGTTTATAAGTTTTATATATTTATATTTTATATACTTTATTTATATTGTTTTAAGCTCTATATTTTATAAATATGTTTATATAGTTTATATTTATTTTTTCATATGATTTTCTACTTTATAATATTTATTTATAACACTTTATTTTAATTCAAGAATTTTCAGAATTATATATATATATATATATCAAAACACTTGAAAAATATTCTAATTTCAATTATATATATATATATATATGTCATCATACATATATATATACATGCGGACATATAACTCTCATTTTTTCAAATTTGAAAGGAAGTGACTTTTCACTATTTGTGACGGATCTGAGATGTTGCAACTTTTTACACATTATAAAAAGGGGCTGATTTCGAATTTTTAATCACTTCTTCTTCTCCATCTTCATTCTCTTTCATTACACCCTTATTCTTTATCATTTATGATTTCTATACCTATACTCTGCCGAATTCAATTTTGTTTTCATTAATCTTCTTCTCTCTACACTTTATACTCATTACTCTCTGAATCAAGTGCTACTGAAGTGTTATAGGGCTGTTAGTAATTGTTTGGGTTGTGTAAGTAATCGATGGTATCCCTTGTAGCTGTAAAATTAAGGATGGATAATTGGTGGTATCCCCTATAGCCATGAAATCTTGGAGGTTGGAATCGGTGGTTTCTCTTGTAGCCGTGAAATCAAGGAGGTTGTAATTCGAAATTGATATAATAATAAAACTCTGCACAATCCAACGTTGTGCGGGACTGGATGTAGGAGCAATCCCAAACCAGTGTAAAATTCGGTGTGTTCTTTCCTTTTCTATACTTTATTTTTGTTTATCTTTGCATTTGTGTTCGATTCTATGTCTATGATAGTTTCTATGGTGTTTGATTCATATAGTAGTTCATATAAATTTAGATTTTGTTCAAGTTCTCAAAAACGCTATTCACCCTCCCTCCTCTAGTGTTTGTTTTGCCTTAACGATCCATTCCGCAATCCCTAACAATTCCTTATGGTGTATATTATGCTCCTTCAATTGTTTACTAAGCCTCCTCCTTTTCATTTAAAGATGATGGTCTTATCTA
The DNA here is from genome assembly GCA_030737875.1 of Allium sativum. Classification (NCBI taxonomy): domain Eukaryota; kingdom Viridiplantae; phylum Streptophyta; class Magnoliopsida; order Asparagales; family Amaryllidaceae; genus Allium; species Allium sativum. Next base: position 877,314,730 of record CM060912.1, on the reverse strand, counting down.
CGGCATTGCCTATCTTTCAATCTGAGAAACGACCACCAAAATGTTGATTAAATTTTTTTTAAAGTCCCAGCTGCAAAGAAGGAGAAAATGTATGCACCTTCTATGGTTATTTTAGACGAGGGGAGTGAAAATGAAGGTATTATTGCATCGCTTAAAACTTCAAATACATTAAGTGGCGATACCCAAACTACAATAGAACGCGAAAATCCGATGGATTCCCTTATTAATATTGGTGATGATCTCTCGGTAATCGAGATATCTATAATGTTTCGAACAGAATTCATATGGAAAAGTTATTAACATTCAAAGTCTTGTGATGTAATAATATTTATAAGTGTAAATGTGCGCAAATATATGTATTTGGATTATATATTCGCGTATTAATTCCATAACAACATACATTTTAATTTAAAATTAAATGAGTGTAAAAAATGGAAGATAATCAAATAAAATGGGAAACCAAAAATAACATTAAGAGCAACGCTCAAAATAAATCAGTCATGCACAAAGACACAGAGACCAAATGATTTAAGATTCATTTAGGTCGACCCATATCGCAGTTAGGTCGACCTAGAGGTCAACCCTTGTGTCGATCCTGGCATGAGTATGGGTCGACCCATGTTAATAAATAATGTTTTTTCTGGTCATGTTTTCGAGCATGGGTTTGTTTTAACAGTGGGATTTATTTTAGTTTTATTCCGACGGACGTGGTTTATTTGAACATCAATAAATAAACCTGCAAGTCTAACCATCAAACTCATATTTTTCTGAGTGGGCGCGGAAGCCTTGCCATTTCCTTTCTCCTCCAATTCTTTAGAAAATAGGAAATATTAGATTTAGGCTATCTGATTCATGATTTGGAGGTAGATGTTATAGACTCAAGGTAGATGCCTAGATTCTCTGTCCATATAGGGTAAGTTCTTCGGATTTGAATTTAAATAATTTCTTTTATTCCTCTTCAATTCAGATTTGTAAATTCATGAAAAATATAGTTTTTAGATTCAAATAGGACCACGGATAACAAAATCTAAATCCAGAGCAAGGAGCGCAAATCCGAGGTGAGTAGAGTTAAATAATTCCTTTTAATAGTGGTATATATATCATCGTTTGATTCCTATTAAATAAAATAAGATACTATCTCAGTCCTCTTTCACCCTTTCTGTATTGACTTTTATAGTTTTATGTTAACTTTTGGTCAGGCGCAAAATAAGCCCGGAGCTGCAATACTGGCATATGTATACGACTGAACTGTGAGCCTAATTTTATGCAATTAAATATAATCTTTTTTTGTTTTGCGTGCGTTGGAAAATATAATTCAATTTGAATTATTAATAAAAGGGGATTTGATAATTTGAGGATAAATGAACATGTAATACAAAACTGTAATAAAAGAGAATTTGGGGTGAAAATAGGCAAACTTGATCAGACTTGCCGAATAACTGTGATATAGGTTGACATGACATAATCAATATTACATACAGTAGATTTGAAGTTAGATGGTAATATGAGAATCTACTGTTTTAAACGATTTGAGTTGGTTTCATTACCGGCTCGAATGGTACGAAAAGGAAGGTCGTTACATGCAGTATCAGAGCTTTGGTTTAATTAAAAACCTAAGCTTATGGGGTTTAAATCTCATTAGAGATAGGTAGCGATGCCCTTAAATAAGTAGAATCAGTTGCAGAATCTTTCTTAAGAGAGCGTATTTTTGAAAAAGTACAAAAAAAATTCAAAATGGTTTTAAAGGGATTTTCGATATATAAAAAATTGTTTTAGAATTCAACCTTTTCTAAGATTTCCTTTCTTTGAATCCCTCTCCTTAGATTCTCATCGACTAGGGATTTTATAATCTAATACTCGATCCTTATCCTAAATCTATATCCTACGAATTCTGTAATTGATAGCTTTTGAAATCCTTAATATTCACTAATTTGTTTGATTAGGGTCCCCACCTTTGTAGATTTCTACTGGTAGGTTCTTTCGTTGGTTCATAGCTTTGCTCCAGAATTATCTTTAAATTAACTGAATAAATAATGGAAAGAATTCTAAGTGTAGCTTGTATTCAGAATTAATATGAATAAGTTAATAACTAAGGTAATAATCACTTAGGTTATTTATTGGTAAAATAAGCATTTGAAAGGTATTATATGTTAAAACATTGAAATAATGTATTAAGTGAACTAATAATAATAAGATTATAAGATAGAACTTGAACATGATTTTTTGAAATTTGTTAACTTATTTTATGTCTAACAAGTTTGAAATATTAAATTTGTTTTGAGTAAAAATAATGGAAATACTAATTTGTATATAAAGAAGGATAATTTTAACTTATGATAGATTGATATTTCAATGTGTTGTAAAGAAATATATGTTTTGAAACTTAATGATACTATATTAATATACATGTACAAATGAGAATTTTAAGGTGACGATTTGTGAAGAAATAATTATAATGAATTCACAAATTTTATGAAATGGCTTTAGAAATAATGATAAAAATTTCATTTTTTTACAGTAGTAAGCAAGAAATTTTGGCACTTAGAAAGTTTAGTCAAATAGATATGAAATATAGAATTGATTTTGGATGAATATAATTAGAGTACTAATTTGAATATAAATGTTGTTGATATATACTTGAAAGTTATAAAGGAACGATGATTTGAGAAAAAAATACCAAACTCATGAGGTTAACTAAGCTTTATAAGTATAATATTCATTAAGTACTAAACCTAAGATGTGAAAAAGATTAATGTTCACTTAAATTTCAAATTTATGCATATAAAATAAATTTTGAACTGGAAGATTTGGAATTTAAGAACAAGATTTAGGATGATTTAATATACGAATCAGAAGTGATAACTTAAGTGAAATATTGATATAAGTTAAGGAAGGAACCATATAAGATACATACATTTGAGAATTATTTTATCATTTCTTCTATAATTATAAATTTTCTATATGTGAATATCTTATATGAGTCAAAGATATAATAAAATAATTGAGTGGGGGAGATATATAAACTTTTCCTATTCAAAATTTTTGTAATAAATAAATGATTTTTGAATATATTTATATCTGGAAATTTTATGTATTTTTTATTTTAAAAGGTAAAGTTTTGAGTATTTACTTGATGCTAAAATTGGTCTATCGAATACTTCGTGATTTGGGTATATGTTTGATCAACATATGTGTTAAAATCTTTATGTACTACACAGAATATAGAATCTCACTCCAGTCACTTGAAAATTATTCTGAGGATTGTTGCAACATCATCGGTATTTATTTTAAGGTTTTCAAAGTGAGATACATATATATGTATATAATGCCAGTTGCAAAGTCCAGTGAAGAGTTAAAACTATTTCAAAATGTCTGAAAAAATATATATTTTTATTTAAATATATTCCAAAATATTAGTCAAAGTAAGTTGAAAAATATGTATAATGTAACGACCCACATTCTACGCATCGCAGAATCGTAGCATATTTATTTCTTTCACATACGAAGTCGTATGGTCATGTAACTTTAGGAGACGACTATTGGGGTCATTTCCCATGTTCATGATTTTTGCCGATTTTTAAATGACTATTTTGCCCCTAGATGATATTTTTTTGGCCATAACTTTTGATGGCAAAGAAGTTTTGACCTAAAACCACTTCCATTGGATCCGGATGATGGTTTACAATTCCGTAGAGTGGTAACATTAGCCAAACGGACACACCGTTTGGGAGATATGACTGAAACAAATTTCAGAAGGTGAAAAACTGCTTAACCGGGCCAAATGAGGTGATTAGTAAATGGGCCCATAACCCATTTCGGGATTAGGGTTATGAGGAGGCTGAAATGAGTTAGGTTTTCATTTCATTTCAGTTTTCTAACCGCCATTTACCTCCTAAGAACCCTAATAATGGCCTCCAACCTCTAAAACATCTCCAAATCACTTTATAATCAAGGATTAAGCTTGGAAACATCAAATCAAAGAGGATTACCACAAGAATCGAGGTAGAACTGCTATGTTGCATTGGGAACAGCGCCAAACAGTGATTCATTTCAGATTCTGTATTTTATTTGTGGCCAAGGTGAGTTATTTGCATAGTTCCTCACTAATTATGGTTAATTAAGCGTAACTAGTGTTGATTAGCGAATTTATACACTAATAAATTCCGGAAAAATATTCATAAATTCCGAAATATTGTTTTAGGCCTCTGTTAGAAAATTTGGTTAATTTGGTAAAGTTTTGCTAATCATATCATTGGTTTTGCTTAAACATGCTTAGGGGAAAATATGGATTTTTGGCTATGTTTGATCCGTTTAACCTTGTCATATTGTTGTTTTGGTGTTTGTGGTCACTTCTATTTGTTGCTATGACTGTATGGTGTGCTTTTTGATTGATTAGAAGTGTTAGAATGGTTGAAAACGCCGTCTTATGGCATAAAACAGTCGTTGGAAAAGTTGCAGGAAAATGTGCAGGGTTTCGGATTGGATCGGGATAGGGGGCTCGGATCGAATGGTGGACTCGGCAGAGAAGCCGAAACGGATTGGAACTTTGCACTAAAGGAGACTTGGCAAGAAGGAAGGCCATTTGCATAAAAGCTGGAGTTGGGTTCGGATGGGGAACAAGGAAGGGGCTGCAGATCGGATCTGAGAAGAGGAGATGGAGCAACGAATGGGATCGGGTGGTCATAACCGAACTGAATCAGGATAGTGAGATAGCTGAGCCAAGTGACATGGAAGCACCGAACCGAACCGAGGGTGGAGCTCCGAACCAAACCGGATGGCCAGGAAGTGGAGCAAGCCGAACCGAACTAGGGAAGGACAACCGAACCGAACCGGATTGGAGCTACGATTACGCGACGACTTTTCTGAAGACCAACTCCAATTCAACCAAAAACCGAGATGCAAAGGAAGTCCAAATGGGAAGTAGAGCTCAGGATCTAGTTGGGAACCAACGAGTCGGCTTCATGAGTTGGGCTTTGCTGCGGGACATGTGCAAAGGGGTTGTCGATGTCTATAACTTTGGATCACTATGTGTAGGGAGTACGTGAACGGATTTAGGGCCACAATGGCCTAGATACGACTAAAGAGCTATAGACCAATGAAGTGGGGTCATTTGTAAAGGTTTGGTCATGACTCCATGTTGTAAGCTTGGTAGTAGCAGTAGTTGTACAAGTCGAACTCCGTCACTACTTCAATGGGTCTAGTGATTGAGAGTGGTGGACATCGTATGCTTTACGCACTGAGTGAGAGATGTGAGGATTGTTGCTATGTTTGATTTGTTTTCCATCATTATGACATGCACACCCCCACCCCCATACTCTTTACACCATATATTAGTGGCACCTTAGAGTATTGTACGGTATGTAGTGCTAACTCTTTGGTTGCAGGTACAGGTATGGTTTAGTATACCTGTCATTGTTCTGTTTATCTGCTTATCGCTCATACCAGACTTTTTGTCTAACCCAGAGTTTTATGTCTCTTCTTATTACTCTGGGTGCTCTCACGAGAAGACTAGAGACATGTTAGGTGGTATGCACGAGTAGCTGTACCGGAGACGAGCAGGAGGCTTCCACCTATGATACATATATATAGATATTCTCTCTGTGTTGCTGCGGTCACTACTTTGGGCATTAGTGGTTGTACCTTCCTTTCTTTTACTTTAGAGATAGTTTTAAAGTTGTAGTAATAATGATGTGGAACATAAGCTGTATCTGGATTTTCCGCTGCTATGATGTTTAGTTTTCAGCTTATGCAATGTCTTGCCTATTTTATGTCAAGTATGTTGTTATTATATTTATCCCATGCGCTGTGAGACATTCTACAGATTTTCGATTAGTTCACTCTCTTCTTTTCTTTCTTTGGCGACCGTTCCGTGCTAGTCAGGCATGTGTACAACGCACTTTCGGAAGAAATGCCGGCTGGTGCGGGGCGGGCCGTCACACTTGGTATCATAGCTCTAGGTTGCGTAGTTAACCTAGGGAAGTCATCAGGGAGAGATAGTATACGTATATGAGAGCACATTTTTGTGATTATTTTGGTTTTCAAAAGCTATATATATACTATTAGTATAGCTAAGGATGAAGTCGCACTGCACTAGCACCACTATGGAGATGGTTAATCGTTTTCTCTTTACAGATTGAACGATGAACCGATACGCAAGATGTGCCGGTAGGGGAGCCAATAATGGGAATGCTGCTGACATGAGGACGACGTTTACTAACCTCATGAGGGAGATGCTTAGGGATGTGCAGAGGGCAACTCCCAATGATGGTAATGGTGGTGGTCCAATAGTGCAGGCGCCTAGGGCCGATTTCGCCAAGCTGAACAAGGATTATACTAGTCTTGGAGGGAAGCCGTTCCACGGAACGAAATCGATTACGGATGTTCAGGATTGGTTGGATAGCTGCGAGCGTATCTTCGAAGATTTGGGTATCGAGGATGCGATGAAGAGAAGGCTAGCATCCCGTCATCTGCAAGAACGGGCAATGAATTGGTGGAATGCTATAAAGGCAGCTACTCCCGAAGATCAGATTACTTGGGATCAGTTTAAGGTTCGCTTTAGCGATAAGTTCATTCCAGCTGCTCAGAAGTCAGTGTTGTTTAAGAAGTTCTTGGAGCTTGAGCAAAATGGAAGAGCTGTCTTGGAGTATATTCCTGAGTTCGATACCTTATCGAAATATGGGTTATCTCTTATTGATACTGCTGAGAAGAAGAATGAGATGTTCATAACTGGCTTGGATGGATATTTAGGGGAAAGGCTTATTAACCGCATCGATGAGACGTTTGAATCAATTGTGGGGAAGGGTTTAAGATCGAAAAGTCTTTACCCTAAGTCGAAGACCGAGGTTGCATCTGTAGAGGAGTCAAAGCCGCAAGCAAGCGGTGGAGGCAAAAATGGTTCCCAGAATAAGAGGAAGCAAAACCAGAATAAGGATGGCCAGAAAACGAATAAGAAAGATGTTGAGTGCTTCAGCTGTGGTAAGAAGGGCCATTATGCTAGTAATTGTCAGGCCAAGCCAGCGGATAGGAAGTGCTTCAACTGTGGCCAAGTGGGACATCACAAGGACAAGTGTCCGCAACCCCCTAAAGAAAAGAAGATGGTGAAAGCATATGCCCTTAATGCTATTCCTTCTTCGTCGAATGCCCCAACTACGGCGGAGAAGGGAAAGAATGTCATTATTCAAGGTATGCTTTCCGTTTATGATGTTCCTGTTAGAGTTTTGTTTGATACTGGGGCTTCTAGCTCTTTCATATCTAGTGACCTGGTAGATAGGTTGGGATTGGAGCCCGAGATTGTCGATAGACCTTTAGTAGTGACGAACCCAATTGGTGGTTCGACTAACCTTAGCATGATTTGTCGTAATGTGGTCTTATCGAGTCATGGATGCATGTTTGTTTGCGATTGCTTTGTTTTGGGCTTTACTGGGTTTGGCATTATTTTGGGAGTCGATTGGCTCTAAAGATACAGGGTGGTGGTAGACTGTGAGGGCTTTCTGGTGACAGCTAGAGCGGATGATAGGCGGAGGGTTGTGTTTGGTGGTCTACCCGGTGATGGGGTAATGGCTAGTTTTCTAAATTCCCTCGACATCCGGCATAGTGAGTTGTCAGGTTTGCTCGTGGTTGACCTGTATCCAGACGTTTTCGAGCAAGTGATCGGGCTTCCACCACACCGAGAGATTGAGTTCCGTATTGATTTAGTGAAAGATGCCAGACCTATAGTGATGCCACTTCGTCGTATGGCACCAAGGGAGCAGCGAGATCTCGGGGTGCAAGTCAGCGATCTTTTGAAGAAGGGATTTATCAAAAGGAGTGTTTCTGAATGGGGAGCACCAGTTGTGTTTGCTACCAAGGCGGATGGTTCCCTTCGTTTGTGTGTAGACTACAGCGAGTTGAATAAAGTGACGAGGAAGAACAAGTATCCTCTACCGCAGATAGATGATTTGTTTGATCAGTTGAGTGGCGCGAGAGTATTCTCTCAGTTGGATCTCGCGAAAGATTTTCATAAGCTTAGAGTGGAAGCTGAGAGTATAGCTAAAACGACATTTCGGACGCCGTCTGGATTTTATGAGTGGTTGGTCATGCCATTCGGGCTGACCAATGCCCCAGCATATTTTGTGGATCTTATGAATAGGGTATTCAAAGATCAGTTGAATAAGTTTGTCCTTGTGTTCGTGGATGATATTTTGGTCTATTCGAGGACAGAAGAAGAACACAAGGAACATTTAAGAATAGTGATGGAGGTGTTGAGAAAACACCAATTGAAAGCAAAGTTTTCTAAGTGTCACTTCTGGAGGAGGGAAGTGAGATTTTGGGCCATGTTATTTCAGAGAATGGCATTGTCGTGGATCCTGCGAAAGTGGCTACAGTACAAGATTGGTCTACGCCCAAGAATGCAATGGACATAAGAAGTTTCTTGGGATTAGCTGGATATTATCGTAAGTTTATCCAAGACTTCTCCAAGATATCAGCACCGTTGACTCAGTTGACCAAGAAGAATCAAGCCTTCTTCTGGGACGAAAGGTGCGAGAATTCATTCAAGAGCCTAAAGGAAAAGTTGACATGTGCACCAGTGTTAGTCATTCCTAACGGGAATGAAGAGGTGACAGTATATACGGATGCATGTGGCATAGGGCTGGGTGCTGTATTGATGCAAGGAGGTAGGGTTGTAGCTTATGCAAGTCGGCAACTGAAACCACATGAGAAAAGATACCCTACCCATGATTTGGAATTGGCAGCGATCGTGTTTGCATTGAAGATGTGGAGACATTATCTCTTGGGAGAAAGATTCGAGTTGTTTACCGATCATAAATCGTTAAAGTATCTTTTCTCTCAAAAGGATATAAATCTCCGACAACAAAGGTGGTTAGAATTCTTAGCTTCCTATGATTTTGATATCGCATACACACCAGGAAAGGGCAATGCGGTAGCTGATGCATTGAGTAGAAGACATGCCAGTTTAGGGGCTATGTTTCTAGAATGGAAGCAACTGGAGTACATCGCGGGGTATGATTTCGGACCAAAGTGTGAATTGGATCCAGAAATGTTAGCAAGTTTGAAGACCAGACCCACTTTGATTGAGCGGATTGGTTCCAGTCATAGGAACAACCCTAACCTATTGGAAATCATCTCAAAGTTAGAGATGGGAATCGACGGAGAGATGAACAAGTATGGGTTTGATCGAGATGGATGGCTTAGAAAGAATGGAAGACTAGTTGTACCCAATGTCAATGGATTAAGAGATGAAGTGCTTAGAGAATGTCATCACTCAAAACTGACTATACACCCCGGTGGTAACAAGATGTATCGAGACATGTAGCAGACCTACTACTGGAAAGGGATGAAAAGAGACATTGGGAAGTTTATATCCAAATGCATGAACTGCCAGCTAGTTAAAGCTGAGCAAAAGAAGCCTAGTGGTTTGTTACAACCATTAGAAATTACAGAATGGAAATGGGAACAAGTGTCAATGGATTTCATTGATGGGTTACCAAGGACTAGATTGGGCCATGATAGCATTTGGGTGATTGTGGACCGATTGACTAAGAGTGCAAGGTTTATACGCGTCAAGTCGAACAGGACGACAACTAAGTTAGCGGAACTGTATATAAAGTGGGTAGTGAGATTTCATGGAATACCCAAAGGCATTGTGAGTTACCGAGATCCGTTGTTCACTAGTGGATTTTGGAAGAGCTTACAAGAGGCGTTGGGATCAGAACTACATCTCAGTACCGCGTATCATCCTCAAACCGACGGACAGACAGAGAGGGTGAATCGAGTGTTAGAAGATCTCTTAAGAGCCTGTGTATTGGATTTCGGTGGATCATGGGATGACCATTTGCATCTAGTAGAGTTTGCATATAATAATAGTTATCAATCCAATATTGGTATGACTCCATTTGAAGCTTTATACGGAAGACCGTGCAACTCACCGTCATGTTGGGTAGAAACTGGTGAGAAGTTTGTACTTGGACCTGATGTGATAAGAGAAACTTCAGCTAAGATTAAGATTATCCAACAGCGAATGAAGGCTGCCCAAGATAGGCAGAAAAGTTATGCTGATAAGAGGATAAGAGAATTAAAGTTCTCCATTGGCGACTTGGTGTTTGTCAAGATTTCTCCGTTGAAGAGCGTGATATGATTTGGCAGGAGAGGCAAGTTAGCACCAAGATTTGTTGGTCTATTCCCAGTTCTTGAGCAAATTGGGAATTTGGCATACAAAGTTGATTTACCAGAAAAGATGGCAGGAGTTCACAACGTATTTCATGTTTCCTAGTTAAGGAAGTTCGTACATGACCCAGATGTGACTATTCCACCTGATCAATTGGATGATATCGAGGTTGAACCCGAGGTAGTTGGGAACCACAAGCCTATGCGTATTGTTGGGAACGATACGAAGCAACTTCGAAGGAAGGCGGTGAAATTAGTCAAAGCTCAGTGGGGCGAGGATGAGAATGACTGTACTTGGGAGACAGAATAGAGCATTCGGAAGACGTATCCAGAACTCTTCGCCTGGTAAGATTTCAGTTTCGATTTAATCTTTCCGCATGCTAGGATAGGTCAGTTTTATTTTTTTTTGCATGATTGATTGTTGTATATAGCTGGTAGGCATGTGGGATCCTTTATATGTTTTGGGTTAAGGAATTTCGGGGATGAAATTTCTTAAGGGGGGGGGGGGGGGAGAGTGTAACGACCCGCATTCTACGCATCACAGGATTGTAGGCTATTTATTTCTTTCACATACGAAGTCGTATGGTCATGTAACTTTGGAAGACGACTACTGGGGTCATTTCCCATGTTCATGATTTTTGCCGATTTTTAAATGACTATTTTGCCCCTAGCTGATCTTGTTTTGGCCATAACTTTTGATGGAAAAGGAGTTTTGACCTGAAACCACCTCTATTGGATCCATATATGGTTTAAAATTCCGTAGAGTGGTCACATTAGCCAAACAGACTCATCGTTTAGGAGATATGGCTGAAACCAGTTTCAGAAGGTGAAAAACTGCTTAACTGGGCCAAATGAGGTGATTAGTAAATGGGCCCATAACCCATTTCTGGATTAGGGTTATGGGGAGGCTGAAATGAGTTAGGTTTTCATTTCACTTCAGTTTTCTAGCCTCCATTTACCTCCTAAGAACCCTAATAATGGCCTCCAACCTCTAAAACATCTCCAAATCACTTTCTAATAAAGGATTAAGCTTGGCAACATCAAATCAGAGAGGATTACCACAAGAATCGAGGTAGAACTACTATGTTGCATTGGGAACAACGCCAAATAGAGATTCATTTCAGATTTGGTATTTTATTTGTGGCCAAGGTGAGTGATTTGCATAGTTCCTCACTAATTATGGTTAATTAAGGGTAATTAGTGTTGATTAGCGAATTTATACACTAATAAATTCTGGATAAATATTCATAAATTCCGAAATATTGTTTTAGGCCTCTGTTAGAAAATTTGGTTAATTTGGTTAAGTTTTGCTAATCATATCATTGGTTTTGCTTAAACATGCTTAGGGGAAAATATGGATTTTTGGCTATATTTGATCCGTTTAACCTTGTCATATTGTTGTTTATGGTCACTTCTATTTGTTGCTATGACTGTATGGTGTGCTTTGTGATTGATTAGAACTGTTAGAATGGTCGAAAATGCCGTCGTATGGCGTAAAATAGTCGCTGGAAAAGTTGTAGGAAAATGTGCAGGGTTTGGATCGGATCGGGATAGGGGGCTCGGATCGGAAGGTGGACCGGGCAGAGAAGCCTAACCGGATTGGAACTTTGCACTAAAGGAGACTTGACAAGAAGGAAGGCCATTTTCATAAAAGATGGAGTTGGGTTCAGATGGGGAACAAGGAAGGGGCTACGGATCGGATCTGAGAAGAGGAGATGGAGCAACGGATGGGATGTGGTGGTTATAACCGAACCGAATCTAGATAGTGAGATAGCTGAGCCAAGTGACATGGAAGCACCGAACCGAACCGAGGGTGGAGCTCTGAACCGAACCGAATGGCCAGGAAGTGGAGCAAGCTGAACCGATCCAGGGAAGGACAACCGAACCGAACCGGATTGGAGCTGCGATTACGCGACGACTTTTCTGAAGACCAATTCCAATTCGACCAAAACCCGAGATGCAAAGGAATTCCAAATAGAAAGTAGAGCTCAGGATCCGGTTGGGAACCAACGAGTCGGCTTCATGAGTTGGGCTTTACTACGGGACGTGTGTAAAGGGGTTGTCGATGTCTGTAATTTTGGATCACTATGTGTAGGGAGTACGTGAACAGATTCATGGCCACAGTGGCCTAGATACGACTAAAGAGCTATAGACCAATGAAGTGGGGTTATTTGTAAAGGTTTGGTCATGACTCCATGTGGTAAGCTTGGTAGTAGCAGTAGTTGTACAAGTCGAACTCCGTCACTACTTCGATGGGTCTAGTGATTGACAGTGGTGGACATCGTATGCTTTACGCACTGAGTGAGAGATGTGAGGATGGGTGCTATGTTTGATTTGTTTGCCACCATTATGACATGCACACCCCCACCCCTATACTCCTTACACCATATATTAGTGGCACCTTAGAGTATTGTACGGTATGTAGTGCTAACTCTTCGGTTGCAGGTCCAGGTACAGGTATGGTTTATTTTAACTGTAATTGTTCTGTTTAGCTGCTTATCACTCATACCAGACTTTTTGTCTGACCCAGAGTTTTATGTCTCTTCTTATTACTCTGGGTGCTCTCACGAGCAGACTAGAGACAGGTTAGGTGGTATGCACGAGTAGCTGTACCGGAGACGAGCAAGAGGCTTCCACCTATGATACATATATATATATATTCTCCCTGTGTTGCTGCAGTCACTACTTTGGGCATTAGTGGTGTACCTTCCTTTCTTTTACTTTAGAGACAGTTTTAAAGTTGTAGTAATAATGATGTGGAACATAAGCTGTATCTGGATTTTCTGCTGCTATGATGTTTAGTTTTCAGCTTATGCACTGTCTCACCTATTTTATGTTAAGTATGTTGTTATTATATTTTATCCCATGCGCTGTGAGACATTCTAAAGGTTTTCGATTAGTTCACTCTCTTCTTTTCTTTCTTTGGCGACCGTTCCGTGCTAGTCGGGCATGTGTACAACGCAGTTTCGGAGGAAATGCCGGCTGGTGCGGGGCGGGCCATCACATATAACTTGATTTTGTATATATTATTACTTTATTTCTATTTTCTTGCTTCGTTCCTCGGAGCCGAGAAGGTTTGATTGAGGGAGATTGTAACAACCAGAATTTTTAAATAGATTTATAATTAATGATTTAATTCGAATTTAGAATTTTAATTTTTAAATTCCAATGTATTCTTAATTATGATGAAATAGGTGAATTTGATTTTGTATATAAACAAAAATAAGTACCACTTGAGTAATGAAATTAATCAACTATTATGTAAGAATGTAATTAATTAAATTTGTGTTATTTGAGTTTAAGTAATTTCTTAAAACTTAAATTCAATTAACATGTTGGAACTATTGAGTATTTTAATTTATCTAATTGATTAAAATAATTTCCAGTAAAGTAAGTTTTGGTTGAAGTTGTCAAAAATTGAATATGAATTGAAAATTTAGAAGTTCTTCAATCTGAAATTCTTTTTTATGGTTTACTCGAAATTATATAAAGGGCCCCATTTTTTGTTCCATGGAAATACGCTTTCGTTTGCTCCAAATTTGACATTTCTTGTGAAAAATTGTGCAAATAGGACCGTATTTGCGTTGTTATCCATCATATATATGTTTAACTTGAAACTTATCTTTGCGGTAAAGCAATTTGTGCCACATCATACGTTTATTAGATATTAAGTTACAATTTGAATGGACTAAGAGAAAGATTATTTGCGGATCTTTCTTCTTTATATTTTCATTTCCATTTTTTGACTGAGGCCATTTCTTCCTGCTTCCCCTTCAAGCTTGCTTCCAATATGAATTTTCTTCCTTTCACAAATCAATCCCTAGGAAATTCTAGTTGTTGTAACGATTCCTAATCTCTATATATTTTTTCTAATCCATTCTAACTTTAAAATTCAATCGATTTGGAAGACCTAGATCTCAAGATGCAAACTACCTTCCCTCCCTTAGCCACCACCGCCATCTAGGACCTCTTCTGCTGACCTGGCCATACCAGGCCTACCTTATTACACCACTAGCAAGCGGGCCACATATGAAACCTTATCCATGACCACTTTTCCCTTTGAAGCCAAAGACGTTTTATTTTCTGTTTTTTCTTTCCAATTTGACCTATGCTGTAGAGGCCGTAACATGTTAGAAAACCCAAATTCAATTTTTCTTACTATAGATTGTGTAAAATTGAAATAGCTACAATTTATATGTTAAACACTTTTAAGGATTTCGAAATCTGCTATGTTAAAATCACGAATCTTTCGGACAAATTTTTAGGACCAGATTTCTGATCTGGAAATTTGTCTATCGTTGTTTTGATCCTATCTTCCTCAAATTTTATCGAAAACTGGTTTTTTTCTTAGATTGAGGAGAAAAAGAGTTTGCAACACCTTTTCAGATTATGATATTTCCAATTCCGAGGTCCAAATAAATTTCAAGTTGATCAAAAAAATTATTTATTTATTTGTAAATTTTAGTGAAAATCTTAATCCATCTTACATAGCCACAACCCTTCTACCCTATTGTGTATGTATGTGGGTGTGGTGTGAGTTACTGTATGTGTACTTATGTTTTTATTGTGTTTAGAATTAAGAAATGTTGTGGTGAAGTGGTAGTGCATGTGAATGAAATGTGCAAGGACCAGAGTTCAGTCTTGATAGCTATTGGTTGGAGAAATATTTTGTGTGAAATATTTTATATGATGTTTTTTTGCTTCATGCAAATATATATATAAATATATATATATATATATATAAGAATATGTGTTGATTTTGTACCTAGAGATTGGGTTGATTTGTCATGGAGGAATTTTGATTCAAGTTAGCAGTTTGATTCGCTTGATTCGATTGTGCTTGCTCGTGTCGTGTTAGCTTCCGTATCAGTGATCATATTAGCCTATGTCCTCTTACTTTTATTTATCATATAAGGTGAGAACCCTCACTCACTATTAACATTTCCATTAATGAATTGACATAACTTGAAATGACATATGAAATGTTAGGATTTCTCTAGAGAACTTGATTTGTTTATTATAAATTTGTGCATATGTGACACGCACAATTCTGACAAATATAACACGAATTATTTGCATGTGATATTTGATTGTTGTGATATATCATGATGCATGTGTAATATCTGTAGTGTTATATTTTTTTGTTTTCACATAGAAAATTCCCTATAGATTAATATAGTTTGAAATGATATATACCCGAACCACCGTATTGATTTAGGTATTAAAACTGAATTTATTAGGTTGCGGGTTAGAATGATAAATACCCATAAAATGAATATTAAATAGATTGAAATGATATATATCTGTATCACCTGGCCTAGGTAGTAATTATGTACAGACACCGTTGGTCCATTATGAAAGTATTTTCTGAATTCATAAAAATATTCTGATTCGATAATATTTTTAGAAATTTAAATTTAGAACTCTATTTAAATTTATATTTTGATAATCTAATAAAACTTTAAATTTAGATCACATATTGTAAAAATTTAATTTATAAGTTAATAAATGTTTTTAGAATATAAATTTAAGAATCTAAATTATAATGTTATTTAGTTTTAAAGTTTAGTTAATTTGAATTCTTTTATAAGTAAATAAATAAGTCTTTAATATAGTTTAGTTATTATTTAAATTTTAAAAATATACTTAAATACAAACTTTTATAAAATATAAGGATACAAAGGTTTAATGAGAAGTTAGAAATTAAGAGTAACTTGAATTGTCAAATGACATAATTGAAATATGATTTATCAAGGTATGATAAACTAATTTTAAGACGTAAAGTTAAAGTGATAAATGGGTTTATGCATTTGTTATGATTTTGAAACTTAATAAATGGATTAGGTAATAATTTATTATGTAGATGTTTGAATCTGAATATAATTAAAGTTAAAATATTTATAATCGAATAAATTGAAAACGTAGATTTAATTGATATGAACTTTATTAAGATGTGATTTAAAGGTACTGCGAGTTTTTAAGAGTAGTATCCAATAAAACAACTTGAATAATGTTTTGAAATTAATTGAACTTAAGAATACATTGTTCAAATTTAAATCGATCGAATTGAATTTTGAAAATCTAAATTTATAATAAGTTGAACTTTGGAAATGTGGTGAGTGGATTGGATTGCACTATTTTGAATTGTTTGGAAATTATATTATCTTATGTTACACTAATTTAAATTATGGTATTTAAAGTTAACTATTATATATAACTATTTTAATGTACTACTTTTAACTTAATTAATATTCATTCTTTAACTATTTTAATTATACCATTTTCTTAAAATTAACTATTTTATATTTTATATTTATTTCAAAAATCAAACTATTTTATACAAATATAATTATTTTAATTACAAATATTTTTTATTATATTAACTATTTTAAATAAAAGTTGTTTAGAGTCCAAGCTATTGAACCCAAAATGGTAATATAAAGATTTTTGAAATAATGACTTTGAGATATAAGAATGTGAAATCAAAATTTAATTTTATAAACAAACTGTTTTAAAATATGAAATCTGAATCAAGAACTTAAATCAAATAATGAATTGATTTAATATAATTTATGACATTGAAATATTTGAACATGTTTATTTGAATATACATCAGTAATGTTATTATCTGATTTGTGATATTTTAAATATGATTTCAAATATAAATAACCATAGTGTGAAATGAGGGTTTGTTTGTTAAAGAGACTGGAGTCGATATTAACATATTCTCTATCAATACTGATACCACTTTAACAATAGTTCATGTTGTGGAGAATCCAAAATGAAGTAGGTTGGTTTGGCAAACGCTACTTAAATGAAGTAAGAGAATGATGATAGGGAGCGTTGACCTTCAGGTTATTATTAAAATGACTAAAACAGGAGCTATACCATGATTAATGGAGGTAGCACCTCTTATTGGACACACTTCTTTGATACGATATATTACTTTGTGATTTGATTAGGGCCCTTTGATTTTGGGAGTGTTGTTCGAGATGGGCGGTAGTTGCGGCTATGCGTTACCACCGGTCCGATAGTGTTATTGGAAGAATCCTTCCTTAGGTATTACCTTGTGCGCCTTGTCATATTATCCTAATCAATCCACCTACAATTTTGATTTGTGTCATATACTTATGGAGTACCCTTTTATGCCACTAGTTTACAGTGAGTTTACGATACTTTATAGACTGCAAAATTATAAATGGTGTAAGGGTAAAATGTAATCCTTCTATGCTATTTTCAATATTATATTTAACCATAAACAGTATTATAATAGTGTATTACGATACCTTATAATAGTTTATCGGATCCTTAAAAAATGGAATCTCAAACATTCTTTAAGTTATCTATTCATTTCACTTGAGTTGATTTACTATTGAGAACGTTAATCCTGACTCGAGTGTTTTTTTAACTTTGTGCTTGATTTGGACTGAGAAGTCTAGCTTTGGCGATTCATCTTTTGAGAGCTGGAGATCTATTGGAGATTCATCTTATTATCTATCTACTATTGCTATCTTAATGATTCAATTATTCCATTTCCATCACTTGTTTATGTACTAAAAATTTCTGTATCTAGGATTCCTAATGTACTAATTTACTATTCTAATATTAAGTATTTTGATTTTGAGACCTTATGATTCGTAGCTTCATGAACTGTTAAATTATTTATTTCGTTGCGGGTTATTTGGTTATTTGCATCTGTGATCTATCTGTGTTCTATGAATTGATTTTTTTAAACCCCATTGTTTAAACAATTTTCGATTTCAAACTATTTGAGTTGGTTTCATTCCCGACTTCAATGGTATGTAAAGGCTGGTCATTACAGCAGCGAATATTGGTGAATAACAATATAGCGGAAGAACAATGAAAGAGCTAGAGTGATGGAGAAATATGACTAGTGGTAAATGGTTGAGTGGGTAGATGAGGAAAATTTCATGTGATATTATCAAGGACTATAGAAATATCTAGAATTAGATATCTAAAGGATGAAGGTTGATTCTATACTTACCATTTAGGATACGATCTAACTGAAAATGAGTTGGTCAAGCTAGAAAAAAGATAGGTTAGGACTTAGTTTATTATGGGGTCATATTGTATTATATTCCGAACTGTTCATGCCACCACATAAATGCTACATTTTATAATTTTTAGGATCACGGTGTCATAGGACCACAAACTTGAAGAAATTTAATATAAAAGGAAATTTTGGTATTTCACGGTTGAAGCAAAAGTTTGTGCTTTCAAACCAACTACTAAAAAAGAAGATATGAGTGAAGGGCATTTTGGAACGCTCCCAATCGTACCAAAAGATTGCGCTTTCAAGCTAGTTATTAATAAAGATATATCTTTATTAATAGCCGCCTTAGAAGCCCAAACTTTTGGCACAACCTTGAACTTTTGAAAAAACGCTTACATATCTTTAGCTTTTTATGTCTACAAAATTTAGGATCTAACAATTAATGTTTTTTTCAAATTTAAATTGCATTTCTATATATATCAACAAATATTAATATCATCTAAAATCATAATATAATAAACAGACTTTTTTACATCATCATTCTTTATTTCTTTATTAATATTTGCCTTGAAAGTGCAAACATTTGGTCCGATGACGAGCTTTGGTAATACCATTATATATTTTTGGTTTTTTTATATTACTTAAAATTAAAATCTAACAATTTTTTTTACAAAATCAAATTGAATTTCTACTCATATTAATGAATTATTTTGATAAGGCCAACCAGTTTATAAAGTGGACTATCAACTTTTCATTATAACAAATAATGAGTGCATACAAACACAAAAGATAGGCAGATTGCCTACCAGCCACATACATCTTACAAAGCATAAGACACAACTAATTCAAACAAATAGAACACTTGACATTCACCGCATAGAGTGTTGACTCTAAATCAATTCAAGATAGTTAGGTGCACAGACAGTTACAAAAACAAACAACCTACAAAACAGTAAACAACACATTACCACACGTTACACCAAAAGAATAAATAACTTGACTCTACCAACCAGTTGCCGAGGCAGTCCCAATCCTTCAAAACCAAGCAAAAACTAGCAGTTTTCAAACCATGTCAAACTGGAGCATCGACAAAAGCTATAGAGAAAGCCTAATCCTTAACTAATAAGGAAGATACCCCAAAACAATTACAACAGGCAGGACTTAGCAAAGTTGCAAAGGGAAACACAGTACTAAACACAACAATTTGCTTCTACTTTAACCATGCATAGAAGAACTATGAGCAACCTTACGAAGACCTTCATGAACTACTCATCACCACAAATAGGCTGTAAGGCAGTCCCAATCATCCCAAGTCAACCAACTACATGAAGGTGCCACAATTTCATACACGGTTGCACAAAAGCAACAAAAGTGTTGCGGCAAAACACAGGGTAACAAGTAAACTGCCTCACCAACCATAGTCAATAAAAAGTGCAAAAATCCAAATCCAAAATCTAAATCACGAAGAAAGAAATACTAGCAAACCACAATCTAAGTAATAGTTGTAGATCTAGTCATACCTTATGCCATATACAGACTAATGAGTGGTTGTGCTAATAACAAGGAAGCAATTCACTGATATTCGCCAACGTCAAAGTTGGAAAGGAAAAAAGAGTCACTGAAACTATTGAACTGAAAAGGAAGCCAAAGGGTGCCTGAGCTCCACGTCTGTCAGTAAAAACAAATTGCAAAATCCTGAAGCACAGTCTCTTAGAACATCTCCAACAGTGGAGAATTACAATCTTGAATGTTGAATAAAAGCTTAAATTGTTTCCTAACATGACTTCAGAGTTGTAATATTAAGGGTAATATTCAGGGTCCAATTCTGAGTTTAAAATTTTCCCCGAGCGCCGAAATTATCGGCACTCAATGGTAGAGTGCCGATATATTTGGCAAAAAAATTGGGGCGCTACCATAACACGTCGATAATTTCGGCTCTCTACCTCCTTACCCCTAAACCATTAAAATCTGATTGTTTTTATGTCTCCAACGGCTATAAGACATTACATTTTCCTCTATTGACTACAAAAAGGTCATATTTTCTTCCAACAGCTTTAAAACGGTCATAATACAACTACAACTGCTATATTTACTTATGAATGCAATGCGTTTTGTATTTATTTTCATACTTTTCCCATTATCTGATAACTTTAGATATTTTAATGCTAGTTACCTAACACTTAAAAATACAATAGGCTACTTATGTTTAAATAAAGCACTAAATCGTAATTACTGCATAATTTCATACAATCATAATTAAAACACAAGTTCAGACAAGAATACATTAACATAAAGGCATTATGATAACTAATTATCCTCATATTGGTTCCATATATGATACATAAGATCTTTTTGCAGCCTACTATGGAGTTGTGCTTCTCTAAATGAAAGATAGTGGTCTAAATGAACGTTGAATTCCTCTTTTGTTATTTGTGTATTTTCTCTGAATACATCGGGTGGTTGTGAAGCACTTCGTATTTGTAGTGTCATTGCTTGTCATCCATATCTCTTTCATCTTCAATGATCATGTTGTGTAGAATAATGCAGGTAAACATGGTTGTAGACATCTTTTACCTAGATCACAAATGATATGGATTACTAATCATTGCAAATCAAGACTGTAAAACACCAAAAACTTGTTCTACATCTTTTCTTTGTCCATCCTACATCGTTGTGAATTTCAATTGTTCAGGTGTTAATCGATTTGGACATGTTTTAACAATGGTGCTCCATTTCGGGTAAATGCCATCACCTACGTAATAGCCAAGATTGTAAGTATTTTGCCCAATGGTAAATGCTACAAGAGGTACCTGACCTTGAGATCATTAAATAGATGAGATCTTTCTATAACATTTAAGTCATTATTCAAACCGGGCATTCCAAAGAAAGCATGCCATATTTATAAAGCGTACGATGTTACGACTTCCAAAATGATGGTTGGTCGTCTTTCCTTCCCGTTGTACAAACCTTGTAATGCCGTAGGGCATTTCTTCCATTCCAGTGCATACAATCCAGACTTCCTAACATGCCCAACCATCACTACTTTCGTGCATTTCTCCAATGCGCACTATATCGGCTTCATTTAGAGACAATAAGTACTCCCCCTGTAGAAATCCACCATAGCCTGATAGAATTTTTCAAGTGTTTCAAGTGTTGTGCTCTCCACAATTCGGTATGTATCATCCAATGCATCTGCAAGAGTGCCATAAGCTGACATCCTCATAGTAGTCGTCATTTTCTGTTCATCAGTGAGCCCTATGTCTTTGATGCATTTGGTTTGTACTTAAAGTATTTATTGTTACCTTGAATACCTTCCACAATTCGAAGAAATAGATCTGTCCTCATCATGTATCTTCTATGAAATATATTAGTTCCATAAGTGCAGTTGTCACTAAAGTAATCTTGCATCAGAGATTCATGGTATGCAGCTTGGTTTCAATTTATAAATTTTATACCAAGAACTGACCCGCATCGAGTTATGGATGATGAACCATAGGCTTTATGGTATATGTCAACAATTTCCTGTATTTTTTCGTTGTCCTCTTCAAGGATATCTTCTTCCTCAGAGTCACTATCAAAAGCTAACATGCATTCCAGAAAATAAGAATTCATTTTTGTGTGTAAACGTGTTTGGATATGAGATATGATTTACAATGTTGCTGCCGTATATAAGGTATGTTGTATAGGTTAGTGTGTAGCTTTACCGTTCTGTGTGTTGCATTATTAATTTATGCATAGCTTTATTGGTTGAAATGTAGCTTTGTCTATAATTTTGTAGTTGTAGTGTTTAGTGTGCAACTTTATTGATTAATGTGCAACTTTATAGATACGCATGTCACCGTATTGTTACGTGTGTAGCTTTGTTGTTACACGTGAAAGTGTGGCTTTATTGATTAAAGTGTAGCTTTATTGATTAGGGTGAAGCTTTATTGATTAGAGTGTAGCTTTATCGTCAACTGTGTAGCTGTATCGTTTGGTATGTAGCTTTACTAATTAGTGCGCAACTTTATCGTTAAGGGTAAACTTAAAATATTATGGTTGTCCTATGCTAACTACATCGAAATGGTCGAATTTAAGATATAAATATAGGGTCATCCCACTTTGGAAACATAACTAAGGAATTAAACGATTAGGGTTGTCCCTATTATAGTTTAACTTTATGTATACAATATTTATCTTATTGCATTCAACAAACCAAATATTTTAAACGTTAAGGAATTAGATCTCTGGGTCATCCGCAACCACATGGATAAAGGTAAACGTACATCATGTATGCCCTGATTGATTGTGAGATCTCAACCACATGGCTATATGTGTAGCTTTATTGTTCATAATGTATCTTTGTTGATAAGTATGTACTACATCATTAAGCGTGTAGCTTTATTAATTAGAGTGTATCTTTATTGATTAGTGTGTAGTTGCATTGTTAAGTGTGTAGCAACAATTAACCTCTTCAACCTGTCATTCTCAGCTTACATTTCAAGTGAGATATAAATATTGGGTCATCTAATGTTGGAAACATACCCAAGGAGTTAAACAATTAGGGTCGTCCCCTTTTATAGTTCAACTTTTGGTATGAAATGTTTGTACTATTAAATTTAACATACACGGTAATTTAAACGAAAAATGGAGTTAAACATTTCGGGTTGTCCTTAACCACATAGCTACAGTTGTATCATTATGCTTATTACCAGTTGTATCTCCATTTGTTATCAATGTTGTATTGGATATATAAATGGATTTTTTATAGGAATTTGTTAATTAATCAATGTTTGAACGCATAATTTATAAATTATTTAAACACAAGCTCGTAACTCGTGATAGTTGATAATTATACGTTTTGAAGTTCAATTGAATGCATAGGGTCCAATATAAGTCAAAGTTCTTTGAAATAAGAATCTTCCGGATCTATTTGATTATGGATTTCTAATGAAAGATAAAAATTAGAATTTCATATTGTAGATTCTGAATTATAGGAAACTCAAATTTTTAGAAAGTCATTGTATAATCGTTTATGAACTATAACGATTTATTTAATAAAACAAAAGGAATTTTTATAAGGAATTTATTAATTAATCGACGTTTGAATGTTTAATTTATAGATTATTTAAAAACGAGCTCGTTACGTTGCGGTAGTTCATAGTTATACATTTTGAACTTCAATTGAATATAGAGGGTCCAATATAAGTCGGAATTCTTTGAAATAAGAATCTTCCGAATCTACTTGATTATGGAATTCTAATGAAAGAGAAAAATTGGAATTTCATATCGTAGATTTTAAGTTATGTCAAAATCAATTTTTCAGAAAGTCATTGTATAATCGTTCATAAACTATAACAATTTATTTAAAAAACTGAAAGGAATTTTAATAAATTAAATACCTCAGGTTGTTACAAACAACATGTAGCATACAATGATCAACAACACAAAACATCATAAAATATAGCTGTCAACATGACTAAACATGATAGATAGATCGTATAATCCAGTACAACATGAATAAACATGACAGAAGGACATATAATCCAGTACAACATGACAGATACATATATACATCATAGAATAATGTACGTAATATATCATGATAAAAAATCCACAACATTACCATCGTGCTCCTCATGAACGTCATCGTAAATCCACGGCATCACCATCAGCATCATCGTCATTGTTGTCCTCGGACTCCTCACCATCGTTATCTTCGTCCATGTCTACATCATCATACTCAAAATCATCGTCATTACCACCAACTCCTGATCTTCCTGCACCACCAACTCCTGATCCTCCTGCACCACCTAATAGTTGAGTGAAGTGCAGCGTATAGACATCCTAAAATAGCCGATCCCCAGTCAATCATATGGAGATGCTCTAAATCGGCTAGTAATGCAAGGTGGGCCAACAGAATCATACTATTTTTGTTCGGAAAGAATGTTGAACCAAAGAGATATAGAAGGGAAGTTTGGAATATAGAATCCTGCATAGCTTCAGTACCCATATATGCTACAATATACTCATGTAAATATGTAAGTGTAATGGCCCCGCTGGATATATGATCGGCGACGAAATTGAAAAAGCACAACAAGTACGACTTGGGTGACTCATAGCTAAAAACAAAAGGGTATGACCCTCTATCAACATCGCCTATCTCAATCCCCGTAAGCAAATAAATATCAACTAGGGTGATTCCTAGCTCAAAATCTGGAAAGTGAAAAGTATGTGTAGTAGGCCACCATCTCTCAACAAAGGCACCAAGCAATGGTCGATCGAAGGTCTCGGCTGGTCTAATCTATAAGAAATGACCAAACAGAGTAGCTAGTAGCCTCTCTCGAATACCATGAGGGAGTACGTCAAAAGTATGTGTAACAAACTTTGACCAACTCCCACGAATGATAATGTAGCGAGACTAGTAAAAAGATATTTGTTGTTGGTTACTATATTATAAAATAACACTATATACTACCTACAACATTGGTATATCATTAAGCTGTGCAATAAAAAATTATGTTAAATTCAGAAATTTCACCTTAATGGTGTCAAAGCTGTGAACATACGGTGAGTGAAGCCCTAGGGTAACTTATGAAGAATCCATAGGTCTAGAATCATTGTCTCAGATGTTGGATGGGTATGCACACAACCGACTGTCTCATCCGGCTGTGCTCAAATGGTCTGTCGAGCGATCTTCGTAACGTCCAGTGGCATTCTGACGTAAAATTTGAATAAAAAACTAAAAAGGAAAATTATGAGGTTATAATAATTTTTTCCAACCTAGGGCGCTATTTATCAGTGCCCTAGGTCAGGCACCAAATTTATCGGCGCCTTGCGGCTCTGCCTATCCGGAAAATCATACGATTCTCCTCTTAATCTTACAAGACGTAATATTATGTCTCGTAAGACTGTTGGAGTTTTTCCTACACTGAAGAACATATAACTTAAGTATCGATTCAGATCTGTTAGTATTATTAACCCAGTTATTAATGCGGTTCAGGAATTGATACGTCAACTGTCTAGTGAAGCAAGACGACATAATATCAAATCGGTCGTACATCGTTTTGAGCAGTCATGTACCTGGATCGGTCTACATCAACTGGGTTGGTGCAATTTACACGCGCCCTGGATCAGTCGCAACAACAACAATATGGATCGGTTACTTTGTGTTGGGCAGATGTTAATGTACACAGTACACATAGTTGCATGGACCAATATTTAAATGATAACATGGATCGGCTAGCTCAATAACGCATGGAGTATTATATATAGCGTGTTTGCATGGAGCAATAATAGTATTGCCGATGGACCATACATGCGTAAGTGTTAGGTCAAGTTATGCGAATATGGGTTAGCAGCATGTGATGCCACGTAGGCATGAGTCAAGTCCTGACAACAATAAATATTTTAGATCGTTTATATATATCAGTAATCCAACAATGTTCCAAGTCGTTAAATACACAACTCGTGTATAGAAATGCTCTAGAAAAACATGGTGTTGGCTCGTGATACATACGTTTTATCACATGAGAGATAGACATGTGGACATTATAATATAATGACATGTTAATTTTATGAAGCACATAAACTAACCTGGATCATACAAAAGGATTACATAAGTGAAAATAGTACTTGTGATTATGTGGTCGAGCAAACTCCGTTGGTCGGTCATGAATAGAGCAGCAGGCGGTCGGTCAGTAAGCTCAGGCACTGGTCGGTCTGCTTTGTGCCTCTGATCGGTCGGAAACCATTCCAAGCGATCGGTCGGTTCCAAATGTTTGCACACAATGGCACTCTAAAACAATGCGATAGCACTTCTGTAAATATCATTCCCACATATAAATTCTGCATGATTTCAATACAAAGTAAAGCCATGTAAATGTATGGAAGAAGAGGGCGCACATGGTAGAATGATGTGTGAAGAGCAGAATAAAAAGTGGGTTGGCATATACAAGGTCAGTGCTTTTATTTTTGACCGATCGGTACCCTAAGGTATGCTAGCTGTTGCCAGCTGGACTAGTAGCATTTTCATAAATATTTTTATGACCGATCGGTAACCTGCACACCATAATTTCAACTTTTCCACTACCTCCAAATGACGTCTATAAATACCCCATTTCTCCACTATTCAAGGGACCGATTTTTCTACCTCAAAGGGCTTTCCAAACCATTTCTCTACAACTCTCAAGCACTCTAAGCTTCATTAATGGCTTCTCCTTTTCAATCCATTCTCTTCCAACAACAATGGATTAAACCTTCTCCAAACTAAATTAGTAGTTGCCAAAGTTCAATTCAAGCTTCTCTAATCTCCATCAATCCTCTTTAAAGTCTAGATCTAACAAAAAACAATCATGGAATCAAAGAAAATCACTAAGTGTTCAAGTATTGAAGATATTCATCAATCTCCATCACACTTAAATAGACCAAACCATTTCTTTGGCACATTCAAGTGAAATATAGATCAAAGAGAGAAATATCATAAAATGAGTGAAATGAATAAAGTAATGTATTTTGTAAACTCAGCTATGATAATGAGAAGTGATACCGTAGTGGACATAGGATGATATTAGGCCGAACCACTTTAAAAATTCCCTGTTTTTCACTTCTTGCTCTTTATTTTGTGTTTGTGGCTCCGTAAAGTCAAATCTAACCATTTGGTGAAGTATCTTAGAGATACCTTTAGTGTTGTGGCCATTTTTTGGTTACAACATTTGGCGCCTACCTTGGGGCCACGTTCGCACTTCGCACTTCTCTCAAGTTTAAGCGCCTTCCATTGAAGTTCTAAGCCTTCTTTTATTATAGATTCTCTAAATCTAAGATCCAGGCCAATTGACGAACTCTCTTCAAATTTCAAAGCCTTATCCAAAATAATGGCTAAATCTAAGAAAATCGCTAGTAAGGCTATTGGAGAAACCAACAACGAAGCTACACCACTTACTAATCGCTTTGAAGTTGGTGAAAACTCAGTAGGTGAAGCCGGTGTGACTAGGAATGAGTTGGACGCCACTACCGCCAATTTAAACCATAGAATGGATTGTTCTACCAAGGCTTTGATGGACAAGTTAAATGCGATTCTCAATGCTCGACCAAATTCAGCCCCTCAAAAGATCCATATTCATCTCGAAGAAAATGACAATTTGTCCACATCTAATCATGACCACAACGACAACATGGAAGACGATAACAAATGCTTGAGCGACAAAGATAAAGCTAATGTCAAAGAATTGAAGCCAAAAACTAAAAATCATTCCGAGGGAAATACTAGAAGGGTTACCAGTCCCGCCAAAGGGGCACCTCCTCGCCGAGAAGGTAAAGGACCTAAATTTTCTACTCAAGATCGCCTGCCTAGATGAACATTTGGTAAAGAACTTAGCCTCACAAAGCGGCACAACACTGAAGAATATATCTTGGATATGATAGAACAAATCATGAAAAAGAATCAAGCTTGCAATGAAGATGAAAGGGAATGAGATTTCTCTCCCGATAGGACTTCGTTTACCGATAGAATTTGAGAAATAGAGTATCCGAAGAAGTTCAGTCCCCCAACTTTGCCTCCGTACAATGACCTTGTTGATCCTAGCACAGGCCGTGGGCAACGAGGCAAGCCTGGAGGCTTCCTCCCATGGATACCGCTCTCTATACTTGACGAGGGAAGATATGGACATCTGTAATGTCCCGTATTTTTGGTAGTTATTATTTAATTTAATTTATTATTTTAAATACTATATTGGGAATATTAATGGATTTTAATATTGAATTCGTTATTTAAAAACGAAGTTTAAACGTTAATATAAAACGAGCTCGAAATAGCGCAGCAGTTCGTAATATTGAATTTTCAACTTCAACTAAATATATAGGACCTGATATAAGTCAGATTTCTGTGAAATAAGAAACGTTTGGATCTTGTTGATTATAATTTTCTAATAGAAGAGAAAATTCCGGATTTTGTGTTATAGATTGTTAGTTATTTCCAAATCAAATTTTAAAATAGTCCCTATTGAAAACGTTATTAAATTATAATGTTTATTTATAAATTTAAAAGAATTTTCATATAAATTGGGCATCGTTTTAACTCGAATATATGATATTAAGTTGTATAACTTATATTTGTAGCCGCGCATATTATTCTATTTGGATATATATATTTGATAATAATATTTATATTATTTAATTTAATTTTTTTGGATTTAATTTATAATTTATCGATATATTATATAAGTGTTAAAAATATTTATTTTCAAACAACCTTCGTTTTCAACGAGACAAATTTTATTGGAAAACGTATAGCTAATTATTGCTGTATTTCCAGTCTAGAGCCAATTGGAATGATTTTGTTGGTAGGCGCAATTTAAGGGTAAACTGATAAATTAAAATAACGACATTGTGCAAACAAAGTTAGTTTTCAACGAAATTAACTTTATTATAACATGGAGGCGTAGCGGTGTGTCAATTTTCATTATGTTTGGAGTTTGGTTAACAGTACGAGTTTAATGATTTAAGTAGACAGCGGTTAACGGTAAAAATAAATATCGTATAAAAATATAAATTAAGATATAACTTAACTACTAAGGGATACAGTAAATGCTTATCATAACTAAAAATGGTTTGGCAGAGCTGTACTAAAATAAAAACACGTTGAACACATTGGCCATCAATTGAAAACTCAGTAGCCTACGCTATATACATACAGCTACTCTAATTTTCCAATTTTCTTTGATTTTGTCATGAAGTAATTTTGTAACTCCTATCCTCCTCCCTGTAAACCTTCTTTTCTGCAAATCTAATCACATCGAAGTGATTGAAACAAGTCACGCACAATACCATTTTCTACAAAACTACAACTACCATTTTCTGTATCTTACTTTACCCAAATTGTGTTTTTCCAGTCAGCTATTTGTTTCAGCATAGCTACACTAAAATTTCTTATATCTAAACTAGCTACACCTACCGTCTGCAAACCAAGATAGCTCATGTCTGTATTTCCTTTTCCAACACAACCATCGGCACAACTGTGGCAGACAAGAAAACTCTACAGCTGACCAAAACGTCAATGCTGCTACATCAAATGAAGTGAAAACACATGCTACTCCTCCTGTTTCTGCGTGCCTACATGATCCTCTGTATCTTCTTTTCTACCACCCAATGCTGCGCCTAATGGAGTGAGCAGCAGTTTCTCCTAAACATGCTAACCTATATCCAACGCAGAACCTACCTCCCAATGATATGACTCAGTTCCTATCCCCTCTTCAGTTCCTTCTACAAATAGCTGCAATCTTCCCCTCTTTCTTTCAAAATACAACCGAAACATCCTTCTACGTAATGAAATCGAGAACAAACCCCTCTCTCAGCTAAGTACTAAATCACGAAAGCTATGTTTAAACCTCCCCTCTACTTAAAATATAAAAGATCGCCATGTATACGTATGCTCTATCGTATGGTTTTGGGAGGGGAGATGCAGGCAGGGGAGCTCAGCGTGGGGACAGCCGAAGCTTAGGCGAGGCTTAAGTGGATGATGCATTGGTTTTAACGTAAGTATGGTATATATATAGTGTTGTCAGTTTTGGAGGGCATGTTCATATGTGGACAGTGGGGTAAAGTGAGGTGAGAGGGCACAATAGTTTTTGGCCATGTGATTGTTACTGCTGCTCACGTGTAATATGAAGAGGAATCACATGAAGGGAATTAAGAGGGGCTGACTGGGTTGATGAATCTCAAAGGAGACCGTAGCATTCTGGAAACCAACATGAATTCATGGAAGAAATGATGAGATGAACATGAGCGATGTTTAAGGTATACAAGCGTACCTAATCCCTTTTCGAATTCCGAATTGTGTTTACTTTCGCTAATCAACTATTTAATTAACTTAAGGTAAGCCTAACGTGGACAATGTCTGGAGGTTTTCTTCGAAGTTTAGCATGCTTAAGCGTGACCATTCTTATGTTATATTTATAAAAGTGACTGATTATTTAACTATATAAAACCTTTTCGTATGGGTTGGACAGTACTTGTTTATTTGACAAGTTTAACTCTATTCATATATAATAATATTTTACTTATAAAATATTCAATTTACATTAAATGTTTTATATAATAAATTAATAATTGAAATTCATTTATGTAATCACTGTATTATAATATATATAGTATGAACTAACAAATGTTTTATAAAAACTATAGCTTGTTTTATTCGTTCACATATTTCCCTGTTTAAATGGTTATTATTTGAATAAACAGATAACACTTAAAAATTAATAACTCTATCCTACAGTAATGGAAGTAGTGGAGATAAGTGACATTGCAACTATATTGAAGACGTAACATTTTGGAGTGGGATTGGATAAAGTTGAAAACAACTAGACCAGATTGTGTTAACGATGAATAGAAATCAGGTGAATTAAACTCACTCAGTTCTCCCCATTTATATTTTATATAAATCGGGTTTTATAGTGTGCTATGGTTGTTAATGGTTGTTCATTTGTTTGGTTTTATATTCATATATAGATTGAAACAGTTAAATTAAAAGTTCGTTTAATTTAATTGAAACAAATCGTTATTTATAATGACTGAATCCAATTGAGGTAACTTACCTTAGTGGTGACGTTTATAATAATATAAACATTATAAATAAATAATTGAATGCTTGAATTTCAGTTATTAGCCCAGTATTGCCTGTTACAGTTATTGTTGACTGTTATTATCAAACGGCTTGTGTCATCTATTTAGATCAAAAACGAATATTGATTGGTCATAATGAATTGATTGAATTGAACAGTGGTAACCTATTGTGTTGCAGAGAAGGACAGAATGAAGGGATCTAACTGGATTCCTCATCATTAAATATATAAATTTTCATATATGATTATATATGTCAAACATCGAATCTACCCTCACTAGTATTGATAGCGTTTATCAATATGTTCATATTGTTTGTTATGGAATGTGCAATTAGTTTATATTTCACAGTGTGGTACTGTGGTAGCCATTTGCCTCTTTAGTACCATTGATTAAAAGAAATGATTTTTCGAAATCGATATTAAATGGATTTCGAGTGGTTTCAAAGATAAAAATACATTTTTATACGAATTTGAAATAATATTTTAATTGTAAAAATAATAATCGAAACTAAATATATGAAGTATAACTAGTAAAGATGAAAGATACTATTAAAGAAATGGTTAAATGATATAAATTATCGTATTGGCTATTTAAATGTTAAAATGGTTTTGTAAAGGCCTTAACGGTCGTAAAAGAAGTTTAAATGGATTTCAAAATATCAAAATAGAATAATTGAATCATGGATATACAAGAATTTATAAAAGAGTTTTAAAGAATAATATTTTTAATAAATGATCATTTTTAGCAAACGGTGTTTTAAATGATACAAAATGTGATTAAATAACATTTCGTGAATGAGATTAGCTAATCGATGGATTTGGAAACGAGTATTGATTTGGAAATGGGGTTTCATATTTTATACGAAACCGAAGTTGAAATTTTGAATATGAATTTATGAATGAAATTTATAAATAGGATTTAGTTAGATAAATGGAAGCGAGGTTTATTCCAAGGTTCGGAAGGTGGTATTCCGAAGTTCAGAATGATTAATCGAAGTAAGGTTATTCTAAGGTTCGGAATGCGATATTCCGAGGTTTGGAATTTCAACTGAAGGTAGGAGTATAAATGATGTTAAAAGTTTTATATAACTACAACGAATATTAGTTGTCGATAATGAATTGAAAATGAGATTTCTAAATGCAGTTAAAGATGTGGAAATGGAAACGAATGATAAGTTGTTGTGATTAAATTACAAAAGATTTTGTAAATGGAAATTTAAAAGTTTTGGAAATGAATCCGAGTTAGTAAATGAAGTTAGAGGTTTGTAAATGTATTTTGCAACGTTTGTTACAAAGGAGATGAACTATTTTTAGATATAAGTTTTTAAAGGATTATTATATGATTTTAGACAACAAATAAGTAGTCGAGTATAATTTAAAGAGAATATGAAAAAAATGGTTTTGAAATGAAATATGTGACATTGTTACATATGATAAGTTGAATTGTTGAGATCAATATAAGAATTTGAAAAGTATATCAATATAATAATTGTATAAGATATTAATATATGACTTTGTTTATGTGGTTTTAAACAAATGAATTTGAGTTGCTGAAAATAATTTGTAATATAACAATAAAGAGATATTAAGGAATTTTTATAAGGATTCTATTTCTAATAGAATCGGAGCTCATATATAATATTGTAAATGATTATTAATATAAATCGAATGAGTTGAATAGGAGTTTACTTAATAACTAGTTAAGTAAATATGTCGAGATTTAAACAAGTTTTCAAAAGGATGGTATTAGATTATAAACGAGAGCAGTTGGGGAAACAAAAGTAACGATTTCCATAAAATGATATTATAAACTGTTTTCGAAGAGTTTATAAGCCGAATAAAATGAATTTGGAGAATATTCTTATTTATAATAAGAAGTAAAAACCGATGCTTCAAATATTGAAAATTTTAAAGAATATAATAAATGGACAGTTCGTTAAAGAGGCTAATGATAATGAGTAGTGAATCAGTGAACACATTTTTACATGGATGAATGGTTATTTTATTTGACAATTAAATAACTGACTATCAAAATTTGGCCCATATGATTATTGGTACGGAAAGACCGGGATCGAATATATATTCGAAAACCATTCCGTCCAGCAAATACGAATACGTTGAAGATGCTGGTTTGAGATGGAGCTATTGAGGACCGTGGATCTTCATAAGCAAAAGGATAACTTAAAATATTTGACTTGCAAGCAGAGATATACTGTGATTCTGTCGTGGGTGGAATCCACGGATTGCAAGGACTTCTCGCTACTGGTTCTCAGGGTGATTCCTAGAATGCAGTAGGAAGGTGCCTTCGGTTCACCCTGTTCTTGGGTGACGTGTATGGATGGATGTCTGACATAGTATTTCCAGAAAGGTCACATATATTGATTTCTTCAACCATACCAAGAGTGGATGCGGGGAAGGAAACTTCTTTTAGCTAACACGTAAAGTATTGTTATGGACGTCAATTAGTGATTGTTGATGGATCTGACGATGTGTCATTCGAAGTGATTGTGATGTGCTGATAAAGCATAGCCTCAATCCTCATCAACTGGGAAATGACAAAAATCGGGCAGGCAACATGGCTATGTGGGTCGCTCCCATTAGGGTGTATAATCATATATCTAGAGAAAATCCATTTCCTTCTTTAATCTGTTTCGATGTTGTCCCTTTTCGGGAAACAGTGGTTTGAGCCCAACCGTTGGTGATATACATTCAATACACTCAAGCGAAATGAGTGGTCGGTTATGTGTGGGCCGGGTTGCAAAACATTCTTGTTGAACCCAGTGTATTCCTCCCTAGAGATACACTATCGGCAGGTGGTTCCATACCTTGTCATAGTCGGAATCCAGTCTCCAATAAGCGCCCGCGGTTTTGATTGTATACTATATATGCGGAGCGTGAGATGCAAGCGTTCCACTAGATTGCTATTTATTTGTATTTAGACGCTATCATAATATCATAATAATATTGGTTTTCAAAAATGTTTTAGGTTATCGTAAGGTAAAAACCGTCCGTATTTATGTATGGATTTGGTATTATGATTATTCTTTTCTTTTGAAAAGATTTTGACTTAAAAATCAAGATGTGTGATATCTTAAATTTAGTGTTTTTTTCTCGCTCTGGTTCATCAGACTGACCGGGCTGTACAGTTTCAGGTTATCGGATGCTGTGAAGTCCAGAGATGAGCTGGAGGTGTTCAGATGTATGATATCTAGTTTTATTCCACTATGTGACTGTATATGAGGACAGGTTATTATAACTGTCCAGATACTTTAATGTACTTTGATGATTGTAAGTTTTATTTAAAGCTCTCAATAAAGATTTATTTCTGTATTATATTTTGTTCCGCGATGTGAGACTCTGTGTTGTGTTGGTTCTTCTTCTATTCTAATATTTCTTTCTTTCTTATCTCCCCCTTTAATTTCTTTCTAATAACTTTTTGGATGTTCAGTACTCGAGTTTTGGATACGGGATGTAATTGTGTCGAAAATTCGAGCATATAATTTATCTTGTTCGTTACAACGTTATTCTCAACGAATTGAGAATGAGGATCGAGCATCAGGATGATATCCTTTGCAAGCAATAAGAGATGATACAGAGTTTCTTTGCCTGGGTGGATGGAAGGCCAGGCAACCTAACATCACTCCTCGGAAACAGCACCACCGGAGCAACAACGATATCATAACTCAGGTTGACCTAAGCTTCAGTTTGACCTAATATCTCACCACAAATGGGATTTATGCAACCCTGGTTCGGCCTACTATTCATGTCGACCTGAGCATAGTTGGGGGCAGTCATCCTCCACTCCTCGAGCAATGCAATACCACATTAGCTCCCCGCAATATAGAGGAAAATGCTAATGCAAACCAAGCCAATGTAGCCCCGGCTGGGGGCAGTTCGGAGACGAGAACTAGTAACGCTATCCCAGGTCGGCTCGGCCATACCGACCTGAGTAGAGAGGTCAACTTTCAAGTCGTCCCGAGAGTTGGGGAGACATACAAGGCACACCATAATGCGTGAAACATGCTTCCTCCATCTTCTAAGATTTGCGCTAAAGTCCCCAGCACTGGATTAAACAATTGGAACCAACTACTTGGAGGTGAGCCCCACAGTGCCAATTTGATTCGGTGATTTTCTAGAGGCAGTACATCTCAAGGCGACGTGGATAACGTCAACCGTAACCTTTTCACACGAGACATCAGAAACTCCC
The DNA here is from genome assembly GCA_030737875.1 of Allium sativum. NCBI lineage: Eukaryota > Viridiplantae > Streptophyta > Magnoliopsida > Asparagales > Amaryllidaceae > Allium > Allium sativum. The sequence goes on along the minus strand of CM060912.1, from coordinate 877,279,749 downwards.
GCAACCTGCCTGACTTCAAGCTTCCATCTTTGGATCCGTTCAACGGTAGGACCAACCCTACCCTACATATGATGTGCTACATGCGCCATATGGAAGTGCTATCGGCGTCGGACACTGTCATGGACAAGTGCTTCTCTATGTTCCTAACCGGCATCGCTGCTATGTGGTTCCGACAGCTGGAGTCCGAATCGATCAGAAACTGGAATGCGTTTGTTGCTCTCTTTATAGAGCAATTCGGGATCCATATATCTCGAACTAAGAAGATCGTGAACCTCACCTCTATCAAACAAAGGTCCAGCGAGACCTTGCGCTCATATTTGGAAATGTTTAATGCGGCAGTGACATTAGTGGACCGACTGTACCTTCTATGATACTCATGGCAGTCATCTCAATCATCTTGGATAAGACGAATATCAAAATCTCCTTACAGCGAGATTCGCCCAGAAACATTGGTGATATCTTCTTTGAAGCCGACAGGTTCTTACGGCAAGATGACGCTAATATCGAGGTGGATGACCCCGATGTTTACTTGGCAGAGGATGGGGGACCATCCAAATCTTGAAAGAACAAAGGCAAGGGAAAGGCCCCATAGAAGAATAAGAGGAATGCGTGGTTCCGAAGAGAACCCAAGTATGACAACTATACCGATCTCAATTCTTCATTACTTGATATATATATATATATATCGACGTGCCAGGATCTCTTCCATTCTATAAGCCTCCTAGGAGGGAGCTAACTCAAAAGCAGCGGGATTATAGGTTGCATTGCATGTTTCATGATATGGTAGGTCATGCCACCAACGACTGCAGGCATTTGTACGACCTTATCAAAGAGCAAATTAGATGTGGAGAGCTGCCTGAATATGTCAAGCAATCAGCAGCGCCTACACTGCCATTTCCACCTCCCCATGTATCTCAAAATGGGAGTGATTCAGGACCGACTAACCACTGGATCATAATTAGCTGATCTGGACAAGATCATCACAGATTTTCACTTTCTTAAGAATAAGATATGCATTTGCTTGTGTTTGAATTTGGATGACTACGTCAACTCTAATGTGTAAGGGGATTAGGATTCAATCCTCGGACATGCTTTATTCTCGACAATAAAACCATCTGATTAATAAGTGGTTAAGTTGAAGCACACATGTACGAGATTAGGATTTAGTCCCTAGATGTACTTTGAATTCAACAATAAACTGGTCAGGCTTTGTTTTAGCTATGCAATTATGGATTCTATAAAGTGGATTTCAAGTATGTATTATGTTTAGTAAACTTAAATGCTTTGTCATGATGTGACAAGATTTCTTAATCACAAATCTAAGTATGGATTATACTTATCTTTGGACTCTAGGTATGGATTATATGTAACACCCCGAGTATTTTACAATAGTGAAATTCACAAATTAAAGTATAATTAATTCCAAGTCAAAGTATTAAGGGAAACGGGATATGCCATTGCGTTCGTCTCGGAAAAATACGCGAAATAGAGTCCAAGTTTTCGAAAAACGGAGCCCGTATGACCAAATTATGGCCCGATGAAGTTTCAGAAAATTTAAATTTCGAAAATAGATTTGAATTCCAGCCCAATCAGAGTAGGCGGGAAAAGTTCCCGCCCAACCCACCAGGTCGACCTGGAGGTCGAACCTAGGGTCGACCTGCCAGGCCAGGTCGACCTGGGAGTCGACCTGGGGGTCGACCTGCCCAAGGCAGGTCGACTCTAGAGTCGACCTGGGGGTCGACTGGGGTGTCGACCTGGCCCCTGAGCCAGGTCGAACCCAGCACACCCTGGCTGGCCTGGTCTGTGTTTGGTCGATTTTCTGAGCCTTGCCTTGTCACTAGGGCTAGTTATCAGCTCCTGGTTGGTCTCTCCTTTGAACGAACGGCTATTATTAAACCAAGCTCCATCGACGGTCTAAATCAACTCACAAACTCTATAAAAAGGACCTAAGACTAACCCTACTTTACACAAACTAAAATGGAGATGAGACCGTCATGTTGCTGAGGAGAGACTAAGGATAGCCGCCAGAAATTGGGAGACAATTAGGAGATAAATCAAAAGCTTAAAGCAACGTTAATTGAATCAAAGCAACGCCTACAACAAAGGATAGCATCTCCAATTTCAGAATTCAGATTCCTGAATTGAAGATTCGTCATACGTTGTAAGTAGAGTGCTATTCCGATATGAATAATTAATTGCGTTTGATTTGTGTACAATGCGAAAATGGAATTGTGGCGATAATAATCTATATTTGTATGTTATTTTGATTTGGGAATGTTATGGTATACGATTGGATATTTGCAAGTATGTGATTTGCGTTGGAAGTTAACAACGAAATGGAATTGTGGCAATAATAATCTATACTTGTATGTTATTTGATTCTAAACGATTTGGAAATGTTATGGTATACGATTGGATTCATACAAGTATACGATTTATGTTGACAACTATATGTTGTGGTATTTTATTTGGGATTCACTATTATGCCGATATGATGTACATACTTTAATGATCACTTTTAGTGTGAAATTGGATATGACTAAGTACCATAGTTTATATGAATCTATGTTGGAATTAGCAAATCATACTTTTGTATTAGAAACAAAAGTAAGCACCCTTTATGAACATGACTAAACTATGTTTGGTATAATGCCTAGTTGAAACATGTTTTAGGCATAAGTTGTTATCAAAACTATATGGTGATATATGTGACACAATTAAGTTAGATTTACATTCCAATTGCAAGTTTACATAAATAGAATGATTCATGTTTAAGTATTATTTATGCCATGATTACATGAATAGAATGATTCTTGTTTAAGTATTATTTATGCCATGATTATATGAATAGAATGATTCATGTTTATGCCATAATCATATGAATAGAATGATTCATGTTTAAGTATTGTTTATGCCATGATTATATAAATAGAATGATTCATGTTTAACTATTGTTTATGCCATGATTATATGTTGTTACAATTGCAAGTTCACATGTGCCTATTTTATGTTAATTGAATCGATATGTTGCAAGTTCATGCGTTCACACTCCCCTTTTTATGTTACCTCATAAACACCATGTTATAAGCCTCCCCTTTTTCATATGGCTAAGTTGGGTTTAAATGTTAAACCCAACATTTCTTATATTGTAGCGAACGTGTAAAACGGGGGTAATGACGTTTGGGTTAAAATATAGAACATATGTGTTGGCATGTTTGACGCATGCCAATAACCTTGAAAAACAATTAAGTGGCATAAATAAATTTTAACCAATAAAGATAAATTTGAATAATGGGTCGCAAATATTTGCATATAAAAGAAAAGAGACAAAATATATAAATGTAGAAAATGCGATGTGTTTAACCCGAGGTTGGATTGAGTTGTGATGTAAACCTGCCCGGAACCGCTCGGCTGTCCAGTAGTCACAACAATACCTATCCAATGTGGGTGGTTAAACACGGAGCCCAATAAGGACCCGAGGTTAGACTGAGCTGTGGCGTAAGACTACCCGGACCCAACCGACAATAGGCAGCCACAATAATACCTGTCTAATGTGAGAGGCCAAGGCTTTAATAAGACAATTAAGGCTGAGTCAGGATTGATAGGATTAAGTAAATTAAATTAATACTTAATCAAAAAATGGAACATGCTAAACTAAACAGACTGATTGGGGGTTAGGTTTATTAAACACTTAACCGACTTAGCATGTTGGCTAGAAATAGAAAACCTAGTAGCGGGGGACCCTTTTCAGCAGTAACCCTACAAGGTGTATCAGGATACCCTGAACTATGCAGGGTGGGGCACGATTACTGGGCTGACTGTAAGAGGTCAAATCGACGGCGGTGGTGCTGCAGTGTAGGTTCTAACGGGGTGCGGGCGTGCACACACTCTGGCGCAGAAAAATAAGGCACTGGGCACCAGTAGCATACCTGTGCATTCTAGAATTGTGTCGGGCCGCCACCATGGGACTTGATACACCCCATGGTGGGACCAGCATAGGTAACTACAACATCGGGGGCCGTAAGACACATGTAACTATACGAGTAGGAGCCGATCATCAGAAATGGATCACTTCACCCTGATTATGGGGTGCCTGTTGGGAACTAGTTTATACGGGTACAGAGATTAATATGGGATACGATAGTATTCGACCCTAGACCACTTAACTTAAGTTTATAATGCTTTCCCATTTCCAGTTTATACTTATCATACCCAGTTCTTTATTCATAGACTGAATAGTCCTAGACCTACTCAGGCTTTATGTCTGACTCTACTTTTCTTTCGCCTTCTTTTCTTTCGTCCCCCCCCCCCCCCCAGGTCCGCAGGGAGGGAATACCGCAGCTTGACCAGTTTTCACATCCAGCTTGAAGAGAAAGAATGTATTGCTTGGATCTTTTCTGTTTTGGACTATGGCTTTGGACAGCAATTATGGGACTTTTGCAGTTTATTTATGTTTTCTTTATGCTTCTTTAAATAATGTAGTCAAGACAGTTATGAAGATGTTATGTTTTTGGATGTATTGTAAGACAATTATGGCATGGCTTGTGTAACACGTATTTTAATGAAATAAAAGTTGTTGTTGGTTTCCGCTGTTCAAAAATATGTGTTCTTATATCTGTCTTGTATATCTGTGACTCATACTTATAACCCTCTTCCAAAATTAGGGGATTCCCTTTGAGAGTGACCCTAACGGAGGTGGGGTGTTTCACTTGGTATCAGAGCATAGGTTTGCCAGATAAGATAAAAAGTTTTGAAAATTTATTTTTCAAAAAGAAATTTAAAGGAGCATTTTTAAAAAAGATAAAATATTATTTTATTTTAAAAAAAGCAAAGTCCCCCAAAGCCATATGTACTATCTCTTATCCTTCGTTTTGAATCTATCCTTTTTGTTTCAGCTTGTCCGAAGAACTTAACTTGCCAGAGGGTGTACCAATACCTGGTTGGTTTAGACGATTCTTAGAAGCAAGGGCCACTCAGCCAGGCTCTACCATTCCTCCTCCCCCAGCTGCAGGGAATCATCCGGCGACAGCAGCACCTCTTCCTCCACCTCCTCCGCGGGGAAACACTTTTGCTAAGATATGTAAAGATTTTAAAGCTATGGAAGGAAAGGACTTCCATGGAACTGAGTCCTTCGTGGCAGCTAGGAATTGGCTGAAAGAAACCGAGGACTTATTCTTCATCTTTGAGGTAGAAGATAGGCAGAAAGTACAACTGGCAGTGTGGCTACTAAAGGGCGAGGCTTCCTACTGGTGGGAAGTCACTAATGCAGAAAGACCAGTGGAAACATGGGAGGACTTTAGGGCAAGGTTTGAGGCTAAATTTCTCTCAGACGCGGAAAGGAGTTTGCAGTTGGAAAAATTCTTATTTCTTAAGCAAGGGAACAAGACAGTCAAAGAGTATGTTAATTAGTTCGATGAGCTGGCTAGGTTCGGACTGGACCTAGTCAACACCCCGCACAAGAAGGCTCTCCGTTTTGTGAAAGGGTTGAATGAGCCATTACACAGTTTGGCCATGACCCATGTACCCATGGGAGCTACGTATGAAAGGTTGGTACAGATGGCATTGCTGAACGAAGAGGATAACGGCAAGAAGGAGACAAAGGCAGAAAGCTCTCAAGGGAAGAAAGAGGGTTTACAGCCTAAGGAGACGGACTTTAAGAAGGGAGGGAAAGACAACAAAGAGAAGAAGAAGTGTAATTTCTGTGGCAAAGTGGGGCACTTAGTGAAAGATTGCCGGAAAAAGAAGGCCAAGATGAATGGTGGGTGCTTTTCTTGCGGTGAGACAGGCCACATGGCTAAGGACTGCCCAAAGAAACGAGGACAGGGGCAGAGGGCTGGATCCACCTCAGGGGCACAGGTTCATGTGCTAGAAGCGCCACCTCTGCAACAGCGAGGTATAAATACTTCTGTAGAAAGTGTAGTTTATCTTTATGATCACCCCGTTCACACTTTATTTGATTCTGGCGCATCACACTCCTTTATCTCGTTTGCTTTAGTAGAATCTCTGCACCTAGAAACTAGTATGGTAGAGGACCCCTTAATTGTTTCAAACCCAATTGGGGGCCCAGCTCATTTGTCTATGATCTGTTTGGGATTGAAAATTTCTATTCTAAGCGTAGAATTTAAATGTAGCGCCTTTGTTTTGGGCTTTTCGGGATATGGTTTGATTTTGGGCATGGATTGGCTATCCAGTAATGGGGCCATCCTTGATTGTGAAAAAAGGGTTGTTAGGCTCCTGACCCAGCTCGGTAACACTTTGGAAATTACTTGTAATCCCTCGTATGCGGTTATGCTTAGTTATCTTGAATCGCTAGATGCCTCCGTTGAAAATTTGCAATCGGTTAGAGTGGTCCGGGAATATCCGGATGTCTTCGAAGAGGTGAAGGGCTTGCCTCCGAAGCGGGAGATAGACTTCCGCATATATCTTGTAGATAATGCAAAGCCCGTTGCGTTGCCCGTTAGACACATGGCTCCACGGGAAAGGAAAGAGCTCAGTAAACAGATTAAAGAGCTTCTAGAAAAGGGGTTCATTAGGAGGAGCATTTCAGAATGGGGCGCTCCAGTGGTGTTCGCTACAAAGGCGGATGGTTCACTCCGTCTATGTGTTGACTATAGGGAGCTCAACAAGCTAACGAAAAAGAATAGGCACCCTCTCCCCAGAATTGACGATCTGTTTGATCAGCTTGTAGGAGTGTCTGTTTTCTCCCAACTCGATTTAGCGACCAGTTTTCATCAGCTAAGAGTGGCTGAAGATAGTATCGATAAAACGACATTCAGAACCCCAGACGGCTTCTTTGAATGGCTTGTTATGCCTTTCGGCTTGACAAATGCACCTGCTTACTTCGTGGACCTGATGAGTTGGGTATTCAGAGATTTCCTCAATAAGTTCGTAGTGGTCTTCGTAGACGATATCCTTATCTTCTCAAAGAGTGAAGAGGAACATGCTCAGCACTTAAAGGCAATCATGGAAACTCTGCGAGTCCATCAGCTAAAAGCCAAATTCTCCAAATGCCACTTTTGGAGAGAGGAAGTAAGATTTCTTGGGCACATAGTATCAAAGGAAGGGTTAGCTGTAGACCCAGCTAAGGTAGTAGCGGTGCCGGATTGGAAGACACCAAAGAACGCAACAGAGGTCCGAAGCTTTATCGGGCTAGCAGGCTTCTATCGGAAATTCATCAGAGACTTTGCAAAAATCTCAGCTCCGCTCACAAGGCTGACCAAGAAGAATCTTGTGTTCAATTGGGACTTGGATTGCGAGTTTGCTTTCCAACGACTAAAAAGGGCTCTTACAACAATCCCAGTTTTAACGTTGCCAGATGGAAGCAAGATGTTCACAGTTTATACAGATGCATGTGGGACAGGGCTAGGTGTTGTCTTAATGCAAGAAGGAAGGGTAGTAGCTTATGGCGGGAGACAATTGAAAGTGCATGAAAAGAACTACCCGACCCACGATCTTGAATTAGCTGCCATCGTCTTTGCACTCAAGTCTTGGCGACACTATCTCCTAGGTGAGAAGTTCGAACTTTACACTGACCATAAATCGTTGAAATACCTTTTCTCGCAGAAGGACCTTAACTTGAGGCAACAGAGATGGATGGAGTTTCTTGCCTCGTATGATTTCGAGATCTCCTACACTCCGGGCAAAGGCAACGTAGTGGCAGACGCGTTGAGCCGAAAGAAACTGACCCTAAGCCCGCTGTTTGTTGAAAGACAAACCTAGAGTTTATAGCCAACTTTGACTTTAGGCCTTCCTCCGATTTTGTACCAGGCTTGCTAGCATCTCTCGAAGTACGCCCGACTTTAGTGGACTCGATAGGGACAGCACAACGCGAGGACCCTCAGCTTGTGGAAACGATTGATAGGCTAATTAGGGGTGAGACTTCAAGTCACCTCAACAGATACTCCATCGACGATAAGGGTTGGCTAAGGCGAGACGGAAGACTATGCGTCCCACAAACAAGGGATTTAGTAAAGAAGGTTCTCGAGGAAGCACATCACTCCAAGATGACGATACACCCAGGCGGAGATAAAATGTACAAGGACATAAAAAGAACTTTCTTTTGGAACGGCATGAAGAAGGACGTGGCAGATTTCGTTTCTAAGTGTATGGTGTGCCAACAGGTTAAGGCGGAATAGAAAAAGCCTTGCGGTCTTCTACATCCTCTAGAGGTCCCGCAGTGGAAGTGGGATAGCATCTCAATGGACTTCATTGATGGGATGCCTAGGTCTAGGAGAGGCAACAGTAGCATTTGGGTAATAGTGGATAGGCTTACTAAAAGCGCCCACTTTTTACCTGTCAAAAGTAAAAGAACTGCCTCATCCCTAGCATCTCTTTACCTCAAGGAAATCGTTCGACTCCATGGAATACCATCCAGCATTGTTAGTGACCGAGACCCTATCTTCACAAGTGAGTTTTGGCGGAGTCTGCAAGAAGCGGTAGGTACACAGTTATGCTTGAGCACAACCTATCATCCCCAAACCGACGGCCAAACAGAAAGAGTGAACAGAGTTTTGGAGGACCTTCTAAGACTGTGCGTCCTTGACTTCGGAGGGACATGGGAAGACCACCTTCCTTTGGTGGAATTTGCCTACAACAACAGCTACCAAGCAACCATCGGAATGGCGCCCTTCGAAGCTTTATATGGAAGACCGTGCCGATCACCCACTTGTTGGTGGGAGTTTACTGATAAGCTCATACTTGGACCAGATATGATCCGAGAGACTTCAGAGAAAGTAGACTTAATACGAAGAAGGATGAAGACGGCCCAAGACAGACAAAAGTCCTACGCCGACAAGAGGAGGACCGACCTTGAATTTGAGGTTGGGGACAGAGTTTTTCTTAAGGTATCTCCGCTAAGGAACGTTGTTCGTTTTGGAACCACAGGAAAGCTAGCACCAAGGTTCGTAGGGCCATTCACTATCATCGAGAAAATTGGGAAAATGGCCTATAGATTAGAGCTACCCGAAAAATTGGCCGGAGTTCACAACGTCTTTCACGTTTCACATCTCCGAAAATGTCTACATGAGTCTGCTGAAGTGGTAGAGCCAAATATCCTAGAAGAAGCTGAAGTGGAACGCGAAGCAACCGTAAGGAAAGTTCCAACCTGCATATTAGGAACGGAAGTAAAGAAGCTACGCAACCGCGAAGTCAATCTCGTCAAAGTTCAGTGGAGCGACGCCGAAGAAGATGCAACTTGGGAAACTGAAGCTAAAATACGCGCAACCTACCCTTTTCTTTTCGAGGGTACATCTTTGATCTTTCCTTTTTCCTTAAGTTGTGTTTTTATCTATCTTTTTAGGTATATCTCCTCGACCTTATCTTTTAGGAAGAAACCCTTTTGATGAAAACATGTAATTAAAACATGTTATGGATGATGGTTGCAAGTGGTTGCAAGTGATTGCTAGTGGTTGCTCGTGGTTGCATATACACACACAATCTAGGTTTTAGATCGGCTCAGTCACTTCATATTGCATATGCATATATGTTTGCATTTGTATATGGTTGAACTTTAATGTGTTGTCATATGGATGTTGCATTTGTATGAATGATTTTGCACTCATGTAGAATCATGAATAGGAAAATTTGCATACATAATGGATTCATGACACTTACATAATTTGCATTAAGGAGGTCAACTAAATCAGTAGACCGACTGATTTTGCATTAGATAAGTACATGTACACACACTTCGCATATGATCATGAAGCATTAGAAGTCTTTTAAGGACAATGGATGCTCGTGTTTGATGGATGAGTAGATGGATGTTTGGATGTTAGGATATACATTCTTCCTAAACTTGAAGATTTCGGGGACGAAATCCTTTTAAGTGGGGGAGAATGTAACACCCCGAGTATTTTACAATAGTGAAATTCACAAATTAAAGTATAATTAATTCCAAATCAAAGTATTAAGGGAAACGGGATACGCCATTGTGTTCGTCTCGGAAAAATACGCGAAATAGAGTCCAAGTTTTCGAAAATCGGAGCCCGTATGACCAAATTATGGCCCGATGAAGTTTCAGAAAATTTAAATTTCGAAAACAGATTTGAATTCCACCCCAATCAGAGTAGGCGGGAAAAGTTCCCGCCCAACCCACTAGGTCGACCTGGGGGTCGACCCTAGGGTTGACCTGCCAGGCCAGGTCGACCTGGGAGTCGACCTGGAGGTCGACCTGCCCCAGGCAGGTCGACTCTAGAGTCAACCTGGGGGTCGACTGGGGTGTCGACCTGGCCCCTGAGCCAGGTCGAACCCAGCCCACCCTGGCTGGCCTGGTCTGTGTTTGGTCGATTTTCTGAGCCTTGCCTTGTCACTAGGGCTAGGTGTCAGCTCCTGGTTGGTCTCTCCTTTGAACGAACGGCTATTATTAAACCAAGCTCCATCGACGGTCTAAATCAACTCACAAACTCTATAAAAAGGACCTAAGACTAACCCTAATTTACACAAACTAAAATGGAGATGAGATCGTCATGCTGCTGAGGAGAGACTAAGGATAGCCGCCAGAAATTGGGAGACAATTAGGAGATAAATCAAAAGCTTAAAGCAACGTTAATTGTATCAAAGCAACGCCTACAACAAAGGATAGCATCTCCAATTTCAGAATTCAGATTCCTGAATTGAAGATTCGTCATACGTTGTAAGTAGAGTGCTATTCCGATATGAATAATTAATTGCATTTGATTTGTGTAAAATGCGAAAATGGAATTGTGCCGATAATAATCTATATTTGTATGTTATTTTGATTTGGGAATGTTATGGTATACGATTGGATATTTGCAAGTATGTGATTTGCGTTGGAAGTTAACAACGAAATGGAATTGTGGCAATAATAATCTATACTTGTATGTTATTTGATTCTAAATGATTTGGAAATGTTATGGTATACGATTGGATTCATACAAGTATACGATTTATGTTGACAACTATATGTTGTGGTATTTTATTTGGGATTCACTATTATGCCGATATGATGTACATACTTTTATGATCACTTTTAGTGTGAAATTGGATATGACTAAGTACCATAGTTTATATGAATCTATGTTGGAATTAGCAAATCATACTTTTGTATTAGAAACAAAAGTAAGCACCCTTTATGAACATGACTAAACTATGTTTGGTATTATGCCTAGTTGAAACATGTTTTAGGCCTAAGTTGTTATCAAAACTATATGGTGATATATGTGACACAATTAAGTTAGATTTACATTCCAATTGCAAGTTTACATAAATAGAATGATTCATGTTTAAGTATTATTTATGCCATGATTACATGAATAGAATGGTTCATGTTTAAGTATTATTTATGCCATGATTATATGAATAGAATAATTCATGTTTATGCCATAATCATATGAATAGAATGATTCATGTTTAAGTATTGTTTATGCCATGATTATATAAATAGAATGATTCATGTTTAAGTATTGTTTATGCCATGATTATATGCTGTTACAATTGCAAGTTCACATGTGCCCATTTTATGTTAATTGAATCGATATGTTGCAAGTTCATGCGTTCACACTCCCCTTTTTATGTTACCTCATAAACACCATGTTATAAGCCTCCCCTTTTTCATATGGCTAAGTTGGGTTTAAATGTTAAACCCAACATATCTTATATTGTAGCGAACATGTAAAACGGGGTAATGACATTTGGGTTAAAATATAGAACATATGTGTTGGCATGTTTGACGCATGCCAATAACCTTGAAAAACAATTAAGTGGCATAAATAAATTTTAACCAATAAAGATAAATTTGAATAATGGGCCGCAAATATTTGCATATAAAAGAAAAGAGACAAAATATGTAAATGTAGAAAATACGATGTGTTTAACCCGAGGTTGGATTTAGTTATGATGTAAACCTGCCCGGAACCGCCCGACCGTCCAGTGGTCACAACAATACCTATCCAATGTGGGTGGTTAAACACGGAGCCCAATAAGGACCCGAGGTTAGACTGAGTTGTGGCGTAAGACTTCCCGGACCCAACCGGCAACAGGCAGCCACAACAATACCTGTCTAATGTGAGAGGCCAAGGCTTTAATAAGACAATTAAGGTTGAGTCAGGATTGATAGGATTAAGTAAATTAAATTAATACTTAATCAAAAAATGGAACATGCTAAACTAAACAGACTGATTGGGGGTTAGGTTTATTAAACACTTAACCGACTTAGCATGTTGGCTAGAAATAGAAAACCTAGTAGCGGGGGACCCTTTTCAGCAGTAACCCTACATGGTGTATCAGGATACCCTGAACTAGGCAGGGTGGGGCACGATTACTGGGCTGACTGTAAGAGGTCAAATCGACGGCGGTGGTGCTGCAGTGTAGGTTCTAACGGGGTGCGGGCGTGCACACACTCTGGCGCAGAAAAATAAGGCACTGGGCACCAGTAGCATACCTGTGCATTCTAGAATTGTGTCGGGCCGCCACCATGGGACTTGATACACCCCATGGTGGGACCAGCATAGGTAACTACAACATCGGGGGCCGTAAGACACATGTAACTATACGAGTAGGAGCCGATCATCAGAAATGGATCACTTCACCCTGATTATGGGGTGCCTGTTGGGAACTAGTTTATACGGGTACAGAGATTAATATGGAGTACGATAGTATTCGACCCTAGACCACTTAACTTAAGTTTATAATGCTTTCCCATTTCCAGTTTATACTTATCATACCCAGTTCTTTATTCATAGACTGAATAGTCCTAGACCTACTCAGGCTTTATGTCTGACTCTACTTTTCTTTCGCCTTCTTTTCTTTCGTCCCCCCCCCCCCCCCAGGTCCGCAGGGAGGGAATACCGCAGCTTGACCAGTTTTCACATCCAGCTTGAAGAGAAAGAATGTATTGCTTGGATCTTTTCCGTTTTGGACTATGGCTTTGGACAGCAATTATGGGACTTTTGCAGTTTATTTATGTTTTCTTTATGCTTCTTTAAATAATGTAATCAAGACAGTTATGAAGATGTTATGTTTTTGGAAGTATTGTAAGACAATTATGGCATGGCTTGTGTAACACGCATTTTAATGAAATAAAAGTTGTTGTTGGTTTCCGCTGTTCAAAAATATGTGTTCTTATATCTGTCTTGTATATCTGTGACTCATACTTATAAACCTCCACCAAAATTAGGGCATTCCCTTTGAGAGTGACCCTAACGGAGGTGGGGTGTTTCATTATACCTAGGATGGATTATCTTGTTAGGTTGCGAAAAGCATAATTCTATTACAAAATGAGTTCGGTTTGTATTTATTTGGATTATAAAGTACAGTTTATGCTCAGTCTAAAACTCTCGATATGGTTTATACCCGCGAGGATAGATTAACTTGTTAGGATATGACAAAGGAGCTCAATCGTAACTTCAATATGGCTTATGCTCAAGTTCGGATTTCTTGGTATAGTTTATGGCCGAAGGGTTAAGTTATCTTGTTAGGTTTTACCAAAGTGATTCGGTTGTAGATCAAATATGGATTATGCTCATTAGGATATCAAAGCTTGGTTTATGATTGAAAAAGCTAAATGGAAAGTGTCAGGATTTGACCCAATTGTTTATTTGGTCGTTTTGTAGGTATAGATTATATTGGCGCATGGATAGGCCAGGAAGAGTCACAATCTTCTTGAATTCCTTTTATAACATGACCTGAAGCGGTAGTCTGATTTCTTGGTATTCCGGTCTTCAGGCCTTCTTACAATATGGTCTGGTACGACTATGGATTTCTAGTTTTCTATTAATATAATCCAGCATGATCGTCCCTTTTTGGACTTATTTTAATGGGTTCTCTTGGATTCTTATGGATATTGTATTATCTAGAACATACCTTCCTTCATCAAGAAAGATATGTTCTAAGGGGAAAATTGTTGACGTGCCTTTTACTAAGGTCATCATAACTCAGATGTCTGTCGAAAATATGTTCGGGATGTGGACATAATCTATTGCTAGATAAATTTTCTTGGATGAAGTGCCTTTGCTCTCAAAAACTAGATATCACATACTTGGAGCTTCAGTTCGACCTGTGTTCTGGGTTGGCTTATCTGGCTCAACCCAAGTGTTCAGCACCAGGCTTTGGATCAAAGCCCAGTTCAGGTCGATATGTCCCGGGTCGATAAGAATTCCGAGGGCTATTCAAGTAAATTTTGGGTCAAAATGTTCCTGAGTCGGTCATGCCAAGCCGACCGACACCGACCCGAATTCCGAAGGCATTCAAAAGTTAGTAGCTTAGTCAACTCTGGCCTACTTTATCTCCTTAAAATCCGGATCGAGTAACACGTATGCTACGCAGTACAAGGGGGACTGTTTCTCACGTGGAGACTAGGCCCGACCGCCTAGCCCTGACATCACTTGACACATGGCCGACCCAACCCGGGATGGTTGCCACACTGCAGGTTGAGCCGACCCGGATGCTCAGCTATAAATATGCATTTTGAAGGCTGGTGAAGGGGGCCTATTTGGATGAATCATTTTCACTCTTAAGAAGTAAGGTTGTTTCTTCAAAGGGAGGCTGATTACATCACTAAAACACAAGGATTTTGTGTATAATTCATCTTCTTTCTCTACTTTATTACAAATCAAACAATTTATCATATAATCGACGGTATAAACAGAGATTATAAAGGCTTGAATTTGGCAAAACCACTATAAAATTATTGTGTGTTCCCTATGTTTGTTTATTTTCTTTCGTTCTGTGATTGTTATAGTGAGAATATTTTGTGACTTGTGTGTGGATTATGCACTTTCAGCGTTGATTGTCAAGAGTCCCACTTTTTGACATCAACACTTGCTTTCTGAAAAATGGTTATATTTGCCATGTTTGGTTATATCTGATAAACTCTACTTTTGTTTTTGTGTAAATTTGTAGTACCAGTTGAATGTATGTCTATTCAGGTGCCTGGTATTTTATAGATATGTAAGCGCAAGTAATCCAACATCACTTTTACAAATGTTATGAATTTGTATAAAAATTATCGCTAGAGTTACCATTTCTCGTTGTTGGTTAGATCTCGAAACAAACTGACATAATAGTTAGGGTTGTCAATGAACGCCTTCAGATGTTCGTAGATCCATTTCATGTCAACATCCATAGTTATTTTCTAAATGGGATACCCGTATCCATGGATATAGATGAATATCGAATAATTATCATATCTACTAACAAATTAGGAAACATAATTGAATTTTTTATTTAATATAAATATTTTTGGTTATATAAATTATTTTATTGGCAAGGAAAAAATTTTAATTGTTAAAGATAAACAAATATAATGATATTAAATAATTTTGAGCAATTAGTACCAAGGTGCGAGGTTTTGGCCGGTACATCAACATTTCAGGCAACTCGATTCATTTTCGATCGAAGGTAGGACAAGATTGGCGCAAAACTCGTCCTGCTTTACCTTAACAAAAAAATTCAAATCTAATAAGATAAAAGAAAAAAATCAAAAAAATGCAACTGAATCGAAAAGAAACAAAAAATCAATCACCCAAAACAAAATTCGGCTTGAGCAAGTTGAAAAGGTAGCAGCTGATTTTAATCGAGCAGCGTTTAATTTCAGTTAAATAATTGAGATGAAGTTGATTCGAGGAAAAACCAAAAAAGTTTTGCGATCGACATCAGATAGATGAAGTGAGCTTAGTTTTTTCAAAGTCGAGACGAGAACGTTTTTGGGAGAAATTAGGTTTAGTCAACGATAATGAGGATAATATTTTAGGATAATGAGATATAATTAGGCCTTGTATATTAGATTAATGAAGTGTAATACTCTTTTTGATTAATTGGACTTGCTTATGTTAGGACATCAACTCCGCTGAAAGAATGTTTTAGTTGGCGAGGAAAATTTGAAATATAATTGGGCGTTGATATTAGATAAATGAAGTATAATACCCCTTCTGATTAATTGGACTTGCTTAGTTTAGGTTCACAAATAAGTTATAATATTTAATCTGATTTTAATGCTTTATTTTTAATTCATAAATACAAATAGTAAATCAAACTAATGTTATGGCAACTGAGACTGAAACAAGAACTAAAACCAAAACTTTTGAAGTTTATCAAAGCCATCAAAATTTCAAATGAAAGAAACCGAGACTGAGACCGAGTTCTCGAACCTTGATTAATATGCATTTTATGCATATGATATATATGCACTTTAAACTTGATAAAACAATAAAAATAAATCTTTAAATGTATTAACACATAATTTAAGCTATAATTTTGAGAGCAAACAATCAAACATAGCAACCATCCTCACATCTCTCACTCAGTGCGTAAAGCATACGACATCCACCACTTTGATCACCCTATTCCTTGCTATGATCACTCTGCCCCATGGAGTCATGATGACACCACTGCACTGATCCATAGCCACTAGTCTTTGCTATGTCCACTCTGCCCCATGAAGTCATAACAACTCCACTGCACTGGCTCATAGCCATGCTACGATCACTCTGCCCCATGGAGAAATAACTACCCCACTGCACTGATACGTAGCCTAACATCCGTGTCGGTGGTGAATCAAAGCCATGGACGTCGATAACCCCTTTGCACACGTCCTGCAGCAAAGCCCAACTCATGAAATTGACCTGTTGGTTCCCAACTGGATCCTGGGTACAAACTTCCCATTTGGACTACCTTTGCATCTCGGGTTTTGGTCTTCTCCATATCGGTCTTCATTTGGTTCGCAATCCATGCCTCGCGTTCAAACTTCTGAGTTTGGTTCGTGGTCATCATCCTCCTTCGGATCAGTTCGAGCCACCTGCATCGGATCGGGTCATGGTGCCCAAGCTCCTGGTTGCGACATCATGCTCCAGTTCAGTTCGTAGGTGATCCCTGCTCCGGGTCGGGTCGTGCCTCCCTGATCGGATCGTCCTCCCTTTGGTTCGAGCTGAGCTTCAGTTCGTGGGACCCCTTCGGATCGGGTTGAGTTCCTTCATTTGTTCGGATCGGCTCGTGGATTCCCCCTCAAGGCGGTTCGGATCGAAGGACTTCAGGTTGTGGCCCAAGCATCGGTTCGTGATTGGTAAGCGCGAGCGGTTCATATCGAAGGTGCCATCATTCATGAGCGGATCGGGGGCGGGTAGGGCGATCCGATCCGGTTCCTACACAGTATCCTGTAACTTTCCAGCGACTGTTTTACGCCATACGACGGCATTTCTGACGTACCTAACTTTTCTAATCAATCACAAAGCATACCATACAGTCATAGCAACATATAGAGTTGACCACAAACACTAAAACAACAATTTGATATGTTAAAATGGATCAAACATAGCCAAAATCTCATATTTTACCTTAAGCATGATTAAGCCAAACTAATGATAGGATTAGCAAAACTTAACTAAATTAACCCAAACTTCAAACACAAGCCTAAAACAATATTTCGAAATTTATAAATATTTTTCCATATTTTTAACATGTATAATTTCATTAATTACCCTTAATTAACCATAATTAGCGAGGAACTATGCAAATCACTCACCTTAGCCACAATTAACTTTCAAAACTGAACAATCCTTTGATTTGGCGATGTTTCCAAGACAACACAGTAGCTCTAACCTTGCTTTGGTGCTATTCCCTTTTGATTTGACGTAGATTAGGCTAATACTTAATTAGAAAGTGATTAGAGGCGATTCTAGATGTTGGAGGCCATTGTTAGGGTTCCTAGAATAAAAGTGGCGGCTAGATAACTGAAATGAAATGAAAACCTGGCTCATTTCAGCCTCCCCATAACCCTAATCCTGAAATGGGTTATGGGCCCATTTACTAATCACCTCATTTGGCCCAGTTAAGCAGTTTTTTCATCTTCCAAACCTTATTTCAGCCATATCTCCCAAACGTTAAGTCCGTTTTTCACATATGACCACTCTACGGAAAGTAAACCATCATCCGCATCTAATGGAAGTGGTTTCAGGTCAAAACTCCATTCCAATCAAAAGTTATGGCCGAAACAAGATCAACTAGGGGCAAAATGGTCATTTAAAAATCGGCAAAAATCATGAATAGGGGAAATGACCCCAATAGTCGTCTCCCAAAGTTACATGACCATACAACTTCGTATGTGAAAGAAATAAATATTCTACGATCCTTCGATACATAAAATGCGGGTCGTTACATTCTCCCCCCCTTAAGAAATTTCGTCCCCGAAATTCCTTAACCCAAAACATACAACGGATCCCGCGTGCCTGCCAGCCGTATACAACAATCAAACATGCAAACAAACAAAACAAACCTATCCTAGCATGCGGAAAGACTAAATCGAAACGGAAATCTTACCAGACAAAGAGTTCTGGATTCGACTTCCTAATGCTCTCCTCTGTCTCCCAAGTATAGCCATTCTCATTCTCGTCCCATTGAACTTTGACTAATTTCACTGCCTTCCTCCGAAGTTGCTTCGTATCGTTCCCAAGAATACGCATAGGCTTGCGGTTCCCAACCGCCTCGGGTTCAACCTCGATGTCATCCAACTGATCAGGTGAAATAGTCATATCGGGGCCGTGCATGAATTTCCTTAACTAGGAAACATGAAATATGTTGTGAACTCCCGCCATCTTGTCTGGTAATTCAACTTTATATGCCAAATTCCCAACTTGTTCGAGAACTGGGAATGGTCCAACAAATCATGGTGCCAACTTACATCTCCTGCCAAATCGAATCACGCTCTTTAACGGAGAAATTTTGACAAACACCAAGTCGCCAATGGAGAACTTTAAATCTCTTCTCCTCTTATCAGCATAACTCTTCTGCCTATCTTGGGCAGCCTGCATTCACTGTCGGATAATCTTGATCTTATCTGAGGTTTCCCTTATTACATCTGTTCCAAGCACAAACTTCTCACCAATTTCTAACCAACATGACAGTGAGTTACACGGTCTTCCGTACAAAGCTTCAAATGGAGCCATGTCGATACTGGATTGATAACTATTATTATATGCAAACTCTACTAGATGCAAATGATCATCCCATGTTCCACCAAAATCCAATACACAGGCTCTCAAGAGGTCTTCTAATACTCGATTCACCCTCTCTGTTTTACCGTCGGTTTGAGGATGATACGCGGTACTGAGATGTAATTCTGATCCTAACGCCTCTTATAAGCTCTTCCAAAATCCACTAGTGAACAACGGATCTCGATCACTCACAATGCCTTTAGGTACTCCATGAAATCTCACTACCCATTTCATATACAGTTCTACTAATTTAGCTGTTGTCCTATTTGACTTGACTGGTATAAACCTTGCGCTCTTGGTCAAACGATCAACAATTACCCAAATGCTATCATGGCCCGATCTAGTCCTCGGTAAACCATTAATGAAATCCATTGAAACTTGCTCCCATTTCCATTCGGGAATTTCTAATGGTTGCAACAAACCACTAGGCTTCTTTTGCTCAGCTTTAACTAGTTGGCAATTCATGCATTTGGATATAAACTTCCCAACGTCTCTTTTCATCCCTTCCCTGTAGTAGGTCTGCTTCATGTCTCGATACATTTTGTTACTACCGGGATGTATAGTTTGTTTTGAGTGATGACATTCTCTAAGCACTTCATCTTTCAATCCCTTGACATTGGATACAACCAGTCTTCCATTCTATCTAAGCCATCCATCTCAATCAAGCCCATACTTGTTCATCTCCTCATCGATACCCATCTCTAACTTGGAGATGATTTCCAATAGGTTAGGATCGTCCCTCTGACTAGAGTCGATCCGCTCAATCAAAGTGGGTCTGATCATCAAAGTTGTTAACATTTCTGGATCCAATTCGCACTTTGGTCTGAAATCATACCCAGCGATGTACTCCAGTTGCTTCCATTTAAGAAACATATCCCCTAAACTGGCATGTCTTCTACTCAATGCATCAGCTACCGCATTTCCCTTTCTTGGTGTATATGCGATATCGAAATCATAGGAAGCCAAGAATTCTAACCATCTTTGCTGATAGAGATTTAGATGCTTCTGAGAGAAAAGATACTTTAATGACTTATGATCAGTAAACAACTCGAATCTTTCTCCCAAGAGATAATGTCTCCACATCTTCAATGCGAACGCAATCGCTGCTAATTCCAAATCATAGGTAGGGTATCGTCTCTCTGGTGTCTTTCCCTAGGTTAACTACGCAACCTAGAGCTCTGATACCAAATGTGATGACCCGCCCCGCACCAGCCGACATTTTCCATGAAAGTGTGTTGTGCCAATGTCCAACTAGCACGGGACGGTCGCCAAAGGAAGAAAAAAGGGAATTTGAACTAACAAGGAACCTGTAGAATGTCTCACATCGCATGGAATAAAATATAATAATAAAATAACTTTGACATAAAACAGGCGAGACAGTGCATAAGCTGAAAACTAAACATCATAGCAGCGGAAAATCCAAATACAGCTTATGTTCCACATCATCATTATTACAACTTTAAAACTGTCTCTAAAGCAAAGGAAAGGAAAGGTACACTACTAATGCCCAAAGTAGTGACCAGCAGCGACACAGGGAGAATATATGTAGATAATACGTAGGAGCCTCCTGCTTGTCTTCGGTACAGCTACTCGTGCATACCACCTAACCTGTCTCTAATCTGCCCGTTTAAGAGCACCCAGAGTAATAAGAAGAGACATAAAACTCTGTGTAACAACCCGTATTTTTGAATAACATGTTATAACATAACTGGAGGAAGAATTAAACTGTAAAATCTGAATCAAGGGAAACGGGCTGTGCCATTGCGTTCGTCTCGGAAAAATACGCGAAATAGAGTCCGAGTTTTCGAAAATCGGAGTCCGTATGACCAAGATATGGCCTCGCGAAGTTTCACGAAAAATTCACAAATTAAAGTATTAATTAAGTGAAATGGGTTGCGCAGAGAAATATATATATATTGATATATATATATATAATTGAAAATTAAATAAATAAATATGCAAAAATGTTCAAAACAGCGAATTGGGAGAGGGGAATAACCGAACCGGCCGATTTTTGAGGTCGACCCGAGCACGCTGGGTCGACTAGGGGTTAATCCAGGGTGTTTGGCTGTCAACCCGTGGGCCGATTCGCTCAAATGCAGATTTTGCATTTGAATGGTTCTCATGGTTCAGCTTTAATCTAAAGGCCCTAGATGGTTCCTACACTTGACTTCTTCCCCAAGACATGCTTTGATGGCTTGGATTGAATCTAGGGTTAATCCTATGGCTAATACTATCCTAATCTTCTATAACCTAGCCTAAATCATCATTATTCATTCCTACAACTAAACTATGCCAAAAAATTTCCTCTCATGGCCTCCACTCTCATGCTAAAAATTCCTAAGTCTATTTCTATGAGAGATTGTGAGTTCATACAAGTGTTTTCAAGCTTGTATGAGTGTTCTTAGTTTGCATTCAAGTCAAGTTGCAACATTTCTATTTCAAAGCAAGGGTTTTTCATTTGGAGCTTGCATATTTGGGTTTTTGGTGCTTGCATAAGGGCTTCGTCTCAATCTTTATAATAAATATTAATTTGTGTCTTCATAGCATAGTAAGCCCTTTTCTACTTTCTTTTTATTGAACTCTAAAGTTAAATGAATGATGCAAGTTTGGTTGATCATTATATGCAAGTTTGGTTGATCATTATATGCAAGTTTGGTTGATCATTATGCAAGTTATGTATGACACATGTTATCATGTTATGCAAGTTTGGGTTGATCATTATACACATGTTATGCAAGTTAAACTTGAGTTTATGGCCTTAAAGCTTCAAGCTTTATGTTAAAGGTTGCATTTTGGCAACATGAAAGTTATCATATCCCTTATGATAACTTGCATGTGAGCCTAAATGCGAACTTCTAGCAACTTCTACATGTTATTTATCACCATGTATCACTCATATGCTAAGTTTGGTTTTATGCATGCTTTTGAAGCCTAATAATGCAATATGCAAGTATATGAACATATGTACATTTCATATGCCACCATGATAAACTTGTGGCTTCAATACCTTTATGTCATGATTATGCTAAGTTCCCCATTTTATCCTTTATGCGTTGTTGCGATTATGTAAACGATGGGATTACGTTGGGGTTGGGTAACATTATGACATAAACATGGTTTTTATAACATAACGTGATATGTTAACTTGTAATTATGTTTTGGAAACATAATGGACATGACACTTAGCAAATATGAGTGTGGCCAACTCGAGGTTGGGTTGAGTTTGTAGCATAAATCTACCCGGACCCGCCCGGCTTAACTAGTGGCTACAAACAATAGGACCCAATGTGAGAAGTTGGTCATGTTGTGCTCGAACCCGAGGTTAGACCTAGTTGTGGTGTAAAGCTACCCGGACCCGCCCGGCTTAACTAGTAACCACAACAAAGTCTAATGTGAGAGGTTAAAGCGCATTAAGTTAATTAATGCCTCCTGATTAGGGTTAAGTCATGGTCCACTTAATACTTAACCAATTTGGGCTTGATGGATTAATCGAGGTTAAGTCAGGAGCCTTGGGTACTCTTAACCGATTTAATCCACGTTTGGATCGGGTTAACCACATTTAACCCGTTAAGAAACCCTAGTTGCGTGGTCCTTTTCAGCAGTAACCTTCTAGGTAGTATCATAAGACCCTAGGACTAGGCTAGGGTGGGGCACGATTACTGGGCTGATTGTAAGAGACCAAAAGAGACGGCTGAATGATGCACCGGTTGTTCAGGCGGACCATGGTCGTGCACATCAAGTCCGGAGTTGAACACAGGCATCGGTAGGTTTGGACTGTGCATCCTGTAATGGTGTCTGAGGGTTACACCGTAGGGCCTGATACACCCTATGGGGTGGACCCTGCACAGTCAACTACATTACATGACTAGGCCATATGACACCGACACTTGACGAGTTAGGCTTATAGGGAGCCGATCAACTAGACTGTGTAGTTGGACCTTGATTTAGGTCACCTCATTATATTGGGCCAAGCTTGGGCCAAGGGATCAATTCTTGTTTTTACTTGACATGTTAGAATGCTAGTACACCCGTGGTGCAAAACTTAACCTTAATTATGCGATGACACCTTTATCTATCTTGTTAGTTAATCATCATGCCAGTATGTTGTTATCCTTATGTTCATCTCAGCTTCTCATGCCAGTTAACTTTACTAGTTCATAGACAGATAGTAGTAGGGCTTACCAGTCTTTTTGACTGACCTGTTTTCTTTCGCCTCTTATCTTCCGTTTCCCCCCCTCAGGTCCTCAGGGTGGGAACATTGGAGCTTAGCTTGGATCTTTCTAGCTTGCTTACTGGATTTGCTCATGTACGGTCTCGGACATTGAGCTAGCTATGGTTTATCACTTCATTTTGGGGATAGTACTTTATGTATTTCAGTTTTTTAGTTTATGCTTTTATCTAGACTTTGTTTGTTGGAAAATAATGACTAAGTACTTTATTGTAACTTAACTGTGGTTTTGGAAATGCAAGTTTTATCCGCTGCTTTACTACTCTGTTTTACTTATATGTTCTGTCTTGTGATATCTGCATGCATGTTTACCTTGTTTAACGCCCCTCCAAAGCTAATGTCCTTGCAAGAGTGGCATTGGCGGAGGTGGGGTGTTACATTTGGTATCAGAGCATAAGGTTTACAAGATTTGAGCAAAAGTGTTTTTGAAACTTACCTTTTGAAAAACTATTTTCAAAACCAATTAAGTATTTTCCAAGAAAAGTCTAGTTATTTTAAAAAGGCTATTCCCCAAAAGCCATAGCACTATCCTTCGTTTCTTCGTTCTGAATCTATCTTTTTCTTCGTTTTAGCATGGCCGATCGCTTTAACATCCCGGAAGGCGTACAAGTACCCGTCTGGTTTTGGAGATTTATGGAGGCAAGGGCGAATGAAGCCGGCCCCGCGAACATTCCTCCTCCTTCCCCTGTCGCTAACATCTCTCCTCCTCCCGTAGCTGAGGTTCCTCCTCCCCCTCAGCATCCGCAAGAGGATTTCGCAAAGCTTTGCAAAGACTTTAAGGCGATGGGTTGCAAGAATTTTGTCGGAACGGAGACTCCCGTGGAGGCAAGAAATTGGTTGAAAGAAACTGAAGATCTCTTCGCCATCTTTGATGTGCAAGATCATAGAAGGGTTCTATTGGCAGTGTGGTTATTGAAAGAAGAAGCTGCTTATTGGTGGGAGGTCACCAATGCTACGAGGCCTATAGAGATTTGGGCCGACTTTAGGACAAGATTTGGGCTTAAGTTTCTATCATCAGCTGAGGCGAATTTGCAATTGGAGAAGTTTATATCTTTGAAGCAAGGAGACATGACAATGAGGGAGTACGTGAATGAGTTTAACAAGCTCGCCCGATTTGGTTTGGACATGATTAATACTCCCCAGAAAAAGGCTTTGCGCTTTGCACGAGGGTCAATGAGCCACGACAAGGTTTAGCCCTATCTCATATACCTATGGGGGCCACTTTCGAAGGTCTAGTAGACATGGCATTGCTTCAAGGAGACGATAAGAATGGCAAGAAGGAAGTGAAGGCTAATGAGACCCAAGCCAAGAAGACAGACTCCAAGTGGGGAGGAAATCAGAGCAATCAGAACAACAAAAACAACAAGAACAACATGGGCAACAAGGCCAAGGCAAAGGACCCAAGAAAATGCCACTACTGTGGGAATGTAGGGCACATAGCTAAAGACTGTAAGAAAAGGAAGAGGAAGTCGGGCGAATGCTTTCATTGTGGAGAGACCGGACATTTTAGCAAGGATTGCCCCAAGAAGCAAGGGCAGAATCAGCGTGCAGGACCTTCTGGAGGGCAAGTGCATGCTCTCAACACCGCTCTAGTTCAGGATCGAGGTAGCATTTCTGTAGAAAGTCTTGTTTATATTTCTGATTATCCTGTTCGCACCTTATTTGATTCTGGCGCATCGCATAGTTTTATTTCTTCTGACATTGTTGAAAGTTTGCACCTAAGTACTAGCCTAGTTGAGGATCCCGTTAGTGTTTCAAATCCAATTGGGGGTTCCGCCCATCTACCTGTGGTTTGTATGGATTTGAAAATCTCTATCTTGAGCATAGAATTCA
Source organism: Allium sativum (assembly GCA_030737875.1). NCBI lineage: Eukaryota > Viridiplantae > Streptophyta > Magnoliopsida > Asparagales > Amaryllidaceae > Allium > Allium sativum. Next base: position 877,254,741 of record CM060912.1, on the reverse strand, counting down.
TGTGTAATGCTTAGGTTCTCGGGGTCACGGGATATGGGTTGGTCTTGGGCATGGATTGGTTGTCCAGTTATGGAGCCATCCTCGATTGTGAGCATAGGGTGGAGAGGCTCATGACTCGCCTCGATACCCTAGAAATTTCTTGTAATCCTAGAGGTCCCGTCATGTTATGTTATCTTGAATCTCTCGACTCGTCCATCGATGATCTGCAATCTGTAAGGGTGGTCCGAGACTATCCTGATGTCTTTGAAGAAGTTAAGGGGTTACCCCCTAAACGAGAGATAGATTTCCGCATTTATCTAGTCGATAATGCCAAGCCAGTATCATTGCCCGTTAGGCACATGGCCCCTCATGAGAGAAGGGAGCTCAGTAAACAAATCAAGGAGCTGCTTGAGAAGGGTTTTATTAGACGAAGCATTTCTGAATGGGGTGCTCCGGTGGTATTCGCTACTAAGGCAGATGGTTCGCTTCGTCTATGTGTTGATTATCGAGAGTTGAACAAGCTGACAAAGAAGAATAGGCACCCGTTACCAAGGATTGATGATCTCTTTGACCAGCTTGTAGGTGCTTCTGTTTTCTCTCAGCTCGATCTAGCCACCGGATTCCATCAGCTTAGAGTAGCTGAGGATAGCATTGATAAAACTGCGTTTAGGACTCCGGATGGATTCTTTGAATGGCTTGTCATGCCATTCGGATTGACTAATGCACCCGCCTACTTCGTAGACTTGATGAGTAGGGTGTTCAGGGAGTTCCTCAACAAGTTTGTTGTTGTCTTCGTGGATGATATTCTGATCTTCTCAAAGGACGAGGAAGAACATGCCAGACATCTCAAGGAAGTGATGGATACGCTTAGAGCGCATCAGTTGAAAGCCAAGTTCTCCAAATGTCATTTTCTGGAGAAGGGAAGTTAGGTTGCTTGGACATATAGTTTCTAAGCAAGGCATAGCGGTGGATCCCGCGAAAGTGGTTGTGGTTCAAGATTGGAAGACTCCTAGGAATGCGACCGAAGTAAGAAGCTTTCTCGGTTTGACGGGCTACTATAGGAAGTTCATCAGAGACTTCGCTTAGATTTCGGCCCCTCTCACTAAGTTGACGAAGAAGAACTTAGTCTTTGCATGAGTATGCAGTTGGGTGGAAGCCAAGTATTTTAGGTAAAGGATAAGTGGAAGGGGAATGAGAGGCAACGGTGAAATGAGTTCTAACTCATATTTTGGAAACAAGAATTAAGAACTACGGAATTGCGAAGTTAAAATACGGTCAAGGCACGATGGGATTAAGCACAAGAAAATGCGGCTTAGAAGACTGAAGACTAGATACGCGCATTATATCTCTTTCTAAGAGTATATCCTTGATCCCTATTGTTCCGTAGAGCTTACTCGCATGCTATCTTTTAAGTATATCCTCTCGGTCCTATCCTCAATCTTAGTTCTGTTGCAAACCCCATAAGGAGTATGACTCTCCTGTTTGTGAGATATAGTTGGGGTGAAGATGTTCGTCACCAAACTATTTGGGCTTTTTGGGATATGGGTAATAATTGACAGACTTACGAAGAGTGCTCACTTCATCCCAGTAAAGAGCAAGAGGACCGCAGCAGGGTTGGCATCTATTTATCTTCGAGAGATAGTGCGGTTGCATGGAGTTCCTTCTAGCATAGTTAGCGATCGTGACCCAATTTTCACTAGTCAGTTCTGGAACAGTTTGCAAGAAGCGATGGGTACACGATTGAATCTGAGTACAAGCTATCACCCCCAGACGGAAGGCCAAACCGAAAGGGTGAATAGAGTGCTAGAAGATCTCTTAAGGCTTTGTGCTCTCGACTTCGGTGGTACTTGGGAAGACCACCTTCCTCTTGTAGAGTTCGCTTATAATAATAGCTATCAAGCCAGCATAGGGATGGCACCATTTGAAGCTTTGTATGGGAGGCCTTGTAGGTCATCTTCTTGTTGGTGGGAGACAACAGATAGACTTATACTTGGGCCCGATATGATACGGGACACATCCGAGAAAGTTGAATTGATTCGAAGAAGGATGAAAGCGGCCCAAGATAGACAGAAATCCTATGCTGACAAGCGAAGGGCAGATTTGGAATTCGAAGTGGGAGACATGGTTTTCGTGAAGGTTTCTCCTTTGCGAAATGTTGTACGTTTTGGAGCAGCGGGGAAGCTGGCACCAAGGTTCGTAGGACCCTTCCCTATCATAGAGAGAATTGGAAAGATGCCCTATAAGGTGGGATTGCCCGAGAAGCTAGCCGGAGTGCATAATGTCTTTCATGTCTCGCATCTCCGAAAGTGCCTACATGAGCCCGCTGAGGTGGTTGAACCAAGTATTCTTGAAGACATGGAGGTAGAGGATGAAGCAACCCTGAGACGGGCTCCGATTCGTATCATGGAAATGAAGACAAAGGAGCTAAGAAGCAAAGAAGTTAAGCTTGTTAAGGCGCAATGGAGTGAAACAGAGGGAGACGCAACTTGGGAAACCAAGGAGAAGAGGCGCGTGCTTTATCCATTTCTCTTGGAGGATACATTTTCAATCTCTTTTCCTAGATTGGTATATCTTCCCTTTGCTATCCATGCTTATCTAGTTTATCTTGTTTCGTAGATCTTGTCATGAGAACCTTAGGTAGAAACCCTTGGTTGAAACATGTATTTGAAACATGTTATGCTTGATGGTTGCAAGTGGTTGCAAGTGTTTGCACGTGGATACTCGTGGATGCATAATACACATTAGGCACTAAGATCGGCTCACACACTTTCATACCGCATATGCATGAGTGTTTATGCTTATTCATGGATGAAAACTTGTTATGCTATCACGTGGATGTTGCATATGGATGAATGTTATGTGCACTCATGTAGAGATTATAAATTATGTTAGGAATTTGCATACATATGGACTCATTTCACTAACATATTTTGCATTAAGGGGGTTTACTGAATCAGTAACCTCCTGATTTTCGCATTAGATAAGTACATATACACACACCTTTGCATATGATCATACAACATTTAGAACCTTTTAAGGACAATGATTGCTCGTGGATGATGTTTTGAGTAGATGGATGGTAGGATACGTTCTTCCTAACTTGGAGACTTCGGGGACGAAATCCTTTAAGGAGGGGAGAATGTAACAACCCGTATTTTTGAATAACATGTTATAACATAAATGGAGGCAGAATTAAACTGTAAAATCTGAATCAAGGGAAACGGGTTGTGCCATTGCGTTCGTCTCGGAAAAATACGCGAAATAGAGTGCGAGTTTTCGAAAATCGGAGTCCGTATGACCAAGATATGGCCTCGCGAAGTTTCACGAAAAATTCACAAATTAAAGTATACTTAATTAAGTGAAATGGGTTGCGCAGAGAAATATATATATATATATATATATATATATATATATTGATATATATATATATATATATAATTGAAAATTAAATAAATAAATATGCAAAAATGTTCAAAACAGCGAATTGGGAGAGGGGAATAACCCAACCGGCCGATTTTTGAGGTCGACCCGAGCACGCTGGGTCGACTAGGGGTTAATCCAGGGTGTTTGGCTGTCAACCCGTGGGCCGATTCGCTCAAATGCAGATTTTGCATTTGAATGGTTCTCATGGTTCAGCTTTAATCTAAAGGCCCTAGATGGTTCCTACACTTGACTTCTTCCCCAAGACATGCTTTGATGGCTTGGATTGAATCTAGGGTTAATCCTATGGCTAATACTATCCTAATCTTCTATAAAAAGGACCCTAAACCTACCCTAAATCATCATTATTCATTCCTACAACTAAACTATGCCAAATTTGTTCCTCTCATGGCCTCCACTCTCATGCTAAAAATTCCTAAGTCTATTTCTATGAGAGATTGTGAGTTCATACAAGTGTTTTCAAGCTTGTATGAGTGTTCTTAGTTTGCATTCAAGTCAAGTTGCAACATTTCTATTTCAAAGCAAGGGTTTTTCATTTGGAGCTTGCATATTTGGGTTTTTGGTGCTTGCATAAGGGCTTCGTCTCAATCTTTATAATAAATATTAATTTGTGTCTCCATAGCATAGTAAGCCCTTTTCTACTTTCTTTTTATTGAACTCTAAAGTTAAATGAATGATGCAAGTTTGGTTGATCATTATATGCAAGTTTGGTTGATCATTATATGCAAGTTTGGTTGATCATTATATGCAAGTTTGGTTGATCATTATGCAAGTTATGTATGACACATGTTATCATGTTATGCAAGTTTGGGTTGATCATTATACACATGTTATCATGTTATGCAAGTTAAACTTGAGTTTATGGCCTTAAAGCTTCAAGCTTTATGTTAAAGGTTGCATTTTGGCAACATGAAAGTTATCATATCCCTTATGATAACTTGCATGTGAGCCTAAATGCGAACTTCTAGCAACTTCTACATGTTATTTATCACCATGTATCACTCATATGCTAAGTTTGGTTTTATGCATGCTTTTGAAGCCTAATAATGCAATATGCAAGTATATGAACATATGTACATTTCATATGCCACCATGATAAACTTGTGGCTTCAATACCTTTATGTCATGATTATGCTAAGTTCCCCATTTTATTCTTTATGCGTTGTTGCGATTATGTAAACGATGGGATTACGTTGGGGTTGGGTAACATTATGACATAAACATGGTTTTTATAACATAACGTGATATGTTAACTTGTAATTATGTTTTGGAAACATAATGGACATGACACTTAGCAAATATGAGTGTGGCCAACTCGAGGTTGGGTTGAGTTTGTAGCATAAATCTACCCGGACCCGCCCGGCTTAACTAGTGGCTACAAACAATAGGACCCAATGTGAGAAGTTGGTCATGTTGTGCTCGAACCCGAGGTTAGACCTAGTTGTGGTGTAAAGCTACCCGGACCCGCCCGGCTTAACTAGTAACCACAACAAAGTCTAATGTGAGAGGTTAAAGCGCATTAAGTTAATTAATGCCTCCTGATTAGGGTTAAGTCATGGTCCACTTAATACTTAACCAATTTGGGCTTGATGGATTAATCGAGGTTAAGTCAGGAGCCTTGGGTACTCTTAACCGATTTAATCCACGTTTGGATCGGGTTAACCACATTTAACCCGTTAAGAAACCCTAGTTGCGTGGTCCTTTTCAGCAGTAACCTTCTAGGTAGTATCATAAGACCCTAGGACTAGGCTAGGGTGGGGCACGATTACTGGGCTGATTGTAAGAGACCAAAAGAGACGGCTGAATGATGCACCGGTTGTTCAGGCGGACCATGGTCGTGCACATCAAGTCCGGAGTTGAACACGGGCATCGGTAGGTTTGGACTGTGCATCCTGTAATGGTGTCTGAGGGTTACACCGTAGGGCCTGATACACCCTATGGGGTGGACCCTGCACAGTCAACTACATTACATGACTAGGCCGTATGACACCGACACTTGACGAGTTAGGCTTATAGGGAGCCGATCGACTAGACTGTGTAGTTGGACCTTGATTTAGGTCACCTCATTATATTGGGCCAAGCTTGGGCCAAGGGATCAATTCTTGTTTTTACTTGACATGTTAGAATGCTAGTACACCCGTGGTGCAAAACTTAACCTTAATTATGCGATGACACCTTTATCTATCTTGTTAGTTAATCATCATGCCAGTATGTTGTTATCCTTATGTTCATCTCAGCTTCTCATGCCAGTTAACTTTACTAGTTCATAGACATATAGTAGTAGGGCTTACCAGTCTTTTTGACTGACCTGTTTTCTTTCGCCTCTTATCTTCCGTTTCCCCCCCTCAGGTCCTCAGGGTGGGAACATTGGAGCTTAGCTTGGATCTTTCTAGCTTGCTTACTGGATTTGCTCATGTACGGTCTCGGACATTGAGCTAGCTATGGTTTATCACTTCATTTTGGGGATAGTACTTTATGTATTTCGGTTTTTCAGTTTATGCTTTTATCTAGACTTTGTTTGTTGGAAAATAATGACTAAGTACTTTATTATAACTTAACTGTGGTTTTGGAAATGCAAGTTTTATCCGCTGCTTTACTACTCTGTTTTACTTATATGTTCTGTCTTGTGATATCTGCATGCATGCTTACCTTGTTTAACGCCCCTCCAAAGCTAATGTCCTTGCAAGAGTGGCATTGGCGGAGGTGGGGGTGTTACACTCTGGGTCAGACAAAAGTCTGGTATGAGCGATAAGCATCAAAACAGAACAATAACAGGTATACTAAACCATACCTGAACCTGGACCTGCAACCAAAGAGTTGGCACAACATACCGCTCAATACTCTAAGGTGCCACTAACATATGGTGTAAAGAATACGGGGGTGGGGGTGTGCATGTCATAGTGAAAGCAAACAATCAAACATAGAAACCATCCTCACATCCCTCACCCAGTGCGTAAAGCATACGACATCCACCACTTTGATCACCCTATTCCTTGTTATGATCACTCTGCCCCATGGAGTTATGATGACACCACTGCACTGATCCATAGCCACTAGTCTTTGCTATGTCCACTCTGCCCCATGAAATTATAACAACTCCACTGCACTGGCTCATAGCCATGCTACGATCACTCTGCCTCATGGAGTAATAACTACCCCACTGCACTGATACGTAGCCTAACATCCGTCTCGGCGGTGAATCAAGGCCATGGACGTCGATAACCCCTTTGCACACGTCCCGCAGCAAAGCCCAAGTCATGAAGTTGACCCGTTGGTTTCCAACTAGATCCTGGGTACAAACTTCCCATTTGGACTACCTTTGCATCTCGGGTTTTGGTCTTCTCCGGATCGGTCTTCATTTGGTTTGCAACCCATGCCTCGCGTTCAAACTTCTGAGTTCGGTTCGTGGTCATTATCCTCCTTAGGATCGGTTCAAGCCACCTGCATCAGATCAGGTCGTGATGCCCAAGCTCCTGGTCATGACATCATGCTCCAGTTCAGTTCGTAGGTGATCCCTACTCCGGGTCGGGTCGTGCCTCCCTGATCGGATCGGCCTCCCTTTGGTTCGAGCTGAGCTTAGGTTCGTGGGACCTCTTCGGATCGGGTTGAGTTCCTTCATTTGTTCTGATCGACTCGTGGATTCCCCCTCAAGGCGGTTTGGATCAGAGGACTTCAGGTCGTGGCCCAAGCATCGGTTCGTGATTGGTAAGCGCGAGCGGTTCAAATCGGAGGTGCCATCATTCATGAGCGGATCGGGGTCGGGTAGGGCGATCCGATCCGGTTCCTGCACAGTATCCTACAACTTTCCAGCGACTGTTTTACGCCATACGACGGCGTTTTCGACCAATCTAACTTTTCTAATCAATCACAAAGCATACCATAAAGTCATAGCAACATATAGAGTTGACCACAAACACTAAAACAACAATTTGATATGTTAAAATGGACCAAACATAGCCAAAATCCCATATTTTCCCTTAAGGATGATTAAGCCAAACTAATGATAGGATTAGCAAAACTTAACTAAATTAACCCAAATTTCTAACAGATGCCTAAAACAATATTTCGAAATTTATAAATATCTTTCCAGATTTTTAACATGTATAATGTCACTAATTATCACTAATTACCCTTAATTAACCATAATTAGTGAGGAACTATGCAAATCACTCACCTTAGCCACAAATAAACTTTCAAAACTGAGCTATCCTCTGACTTGGCGCTGTTCCCAAGACAACACAGTAGTTCTAACCTTGCTTTGGTGCTATTCCCTTTTGATTTGACGTAGGTTAGGCTAATACTTGATTAGAAAGTGATTAGAGGCGATTCTAGATGTTGGAGGCCATTATTAGGGCTTTAGAATGAAAGTGGCGGCTAGAAAACTGAAATGAAATGAAAACCTAGCTCATTTCAGCCTCCTCATAACCCCAATCCCGAAATGAGTTATGGGCCCATTCACTAATCACCTCATTTGGCCCAGTTAAGCAGTTTTTTCATCTTCCAAACCTTATTTCAGCCATATCTCCCAAACAGTAAGTCCGTTTTTCACATATGACCACTCTATGGAAAGGTAAACTATCAACCGCATCTAATGGAAGTGGTTTCAGGTCAAAACTCCTTTCCAATCAAAAGTTATGGCCGAAATAAGATTAGCTAGGGGCAAAATGGTCATTTAAAAATCGGCAAAAATCATGAATAGGGGAAATGACCCCAATTGTCGTCTCCCAAAGTTACATGATCATACGACTTCGTATGTGAAAGAAATAAATATTCTACGATCCTTCGATACGTAGAATGCGGGTCATTACAAAATCACATGAATAAATTTCAGATGTGGATGTCTTCATATCCATTTTCAAATCTTTTTTTGGAATATTGAATATTTATCCGTTTTTCAAATACCAATGCGAACGAATTTCAAATCATTAAGTATTTTTTGATAGCCATAATAGCAGTAGTTAAATTTCATGGGAGCTGGTGTCCTTGCTCTTGCATGACTAGGAGCCATGTCGTATCATGCAACCTATTACGTTCTTCCTTTGATACCTATTTTATATTTGGTGATGTATGTGCCTTCACCGGTTGTATGAGCCTTACGACACTTGTTTCACGCGTGATGATTAGACATTCTTTTTGCATGAGTTATGGTTGTAGAAACTGTGCACGAATATTTAGTTATGACACTTGTTTCACACGTGATGATTAGACACTTGTTTCACGCGTGATGACTTACACGAATATTTAGTTATGTTTTTACGTTGAAATCGTGTGCAGTTACTTTGAATTTTTATTTCTATGTTGCAATTTTTTTATTAGTACTAATTTTTATTTGTGTTGTAATTAATAAAAATAATATAGTAAATTTTTTTATTTCTTGAATCTTATTTTTAAATGATATTAAGATTTGTTAATATTTGTAAAAATTTATTTTAAATTTATAGAAAGTTTTAATTGTTAAATCATACATTTAAGTATTTTGTAATGATAAAGATATGTAAGACCATTTTTGAAAGTTGGTGATTGAACTAAAGGTTTATTCTTCCACGACAACTATCAATAAAAGTTTATCAATTTTTTAATACATGCATTCTCTACTAAAGTGAATGATAGTTATATTTTATGATGTGGGTTGTTGTTACAGGAAAGGCATACTTATTTAATGATGGTTGTTTCCACTAATTTCGTGAATTGATTTTGCTACATAAGGTCATCTCCAACAATGAGATATTTAATCAAATATTCATGGAAAACCCATCCACTTAGTTAAAGATTCACCTAAATTAAATTGTCACCACACCATACCAAATGAACATTTTTCTTGTATATTATACTATATTTTTTAGTGGGTTATGTACAATAATAACACTATTTAGTGGTTTATAACATTTGATTTAAGATTATGACGAATTTCATTATCGTGCACCACAACAAGTTTTTAATTATTAAAAGAATGTTTGGTTAATTTCGAAAGGTTAGTTTATGGGGCAGTGTGCTTGTTATGGCTATGGAATGCAAAATTTGAGACCATGTATTATTTATTAGATCTTTTGTCTATAGTGGAAATCGAAAGAAAAGTTAATGATCAAGATCTTTTGTTATATCGTATTTATCTATTTTTGTCCAAATATACATATTTATGTATTCTTTGCCAATCACTTAAATGTTAGTTGTTGCCAAACATATTTCCTTCAATGCTTCATTTTACATATTAAAATGATGTTAACAATTTCTTGCTAAAGATTTTCATAATGCATTTAATTTAAATCAGCGGTCTTTTTAAAATTGCAATATACAGGTTACCATCTTGGACTCCTATGTACTATTGTAGATTTATTTGAAATATAATAGGACATAATTCCAAGCAAGATATGGACAAAGACTTACAACTTTACACCACAAGTAAAACTAATTACAGAAAAAATATCTGGTTTCATTATAGTTTGCACATTTATGAAATTCACAAACTATATTCAAAAAAGAACTGTAACCTTCACATTCCATAAATGTGCAAATGTATACCATATTCATGCATTTGTGGAATGCATGTATACAATTTCAAATCTGGAAAAGTGGTTCTTTTTCCATTTCACTTCACTACTTCCATTTCATCAAAACTCAATTCATTCCTCTTCAGATTCTTATATTCTTTTAAATTTTATAAGAATTCTTGTTTTTTTGCATACGATTGAAGAATGGTTAAGAAAACATCACCCTCCTTGCAAATAAAGGTACTAATTTAGTTAAATTCTATTTTTGGCTTTTCAAAAAATAAAAAAAATTGAAACCTAAGGTATACAGTTTTTTTACAAATAATGTCAACGATTCCAACTATATTTCACTAAGATGGAGAATTTTATGTTGATAAGATGGTAAACCCCAGTATATCAGTGGTAAATGGAAAGGTTTGAAATTATAAAATATTGTAGTTTTATGTACCTTAAATAATCTATGTAGGATATGACAGAAGCCAACTCTTTTGAATACGATTTTAATCTAATGGGCAAATGAGTTAGATATGATGGTTCATTCGCTATTGAGTTGGAAGATGATGATGATATGAATTCTACATTCCTTGTTGGAATGAGAGTGATAAAAATTCATGTTGCAAGAATAAAACATGTTAATGTGATAGAAGCACATCGGTCCTCTTTTTCTATTGAAGAGCCTTTACCTACTACACAGTTTAGAAAAACACAATGTTTGGCACATCCTTCTTATATGACAGTTCATCATAGCAGAGAGCTTATAAATTTATTGCCAGATATAGCGGAATGGTTGGAGCATCGTCTAATCAAGCAGAACGTATGGATCATAACTACGTATATCAAAACCAATCTCAAACCATGCCAAGGTTAGTAATATTTTACCATAATATTTTTATTTCGAATTATCTTCACATAATAGACTCTAGCACTATTTTTTTTACTTATAGTTTAAAATGAATCACATGAAAGAATCATTTGTTGGATGTGCTGCCGAAAACAATAATGATTAGGGTGGTAATGAAAATTATAACAAAATGTAATTAGAAAGCATTGATGTAGCTTTTGTGGATGATGTAAATAGGACATAGATCAGTAACGTAATACCCCACCTCCGTTAAGGTCACTCACAAGGGAATGCCTTAACTTTGGTGGAGCATTTTAGTAAACAGAACAGAAACTTACAAGACAGATAAAACAGTACTTGAAAAATTTATAACTTTATTTCGACAGAAGCTTGGTTACATCCTTTCAAATCACAATATCAGAATTCAAGTACAAAATATCAGTCTTGTACAAAAGCCTTCAGAATGCATAGTTTAAAATCATAATCCCCACAGAAGAAGACAAGCCATACTTTAAGCACTGCAAGCGGAAGAAATCTGGATCAAGCTAGAGTATTCCCTTCTACAAAACCTGGGGGGGAGAAACGGAAGAAAGGAGGCGAAACAACAAGGGTCAGACAAAAGTCTGGCAAGTCCAGTGATTTTCAGTTATGAACAGATAATAATAACATGACATGAAAATAAAACTGGATGAAAGATAACTGTAACAGATGTAGCAGATATGACAGAAGAACAGAATGATATAAGCTATTGCTTTACACTTCTCTGCACTAATACTAGTATAACAGAATTAGGTGTCACCCTAATGTCTAAACTGAAACAGAAACAGGTACAGAATAATTTCCACGCTAGTAATGGGCCTTTACCACCCGATCAGAAACAGACAGAAGCAGAATGTAGCATAAGGTGTACACTAGTAATTGGGCCTTTACCACCCGAACAGACGGTACCACACAGAAACAGACAGGTGTTGCCACCCAACAGAAACAGACGGTACCAATAGAAACAGATAGAACTAAGTGTACCCTAAAACCCTACCCCAAGCGATCGGCTCCCTAATACATAAATACCCTGTGCCAGCCCCACAGAAGGGTGTATCATTCCCTAAAGTGGCAACCTTTGAATGACACAGACCTATTTACAGATGTCACGGCATCTTACATCCTCAGAGGCAGACCGGGATCCATCCACGCACATGACCCGGTTGGAACGCACCATCAACACCCCTCGCCATTATCAGAATGAACCGCTTATAATTAGTTCAGTAAGCGTGCCCGGACCCTACCTACTGTTGGGTCAAAGTTTTGATACCAGAAAGGGTTACTGACTAATATGGGTCCCAAACAACAGATGACACAAGTAATTCCCCTCCTATCCTTGTGTCCCCAGACTAACAGATTTCAGATTAACTAGTTCAAACATACAGAATTCAGATCAACTAGTTCACAGGTCAGACAAGTTTTAGACTAACGGATCAGATATACGGATTTAACAGATTTACAGATTTGTCTAACTTTGTAATTGGGCCTACCGATTCACAGAACATATTTATTAAACTCAGTAGTCTAGTGGGTTTGACCCTATCCGCCCAACACATTTTAGACATTATATTTATCTCAGATTTTCATTAATTAAATATTAATGCCCAGACCTCTCACATTAGACTGACAGTTTGCGGCTACTGGTTAGGCCGGTTGGTTCCGGGCAGATTTCTGCCGCAAACTGAGTCTAACCTCGGGTTTCAAGCACGTTATGACTAACTTCTCACATTAGAACCTATTGTTTGCGGCCACTGGATGTGCCGGGCGGTTCCGGGCAGGATTAGCTGCAAACTCATTCTAACCTCGAGTCAGCCATGTTTATCTTTGCAGCCAATTAACTATTAATTTACCATTTATGCCCACGCCTAATATACATGTCAATTTTCATAATTATAGCCAATTCAGATTATGTCAATAACAGACTAAATATATCAACTCAACAGATATGGCAGATAACTGATTTAGCAGATTAGGCGACTTAACGAATTCAGCAGATTAAGCAGTTTAGCAGATTTAGCATATAACAGTTTAGGCATCTTCAGCAGACTTAGCAGATGACAGATTTGGTATATGAACAGATATAGCAGATTATAGCAGAACTAGTAGATTAGGCAATATAACAGAACTAGCAAATTAGGCAATATAACAGAAATAGCAGATTAGGCCATATAACAGATTTAATCATTCCTTGAAGTTTCATAAACATATCTTGCCTAATTATAAATTTGGCCTAAGTTTGCATGCCTAAATAGTTGTCATGATTCACATTATGATCATATACCCCACGTTTGCATTGAATTTACATGGCACAGAATATGGTCATAATTTACCATATAACACACGTCTCAAATTTAGTTAAACTTGCCTAGTACAAAAGATTCACATATAAATTATACCAAATATAGCCATCGATTTTAATGCATGTCATATATTCAAAAATCTCCCACTTAGGTGTTATTCACATTTAATAGTTATCAAATCTTAACATAAATCTTCACACCTAAGTCATATTCCCTTTTTATCCCAAATCATGAATCTCTATATAAACAATATGCCCAACAATCTAGAACTTTAAATTATAACTGATCTTTGATTCAAAAATATTCGTTATGTCCAATGTCTCAAGTCACATGTTAATATACAATGGTTCCTCTTCTTCCAATTCACAGAATATGCACCGATCTAAATCTAGTTTACAAGCTATGTCCTTTTAGTCACAGATTAGCCATGTCCAATTATGCCATCATTCATTATTTGTCCCAAAGTTTAACGTTCGTGCGTTAATCTCTTATGAGATTTGGCGCAGGCTCGGGGTAGCCTGGCTATAGAAATGAAAGAAGAAAGAGATATAGAATAAAATAGATCAGAACAGAACATACGCAATCTCAAATTCAGATTTACAATCATGTCACAATTATAATTAAAGTTTATATCGGAAAATAACTGCACTTGCCTTGGTTGGATTCTAAAAGAAAAAGGTGTTGTAGCTGTTCTCTTTTAATCCTAATCAGAATTGGAGGAAGAAGAAGCACAAGTCCTAGCTTAGGTTTCAGCAGAGTAGAGACGCCATTGATTTATTTATTTTTAGAGAGGAAGAGAGCAATGGAGGCTAGAGAATTGTATATGAGATTTAGGTTTAGGTTAGGGATGTATATATAGGTGTAGGAAGTTATTTAGGACCATTAGATTAACCCTGAATCATGAGAACCATTCAAATTTAAAATCTGCATTTGAGCGAATCGGCCCATGGGATGACAGCCAAACACCCTGGATTAACCCCTAGTCGACCCAGCAGGGCTTGGGTCGACCTCAAAAATGGGCCGGTTCGGTTATTCCCCCTCCCAATTCGTTGTTTTGAACCTTTTTTGCATGTTTATTTATTTAATTTATATATATATATATCTATATATATTTCTCTCATATGCATACAAACTTCAAGGATTAATAACTTCTTCATAATTAACCATTTTTTTTATTATTCTCAGAAAATACGGGGTGTTACATTCTCCCCTCCTTAGGATTCGTCCCTGAAATCTTCAAGTTAAGAAGAATGTATCCTAACATCCAACATCCATCTACTCAACCATTCAATCACAGGCATCCATTGTCCTTAAAAGGTTTCTAATGTCGTATGAACATATGCAAAGTGTGTGTATATGTTTCTTATCTAATGCAAAATCAGGCGGTCTACTGATCCAGTTGACCTCCTTAATGCGAATCATGTTAGTGTCATGAGTCCAAATATGTATGCAAGAAATCCTATTTGATACACATCATTTCTATATGAGTGCATAACCATTCATCCAAATGCAACATCCATGTGAGGAGTCAATCATTCTGCATCCACAAAAATTGAAAAATGCACACACATCCATATGCAGTATGAGTGTGTTTTTGAGCCGATCTAGTGCCTAGTGTGTGTATATGCATCCACTAGCAACCACTTGCAACCATCAAACATGACATGTCTCAAACACATGTTTACACCCATTAGTTTCTACCTAAAGTTCGAAGATTCGATCGATAGGATACAGTCGAATGATGGAAGCGAGTACAGATAAGACAAAGACTTGGTTCCCATTAGACATTGGTTGAGAAAATAATTCCCCTAAGTATCAACCCTGAAGACCGAAATCAACATCAGATTGACACCCAGAGGATTACCTCCTTTAGACAATGTCAAAACTGGAAAGTAGAATTATTCAAATATTTATAGACTACTGGTACAGATCAGATTCCCTAATGATTCTTAGGAAGCTAAGCATGATAAAATCATATCCCACAAAAACTCAGAATGTATGCGTCATACTTGACGTCTAACACAGATATCCCTCAAACCCCAGTCTATCATAAACAGATGAGTCATAACCCTTATAGGTTTGAGTCTACAATGGAATCAGAAACAATATTAGTATTAAAGTGCAGAGTATCAATTACAAAATCAAAATACCAGAATCAGAAAGAGTCTTAACTCCATAATCAGATAAAGAAATTAAACCTACTATAGGAATTTTCCTACTTCTATCCTAGCCACTAGCCTCAAGAGTGTTCGCCTGCCCTCCTTGTCCTCGTCTCTTCGGGCAGTCCCTAGTGAAGTGTCCCATCTCCCCACATTTGAAGCAAGCGCCCTTCCTTTTTCTGCAATCCTTGTTCAGATGAGTCGAGCTTCCACAAGTAAAGCACTTTTTCCCCTTCTTATCTTCAGACTTCTCATCCTTCCTTTGCGTTTCCCTTTTGGGCCCTGCTTTCTTATTCTGTGGTTCTTCCTTCTTTGTCTCTTTCGGGCCTTTGTCTTCCTCGTGCAGTAGTGCCATGTCCACCAATCTCTCGTAAGTCGCTCCCATGGGTACATGAGTCATGGCTAGGCTGTGCAGTGGCTCATTCTATCCTTTAACAAAGCGGAGAGCCTTTTTATGCTGAGTGTTGACTAAATCCAATCCGAACCTAGCTAGTTGGTTGAACTGGTTGACGTATTCCTTGACCGTCATACTTCCTTGCTTAAGAGATAAGAACTTTTCCAGTTGTAAATTTCGTTCAGCTTGCGAGAAGAATTTTGTCTCAAACCTTGTTCTGAAATCCATCCATGTCTCAACCGGCCTCTCGGCGTTAATGACTTCCCACCAGTAGGAAGCTTCGTCTTTGAGCAGCCATACCGCCAACTGTACCTTCTGCCTATCGTCCACCTCGAAGATAACGAATAGATCCTTAGTTTCTTTGAGCCAGTTCCTCGCTTCTACAAATGATTCAGTTCCTTTGAAATCCTTCCCACCCATGGCCCTAAAATCTCTACAGATCTTTGACAAGTAATTGCACGAGGAGGGGGTGGAGGAGGAGGATCATTTGCTGGACCTACAGCGGCGGTCCTAGCCTCAAGATATTGACGAAACCAACCGGGTACGTGAACACCCTCTAGTATCTCAGATGCTTCAGACATGCTGAAACGAAAAAAAAGGAAAGATTCAATACAAAGGAAAAAAAGGACTGAAGGAAAGATATATGGCTCTTGAGGATCATGTTTTTCAAAATAAGCTTTATTTTTAAAAATACTTCCTTTCAAAACCTTTTTGAAAATAGTTTTCAAAAACTTTACCCAATCTGGTAACCTTCAGCTCTGATACCAAGTGTAACACCCCACCTCCGTTAAGGTCACTCACAAGGGAATGCCTTAACTTTGGTGGAGCATTTTAGTAAACAGAACAGAAACTTACAAGATAGATAAAACAGTACTTGAAAAATTTATAACTTTATTTCAACAGAAGCTTGGTTACATCCTTTCAAATCACAATATCAGAATTCAAGTACAAAATATCAGTCTTGTACAAAAGCCTTCAGAATGCATAGTTTAAAATCATAATCCCCACAGAAGAAGACAAGCCATACTTTAAGCACTGCAAGCGGAGGGAATCTGGATCAAGCTAGAGTATTCCCTTCTACAAAACCTGGGGGGAGAAACGGAAGAAAGGAGGCGAAACAACAAGGGTCAGACAAAAGTCTGGCAAGTCCAGTGATTTTCAGTTATGAACAGATAATAATAACATGACATGAAAATAAAACCGGATGAAAGATAACTGTAACAGATGTAACAGATATGACAGAAGAACAGAATGATATAAGCTATTGCTTTACACTTCTCTGCACTAATACTAGTATAACAGAATTAGGTGTCACCCTAATGTCTAAACTGAAACAGAAACAAGTACAGAATAATTTCCACGCTAGTAATGGGCCTTTACCACCCGATCAGAAACAGACAGAAGCAGAATGTAGCATAAGGTGTACACTAGTAATTGGGCCTTTACCACCCGAACAGACGGTACCACACAGAAATAGACAGGTGTTGCCACCCAACAGAAACAGACGGTACCAACAGAAACAGACAGAACTAAGTGTACCCTAAAACCCTACCCCAAGCGATCGACTCCCTAATACATAAATACCCTGTGCCAGCCCCACCGAAGGGTGTATCATTCCCTAAAGTGGAAACCTTTGAATGACACAGACCTATTTACAGATGTCACGGCGTCTTACATCCTCAGAGGCAGACCGGGATCCATGCACGCACATGACCCGATTGGAACGCACCATCAACACCCCTCGCCATTATCAGAATGAACCGCTTATAATTAGTTCAGTAAGCGTGCCCGGACCCTACCTACTGTTGGGTCAAAGTTTTGATACCAGAAAGGGTTACTGACTAATATGGGTCCCAAACAACAGATGACACAAGTAATTCCCCTCCTATCCTTGTGTCCCCAGACTAACAGATTTCAGATTAACAAGTTCAGACATACAGAATTCAAATCAACTAGTTCAAAGGTCAGACAAGTTTTAGATTAATGGATCAGATATACGGATTTAACAGATTTACAGATTTGTCTAACTTTGTAATTGGGCCTACCGATTCACGGAACAGATTTATTAAACTTATTAGTCTAGTGGGTTTAACCCTATCCGCCCAACACGTTTTAGACATTATATTTATCTCAGATTTTCATTAATTAAATATTAATGCCCAGACCTCTCACATTAGACTGACAGTTTGCGGCTACTGGTTAGGCCGGTTGGTTCCGGGCAGATTTCTGCCGCAAACTGAGTCTAACCTCGGGTTTCAAGCATGTTATGACTAACTTCTCACATTAGAACCTATTGTTTGCGGCCACTGGATGTGCCGGGCGATTCCGGGCAGGATTACGCCGCAAACTCATTCTAACCTCGAGTCAGCCATGTTTATCTTTGCGGCCAATTAATTTTTAGTTTACCATTTATGCCTACGCCTAATATACATGTCAATTTTCATAATTATAGCCAATTCAGATTATGTCAATAACAGACTAAATATATCAACTCAACAGATATGACAGATAACAGATTTAGCAGATTAGGCGACTTAACGGATTCAACAGATTAAGCAGTTTAGCAGATTTAGCATATAACAGTTTAGGCATCTTCAGCAGACTTAGCAGATGACAGATTTGGTATATGAACAGATAAAGCAGATTATAGCAGAACTAGCAGATTAGGCAATATAACAGAACTAGCAAATTAGGCAATATAACAGAACTAGCAGATTAGGCCATATAACAGATTTAATCATTCCTTAAAGTTTCATAAACATATCTTGCCTAATTATAAATTTGGCCTAAGTTTGCATGCCTAAATAGTTGTCATGATTCACATTATGATCATATACCCCACGTTTGCATTGAATTTACATGGCACAGATTATGGTCATAATTTACCATATAACACACGTCTCAAATTTAGTTAAACTTGCCTAGTACAAAAGATTCACATATAAATTATACCAAATATAGCCATCGATTTTAATGCATGTCATATATTCAAAAATCTCCCACTTAGGTGTTATTCACATTTAATAGTTATCAAATCTTAACATAAATCTTCACACCTAAGTCATATTCCCTTTTTATCCCAAATCATGAATCTCTATATAAACAATATGCCCAACAATCTAGAACTTTAAATTATAACAGATCTTTGATTCAAAAATATGCGTTATGTCCAATGTCTCAAGTCACATGTTAATATACAATGGTTCCTCTTCTTCCAATTCACAGAATATGTACAGATCTAAATCTAGTTTACAAGCTATGTCCTTTTAGTCACAGATTAGCCATGTCCAATTATGCCATCATTCGTTATTTGTCCCAAAGTTTAACGTTCGTGCGTTAGTCTCTTATGAGATTTGGCGCAGGCTCGGGGTAGCCTGGCTATAGAACAGAAAGAAGAAAGAGATATAGAATAAAATAGATCAGAACAGAACATACGCAATCTCAAATTCAGATTTACAATCATGTCACAATTATAATTAAAGTTTATATCGGAAAATAACTGCACTTGCCTTGGTTGGATTCTAAAAGAAAAAGGTGTTGTAGCTGTTCTCTTTTAATCCTAATCAGAATTGGAGGAAGAAGAAGCACAAGTCCTAGCTTAGGTTTCAGCAGAGTAGACACGCCATTTATTTATTTATTTTTAGAGAGGAAGAGAGCAATGGAGGCTAGAGAATTGTATATGAGATTTAGGTTTAGGTTAGGGATGTATATATAGGTGTATGAAGTTATTTAGGACCATTAGATTAACCCTGAATCATGAGAACCATTCAAATGCAAAATCTGCATCTGAGCGAATCGGCCCACGGGATGACAGCCAAACACCCTGGATTAACCCCTAGTCGACCTAGCAGAGCTCGGGTCGACCTCAAAAATGGGCCGGTTCGGTTATTCCCCCTCCCAATTCGCTGTTTTGAACCTTTTTTGCATGTTTATTTATTTAATTTTTATATATATCTATATATATTTCTCTCATATGCATACAAACTTCAAGGCTTAATAACTTCTTCATAATTAACCATTTTTTTTTATTCTCAGAAAATACGGGGTGTTACAAGTAACATGGAGGTTAACAATGATGCTATCTTATATAAAGAAAATCCATATGCTAATAATGGAGATAAAGAGGAAATCACGTATGAAGATTCCCTAATCGACGATATATGTATTGCAATGGTGATAGCGAGATACATCATTGATAACTTTAGATTATAAGTGGAAGTGTTTGGAAGAGAATGCACTGAAAAAGGACCTCAGTTGGTTTTATGTATGAAAGTAAAGAGAAATTCATTGAAAAACTAAGTGAATGGGTGATAAAATTCAGTTTCTTTTCAAGTAATTAAATAATGTGTAAACAAATATACTATTTGATGTGATGTGAATGATAAATGTCCTCGAAGAGTGAATGCAAGCTTGTCGGTGAGAAATTTCCAAAGTTTGTGGACAATTAAAATTATGGTAGAAATCACAATTATTTAAATGCAACCAACAAATCAAAAATCGACATGGAACATCAAAATTCATATGCAACAAAATATGTTTCTTAATTAAATCTGAAACAAAAATGACTGCAACAGTTCAAAAGATAATATTGAATGTGTTTCATACAAAAATAAGTTATTCTTAAGGTTGGCATGGACTATAAGAAATGGTTGCAATAATGTATGGAGGATGAGAATAATCAAATGAAGAATAGCCGAAATAACTTAGAACCATGCAAAGAAGCAACCCTAAACCATAAATAAAGTTATTCATGATTGTTGTGTCTTTTATGATGATTTTTGAACTTTTGGACCTTCAATTAATGGTTTAAAATACTATTGTCATGTACTCGAAGGAATTATTTATATGGAATTTATCTTGGTTGGTTACTTGTAGGTACTATTGTAGATGAAAATCAAGGCATTTTCCTATTAGGCTTTGCTATTGCGGAGAAGAATCTTTACATAATTGGAGCTGATTTATTCGTTGCATATAGAATTATCGTTCGTTTGTACACAATCATGTGTTATATTTATCTCAAATTTTATAAAAGAAATTTCAAATACGCTTAGAGAAGGATGACTAATTAGACATCATCATTCCTATTGTATTTGGCATGTCAAAGAAAATTTCAAGATGGCTAGATTGGGTATGAAGGAGGTTCAAAATTTGCTATATGCATGTGTTATGACATCAGAGGTTATAAAATATGATGCACTAAGAAAACAATTGAAAATTGTAAATCCACAGGACGAGCATTCATTGAATGAAGTTTGAAAGATCAAGAATCAAGTTCGACTCTTTGTCATAATGGTGGTATAAGATTCAATATGATGACAACGAACAATTCCGAAAATTTTGAAGATGTGTTGAAAAGAACAAAAAACCTACCAGTTAGATTTTTAGTTGCATGCATCATTTAAACCATTACTTTTATAAACATCAAACTTAATAAGAATAATGGATGTATCATTTATCGAAATGAGAAGCATTACAAAAAAAAGAAGAAGAACAATTTAGACTCTCATCTATAGAGAGATATAACAAAAAGAATGGCAAGTGAAAGCATCGCATGCTTGATCATGTAGTGAATATCTATGATAATAAAGTAATGTGCTCGTGTAGTATGCCAACTTAGATCATTTTCAGTGCTTTGCCGTCTTAGCAACATATTCTCAAGGCTTAGGTGAAGAAAATAGATCATATTTTGATTTAATTCCGATGTGGTACATAACGACTAACTATAATGCTACTTGTGTACCTTCATTCCACCATGTACCTGATAGTCGTCACTGGGAAGGGTATGACAATCCTACTATGGTCCAATGCCAGTGCGTAAAATTCTAGACGTCAATTGTTATCTCAAATAAAAGGTTTCATATATCCATCATCATCATTCGCACAAAATAAATGCAACAAATGTGGTGGGGTAGATCATAAAAAAGTATTGATACGGTTTAGACTTGTTTTGTTAATTGATGGAATCTAGGTTTGTTTTCTTCATTTGATTTGATACTCTTGGAAGTCATAGTGGTACACCTAGTTGTATTAGTTATGTGGATGGAATACGGATTTTTATTTGTGGGATTGGTGATAGATAAGCAATACTTAGGTAGAACCAACTCTCTAATTTTCAGAGAGCATAAAATGATTTTGTGCATTCAAGTGCTTCTCGAAGATGGTTTAAGATTTTGGTAATCGTATATTTTTATTATATTAGTATCTTTGGTGATATTCTATGCTTTTTTCTATGTACGAATTAACAAACTCTACTCTGATATTTGAATATTCATTTGGTTGCTTTGGTGAGGTGTTGTAGTAAAATAGTCTTACATATGATGATATATTAATGATATATGGATGTGCATTGGTAAAAGACGGGGTGATAAATGATGAAATATTGATGTGGGGTGGTGTTTGAGTGAGGGATGGATGTTTAAATCTCTGGGTTTCGGAGATCTTAAAATAGGCTTGCACATTTTTGGAATGCGTAGGCTTTACGTAGGTTTAAAGCTTGCATGTTTCAAAAATATGCAAGCTTATTTTCAGTTCTTTGAAAATCGAAGACCTGAAACATCCATCCTCCCACTCAAAACATCATAACACTTCTATCCAAAAATATAAATTGTACGTTAGTATTGTGACGACCACCCTATACCACTTGCACGTACCTAGGTAAAATACCACGTTGTAGCATGCAAAGCTGATATGGGCCAACCAGTGATAATCAAAACTAGATCCATCGTATATCTCACAGCTCATGGATAATATATAATCAGAAATATAGACAGTAATGTAGCAAGATATGACAAAACACATAGCATATGACATATCATCAAAATCACGGAGTTATGTACATGAAATCCAATTATATCTAAATACATGTAATCCTTACAACAACCCTCAAAGTATGCTCATAACAGTGGAAAGCAAATATACAAGTAAGTATACGCTATAGCTCCTCCAAGATCGTCTTCGGCTCGGCTTCTCAAATAACCTGACCTGCTATATAGTCTACTCATCAACATCATCGATGAGTATCCAAGATAATAAGAGGAAACATTAAATCTTAGATCAGACAACAGTCTGGTGTGAGCGATAAGATCTATCAAAAGCTATACTACAAGATATGTAAATAGATAGGTAAAGTTTCATACCTGATATGTCCCTGCAACCAAAGAGTCAATACACAATAACAGAATAATGTATGATACTAAAAGAAATAGTGTTACACAAAGAAATAACAGATGAAGTGGGCGAAGTCACAAGATAAAAGAATCTAGGCTTCCCAGCTCCCATTCCCTATCTACTCTAAGTCTTATCGATGATAGTCTACCCAAGAAGTGAAGGTGTAAGTTACAAAGCAACCATCACACAAATCCTAACTATCACCTTATAAAGTCTTGAATTCATCGGTACTCATATGGCAATCCTTTCTTAACTAGAGACTAATGGAAATTCTGGTTATAGCGTGACTCCTCCATACCTTCAAGACCCAGTTGTCCAGTACGCCTACCATCAGGACCTAAGTGTCCAGCAGTTTAGATAGCCCCACCTAATAAGCTAGGGTATATGATCTAGTTATGCTTGCGAGACACCATTTTTCCAGCACACATGCCTTTAGGACCTAACTGTCCAGCACACCCTATTCTAGAGTTAACATTGGAACTTCCTAAGCTATCAATGATTGGAGATCCATCATCAGAGCCGCTCTGCTCTATCAAAAGCTTGAGACACAACTCAACTAATCCATTATCGCACAACTTCGTCTACTATTAATTGCCTTACTACTAGATATCTACGCCACTCCACATACAAACCATTGCTTTCCTTTTGAGTCACTTCATATCTGAGTCTCTAGTCGAAGAGTTTATTACTGGATCATGGCATAACTGTCAGGCTCGAGCAGAAACTTTCAAATCAAGACCATCAACACGATCCTAGAAGCATCTTGTTCCTCCCTTATGGACCACATATTTATACAATCCCTCTTGTTGGATCGGTACCAGTACACAGGCTATGGACCAGTATCGGTCCATGTACCTAGCCAATTTTTGGATAAGTACTACAGATCCTCGAAGTACATCTTCCCTAGACTACATTTTACTACCAGTCCATCGTGGCTTCCTACCGGTTCATGACTTAAAAAAATTTCTTCTTGTTGCATGCCAACTCCAATTGACACCAAACTTTGCACATGATCTGCAAATCCCCCTAGGAGTCAGCTGAAAAGGTTTGGAGGCAATATAATGCTTCTCCATGGACATGTATCATTTCCTAGGTCATGGACCAATACTGATCCTTGTGCTTAGCGTATTTCAACCCCAAATTTTCAGCCTCCAAATTTCTTGTGATTTCGACGAACTTTGATTATGATGCTCAAATATTCATTCCAAGACTTAATTTCGTCGATGCTAACACATAAAATCAAGTATAGCAACCAAGCAACGATTTCAACAATTCAAACCGCAAACATATGAATCGATAAGCATATTCAAATACCCAAATTCATATATAACATGAAACAATCTTTCATATGCATAAATTAAGTGTATATCCACACGTAAATGAATCTAAACTTATCATTTAATCCATTTTTCACTAGTTTTATTATCCCTAAGGTTTAAAATGGGATTGAACATACAAGATCGTGATTCGGTGTGATCTAACATGTATATGTGATAAAAACAACTAATCTAATTATATAATGTAACATAGAATTTTGAGAGATCTAAATATCTCACTGAATCAGTGAATCTAATGAAGATCAAAGTTAATATGATTTGGGAAGCAAAGAAATGGATGTAAACAACCCCTAAGTGATGCAAAATATGTATATCAATGTTGATCTAATCTCTTCTAGAAGTTTGGAGGATATTAGAAGTGATTTAGAATGTACTTTGAGGTTTTAGGAGGAAGAGCCAAATGATCTTAGTTCTTGTGACTGCTGGACAAATGAAGAGAAAACTCCAATTAGTCTCTTCAGCCTCCTTTTTAAGCCATAGGCCATTAACCCTAATGAGCTTGTTTAATCAGCCCTTTATTTTGCCTAACAGTATGCCCAATTATCCAAAAAAATTAAAATTGTTATATCTCCATAACCTCTTAACCAAATCAATAACGTAACCACTCTACGGAATAACCATCCATCAAATCTTTTCAATGGCACAATTTGAGCGTCTTATTCTATAAGAATCATAAGATACGGCCAGAATAAGATACTCAAGGGTAAAATGGTCATAAAAAAATCTGGCAAAATTCATAGATATGTAAAACGTCCTAACTATCCATGATTAACATATGAGACTGATACGACATCATTTAATTTATATAGAATTATTGTACGATCCTCCAATATGTAAAATACGGGTAGATACATTCCCCATTTTAGGAATTTCGCCCTTAAAATCATAAAATAAACACAAGCAAACACTAAATCCAACACCCCCACCAGCTACGACCAATTAATTAACATGAAATTCAGAATCCAACAATCTATGCAAGTAATTTCCTATCCTAGCATGCATAAATCTAATAGTGTGAGATACGATGATGCAAGTAGATGCAAAAAATAGGACATACCAATTGAAGAGCTGTGATATGCCTCCTTCATACCCTCCTCCATCTCCCATATGCAATTTTCATCATCCTCGCACCATTGTATCTTAACTAGCTACCCTCCTTCTAAGCTTCTTTGTATTTTCCCCACAATCCAACGCAGCTTACGAGGTCTCAAAACTTTAGGTTCAAACTCTAAGTCTTCAAGCTGATCCGACGCCACTATAATACCCGATCCGTACACAAACTTCCATGAGCAAGATATATGAAACACATTGTGCACACCTAGCATCTTCGAAGGTAGAGCCACTTTATATGCCAAGTTCCTAATCCTCTCAGTGATTGGAAATTGTCCGACAAAGCTTGGATCTAACTTACCCTTCTTTCCAAACCAAACTGCATACCTTAGAGGAGAAATCTTAACAAACACCATATCACCAACCAAGAATTCCAAATCTCATCTTCGCTTATCTACATAACTCTTCTGATGATCCTAAGTAGCTTTCATTTTCTACTGAACGATCTCTATCTTATCTGAAGTCTACTAAATCATCTAAAACCCAAGTATCACCTTCTCTCCTGCTTCCAAACCAACACAAAGGTGCATTACGGGGTCTTTCATACAATGCTTCATAATGTGCCATGTCGATACTCGCTTTTTAATTGTTGTTATAAGCGAACTCTATCAAATACAGCTGATCATCCCAAGATCCTTTGAAATCCAGAGTACAAGCTCTAAGGAGTTCTTCCCAAACCCAATTCACTCTCTGAATATATCCATTCATTTGAGGATGATAAGATATACTCAGATGTAGCTCAGTGCCTAACACCTCTTCCGAACTTTTCCGAAATCCGCTAGTAAAAAATGGATCTCTGTCGCTTACTATTCCTTTTGGCATATCATGGAATTGAGCAATTCATTTTATATGCAACTTGGTCAATTTTGATGCCGTCCTAGTAGACTTGAAAGGTATACACCTCTCGCTCTTGGTCAAGCGATCCATTACAACCCAAATACTATCATAACCTGCGCTGGTTAGTGATAATCCATAAATGAAGTCCATAGGTATCTATTTCCATTTTCGTTCTGGGACTTCTATGGTTGAAATAACCCACTCGACTTCTTTTACTTAGCTTTCACTAACTGACAATTTATATACTTCGAGATGGACATGACTACATCACTCTTCATACCTTCCCAGTAGTAAGTCTGTTTCATGTCTCGATACATCTTGTTACCACTAGGATGGATAATCAATCTAGAATGATGACATTCTTTCAAAACTTACTCTTGAAGACCATCGATCTCTGGAACATAAAATTGTCCATCCTTGGAAGACAACCATCTCGATCAATCTCATATCACTTCAAATCCTCCGAGTTAACTCTCATCTTGATCTTACCTGAACTCTCGCTAGCTTAGAATCCCACTTCTGGCTAACTTCGATCCATCCGATAAGAGTAGGCCTAATGACTAAACTTGCTAACACTTCAGGATCCAACACAAATGAGGCCTGAAACCAAATCGAACTAAATACTCTAGATGTTTCCATTGTAAAGACATAGAACCAAGTCCAATATGAGTTCGACTTAACGCATCCACCACTGCGATACCCTTTCCTGGAGTGTAGGAAATACTAAAGTCATACAAGGCGAGAAACTCTAACCATCTTTTCTATGAAAGGTTAAGATCCATTTAAGTGAAGAGGTACTTTAACGACTAATGATTTGTGAACAACTCAAAACTTTCTCCCAACATGTTGGGCCTTCATAACTTCAAAGCAAAGACAATTTCCACCAACTCCAAATTGTGAGTAAGGTAATTCCTTTCATGCAGCTTCAGTTGTCAACTAACATAAGAGAACTCTTCCTCTCTGCATTGATAACACACTAATACTTATACCACAAGCATGTGTGTACACAGTAATCTCTTTATTCCCACTAGGAATAACCAATATCGGTGCACTCGTCATTCTCTCTTTTAGAACAATAAATGCATGCTCGCACCATGCATCCCAATTAAAAACCTAGTTTTTCTTCATTAAGTGCATCAACAATGTAGCTACCTTAAAGAAATCCTTGATGAATCATCTGCAGTATCCAGCTAGACCATGGAAACTCCAAATATACATAGCGTTCTTAGGTCAATTCCCATCCTGAATCGCTGCTACCTTTACAAGATCCACCGCTATCCCCTATCGGGATACTACATGACCCAAGAATATCACTTCCTCCTACCAAAAGTGCCACTTAGAAAATTTGGCCTTCAGACCGTGTCTTCTAAGTGAGCCTCATGCTCCTCTTCCATCCTAGAGTAGATAAGAATATCATTCACGAACATAAGTATAAACTTGTTCAACCAATCTTTGAATAGCCTATTCATAAGATTTATAAAATATGCTGGTACATTGATCAATCTAAACAACATCACTAACCACTCAAAGGAACCCGATGATGTCCTAAAAGCAGTCTCTGACACACTATCATCTTCTACTCTCAACTGAAGAAATCCCACAGCCAAGTCCATATGGGAAAACACCTTCGCTTCATGAAGTTGATCAAACAAGTCAATAATCCTCGGTAATGAATACTTGTTCTTCTTGATCACTTAATTCAACTCATGATAATCCACACATCGTCTTAACGAGCCATCCGTCTTAGTCGCGAATACAATAGGTGCACCCTATTCAGATACGCTTCTCCAAAAGAATCTTTTTCTCAATAGTTTTCTAACCTACATTTCTATCTCCCTCTGCTCTTTCGGCGCCATCCGTCTCAATGGCATAACAATGGGTCTAGATCCGTCTACCAAGTGATCCAAATTAGATCTCACGAAGCAGTGGCAATCTAGAAACTTCTTCGAAGATATTTGGATACTCAGAAACAATAGACATATACAACAACCCATCCTATGGAATGCCCGGCGAACATAAATAGTTGACTATTACACCGTCCCCCAGTAAACAGTTAAGCACAACCCCTCGCTCGTCCAGGTTACCGATTGTCACCTTAAGCCTCTCACCATCCAT
Source organism: Allium sativum (assembly GCA_030737875.1). NCBI lineage: Eukaryota > Viridiplantae > Streptophyta > Magnoliopsida > Asparagales > Amaryllidaceae > Allium > Allium sativum. The sequence continues at coordinate 877,226,534 of CM060912.1, read as the reverse complement.
AATAGCTGCATACTTCCTAAGCCAGTCCATACCCAAGATAATCCCGGACCCTTCAAAGTTAAATACAAAACAATAACAAACAATGGAGCATCCATGACTCGATAAAATCCATGAAAAATCATGCAAAGATGAGTAGAACCACCTACTAATTAGTCACAACCGCGGACTCATCTACAAGTTCAGGTTGAAGATCCAATCTACACACTAAATCATTACTAATAAAAGAAAATGTAGCTACAGTATCAAATAAAACTCTAGCAGAAACATCTCTGATAGAAACCTTGCACCTGGACATTCTTTGCCTTATCCTTAGCAGTCAGTGCACTAGAAGAGGTAGGAACTGCATCCAAAGCATAAACCTTCTCAATTGCTTATCTTTCACCTGTTCATGACAATCTTTCTTTAGGTGAACCACGTTGTCACAATTATAGAACTTCTTCGTCCATGGAGCCTTGCATTTCGTGGAATAGTGACCCTTTTCCTAACAGTTATAGAAAACCACCTTACTCTTATCCTTCTTCTTATTGGGTCCACCTTTTCCCTACTGTCGCTGCTTCCTTTTCACATTCCATTTCTTCTTATTACCCTCACCGCTTTACTACGGCTTTGGTTCCTCAAAAACAACACACAAGAAACAACCTTCTTAAGGATATACCCTCATGCCTAAGGGCTCTCACAATCAACTTCTTGAACGTGTCCTCAATATGGTCAATAGACCTCTCTCTTAGAAACTCATTCAGCCCTAGAATGAACTCTTCATTCTTTTGGAAAGGAGTTTCGACAAAAGAGCTTCCATACTTGGAGAGAGCTTCAAACTCAACAATATACTCTGGGACTGTCTTATCCCCTTGTTTCAGCTCAGAATGCTTCTTAAACAAGATAGACTTCTGGACCACGAGAATGAACTTATTCTCAAATCTTGTCCTAAAGTTATTCCAAGTAATTTGATCCTCTGGGGTAATAAGAATAATAGAGTTCCACCAACCCATAACTCTATCCTGAAGCTGTCTAGAAGGGAGGTTCCTCTTTGTAGCATCACCAATAACCAAACTCCGAAAATACAAGTACAGGTGTCCAAACAATCCTGGACCTCAATAGCAGAATCAGCCCCACTGAATGGCTTGCCTCCCAAAGCAGAGAAATCCTTACATAGCTTGGCAAAATCCATTCATGGTACCGACACAGAAGCACCACCTCCACCCACTGCAACTTCAAGGACAAATCGGGCATTTCCCGTGACCGATGCCATCATGGCTTCGAACATAGCTCGGTATCAGAAGTTCCCATTCCCCGGTCCACTATCACCAACTACCCCTAATCCAGAATTGTTCCTAGCTGCATTTCTAGTAGCTCGACTCATCTTGAATCTATAATATGAATAGTCAATTCAAAATTGAGAAATGCGGTAATGGTACTCAAGTGAATACTACTATATATACTACTATATATATTATAGATTCAACAATCTTAAAATATGTCTCTCTTATGCGTATACATCGTAATTCTTTGGTTAAATCGCATATTCAAAGCTCTGATACAAAACGTGATGACCGCCCCATACCACTTGCATGAAATTAAGTAAAATAGTGTGATATAACATGCCAAGCTAATATGTAACAACCTGGAAAATTAGAGCCAATTTAAAAAAATTTAATTTGGCTATTTTAGTTAATTTTGAATATTTAAAATAAATTATTTTAAATAATAACGATGAAAAGTCTATTTGAATTGATGTTTGAAAATAAATATATTTATTTTAATTATAAACATGGCCTGAAATGGCGCGGCAGTTTGAAAATTTGAATTCAAACTTTGACTGACTGTACCGGGTGCAAAATAAAACGGATTTTAGTGAAACAAAAAATATTTAAATATGTTTATGAATATCTTTCTAACGAATCTGAAAAATCGAAATTTCATTGCGGGAATCAAAAGTTATGGCCAAATGAATTTTCAGAAAGGTCGCTATAGAGTTTATATAGCCCTTGAAAATAGCCATTTTGCAAACGACCCTCGTTTCCGACGAAACTACTTTCGTTGGATCCGGGATGTCAAATTATTGCTAGCTTTCAAATTCCATAATTTGTGAAGTTAATATGTGAGCATGACGAAGGAAAATGTGTTTGGTTGATTTCAGTTAAATTGGATCGACCAGAAAATGACTATTTTTCAAACGGTCTCAGAATTCGACGAAACTAGTTTTGTTGGGACCGTATCATCAAAACATAGCTAGATTTATTTTTATGGAATTTTTGGGATCAGTATGTGGCCCCGACAAATTGAAATGTACGTTCAAATCAAATATTGAATGTTTTATATTTCAATCTGGAGAAAAGCTGACTGAAACAGTCAAATTGGCTTACAAAACATATTCCATTATGTTCGGAATGGGGGTATTTGGCTAGGAACGATAGTCGTTGGGTTTGAAAAGGAGTTCATATGAGAAAAGGGTATTTTTGGATTTAATTAAATTTAAAAATAAAAATAAAAACACCCAGCCAATCACGTTCTTCCATCATAATCTCGGATCCGCTCAAAACCAGCTACCCCCTTCGTTCGAACGTCGTATTGAGCTTCCCTCTTTCTCTCCTAATTTTCTCTAAATCCACTCAATAAAAACGAGCAGTCATGTTGGGGGTTTTTGAAGAGGGTCCTCCAAGCTTCAAATCCGTATAAGCCTTGCCCCTTACCATCGCGTCTTCGTGGAGATCCACCCCTCCAAGCCGAAGCCATTCGTCACGCCCTAGATCCGCCACCAAACTCCACACAACCACCGACGCCCGCAAGGCCTTCTGAAGCTCTTTGAGGTGGTAGGGTCTGATCGTCCTCAAACTGAACGGATCGAGTGCAAATCAGCGACCTAGGTTTGAACAAAACTGAGAGGTATACGGTTTATAATATATAAACTGATTTCCACTGTTAAAACCGTTGCAAACTTATAAAAATCATATCTTTTTGCTATGTGGTCGAAATCCAGTGAAACAAGAGACAATGGACTCGTGTGGACGTCTTCTACATTTTAGAAGAGACCGGATATTTTTCTAAGCCTTCTACAATTTTTGGAGGAGTGAACCCCATGAGAGATTTCTGATTTATAAACGATATGGAATGACGATGTATAAATTATACGATCGATGTATGAGTTATATAAGCGTTGTACACCTCATGTATAAGCGTTGTATAAGTTGTACGTCCGATGTATAAGTTATATATGCGTTGTAAAAATTATATATGCGTTGATTGATATTGAAATATATTGAAATGAAATCGAAATGTATTTATATACAAATATATATATATATACTCCCCTCGTCCACAGACCATGGACGATATATATTGGTTGTGATTGTTTGGATTTGGTTGATGTGAAATTTGGTGAATATCATGAATGGTTGATTGGAAATGATTGATTGTGGTTGAAATCCCAATAGGATTAGTATATGGGAAAATTTGTTTGCGTATGAATTAGATATTGAAATCCCCATTGTCAAAAGTTGCGAGGCTTTAAGGTAGAGCGCGGAGCCATACTAGGGACGGTGCCAGTTTTAACCACCCTGCCGTTATGCTGAAGAAATTTTCTGAAATATTTCTGTGTTTGATTTTTATTCATGTATTGAAATATTTTCATGTGATGAAATAAAATGGTTTGAACGATAAAAATAACATTTTTATCGAATGAATGAAACAAAATGGTTTGAACGATAAAAATAACATTTTTATCGAATGAACGAAATAAAATGGTTTGAACGACAAAAATAACATTTTTATTGTATGTACGAAGTATAGAAAAATATTCATTTTTGAAATAAATTGTTTTACAAATTAAAAATCACATTTTTATAATATATATGAATATCTATAAATCTTCATTTTTGAAATAAATTGTTTTAGCAATAAAAATCATATTTTTATCATCTATATGAAGTATATAAAATAGTCGTATTTGAAATAAATTGTTTTAACAATAAAAATCACATTTTTATGATATATATTTGAAGTGTTGAAAATGGTCATGTGTTGAAATATATATTTGTTCAATAAAAATATCATTTTTACCACCCATATGAAATGAAATGGTTTTGAAATCGAAGAACGGATTATATATATATATATATATAATTAAAATAAATTGAATAATGAAGTTGCAGTTCGTATTTTGAAACCGTGATTTCAAATGACTATTGCGGGAGATCCGACCATCGGATTTTCCCGAAACCGAAACCGTTGGGTTCGCTTTGGAAATATCTTTCAAACGACACCAACTTTGCATAGATCCAATGGTTGGATTATCTGGAATGTTTAATTCAAATCTGAATGAAAACAACGCCAAAATGGATTATATATATATATATATATATATATATAATTAAAATAAATCGAATAACAACACTGCAATTCATATTTTGAAATCGTAACTTCAAACGATTGCACTGGGAGATCCGACCGTCAGATTTTCCCAAAATAGAACCGTTGGGTCCGCTTTGAAAAGATCTTTCTAATGATATAAAATTTGTAAAGATCCAACGGTTAGATTTTCAGATATGTGTAAATCAAATTTGAAGAAAAACAGCGCCATGGCCGCGTTATGACCTAAAGCATCGTTTGAATAAATTGGCTATTTTTAAATAAATAAAAATAGCAATAAATCGTGATAAAACATTATAAACGATATGGAATGGAAATAAACTGAATTTACTCGGTTTATTGGATATTTGATGATTGAATGTGTTAGACGTGAAAATTACATTAACGAACTGAATTATGGATGTCGAGTAATTTAACCAATGAAATGAATTGATCTGAATTCTAAATATACGTGGATTATTTGAAAAGGCCGAGTTAATTCTCATTTCAAATAATTGATCGACGGTTAGAAGTCGAAGATATGAAGACGGTGCAAGACCGATGATCTTAAGGTCGGATGGATGGCTACTGATGCCTTGGATGGGAGTTGCTGTCCTGAAGGGGTTACAATGGTGGTTTTCCGGACGTACTTGTTGATCGTTCAGATGTGCGAGGAATAAAGATTCTTCGATTTCGTTCAGATCTAGAACGGACTTGTAAATGGATGTGTGTCTGATGTTGTAGATTGACAACGTGGCATACAGAGATGCAGTGATCAAAGCTTTTGTTGAAAAACAGAGCTTTGTGGTTGATGATCAAAGATGGGCTTTAAATAGCTAGCTTTGTGTTTAACGTTGTTTCGCGAGCCTCATACCCCGGTATGAGCCAGAAACGGGAGAGGACCTCAGGGAGGACCTGCGTTTCTTTCGAGCTAGGAGTGGTGTTTTGGGTTTTACGTGCCTGGGCATTTTACTTATGTGAATGATGGATAGCGAGGCGCCTTGGTTATATCGATCGCTCCTGGGCTGATGGTTTGGTCGGTGTATGACCTGTTTACACCCTATAGGGCAGGGAAACGCAGTGTTCAGGCATTTTGATCCACTCCGTATGGACCGGCCCTGACGATCCAAGGCTTGACTGAGCTCTTGCCTAAGGCTCAGGCTAGAGAGTCTCAAAGCGGTAAGGACGATCCCTTGCCTTGGTTCATGAAGGAAATCCAATTTCCAAATACGACATCGTGCGGTTTTGATTGTATATCTAAATATGGCGACATGATATATGGTGCCCATGCCGTCTATGATTGATACTTATGATTGAAATTGTTTTTGAAACATATAAACACTAGTAATAATATCAAATGCTTTTGTTTTATTCGTATCAAGCATATTTTGGCCATTATAAGGTAAAACTCTATCCTCCGGTTTGCGTTGCATTGTGTGATGGGAACTGAGTCTTATAATGGCTTTATTTTTATAAAAAGCATTGCGATGTTTAAAAGATTTACTTTTTTAAAGCACTGGCAATCCAATGGAGTAAACTCGTTCCGCATTAGCGGTGTTGTCCTGTGATTGGCCTTATTGTAAAATATGTTAAGTAGATTTCTCATACCAGTCCCATGACTGACTCGTAGTTTGTTTCACTTGCAAACTCGGGTGCCCCTATTTCTACACGAGCAGCCTTGTATTTAGGTTTTAGCAGGCTCTTTTTGGATAGCTGGAGCTGAAGATGGATTCTATAATTTCTTTCTTTTTATGTTGTTCAGCTCCTATTGTGCATATTATGTTTTGATTTCGCTGTAGACATTTATGTAAAGCTGAACTGTATTTTGTACTAAGTATGATCTTGTATACTGTGTAACTCTGATGATTATGCTTATCCAGTGTACTATTTATACATCATCTGGTGTATTTATTCATTTCTGTTCTGTTGTGATCTGTTTATGTGTTATATTCCAAGATTAACGGGGTTTGGGGTAGTCACAACGTGGTATCAGAGCTTTGGTTAAGCTTAGTTCCGGAATATAACATATTAACGAACTCGTCAGAAATAGAACCAGTAGTGTTCTAAGACAAATCACTCATCTCAGATAGGATCAGTAATATCTTAGAATGAGTAAAGAAGAATGAAATACATCATAGTAGACACATTTACATTAAATTATATGTCTCTATGTTTTAAAAAATTACCTTTTCTGTTGGCCTGACACTTTGTATGCTATTTGCAAACATAGAAAAATGAGTGGCAGAAGCAGAATAAATAATCCTATGGTTCAACAAACTAGTGAGCCAGTGGTGCTCCCTCAGCCAGGATCAGATATAGAACCTCTATTAAAGAGGTATCAAAATCTGGGTGGAGTACCGTTCTTGGGCAACGAATCCATTATTCAAACTCAAGCTTGGATGCATTCGGCTGAAAGAATATTTGAAGGTTTCAAGCTGAGAGATGACCAAAAAAGATTACTAGCATCTTGGGCTCTCAAAGACGAAGCGTTAATTTGGTGGGAAACAGTTATTAAAGATAATCCAGAAGGTGATATCACCAGGGATAAATTCAAAGAAATTTTCAATGCAAGGTTTATTCCTCTAAAAGCAACTGAGCGGTTAAGTGATGAATTCTACTATTTGATACAAGGGATATGACCATTCCAGAATATCACAAGAAATTCAACGAACTTTCTCGTTCTGCCCCGCATTTAATTCAGAATCCGAAGATGAAGAATCTAAGGTTTATTAACGGGCTTCAACGAAAGTATCAGAGTAAGGTAACTGCACGTGTGCAACAATCTTTTTCTGAGATGATATACGTGGCATATCAGTATGAAGATCTAGATAAGCAAGGCCTTTTGAGAGACGAAGAGGAATGCAGTTCTAGCAATAAAAGGAAATTCGAAACTGATAGCCTAGAGACAAGTACACATCCAGAGGCCAGTACGAGGTCTGAGTTCAGTAAGAAGCCTATATTCAATAGGAAAAAGGTTAAATCTAAGAAATAACCAGTAACGACTGCCATATGCAATAACTGCAACCAGCAGGGCCATTTGTCGATAAGTTGCAGATCTTTGAAGAAACAAATAAAGAGTCGGTCTAAACCCGATAAGAAGCAAAAGAAAACTCATTGTACCTGGGAATGCTATAAGTGTCACTGGGCAGGTCATCTTACTAGAAACTGCATGCTATCAGGGAGATCCGAAGTGGTACATGTAAATGAGGTGGCAGATGTCCCAACATCCCCAGCTAGTCAGGCAAGGCCAGATGTGTTAGAAGGCACACTTACTGTAAAAAACATTCCAATTAAATGCTGTTTGATACAACCGCGTCGCGAAGCTTTGTTGCAAGTAATGCGATTAAGAAACTGGATTTGAATTTGAGAAAGCTCAAAGCACCCATGACTGTCTATAATCCGGTTGGGGGTTCCCTCGATCTTAGTTGGATTTATGGGGTGTCTGTCTCTTTCTCCTGTTATCGGTTCCCTACCATCGCTATCGTCATGAATTTTACTGAGTTTGATCTTATGTTGGGAATGGATTGGTTAACCAAATATGAAGCCGAAGTTGAATGCGCCGACAGAGTCTTTAAGGCGAAGATTAAATTAGGGGATCATATAACCATTCTATGTGAAGGTCCGAATTCAGACAGAAAAGACTTTTGTCAGCTCTGGATGTTACTCCTGCTTAATTAGAACCTGTTCCTGTCATTACAGAGAATATTCCAGTCGACATAGGAAATATTCCTGTTGTCAAGAACTATGCGGATGTGTTCGAAGAAGTTGTTAGCTTGCCTCCGCGTAGAGAAATTGATTTCAAAATCTCTTTAGTTCTGAATGCAAGGCCAATAGTTCACGCTATTCGAAGAATGACCTTGAAAGAAAAAGAAGAGTTGGACAGTCATACTCGACAGCTTGTGTGGAAGGGTCTGATAAGGCCTGGTTTCTCTGATTGGGGAGCAGCAGTGGTGTTTGTCCCAAAGTCAAACGGTACTCTCAGACTATGTGTGGATTATCGTGACTTGAATAAGCGGACATTAAAGAACAAATATCCATTACCGTGGATTGATGATTTATTGGATCGATTGAATGGCGCGCAAGTATTTTCCCAAATGGACCTAGCTACAGGTTTCCATCAGCTTCGTATTGCCGAAGATTGTGTTCCTTTGACAGCATTCAGAGGCCCAGATTTGTTCTACGAGTGGTTAGTAATGCGGACAAAGTCGATTTCGTTAAGAAACGGTTACTAGCCGCTCAAAGCCAACAGAAGAGCTATGCAGATAAGAGAAGAAGAGATTTATCATTCGCTGTTGGCGACTATGTGTATTTGAAGGTATCTCCGATGAGAGGAGTAATCCGGTTCGGTAAAACAGGGAAATTGGTGCCCAAATTTATTGGTCCGTTTCCTTTTCTAGAACGGATTGGAACTCTCGCTTATAAGGTTCAATTACCAGAGTGGTTTCCTGGAGTACATGATGTGTTTCACGTATCTCAACTTCGAAAGCATGTGCATGATCCAGACTTGATCGTGGAAGAAGCCGCGCAATGGGATTTGGAAATTACTCCAGAATTGGCTATAAGAAGAGAGCCGCTAAAGATTATTGGCAAAGAAACCAAAGAGCTGAGGAACAAGAAGGTTTACTTAGTCAAAGTGCAATGGAGTGGAGATCCACGAGACTGTACTTGGGAAACTGAAGAGAGCATTAATAAGGCATATCCCAAGTGTAGGGTGGATATCTCTGATTAACTCTGGTGCAAGGTACATTTACCATATTTTGCATTTCCATTTTGTTCTCTACTTTGTTGTTGTTTTCTTTTCATGGATGTAAACTTTTTAATTATATAATCTGAATGATTTTGAAAGAGTATATGAATTAATTAGTATATTTTTGAAAGATAAAAACAAATTGATCGTTGTTTGTGTTGTGTGATTGTGGATTTGATTAATTAAATTATTAGAATGATAGTTAATTTAATCAATAATAGAATTATTGGTAAATTTATGCAATTAAATCAAGTATTGAACTGATTTAGAAATAGATAGAGATATATACATGTGCATTATACATGTTTGAACATGTAAATGGATTTGCTGTTGAGTAAAGAATTTATTTGCGTGCCCGACAAATAGGTAAACCTTAATGAGTTGGAAGCACAATTTTATTATTTTATCAACTCTTGTGAATGCCATTGGATGCGGAGTGCTGGTTATTCTGTGTGTAATAATAAACGTCGCCATAGGATAGTAATAATTAATTTTGAACTACACTACATGGCATGCTTCTTGAAGATAGGCATACTTCATCATATACCACATAAGCATTTGGAGCTTGTGTGACGAGGTTCAAGATTTACCATACGAGCGAGAGGCTTGTATGGCGATCACTATATATTACAGGTTGAACAAATGACTGATATGGACTATATAAAATGTAACGGTAAATTACCAGATTAATAAAAACCCCACACGGGTCTGGAGATGACAATAAACACGTCTCTCTGGTCATTAAGGCACAAAAACCATTTATAGGGTGACGAGAATTTATTCTCTGGAGTTATGATCTATACACACACCCCTGTAGACACCAGAATATATCACTATAAATATGTGCATGCTTATTAGGATTTATTGGCTACCTAATACGACCCAATAAATTTCCAAACCCCTCCCCATACAAAGGAGGTTATGGCGAAATTTTTCGAAAATTTAGGGTGTTAGCCAAAATTTTGAAGAATCGAAAAATTCTTAGAAACTGAAAAGCTGAAGAATAAAAGCTAGAATGATAGTTGATTTGGTTAATTAAGCAACTTTCGACTTCATTCCTTTTCGGGGACGAAAAGATTTTAAGTGGGGGAGATTATAACAACTCGGAAAATCAGAACCCATTTAAAAATTTTAATTTGGCTATTTTTATTGAATTTTGAATATTTAAAATAAATTATTTTAAATAATAACGACGAAAAGTCTATTTGAATCGATGTTTGAGAATAAATATATTTATTTTAATTATAAACAAGGCCTGAAATGGCGCGACAATTTGAAATTTTGAATTCAAACTTTGACTGACTATACCGGGTGCAAAATAAAACGGATTTTAGTGAAACCAAAAATATTTAAATCTGTTTATGAATATCTTTCTAAAAAATCTGAAAAATCAAAATTTCATAGCGGGAATCAAAAGTTATGGCCAAATGAATTTTCAGAAAGGTCGCTACAGAGTTTATATAGCCCTTGAAAATAGCCATTTTGCAAACGACCTCCGTTTCTGACGAAACCACTTTTGTTGGATCCGGGATGTCAAATTATTGCTAGTTTTCAAATTCCATAATTTTTGAAGTTAATATGTGAGTGTGGCGAAGGAAAACGTGTTTGGTTAATTTCAATTAAATTGGATCGACCAGAAAACGACCATTTTTCAAACGGTCTCAGAATTCGACGAAACTAGTTTTGTTGGGACCGTATCGTCAAAACATAGCTAGATTTATTTTTCTGGAATTTTTGGGATCAATATGTGGCCCCAACAAATTGAAATGTACGTTCAAATCAAATATTGAATGTTTTATATTTAAATCTGGAGAAAACCTGACTGAAACAGTCGAATTGGCTTACGAAACATATTCCATTGTGTTCGGAATGGGGGTATTTGGCTAGAAACGACAGTCATTGGGTTTGAATTGGAGTTCGTATGAGAAAAGGGTATTTTTGGATTTAATTAAATTAAAAATTAAAATAAAAACCCTCAGCCAATAACGTTCTTCCTTCATAATCTTGGATCCGTTCAAAACCCGTTACCCCCTTTGTTCGAACGGCGGATTGACCTTCCCTCCTTCTCTCCTCATTTTCTCTAAATCCACTCAATAAAAACGAGCGGTGCTGTTGGGGTTTTTGAAGAGGGTCCTCCAAGCTTCAAATCTGTATAAGCCTTGCCCCTTACCATCGCGTGTTCGTGGAGATCCAGCCCTCCAAACCGAAGCCGTTCGTCACGCCGTATCTCCCCAGATCCGCCACCGAACTCCACGCAACCACCAGTGCCGGTAAGGCCTTCTGAAGCTCTTCGAGGTGGTAGGATCTGATCGTCCTCAAACTGAACGGATCGAGCGCAAATCAGCGACCTAGGTTTGAACAAAACTGAGAGGTATACGGTTTATAATATATAAACTGATTTCCACATTTAAACTTATAAAAATCATATCTTTTTTCTATGTGGTCGAAATCCAGTGAAACAAGAGACAGTGGACTCGTGTGGACGTCTTCTACATTTTAGAAGCGACTGGATATTTTTCTGAGCCTTCTACAATTTTTGGAGGAGTGGAACCCAATGTGAGATTTCTGATTTATAAACGATAAGGAGTGACGATGTATAAATTATATGGCCGATGTATGAGTTATATAAGCGTTGTACACCTCATGTATAAGCGTTGTATATGTTGTATGTTCGATGTATAAGTTATATATGCGTTGTAAAAATTATATATGCGTTGAATGATATTTAAATGAAATTGAAATATATTTATATACGAATATCTATATATATATATATACTCCCCTTGTCCACAGACCATTGACGATATATATTGGTTGTGATTGTTTGGATTTGGTTGATGTGAAATTTGGTGAATATCATGAATGGTTGATTGGAAATGATTGATTGTGGTTGAAATCCAAATAGGATTAGTATATGGGAAAATTCATCTGCGTACGAACTAGATATTGAAATCCCCATTGTCAAAAGTTGCAAGGCTTTGAGGTAGAGCGAGGAGCCGTACTAGGGACGGTGCCGGTTTTAACTACCCTGCCATTATGCAGCCAAAATTTTCTGAAATATTTCTGTGTTTGATTTTTATTCATGTATTGAAATATATTCATGTGATGAAATAAAATGGTTTGAACGATAAAAATAACATTTTTATCGAATGAATGAAACAAAATGGTTTGAACGATAAAAATAACATTTTTATCGAATGAATGAAACAAAATGATTTGAACGATAAAAATAACATTTTTATCGAATGAATGAAATAAAGTGGTTTAAACGACAAAATAACATTTTTATTGTATGTACGAAGTATAGAAAAATATTCATTTTTGAAATAAATTGTTTTACAAATAAAAAATCACATTTTTATAATATATATGAATAGCTAAAAATCTTCATTTTTGAAATAAATTGTTTTAACAATAAAAATCATATTTTTATCATCTACATGAAGTATATAAAATAATCATGTTTGAAATAAATTGTTTTAACAATAAAAATCACATTTTTATAATATATTTGAAGTGCTAAAAATGGTCATGTATTGAAATATATATTTGTTGGATAAAAATATCATTTTTACCACCCATATGAAATGAAATGGTTTTGAAATCGAAGAACGGATTATATTTATATATATATATATAAATATAATTAAAATAAATCGAATAACGAAGCTGCAGTTCGTATTTTGAAACCGTTATTTCAAACGACCATTGCGGGACATCTGGCCATCGGATTTTCCCGAAACCGAAACCGTTGGGTTCGCTTTGGAAATATCTTTCTAACGACACCAACTTTGCAAAGATCCAACAGTTGGATTGTCTGGTATGTTTAATTCAAATCTGAATGTAAACAGCGCCAGAATGGATTATATATATATAATTAAAATAAATCGAATAACGACGCTGTAGCTCGTATTTTGAAATCGTAACTTCAAACGATTGTACCGGGAGATCCGACCGTTGGATTTTATCAAAACAGGAATCGCTGGGTCCGCTTTGAAAAGATCTTTCTAATGATATAAAATTTGTTAAGATCCAACAGTTAGATTTTCAGATATGTGTAAATCAAATCTGAAGAAAAAGAGCGCCATGGCCGCGTTATGGCCTGAAGTGTCGTTTGAATAAATTGGCTATTTTTAAATAAATAAAAATAGCGATAAATCGTGATAAAACATTATAAACGATATGGAATGGAAATAAACTGAATTTACTCGGTTTATTGGATATTTGATGGTTGAATGTGCTTGATGTGAAAATTACATTAACGAACTGAATTATGGATGTCGAGTAATTTAACCATTGAAATGAATTGATTTGAATTCCAAATATACGTGGATTATTTGAAAAGGCCGAGTTAATTCCCATTTCAAATAACTGATCGACGGTTAGAAGTCGAAGATATGAAGACGGTGCAAGACCGATGATCTTCAGGTCGGATGGATGGCTACTGATGCCTTGGATGGGAGTTGCTGCCCTGAAGGGGTTACAGTGGTGGTTGTCCGGACGTACTTGTTGATCGTTCGGATGTGCGAGGAATAAAGATCCTACGGTTTCGTTCAGACCCAGAATGGACTTGTAAATGGATGTGTGTCTGACGTTGTAGATTGACAACGTGGCATACAGAGATGCAGTGATCAAAGCTTTTGTTGAAAAGCAGAGCTTTATGGTTGATGATCAAAGCAGAGCTTTAAATAGCTAGCTTTGTGTTTAGCGTTGTTTCGCGGGCCTCACGCCCCGGTATGACCCAGAAATGGGAGAGGACCTCAGGGAGGACCTACGCTTCTTTCTAGCTAGGAGTGGTGTTTTGGGTTTTACACGCCCGGGCATTTTACTTATGTGGATGATGGATAGCGAGGCGCCTCAGTTATATCGGTCGCTCCTGAACCGATGGTTTGGTCGGTATATGACCAGTTTACACCCCATAGGGTGGGGGAAACGCAGTGTTCAGGCATTTTAATCCACTCCGTATGGACCGGCCCTGACGATCCAAGGCTTGACTGAGCACTTTCCTGAGGCTCGGGCTAGAGAGTCTCGAAGCGGTAAGGACGATCCCTTGCCTTGGTTCATGACGGAAATCCAATTTCCAAATACGACATCATGCGGTTTTGATTGTATACCTATATATGGCGACATGATATATGGTACCACTACCGTCTATGATTGATACTTATGGTTGAAATTGTTTTTCAAACATATAAACACTTGTAATAATATCAAATGCTTTTATTTTATTCGTATCAAGCATATTTTGGCCATTATAAGTAAAGCTCTATCCTCCGGTTTGCGTTGCATTGTGTGATGGGAACTGAGTCTTATATTGGCTTCATTTTTATAAAAAGCATTGCGATGTTTAAAAGATTTACTTGTTTAAAGCACTAGCAATCCAATGGAGTAAACCCGTTCCGCATTAGCGGCGTGGTTCTGTGATTGTCCTTATTGTAAAATATGTTAAGTGGATTTCTCATACCAGTCCCATGACTGACTCGTAGTTTGTTTCACTTGCAAACTCGGGTGCCCCTATTTCTACACGGGCAATCTTGTATTCAGGTTTTAGCAGGCTCTTTCTGGATAGCTGGTGCTGAAGATGGATTCTATCATTTCTTTTTATACTGTTCAGCTCCTATTGTACATATTATGTTTTGATTCCGCTATAGACATTTATGTAAAGCTGAACTGTATTTTGTACTAAGTATGATCCTGTATACTGTGTAACTCTGATGATTATGTTTATCCAGTGTATTATTTGTACATCATCTGGTGTATTTATTTATTTTTGCTCTGTTGTGATCTGTTTACGTGTTATATTCCAAAGATTACCCTTGCCACCGTGGAACGTGGTTTGGGGTCGTCACAATATGGGCTAGCCATCAATAGTGATATAAAAATCAGACCTGTCGTATATCTCATAATGCATGGATAATATATAATAAGAAATATAAACAGTAATATAGTGAGAGATGATAAAATACAAAGCCACTTACATGTCATCAAGATTGCTGAATCATGTACATGAAATCCAATAATATCTAAATACATGACATCCTCACTACAACCTTTAGAGTACACTCATAACACTGAAAAAATATATATAAAAGTAAGTATATGCTATAGCTCCTCCAATCTCGTCTTCAGCTAGGCACCTCATATAACCTGACCTGATATCTAGTCTACTCATCAGCATCATCGATGAGTACCTAGGATAATAAGAAGAACATAAAATCTCGGGTCAGATAACAGTCAGGTGCGAGCGATAAAATCTACTAAGAGCTATACTACAAGATATGTAAATAGAAAGGTTATGTATTATACCTGACATGTCCTTACGACCAAAGAGTCAGCACATAATAATATATGATACTCGAAGAAATAGTGCTACACAAAGTGATAACAGACGAAGTGGGCGAAGTCATAAGATAAAAGAATCAATCTAGCCTTCCTGGCTCCCATCCTCTATCTGCTATAAGCCCCATCGATGATTGATTACCTAAGAAGTGAAGATGCAAGTGACAAAGCAACCATCATACAAACCCTAACTACCACCTTCTAAAGCTGTGAATCCATCGATACTCGTATGGCAATCCTCTCTTAACTAACGACTAATGGAAATCTCGGATCTAGTGTGACTCCTCCGTACATTCAAGAACCAATATTCCAGTACACTTCCCTTCAGGACCCAAGTGTATTGCAATTTTCGTGCCCCACTTAGTAAGTTAAGGTATATGATCTAGTTGTGCTTGCTGGACCCCATCTATCCAATAGATATGCCTTCAGGACCTAATCGTCCACTATATTATATTCTAGAGTCAACATTAGAACTCTCCGAGCTATCAATGATTCCTTGGCAATCCACCATCAGAGCCAATCTGCTCTATGTTGGAGAATGGAGTTTAGATGACAACAACCTTATTTCAATATTAATTGATTATAAAATATTTACCAACATCTATTTCTAGAACATATATATACATATATATGGAAGATTTATATACAGGATTTAAATACTGAAGACTATAAAATTTTAGAGTACCAAGAGATTTAGAAATCAAGAAAGATTCAAGACTCATGAGTTCTCAAGTTTTCAAGAGTTAAATACAAATATAGTAATAAAGTCTAGTTATATGTAAGATTCTGAATAGCACTCCAGGTTCAAATTAAAATTCTATTTTTCAAATTCTGGTTTGATATTCTAATTTTCAAATTCTAATTCTCAAAATTCAAATTCAAAATTCAAATTGTTTTATCTTACTTATGATTTCAAATATAAGTTTACATAGTTATATAGTTTTATAGCTTTATAGTTATGTAGTTTTAAACTTTATAAATTTATAAATATGTTTATACAATATATTACCATGATTTCATATGGTTTTATATTTTAGAATATTCATTTATATCACTAAGTTTTAATTCAAGAATTTCCAGAATAATATATGTGATTAAACAATTGAAAAATAACTTTAAAAATAATAAAGAAGGCACATATGTCGACATACATATAAGGCTATTTCGACATACAACTGTCAGAAATTCAAATTTCAAAGGATGTATCTTTTTACTATTTGAAACGTTCCAAAAGCATTGCAACCTTTCAAATCTTATAAATAGGGGTTGATTTCGAATTTTTTTGATGTATCTTCTTCTCCATCTTCACCCTTCTTTATCCTAGCATTAATATTTCATATTTTATTGATTTCTACACTTCCACTTTGCCAATTTCTGCTCTAATTATATGAAACTTCTTCTTTTCTCACTCTCTATCTATTAGTCTCTGAATTGAAGTGCTATTGAAGAGTTGTAAGGTTGTTGTAATCATTTGGGAAAGGGTGTGTTCCTTGTAGCCCTGAAATCAAGGAAAGGGAGCATTAGTATCTTTGTAACCGTGAAATCAAGGGTGCTTGAAGCAGTGTTAACCTTGTAGCCATGAAATCAAGGGGACTGCACTTGGATATTGATAATAATAAAACTCTGCGTAATCCAGCGTTGCGTGGACAAGAAATAGGAGTAATCCGAACCAGTATAAAATCCATTGTGTTCTTTCATTTTTTGCATTTTTATATTTATCGTTTTTTGTGCTTTTGTTTGATTCTATATCTACGATTATCTCTATTATGTGTGATTCATATAGTAGATCATTTAAGTTTAAGATTTTTGTAAATTCCTTATAAACACTATTCACCCCCTCAAGTGTTAGTCTTGCCTTAAGATCCCATTCCACATTCCCTAACAATTGGTATCAAAGCGTAGGTTTTCAAAAAGTTCATAATCTGATTTTTGAAAATATAAAATGGAAATCCAACACTAGTAACAATAGTTCTTTTGTAGAGGTTCAGTCCATTGTTAGACCATTATTGTTTAATGGCAGTAATTATTCATATTGGGCATGTAAAATGAAAATATATTTATAATCAGTAAGTTTAGACACATGGAATAGTACACAGACTGAGTATGTTGAACCCACAACTAATTTTGGATAATGGACTAATGAACAAAAGACTGTTGCATAAAACAATTCTAAGCCATTAATATCTGTTTATTATATAGAAATGAATTTAATAGAGTGTCAGTTTGTAAATCTACTTATGAAATTTGGAGAACATTACAAGTCACTCATGAAGGAACCAATTAAGTTAACCAGATTAAGATATCAATGTTAATTAATTAGTTGAGTTATTTAAAATGAATGAGAATAAGTCTATATCCGATATGAATTGCAGATTTCAAGAGATAGTGCATTCAATAATCGCATTGGGAAAAACTTATTCAAAATTAGACCAAATTAGAAAAATATTCAGTTCATTGACTGCGGAATGGGATCAGAATACATTGGCAATTGAAGAAGCCCATAATGTCAGTGAAATGAGGATTGAGGAGTTATCGGGAATTTGATGTCTTTTGAAGTCCAATCACAGAAAAGAAAGGAAAATAAGCCAACCGAAAAGAAATCCATAGCATTTAAAGCAACAACAAATGGTTCTGATTTAAGCAGCGAAGATGATGAAGAAATAGCCTTAATGACAAGAAATTTCAGAAAATTTCTGAGATATAGACGGAGGAATAATTTTCAAAGAAATAATCGAGGAAATTCAAGAAGAAATAAAGATTGATGTTATAACTGCACCAAACCAGGCCATATAAAGAGAATGTGTTCATATCCAGATAAATCAAATCAACAGACAGACAATAATAATTCGTGGAAGAAAAGAAAAGGGCATACACAACAAATTTAGACGATTCAGATTTGTCATCAAGTGATGAAGAGCCAGAAACCGGAAATTCAAATATGTATTTCATAGCAATTCAGAATTCAGAAAATATTGAAGAAATGGATCTAAAAACTAGGTACGCCTTAATTAGTTTTTAATATTTTGGTTGATTGGTTGTTTTGTTTGCTTTGTTTTGAATTTGAAATTTTAACTTTAAAATCCAAACTTTAAATTTAAAATTCAAATTCAAATTTTGAATTTTGAAATTCAAAATAATAATAAAATTATGGTTAGTAAAATAATAAAATATACTTTGGATGTTTGTCAGTATTAATTCAGGTTATAATAAATTCTAAAATATTACTCGATAATATAATAAAACCAAAGGACAAAACAACATATCATTTGAAATTCTGCATGTACATCGACATATAGAAGGGCATGTCAACATAAAGACCAGAAAATGAAATTCAAAATTTGAGTTTCAAAAGTTAAAACTTTCAAACTTCTCTCCAACTTTTCACCAGCTCCCAAGGTCTGAAAAGAAGTCATTGATTTCAGAAAAGTTCTGCTCATTCAATCTCTATTTATATATCTATTCAATCTTATTCTCTTTACCTCTCATTCAAAATTCAAACAACACTCTTCATATCTATTCTCTTCAAAAACAAATCTCTAATGTCTTCCTCTAGCACTCCTCAACAATGAGATTACCCATAACCATCAAAAGATATCTAAATAATGATAGAGAAGTAATCAAAACCTATGTTGACTACATAGCAAATGCAAAAGTCAATAAAGGAGCTTATGCCATCTTTGGATATTTTCCATATTACGATCTTCCTTCTCTTTTCAATCATAATGAAGTCTTAAGTTTGGTTGACGCTCAGGATAACGATGATGTATGTTACCCAAAACTCATCAAAACGTTCTATGCAAATCTCAATCGTGGCTTTTATGAAGGAGGTGAAAATCAAATATAGGGCAGCATAAAAGGCACACATATCATTCTAAACTGTGAAATATTGAGCAATACCTTAAATTGCAAAAGTACGGGCATGGATTTTTTGGAATTCAAAAGTGATGAAACGAAATTGGAAATCTTTCATTACATATTTGAAAGTGATGCTTACTTGGAATTCACAAATCGCTTTTTCTGCCTAAAAACAAGAATCGTAAACCTTCTCCTTCAACATACCATCACTCCTCGTTTCGAAAACTTCAACAACCCAACTCTCAAAGTCCAAAAAGATTTTTTTGCTATTACTGGTGGTTATGACATCAATTTGGCCGATATGATCTTAAAAGAACTTAAGGCCAAAAAATGTCAATTAGAGAAAATACTATTTATTATGAAGTTTAACTTACTCGAATCTTCAAATATTTCGGATATGATCTCAAGGGAGAGAATTTGTACCAAGGAAGGCGTTTGACTCCACAAATATACACTGTATGCAAATTCCACTCACTTTCAAGCCTAATTAGACATTCAAAGGCAAATAAGCTCGAATGCAACAAGAATAAGAGCCTACAGATATCGAAGAAGAAGAAGAAACTTCTTTAGAAAGTGAAAAGTGTCCACTCAATACTAGAACCATTTCCAAAGAGACGCTTGTTCAAAATCAAGTGAAAATATTCAAGAACCAAAAGAAGCTAAAAAAGATGCATACTTATATGTCTAGGTTCATTGGCAAAACAGGAAGAAAAATTGGAATTTCATCTTCCTCCTCATCATTTGCTGAAATCTAAGCCTATCTAGTTTAAGTTATCTTTAGTATTCGCTTTTATTTTCTTTCGAATCTCGTATCTAGTGTCTCCAAATTAGTTGGATGTATTTCCTTTCAAGTTGAAATGAATGGTGTTTTATTTTTGTCAAAACTATCTTTAAGTTATTGTAAAAACATTAGAATTTAATAAATTAAAATAGTTTAATAACAATTAACTAGAAATTGAAAATTTTCAAAAAAAATTGTAATGTATGTCGACATACATATATCACTATGTTGACATATAATTGCCAGGTTTTCAAATTTGTTCAATATTAATTAATTGATTATAAGATTTTTGGAGTACAGTTTTAGCGTACAAAGAGATTAGAATTCAAGAGAGATTCAAGAATTATGAGTTATCAAGTTTTTAAGAGTTCAAAACAAATATAGTAATAGAGTCTAGTTTATATGTAAGCCTCTGAATAGCACTCTAGGTTCAAATTCAAATTCTGATTTTCAAATTCTGATTTCCAAAATTTAAATTCTAATTTCAAATCATTTTTCTATCTTGCTTATGATTTCAAATATAAGTTTTAAGTTTAATATATAAGTTTATATAGTTATATAGTTTTATAGATTTGTAGTTATATAGTTTTAAACTTTATAAATTTATAAATATGTTTATATAATATATTACTATGATTTAATTTGGTTTTGTACTTTAGAATATTCATTTATAACACTAAGGTTTAATTCAAGAATTTACAGAATAATATATATGATTAAACACTTGAAAAATAATTCTAAAAATAAAAATTAAGGCACATATGTCGATATACATATAAGGCTATGTCAACATACGACTGTCAGAATTTCAATTTTGAAAGGAAGTGTCCTTTCATTATTTGTAACATTCTAGAAGCATTGCAACCTTTCAGATATTATAAACAGTGGTTGATTTTGAATTTTTTGATATATCTTCTTCTCCATCTTCACCCCTCTTTATCCCACCATTAATATTTCATATTTTATTGATTTCTACACTTCTACTTTGTCGATTTCTACTCTAATTATATAAAACTTTTTCTTTTCTCACTCTCTATCCACTACACTCTGAATTGAAGTGCTATTGAAGAGTTATAGGGTTATTGTAATATTTGGGAAAGGGCGTGTTCCTTGTAGCCCTGAAATCAAGGAAATGGACCGGTGGTAACCTTGTAGCCATGAAATCAAGGGTGTTTGGAGAGGTGTTAACCTTGTGGCCATGAAATCAAGGGGATCGTATTTGGATATTGATAATAATAAAAATTCGGCACAATTCAGCGTTGGGTGGGACTGGACGTAGGAGTAATACGAATCAATATACGATCCGGTGTGTTCTTTCCTTTTCTGCATTTTATATTTATCCATTTCTATGTTGCGTTTGATTCTGTGTCTGTGACTATCTCTTTTGTGTGTGGTTATATAGTAGATCATTTAAGTTTAAGATTTATGTAAATTCCTTATAAACACTATTCACCTCCTCCCCCCTCTAGTGTTAGTCTTGCCTTAAGATCTGCATTCCGCATTCCCTAACATTATATCCACAACTTGAGAATCTACTCAACCAATCATCATCGAATAGCATCGTCAACTACGAACTGCATCACTAGTAGTTATCTACGTCACTCCGCATTCCAGCCATAGTTTTCCCATCGAGTCACTCCTCATTTGGGTCTCATGTCGAAGAGTTTATTACTCAATCATGCAATAACTTTAAAAACTAGAGCAGTAACTATCAAACCAAGACAATCACCATGATCCTAAAATCATCTTCTTCCTCCCATATGGATTGCATGTCCATACGACCCCTCTTGATGGATGGGTACTAGTCCACAGGCTATGGACCAGTACCGATCCATATACTTAGCCAATTTTTGGCTAAGTACTTTGAATCCTCGAAGTACATCTTCCCTAGGCTCCATTTACTACCAGTCCATCATGGCTTCCTATCAGTCCATGACTTAGAAAAATCTTCATGTCGCATGTCAACTCTGTTTGACCCCAAAATTTGCATAAGACCTGCAAATCCCTTTTGGAATCCACATAAAAAGTTTGGAGGAAAAATAAAGCTTCTCCATTGACCAATACTGATTCATGTACGTAGCGTATTTTGACCTTAAATTTTTTTGGGCATTTTCCCGCCGCCTTCTAGAGCTCAACCCCCAAATTTTGTGCAATTTTGATGAACCTTGATCCTGTTGCGCTCCAATCTTCATCCCCAGACTTAATTTATTTTTTTCTAACACATAAAATCAAGTATAGAATCTAAGCAATGATTTCGACTATTCAAAAAACAAACATATGAATTGACAATCATATTCAAACACCCAAATTCATATATAACATGAAACAATCATTCATATGCATAGATTAAGTGTATATCTAAATGCAAATGATTTTAAACTTATCATTTTAATCCAATTTTCACTAGTTTTAGTACCCCTAAGGTTTAAAAATGGTATTTAACATATATGATCATGATTCGATGTGATCTAACATGTAAATGTGCTAAAAAACCTAATCTAAGCATATAATGTAACATAACATTGTGAGAGATCTAACTCAACAAATCAATGAATCTAATGAAGATCAAAGTTAATACGATTCGAGCAACCAGGAAATGGATGTAAACAACCCCAAAATAATGCAAAATGTATAAATCAATGTTGATCTAATCTGTTCTAGAAATTTGGAGGAGATTGGAAGTGATTTTGAATGTGTTTTGAGGTACTAGGATGAAGAGCTAGAGAATCTTAGTTCTTGTGACTACTGGACAAATGAAGAGAAATTCCCAATTGATCTCCTCAGCCTCCTATTTATACCATAAGTCATTAACCTTAATAGGCTTAACTAATCATGCCATTAGTCTGCCTAACAATCTTCTTAACCATCCAATAAATCTTAAAACTGTTGTATCTCCCTAACCTCTTAATAAAACCATTAATGTGACAAATCTATGGAATGACCATCCATCAAATGTTCCCAATGGAAAAGGTTTGAGTGTCTAATTTTGTACTAATCAAAAGATACGGCCAGAACAAGATACCCATGGGTAAAACGAGTACAAAAAATCTGGCAAAAATCATAGATGTGTAAACACCAAACTAGCCATATCTAAATATATGAGAATGTACGACCTTGTGTGATTTAAATAGAATTACTTTACAATCCTCCGATATGTAAAATATGAGTTGTTACAAGTGTCGATCATTAAACGAACCAATGATATGTTTCCCAAGTCATCGTATCATAGTCCAATAAGTCCAATTCGTGTTACAACCATGGGTCTTGAATCCCTGACCTCCCATTAAGAAACACCATGCACAACCAATGTGCTCAAAGACATTTTTTGTTAGATTTTCGAGAGGGGTGCTACAGACTACCCCCTTAGAAGCCCAACATCCTCAATGGCTCATATCATACGCCACCTAGAACGTTGTGCATGTAACCCACATCAGTACCACACTAACTGGCATCGCAACATTACACACACAATTCCAGCTGGGTATAGATTCTGATACTAGTTATAACAGCATTTATCCACAGGTAGCAATCACCATACCTTAGACTCTATTTTACGGCCAGCCTCTCGATTGCAATCGACCCAAGTCGGGACATGTAGGAGTAAAAGTCAATGGTTTGCCGTCGATCACAAGGGGAGAACCCCCTATCACATACATCACGAAACTAACTTTGGTACTGATGGCATAAGGAACCGGTTACTCGCACATGCCAATTCCCGATGGGATGATGTCACGTAAACTATCCAAATAAACCAAGCAATCCAGATGCAGGAATGTAGAAACGTAAATAACACCAAGTTTATAGTTGTTCAACACCAACTCCTACGTCCACTTCATAGCAACTATTCATCACTGTAGCTACAGTTATAAGGTTAATCCAAGTTCAAACACTTTGAATTTAAACAGTTATGAGTGGAAAGTGGCAAAGTCCTTTCCAACTTCCTACAAGGCCCAAATAGCCATTAAAATCTTCCTAAGTCCAAATAGTTTCAAGTATGTTCCAATGTCCAAAAAGCAAACCAGTCTAATTCAAATGCCCAAAATGTTGTTAGGAAACTTCTAAGTGAAATTTATAAGTCCAAGAGATCTTCCAAAGCCATAGAAATCTAGTAGAAAGCCATTAAAATGCTCCAAAAGAACCTTCTCGCATATAGGAATGAAATAGCCAAAAGATCCTGAAACAAGCCACCACATTGGATATTTACAAGAGTGGGGATACAAGATTTCATATCCTAGGATCGGTCCGTATCCTGGGTACTTAACCAATTTCTGTGGTTCTTCTTCACTTTGAAACAACTCCAACACATGCCAAGCCTAATACGAAAAACTGGATACAAGCAAAACTTCATATCCCCATGGAGTTAGAGAGTTCGAGCCGATTCAAGTTGTCACTTCGTATCCCTGCATCAGATATGAAGAACCATAACAGTGTCGGACATGAAATAAGCAGTTGTATCCCCATCCTTGCACAAAATGCCATCATCTAGAAAAGGAAAACCAAATATGTAAATGGGATTTCATATTACCTGCATCACCATATTTCGTATCCCTAGGTGGGATACAAAATCTCAAGAAAACCGGAATGCGAAATAATTTATCCTCGTATCCCATGCCTTAGAAAAATCCTCGAAGTGCCATGCCACGTTTATCCTTAAAGGGTATACAAAATCCTATAAAGAAATCGAAATACAAAAATACATTTCATATCCTATGCCTTGATGTTATTTCCAAGTGCACATACCAGATACGAATTTGTATCCCGAATGTGTGATATGAAATGTGTTTTTCTATCATGCGCCTTGCCAACTCTCGTTTCCCTGAGTGGGATACAAATTCCTATATTTGTCGAACTGTAGACGAAATGACCAAATAGAGATGGGATACAGAAGTACCCACTATGATTGGCATATGAAATATCCTGGTGAAACTAAAATGATGATCCGAAGTAACTAAGCCAAGGGGTTGACCCGAAGAAAGACGAACCAAAGTATTGAAGTGTAAATGCCGATCCTAGTATGTCGATTCGAAAGCTATCAAACTGAAATTGTTAAGCTAAGATAGCACGTCAAGCAGCTGACTTTATCGAACTGAAGTATTTATCATATTTTCAACCTCTCCGAACACTCCGCTACTTCGACCAAATCACCCTATAAGCGTATAAGTCCAAGATGACCAAGGAATGCCAGGAAAAGTCCAAGACGCTCTTGCCAAAACCTGACAAGAGGACCAAGGAAAGCCAGAAAAGTTCAAGACGCCCTTGCCAAAACATGACAAGACGACTAAGGAAAGCCAAACAGGTATGGACCTACCCACCACTAGGCAAGGCGACCTTGCCAAGTCCTGACAAGACGACCTATCCCTTCCTAAGCAAAGTCCTAATAGGGACTAGATTTTTATACTTAGCAAGTAAAGTCCTTACTATGCCAAGTCCTTAAGGTTTGAAATTCTAATTTTAGATTTTCATACTCCGCATGCAGCGTCCCGACGAGAAAAGTAATTTTATTAAAGTTCTCAAGAGTTGGAGTTTTTAGCAAAGCCAAAGGAAAATCTAGCGGCTTATCATTGAGTAGAGAGCACGCCTATGTATGTAGGTAGGTACATTTAGCCACTTCCGATTTCAAGTTCATTGAGCTATGTTAAGTCTGAAGGGGATGGACTAGCATCGGGTATAGAGCATGCCTTGGGGTCGCACCGGTTCCCATACATGGGTAAGACGAGGTATTCATCCTTAAGCCAAAAAATGAAAATAAACAAAGGAGATTGGATGGTTTATCGCCCATAAATATTATGTCTTGGGACTAAGACCTAATCCCATACATGGGTAGGCAGGCTTAGCCCTCCAAACTCCGGAGCCAGGTACCAGAAACAAGTGAAGGAAATAAGAGGGTTTATCATCCATAAAAAGAATTCCTAAAGATTAAGACCTAATTCTGTATATATGAAGGCGGATTTAGCCCCCCGAAAGTCCAAATTTAGCTAACTATAGATGAAAGTAGGAGACTAGACGTTATATCGTCTGCAAAGAGAATGCCTAGGGATTAAGACCTAGTCCCATACATAGGCGGACTTAGGCCTTCCGATCTCCAAGACAGGTAACCAGGGACGAGTAAAGAAAATTGGATGGTTTCTCGTCCATAAAGAGCATGCCTAGGGAGTAAGGACTGATCCCGTACATGGGTAGGCGAACTTAAGCCATCCTACAGTCACGTAAACCAAAGAGGTTAGCCAATCACAAGGCAGATGGTCCATAGTCAGGTACAGAGCATGCCTAAGGATTAAGACCTCATATCGTACGTGTGTGACTGACATGAAATCACCCATAACTAGAAAACCAGAGGTATAATATCCAGAAACATAATATCCCAAAGGGCCGGAGCCAATGTAACCAAAGTGGAAGATGAAAAGCTAGAGTTTAACCACCAAATAGCCGAAATACATAAGATAGAGACCCAGATAAATATAGGGTCATATCCACGTGACGGAAGACTGAATAATCACATCCACAGTCCAAAAGACAAGAGTACCAGAAAACCAAAAACATAAGTGCTAGAATCCAAAAGATGGAATGCCACAAGACTAGAATCCACAAAGCCAAATTTCAGAGTGTGGAGATATGAAAAGCTAAAGAACATAAAAACCAAGAAAGCTAAGATCCAAGAGATGAAAAACCATACATTCCAAAAAACCACATAACTCGATCACCAAACCTCCAGCAACATATCCCAGTGCATTCCTACTCCGAGCTGAAGCAGGAAATTGTGTTAGTCCCGGTACATATGATAAATACCAAAATACTCCACCGGCTCGCCACGTCTGATGCATTGTTCAATCATATTCTGAAGATGCCTTTAATCAATCGTATCATAAAGCAATGCCTACCAAAATCCTTCTCCCTTTGGGTCGACTCCCTCGCGGGAGGCTTCCTAAAAGGAGCAACCGGGTGGACTTCCAAATAATTCTCTTTCAAAGGAAGAGTAAGCTCCATGTATGAATTGATCTCAGGATGATTCCATTAATACGAATTTTGATCATTTCCAAGAGCAACCGTTCCTTTGTAACGACCCGGAAAATCTGAACCAATTTAAAAATTTTAAATTGGCTAAAATAATGGATTTTAAATATTTAAAATAAATGTTTTAAATAATAGCAATGAAAACTGAGTTTGAATCGACAATTGAAAACGAATATAATTAATTCTAATTATAAACAAGGCCTGGAATGGCGCTGCAGTTTCAAAAATTGAATTCAAACTTTGTCGGACTGTACCGGGTGCAAAACAAAACGGATTTGAGTGAAACCAAAAATATTTAAATCTGTTAGTGAATACCTTTCTAAAGAATCTAAAAAATTGAAGTTTCATAGCGGAAAGCAAAAGTTATGGCCAAATGAATTTTCAGAAAGGTCGCTATGGAATTTATATAGCCCATGAAATAGGCATTTTGCAAACGACCTTGGAATTCGATGAAACCACTTTTGTTGGATCCGGGATGTGGAGTTATTGCTAGGTATCAAATTTCATAATTTTTGAAGCTAGTATGTGAGCGTGGCAAAGGAAAACGTGTTTTGGTCAATTACAATTAAATTGGATCGACCAGAAATGGGCCTTTTTGCAAACAGTCTCAGAATTCGATGAAACTAATTTTGTTGGGACCGTATCGTCAAAACATAGCTAGATTTATTTTTCTGGAATTTTTCGACTCAGTTTGTGGCCCTGGCAAATTGAAATGCACGTTCAAATCAAATATTGAATGTTTTATATTTTAATGTGAAGGAAAACTGACTGAAACAGTCGAATGGGCCTACGAAACATATCCCATTGTGTTCGGAATGGGGGTAAAACGCTTCGGACGACAATCGTTGGGTTTAGATTGGTGGTCGTGTCAGAAAACCCCTTTAAAACCCATTGGCCAATAGAATTATTTCTTCATAATTTAAAAAATAAAAATAAAATCAAAAATCCCCTCGTCTCCTTCACGATCGACGGCGGAAGCTGTTCAAGACTTCCAAGCCCGATCGCCGCCGCCAAAGGCGTTTTCGCCACCCCTTCCAGTTGACTTTTTTGTTCGCCTCCCTCCCCTCTTCAAATCTATACCTGAATCACCTCTCCCCGTTCAGTATTTGGCCAGATCGAAGTCCTCCAAGTAGCCGCGTTTCGAGCTCCGCCCAGGCCAGTAGCCGTCGTCGAGCTCCACGTCAACACCGCCGCCTGGAACCCTCTCGACCCCCTACCACGTGGCACGACCTGATTCCGTCCTCGTGCAAAGATCTGCGAGCAAATTCAAAACCTAGTTTTGAACATCGAAGGAGGTATGCGGCTTTGATTATTCTGAATTGAAAATAACACTTTTAAGCGATGCAAACTTCTAAAAATCATATCCTTTTCGTTTCTTGACGAAATTCGATGAAACAGGAAACATCGTGACCGTGTGGACGTCTTCTACATTCTAGAAGAGACCGCATATTTTTCTGAGCCTTCTGCTATTTTTGGTGGAGTGGAACCCAATGTGAGATTTCTAATTTATAAACGATATAGAAAACGACGATGTATAAATTATATAGTCGATGTATGGGTTATATAAGCGTTGTACACCTCATGTATAAGCGTTGTATAAGTTGTACGTTCGATGTATAAGTTATATATGCATTGGAAAAAAAAATATGTGTTGGAATAGAAGTGAATTGCTATATATAAATATATATATATATATATACGCCCCTCGTCCACAAACCATGGACAATATT
Source organism: Allium sativum (assembly GCA_030737875.1). Classification (NCBI taxonomy): domain Eukaryota; kingdom Viridiplantae; phylum Streptophyta; class Magnoliopsida; order Asparagales; family Amaryllidaceae; genus Allium; species Allium sativum. Next base: position 877,197,727 of record CM060912.1, on the reverse strand, counting down.
TATTGGTTGTGATTGGTGTGAAAATGGATTGATAACGAATGGTTGATTGGAATTGTTTGTGGTTGATATTGATTGATTGTGGTTGAAAAATAACCATTTGTGGTTGAGAAATATTTGGTTGCAACCACATAGGATTAGTTTGTGGAAATGAAAAATATATACATGCCGCCTGCGTGCGAACTAGATGCATGATTCCCCATTGTCAAAAACCGCGAGGTTTTAAGGTAGAGTGAGGAGCCGTACTAGGGACAGTCCCGGTTTTAACTACCCTGCCGTTATGCTGCCGAAATTTTGAATAATATTCATGTGTTTGAATTATTTTCATTTGTTGAAACTATATTTATTCGTTGAATAGAAAACCTTCATGTGTTGAGTCGATATTCATTCGTTGGATAGAAATTCATGTGTTGAATGGTATTCATATTTTGAAAGAAAGTGTTTTATAATGAAAATCCAATTTTTATCATCGATATGAACTATATAAAATGATCTCGTTTTGAAATAAATTGTTTTATAATAAAAATCATACCTTTATTACCTATATGAACTATATAAAATAAAAGTGTTTTGAAATGAATTGTTTTATAATAAAAATCACATTTTTATTTTATACATGAGTTGTTAAATATAGTGAAGTGTTGAAATAGAAGACAGTTAGATAAAATATCATTTTTATCAAATGTATGAAAAGAATATAGTTTGGAAATCGAAGAATCGATATATATATATATAAATAGAATTGAAATATATCGAAAAACGACGCTGCAGTTCGTATTTGGAAACCGTGATTTCAAACGATTAGTACGGGAGATCCGACCATCGGATTTTCCTGAAATCGCAACCGTTGGGTTCGCTTTAGAAAAATCTTTCCAATGGCACCAACTTTGTAAAAATCCAACGGTTTGATTGTCTGGAATGTTTAATTCAAATCTGAAGAAAACAGCGCCTGAATCGATTATATATATATATATAAATATAAATATAATTATATTTAATCGAATAACGACGCTGCAGTTCGTATTTTGAAATCAAAACTTCAAACGATTATACTGTGAGATCCGACCGTCGGATTTTCCCGAAACTGGAACCGTTGGATTCGTTTTGAAAAGATCTTTCTAATGATGTAAATTTTGTGAAGATCCAACTGTTAGATTTTCAGATATGTGTAAATCAAATCTGAAGAAAAACAGCGCCACGGCCGCATTATGGCCCGAAGCGTCATTTTGAATAGATTGGCTATTTTAAAATAAATAAAAATAGAGATAAATCGTTATAAAATATTATAAACGATATGGATATGAAATTTAGAAATTAACTGAAGGTTGGCTAAGTCGAATGGTTTCCTGGGTGTTGATCTGATGTTGGTTTCGGCCTTTGGGGTTAATATTTGGGAAATCGTTCTCTTACTGATTGACGGTTAGTGACTAATAAATTGAAATGATGCGTATGTATGTTAGTGTTGCACTTGTTTATTATATACGCGAGTTGCTCAGAAAGACCGGGTTTATCCCATTCTGAATAACTGAATCGACGATAAGGAATTGAAGATGAAGACGGTGGTCGAAGACCGGAGATCTTCGCCTCGTTTGGATGGTAACCGAGGTCCTAATTGGGAGGCATCCCGAAATATGGATAATGAGTGGTGATCGTCCAGACGTACGTGGTGATCGATGGGTTTGCGAGGTATATAGTGCCTCCGGTTTCATTCAGACCCAGAACGGACTTGCAAATGGACAGTGTGTCTGACATTGGAATTTATTCTGTGTGATTGATAGCCATCAGTTGCACGGCGTGAGTTGCCTGTGTGGCATGCTAAGATGCAGTGATCAGGGCTTCTGTTGAAAAGCAAAGTCTTGTGGTGATGATCAAAGCACCGCCTGTGTGGCGTAGCTTTGTGTATAACGTGAAATCGCGAGCCTCACACCCCGGTATGAACCAGAAACGGGAGCAGGACCTCAGGGAGGGCATGCGTTTCTTCCTAGCTAGAAGTGGCGTCAGTGGTTTTACACGCCCTGACGAATTTGACTTATGTGGTTGTTGCTGTTGCGAGGCGCCTCGGTTAGATCGGACGATCCGGGTCCGATGGAGTCATTCGTTGGCTCATTTACGCCCTAAAGGGCGGGGAAACGTATTGTTCAGGCATAACAATCCACCTCGGTGGACCGGCCCTGACGATCCAAGGCTTGCCTGCGCGCTTGCCGGAGACTCGGGCTAGGCAGTCTCAAATTCGGTGATGACTATCTTTTGCCTTGGTTCATGACGGAAATCCAATTTCCAAATACGACATCGTGCGGTTTTGATTGTATACCTATATTTGGCGACATAGTGGCATGGGACGCTCATGTCGTCTATGATTGATAGTTATGATTGGAAATTGTTTTCAAAACATATAAACACTAGTAATAATATCAAATGCTTTTGTTTTATTCGTATCAAGCATATTTTGGCCATTATAAGGTAAAAACTCTATCCTCCGGTTTGCGTTGCATTGTGTGATGGGAACTGAGTCTTATAATGGCTTCATTTTTATGAAAAGCATTGCGATGTTTCAAAGAATGATTTGTTTTAAAGCACTGGTGATCCGATGGAGTAAACCCGTTCCACGAAAGTGGCGTGGTCCTATGATTAACCATATTTCAATTGTGTTGAGTAGATTTCTCATACCAGTCCCATGACTGACTTGTAGTTTGTTTCACTTGCAAACTCGGGTGCCCCTTTTTCTACACGGGCAACCTTGTATTCAAGTTTAGCTGGTTCTTTCTGGATAGCCGGAGCTGAAGATGGATTCTATCATTTATCTCTTTTTATGTTGTTCAGCTCCTATTGTACATTATGTTTGTTTTCCGTTGTAGACATTTATGTATATCTGAACTGTATTTGTACTATGTATGATCCTATATACTGTGTAACTCTGATGATTACGTTTATCCAGTATATTCTATTGTGCATTATCTGGTGTATTTATTTATTTCTGTTCTGCTAATATCTGTTTCTGTGTTATATTCCAAGGATTACCCTTGCCGCCGTCAGTACGGGGTTTGGGGTCGTCTCATCCTTTGCCAGAACTGGACAATCCTTCGCCCTAAACTGAATTATGCTCGAGAATTTTATTGTAGGTCCTCACATCCTGTGACGCCGCATCCCAAGACCCATCCTAATAAAGATCACTAGTAGGTAATGCTATCTATTAGAGCGGAAAATAGGGATGGTTAAGGGCGACCACTCATAGATTTGCATTAGCAAGTCTTAAGCACGTCAAGGAAGTGCTCGTAAATTTTCTTTCAAGAGGATACTTGATTCTTACTTAATACAATTCTACAGTGGCTACAGGATCTTCTCAGAACACAGTACATATAAAAGCAAAATCACAGTCCATAAAAAGTTACACAATAATACATCGTTAGAGTTCAACCATTACATGTGCTAAATTAAGAATAGATACAAATCACTCACCTGCAATAAGATACAACAATTAAATAGAAGAAAACTCTACTACTCGATCTCAACTAGAAGCTGCTATAGGATGGATATCCCAAAGAAATACCGCTAAGCCCAAGCAAAGCGACCACTCCCGAAACATCACGGTTTGACCCAAGGAATACACACACGGGTCAGTCAAGTTTACAAATCAATATAAGAAATAAATGAGCACAAGATATACAATCGTTACCCTAACAGTTGTGAATATGATGGCAAAAAGCGGGTTTTAGATCACATATTATGATAATGGAATAAATGTACAACTCTCGTGGATTAGTATTAGGCTAAGTACATCAACGTACTCGGGCCGCAATGAAAACAAAACACTGAATTCATTGAAACCATCGTATACATCTCAAGCGAGTTAAATTATCAGTGAAGAGAGTACTCCACACCAAAGCATCTAAATCTCAAAATATGATTGATTAGAAATCCAATTGCTCTTTGCAAATATATGAATATCCCGATTGAGTTAAAATCATCAAACCCAAATCATAAAAAAAAAAACATAAGAAATGTGCTCATGCCATAATAATAAAGCCCATTCCAAGCTATAATGTTGCTCATCCCAAGCAATAGCCAAATATTAGCAAATGAAAAACCATCACCATCAAATCATAACATGAAATCATCATAAATAATGTGCACGTGCTATTTAGTAAATTATAGCCCACCCCGAGCTATAGTATTTCTCATCCCAAGAAATAGCCAAGTACTTATACGTATTGTAATTTAGGTGCCTTTCACTGCGAATAGCCCAGCCAAGTGCAATTTGGCCATCCCGATCAAGTGGATACATATACATGACTCCTTTATGTCTCGGCACCCCCTCCCGAAGCAAGTACTGGCTTAACATCCTCATAATGCATCATTGAATTCCAGTTAGTAACCGAAACAGCGATAATAGTGCTTCCCATACCACACGTTCTAACTGCTTGGTTTACTTGCTGCTCGTCAACTCCGCATTGGAAAACATAGAAAACACCAAATCATCATTAATTAGACATCAACTTCAATCTAACTATACCGGAATTAAGAGACTTCGTATTCTTCCATATCCCATACCATGGAGTGTACGATGTCGTTTAACATCCAATGCGCTATCCTGAAGGGTGCAAGATTGTGTAGTTTATATATAAGAAAATACTTGATTTCCAAACAAGTTATGAAACATTTTTACGAAATCAATAGTTTTCTTTCTTGGAAAGCTATAGATTTGAAGATAGGTTTTTCTACTATTGTTTTGAGACCGGTTAATGTTAAAAACTAACATTATAAACCTCATTTGGCTTCAAAACTATAACAAAAACTCAATTTATATGTATATCAGAAAACTAGTTTAAATCGTGCAATGTGTGCTCAAAACTCATCACTAAATACATAAAACCCAAATTATGCATTAGTCATAATTTAGGCTACTCCATTAATAAAGTAAGCCAAAATATAACACAAAAAGCATGGCTTAATAATAGATCAATAAAAGCATGAAAACACTTAAGGAAAGACGCCCAACTTTACACTAAGGCATGCACCGAGAAATCAATCAGGGTTGCAATTTTAAGAATAGATTCGAATGACCAAACGATCTCCGGTTAGTCTAAAATTTGATATGAACAAACTAGAAATACTTGACTTTCAAATGAAAAAGGATTCACTAAAATCCAACTTCGCGAATACGATATAGGGCTCCAAACTTGCACGTTGGACTAAATTTCAGCCCGGGCTAAAATCACTTCCACGTCCAACTTTGGGACCATGTTCGAACAGCCAAACGACCTCGGATTGACCTAAAAATTTGCAGATAAGTAGAAAAAGTCTCAATCTATACAAAAAAAGAATCGTCCATAACGGATCAATGATCATGAAGTTATAACAGCCCAAAGTTATACTTTGGCTGTGATTTCAGCAACTAAAATAAGATGAACAATAGTCACTTCCATGTTCAAATTTGGGACCTGGTTTGAATGGAAAAATGACCTCGAATATGCCTAAAAATTTACAGGCTTATAGACAAGATCCCAATCTTCAAAAAAAAATCACTCAATTCCAATAAAAAACGAAGGATATACAGCTCCCATAAGTTGTACCTAGGCACTGTTTTGTTCCAGGTCAATTTCATGACGAAACCCCAACTTTAGCGACTTGTTTACCTACACAGATCAACTCAAGATGATACCAAAATTTGTAGACATACTCACAAGAGGATGGAAAACAATATGCAAAAAGAATCAAGCAAAAACACTATAGGATCGGAAGGTTATGAAGGCTCAAACATGGGGTTTGCCCGTGATTTTTGCTTAACAACAAAATGACCAATATGACTCAGAAAAGCTACGTATTTTATACGGACAGTAAATTGATTCAACAAATAAAACTAAAACAATGTAAACTAGATAGTGTGAGTCGACCGACTCACATTGATTGGATTATAGAAATATTTCCATCAATTTGAAGCTGTAGATGGTAGATAAAGAGCATGGAACATCAAAAAAGTAACATGCAGCAGCTCTCTTTCTGTTGAAACCTACTGTAACTTCCTTCCTAAAACTTGAGACAGATAATAACTTGAAATATTGATTGGAGGTTCCGTCCAATTTGAAGAGAAGTTTTATTCCCTTAAAAAAACTGCAATTTCGACCTCGGTGCAGCAAGGATTTAGCTTAGCAAACTTATTTATTTTCCTTCGTTTTCTGCCTAGATCTAACCCAAAAATACTAGAGAAATGAAGATGTTATACCAATCAAAACTAAACCAAATGACATGAAATTTGGAGAAGAGGTGCTGGACTATATCCAAAACAATATACCAAAATTTGGAATTTTAGGAAATTTATTTGATTTTTCTAACAACCTATGTTTTTTATTTTTAGAGGAAGAGAAGTTCATTTTTCTTATTGAGCTTCATAAAGAAAAAGAAGAAGATGGAAGGAGGAAAATATACGTATCTTTTACAGTAAGTACCCGAAAGAAATAAAAAGGTGGAGGGAATGGGCAAAGTGCCCATCTAAGCCCAAGATCAACTTAATTATGTTATGCCCATCTAAGCCCAAGATCAACTTAATTATGTTATTCAAACTTAATGACACAATTTAAGTACTAAAACACTAATTAGCAACTTAATTTTTCTCTACCAATTTCTCTAAAACCACAAAACGCACTTACACACAAACATTTATCAAATTGTGTTAAATTTTATAATTCAACACCCAAACTAATCACATGAACATTCTTGCATTATTTTAATTATCAAGCTTAACGTAATACAACAAAATAAATGTATTTGTTAGTAATATCTCTATTTATTGGCATAATCTCTACCACACAACAAGATAATTATCACCAATGTGTCCTTTTAACAAAATAAATTATTAAACATGTCAAAACAATTTTTTAATTATTAAATATAAAAAAAATTATAGCCCAAAATTAAATAATTGCTTTGATAATCAAATATATAGAATTGTTGTTATCAAACGATAATAAAATAGTTATAACTCAATAATTATCACATAAACACTTCTACTCTTTATCTAAATCCCACAATACATATATATATACACACACACACAAACATATACATATGAGTATTGTTGGCATTTAAAACACCAATTTTCCAACTAATTAATGCAACAATGCTGCTGTACGTTCTATTAACTCAATAATTTAAATTTATTACCAATACTATAAATATTAATTCGCATCAATATTTATATTTTCATACAATCAACAAATCAATTTGTCCATTGATTAATATTTTAAAAGCCATATGTACATTTTAAATTCATTATTTTTATTTAAACACAATTCCTCTATTGATAATATTATTAAGATACATCTTTATATTTAGAACCCCAATTAGTAATTTAATAATTAAATCAACAATTTACCCTTTGATATTGAAAATACATTTCCCGTTAAATATAGGTTCCCAAAATATATTTTCAATATCCCCTTCAATTATTAAATTATGATCTTAAGATTATAGATTGGAATAATTCCTATAATTACAAAGTTATATAATTTGCCCCAAATAATCGATATAGAAATGCTCAAAACTATATTTTTCAAATTTAAATGTTATACATCTCACAAACTCTTATCACCAACATATTATCTTAAGAATCACAAAACCCATTAAATCCTTACTTCCCGGTTACCCGAAAATCCAGGTTGTTACAGACTCCCCCCTTAAATATATTGCGTCCTCACAATTTGTTAAAATTAGAACTTCATTAGTTTAGATTCTACAAGTTATTTATCTTAATTTTCTTCTTAAAAACATCTCGATTTAGGAAGCTAACACATGGAATTTAGAAATTTTCATCGTACTAAAATTTTAACATCAAAATCTCTCATTTGAACTTAACCAAATCTTAGATAAAGCTTTAATAATATTCATTAACTCATTAGTATCAAGCTTTAAACAACACAACTTACCTTTCACTATTCATATTTTGAAGTACACACTCAAGATTTTCGCTCCCACATCATTACTTGACGCTACATTACCTTCAGAATTATCTAAATTTTCTCAACTATGGTTGCTACTTGGATTTTTCAATCATCAAATAGCCTCGCCTTTCCCCGGGGTCCATATCTAATTCAATGGCGGCAATTTGTCAAGTATTTTTTTTGAACAAACAAAGGGTACTTAATTACATAATTAAAAAGTACAAACATTTGAGTTGGCCAAAAATTACAACATACACACAACAAATACTTTACAAACGGAAAAAGCCAACTCAAATGGGAGATAATACAACACTGAAAACACGTCAAAAGACCCACACTTATAACAACCCTTCAAAACTTGACTATGAAAATCACATGAATTTCAATACGATTGCCCAACAAGCATAAACAGAAAGATCTCACATGAACTTAAAAACTTGTCAAGTTAATGCAATTATGAATGTGTATCCCAAAAGTGACGCACTTGTTTTAGAAAGTCGTATATTTAAAACGCTACTATATTCAACCCATTTTAAATTTTCATTTACAATTTAATTAGAATAACATTAGACAACTATTTTCCAACAATCGTTCTTTGTACTTGGCTACGATGTCGACAAATCATCGTCATCACCTCGCCAAAGTCACTATACTACTTATCCCATATAGTGGCTTAACACCATCCCAATGTGGTAATCTTGTATTTTATTTTTGCATCCAACTTCATTTTCATCACTCATCTTCAGTGTCAGATAGTCTCGAATAAGCGTTTAAGCAATTTTTATCGATATCTTTGATCAGACGTATCGACCAAAACCCTTAAGACACTCATCAGACCATTCAACACCTAAAACAATAACCAATTTAATTTTCAGTATCGGTTTACAAAGTAATTAGCTCATCGATATTTGTTATTCCTCATTATTTTCATCCCTTATCCCATGCTTAATTACTTCAAAATTTTAGCACAACCGAAGTGATTCTTCTACTTTCACTGCTCATTCTAATTTACTTTATTTAAACTCTAATATTCCATCCTTAAAGTAAAAATCACCTCTAAATTTTAGGTATGAAATGCCCTCGAATTCCCTTTTACCAAACCCAACAACCAACTCAAATATCAAGGACAAGGTGAAAAAAATTCCCAAATTTTTTACCCGACGGTTCAAATTTTGAAAGATAAAGATAATGCAAAGATTCTCTTAACAAAACACATTACGAAAAGAGATATTAACAATGAAGTACTTATGCAATAATCCCCATATTCCTAGATGTATTCCTCAACCACAACGATCCTCACAACTTTCCGATAAGAAACTCAAGATAGGATAACAAAGGAAATGATAAAGTAGACACGATTGTTATTTGTAACGATACAGATTTCTCCCGGACCTAATCAATCGCTAAATTGACCAAGACCGTTTGAAACCCTGATACGCTAACTTTGGGCATACAACACATCGGAACAAATAACAAAAAACTTTTATTACATCATAATAATGCAACATCATAGTACATCGAATATAATAATATAACAATGGAAGATTAATTTACAAAAAAATTAATACAACCCGGCGGAAGACTATGAACGCTCTGGACATAACTTTAAGCTTCGATTCAGAATCCTGCTTAATTAATAAATATCTGCAAAACAAATCACTCGACTTCCTGTGTGGAAAATATGAGAACCCGAGTTTGCAAATGAAAACAAACTACGAGTCAGTCATGAGACTGGTATGAGAAATCTTACTTAACCTATTTAAAAATAAGGCTAATCACAGGACCATGCCTCTAACGTGGAACGGGCTTACTCCATTGTATTGCCAGTGCATAAACAACAACCGTAAATAAACTCATGGATCTACAATGCATCATACAACATGCAATTTTTTTTCCAATCTACCCATTTAGGCTTAATCCCTAAACTTAGATTTCAAAATCCAATTCACTTTACAGAAATTATTTCTTTGGACTTTATTTCCCAATTTCTTTTATTTCAAATCATTTGAAATACATATCTAGCTTTTATATCAAAGTAGATTTCACTTCGGGATCTCAAAACAAAATCTTTGGAAATATGAATTCCAAAACGTAACAATGTATACAAACAAGTATGAAACCAAATATCGGTCATGTTCCCTCAACCAAGGCTGTATGCTCCTTAACCAATATATACATGTGTTCATATACTGACTACACTAAAGATGCACCATCCCACCTATGGGGAAAACATACACCGTCCTCCATTTTTAATCACTCTCGGGTCACCCGATTTCTAGCCACATACTTGCTAAATCATTTTATATCCCGAAGTAGGGAAAATCATTTCACAACATAATAATCACAAGTACTTTCAAATCTATATAGATTTCCACTTCCAAAACATTTCAAAATTATCGGGTATAGCCCTCGAAAACCTTTCCGTTTTATAAAATATATTATAAAATGTTCCCTATCCAAAATCAGGAATACTATTCTTTTTATTTAATAAATATCATTTCGAAATCATTTATTAAATTTTGAAATAAACAACATCGCTAAACACCTTATAGTCAAATCGTGAAGTGTTCTACAAGGTGTTAGCACATAGACATTTTTACCCAACCTATTGCTAAATATAAAAGCATATTTTGCTCGTAAACTAGTCGAGCATAATCCAAACAATCAATCAATCACAATCCATATCAATAGCCAAGTATATTTGGTTCAATCACATTTCATGTTACAATAAAAGAGTATCTTATTGCCTACACATTTTCTACATTTCATGTTATAATAAAAAAAGTATTTTGTTGTCTACACATTTTTACATTTCATATGCATACAATAAAAAGAATATTTTATTGTTTTTAATTCCTAGGTTCATATGACAAATAAAAAGAAATTTTATTTGTGTAACACTTTCTATGTTTTCCAATGACAAATAAAAAGAGTATTTTATTTGTATACATAATTCTATCCCTCTAATGACAAATAAAAAGAGTATTTTATTTACACATGTTTTCTACTTTTCTAATGACAAATAAAAAAGAAGTGTTTTATTTGTATACATGTTTTCTACTTTTCTAGTGACAAATAAAAAAGAAAATTTTATTTGCATAACAATTACAATGTCTCTAATGACAAATAAAAAAGAATATTTTATTTGTCTAACAATTACAATGTCTCTACTGACAAATAAAAAAGAATATTTTATTTGCATAACAAATTCTATGTTTCTAATGAAAAATAAAAATATTATTTTATTTGCATAACATTTTTTATACTTCTAGTGACAAATAAAAAGAATATTTTATTTGCATACAAATTTCCTATATTTAATAAAACAAATAAAAATGAATATTTATTTGTACACAGATTTCTATCTTTAATATAACAAATAAAAATGAATATTTATTTGTACACAAATTTCTATCTTTAATATGACAAATAAAAATTAATATTTATTTGTATACAATCCCATATTTAACATGTCAAATAAAAATGAATATTTTTATTTGTATATAATTCCAATATTAACATGACAAATAAAAATGGTATTTTTATTTGACCACAATTTCAATATTTAACAATGACAAATAAAAAACAGATATTTTTATTTGACAACAATTTCAATATTTAACAATGACAAATTAAAATGAATATTTTATTTGGCAACGATTTCAACATTTAACAATGACAAATAAAAAATGAATATTTTTATTTGACAACAATTTCAGTATTTAACAATGACAAATAAAAAATGAATATTTTTATTTGACAACAATTTCAATATTTAACAACGACAAATAAAAAAATGAATATTTTTATTTGACAACAATTTCAATATTTAACATTGACAAATAAAAATGAATATTTTTATTTGACAACAACCTCAATATTTAACAATGACAAATAAAAGAATGAATATTTTTATTTGACACCAATATCAATATTTAACAATGACAAATAAAAAATGAATATTTTTATTTGCATACAAATCTAATTTCAACATAACAACTAAAAGTGACATTTTCATTTGCATAAACAAATCTATTTTAACATAACAAATAAAAGTGACAATTTCATTTGTTTACAAATCCATTTTAACATAACAAATAAAAATGATATTTTTATTTGTACACAATTTCTTACATTAACATGACAAATAAAAATGGTATATTTATTTGTCTACAAATTTCTATAATTCCATTATATACAATTAAATCAAACCGATCACAACAAAAAACATCAACCAATTTAAATCAAATCACGTGCATACAAGAATTTCTAAACACGATAATAATTAATTTATTTTTAATTATTTAAATAAGAAATCTCATTAAAGGTTTTGAATTTTCCTAAATTCGTAGCAAGCTCCATTTCGGTTCTGGTCTTTTCCATATTGAAGTGTTCAAAAAGAGGATTCCAGCGCAATGAATTTCGTAGAGTTCTGCGTCCGTATGAATAAGTTATGGCCAATTAAACGTTATATACATAATTAACTAATTAAATATATATTTAATATAATTACATTGCACATGAAAATCACGACCATTAGATTCTGATCCCAAGGCCACACAAATTTCCTTCTTCTTCGTGTATTCTCTTCAAGGTTCAATCGAAAAAAACTCGCACCAAATCCTCCCCTCGCGCACGCTCCACGTTCATTCGGTGGTCAATCCAACTCCGCCACACACTCCGCCTTGGCGGCGCCACTCCACCCATGCCACCACGCTTCACTCGCAGGTCCCCAATGCCGGAAAAGTGGCTTCGAACGCCACCTGATTGAGAGTGATTTCCATCCAAGATCGTACACGAGAATCGATCGCTTCCCAACCAATTTGAAGGCCGGAAGAAGTGCTACGAATTTGGTTTAGAAGTTGGGTTTAACTTCATGGTGGGTTGAGAGTTTTTAGCGAATCAAAAAGGAACACATCTGGCCATTATTTAGAGTATTCGGCGGCTCCAGTATAGGTAATTAGGGTTTAGATAGGATATGAAATACAGTGTATTTTAGGGTATTTATAGCGTATTTAATTTTATTTTATTTTAATTTATTTTTCTTCCCGAAAATATCCGTATGTTGATACAAACTCCAATTTAAACCCAGCGAGTGCCGCCCCTAGCCAAATACACCCATTCCGAACACAATGGAACATGTTTCGTAACCCAATTCAACTATTACGATCAGTTTTTATCAAAATTAAAATATATATCAATATAAATTGAATTTAAACGTACATTTTTATTTACCGTTGCCACATACTGACTCCAAAAATTCCAGATAAATAAATCAAGCTATATTTTGATGACACGGTCCTAACAAAATTAATTTCAATGAATTTGGGGACCGTTTGAAAAATGGTCAGTTTCTGGTCGATCCAATATAAATTTAAATTACCAAACACATTTAAATTTACTGTGCTCATATATTAAATTCAAAAATTATGGAAATTGGAATCTAGCAATAATTTGACATTCCGGATCCGACAAAAGTGGTTTCTTCGAAAACGGAGGTCGTTTGTAAAATGGCTATTTACAATATTAAAATATATATATAAATTCTATAGCGACTATTCTGAATATTTAACCTGCCATAACTTTTTATTCCCGCTATGAAATTTCAATTTTTCAGATCCGTTAGAAAGATATAATTAAACAGATTTAAATATTTTTGGTTTTACTGAAATCCTATTTATTTTGAATCTTGTATATTCAGTCAAAGTTCAAATTCAAATTTTCAAACTATCGCACCATTTCAGGCTCATTATATAATTAAAAAAAAATTATTCGTTCTAACTTCGATTTAAATAAATTTTTAGTCGTTATGATTTAAAATAAATAATTTAAATATTTAAATTCCATTAAAATTTCTAAAATAAAAATTTTAAATTGGTTCCAAAATTCTGGGTTGTTATAATCTCCCCCACTTAAAAACTTTTCGTCCTCGAAAAGGAACGGAGCTGAAAGTTGTTTTGACTAACCAACTCAATTTTCATTTTTTTATTGGTTTCAATAATTTTATTAGTTGAACTAATAATCACACAACACAATCATCAATCAACTAGTTGATTAGCTTTTCAAATATATATAACTTTTATACATTCAAAAATCATATTTTCTAAGAACGGATTATATATATAATCACAAATACGTTAATTATAAGCTTGCCACTCTCAATTCATTCTAGGGCGTTTCTAACTCCATCTCTAACGAGTTTCTCATTCTAGGATACTACTGATCCTATCTCTAATGAGTATTCTTTTATAGGACATTTTTAATCCTACCACTGATGAGTCCTTTGTTCAGTTCTAACGAGTTGTACCCCAAAGATTCGAGTTAACCAAGGCTCTGATACCAACTGTAATGATACGGATTTCGCCCGGAACTAATCGATCGCTAAATCGACCAAGACCGTTCGAAACCTGGATACGCTAACTTTGGGTATACAACACATCAGAACAAATAACAGAAGACTTTTATTACATCATAATAATGCAACATCAGAGTACAGAATATCAGAGTACATCGAATATAATAATACAACAGCGGAAGGTTAATTTACAACAAATTTAATACAACGCAGCGGAAGACTCTCAATGCTCTGGACACAGATTTAAGCTTTGATCCAGAATCCTGCTTAATAAATAAATATCTGCAAAACAAGCCACTCGACTGCCCGTGTTGAAAATATGGTCACCCGAGTTTGCAAGTGAAAACAAACTATGAGCCAGTCATGGGACTGGTATGACAAATCTTACTTGACCTATTTAAAAATAAGGCTAATCACAGGACCACCCCATTAATGCGGAACGAGTTTACTCCATTGGATTGCCAGTGCATAAACAACAACTATAAATAAACTTATGGATCTACAATGCATCATACAACATGCAATTTTTTTTCCAATCTACCCATTTAGGCTTAAACCCTAAACTTAGATTTCAAAATCCAATTCACTTTACATAAATTATTTCTTTGGACTTTATTCCTGATTTCTTTTATTTCAAATAATTTTAAATACATATCTAGCTTTTATATCAAAGTAGTTTTCACTTCGGGATCTCATAACAAAATCTTTGGAAATATAAATTCCAAAACGTAACAATGTATACAAACAAGTATGAAACCAAATATCGGTCATGTTCCCTCAAACAAGGCTGTATGTGCCTTAACCAATATATATGTGTGCACCTAACGGCTAAACTAACGATGCACCATCCCACCTATGGGGGAAAACATATACCGTCCTCCACTTTTAGCCACTCTCGGGTCACCCGATATCTAGCCATATAGTTGTTAAATCATTTTATATCCCGAAGTAGGGAAAATCATTTCACAACATAATAATCACAAGTACTTTCAAATCTATATAGATTTCCACTTCCAAAACATTTCAAAATTATCGGGTATAGCCCTCGAAAGCCTTTTTGTTTCATAAAATATTTTATAAAATTTTCCCTGTCCAAAATCGGTAATACTATTCTTTTTATTTAATAAATCTCATTTCGAAATCGTTTATTAAATTTTGAAATAAACAACATCTCTAAAAACCTTATAGTCAAATCATAAAGTGTTTCACAAAATGTTAGCATATAGACATTTTTACCCAACCCAATGCTAAATATAAAAGCATATTTTGCTCATAAACTGGTTGACCATAATCCAAACAATCAAGTAATCACAATCAATAGCCAAGTATATTTGGTTCAATCACATTTCATGTTACAATAAAAGAGTATCTTATTGTCTACACATTTTCTACATTTCATGTTACAGAAAAAAAATATTTTATTGTCTACACATTTTTACATTTCATATGCATACAATAAAAAGAATATTTAATTGTCTATACATTTTCTACATTTCATATGCATAGAATAAAAAGAATATTTTATTGTTTTCAATTCCTATGTTCATATGACAAATAAACGGAAATTTTATTTGTGTAACACTTTCTATGTTTTCCAACGACAAATAAAAAGAGTATTTTATTTGTATACACAATTCTCTCTTTCTAATGACAAAAAAAAAGATTATTTTATTTGCATACATGTTTTCTACTTTTCTAATGACAAATAAAAAGAAGTATTTTATTTGTATACATGTTTTCTACTTTTCTAATGACAAATAAAAAGAAAATTTTATTTGCATAACAATTACAATGTCTTTAATGACGAATAAAAAAATAATATTTTACTTGACTAACAATTACAATGTCTCTACTGACAAATAAAAAAGAATATTTTATTTGCATAACAAATTCAATGTTTCTAATGACAAATAAAAAGATTATTTTATTTGCATAACATTTTCTATACTTCTAGTGACAAATAAAAAGAATATTTTATTTGCATACAAATTTCCTATATTTAACAAAACAAATAAAAATGAATATTTATTTGTACACAAATTTCTATCTTTAATATGACAAATAAAAATGAATATTTATTTGTACACAAATTTCTATCTTTAATATGAAAAATAAAAATGAATATTTATTTGTACACAATTTCCATATTTAACATGTCAAATAAAAATGAATATTTTTATTTGTATACAATTTCAATATTAACATGACAAATAAAAATGGTATTTTTATTTGATAGCAATTTCAATATTTAACAATGAAAAATAAAAAATGAATATTTTTATTTGACAACAATTTCAATATTTAACAATGACAAATAAAAATGAATATTTTTATTTGACAACAATTTCAATATTTAACAATGACAAATAAAAAATATTCATTGTTAAATATTGAAATTGTTGTCAAATAAAAATATTCATTTTTATTTGTCATTGTTAAATATTGAAATTGTTGTCAAATAAAAATATTCATTTTTTATTTTTCATTGTTAAATATTGAAATTGCTATCAAATAAAAATACCATTTTTATTTGTTATGTTAATATTGAAATTGTATATAAATAAAAATATTCATTTTTTTGACATGTTAAATATGGAAATTTTCTATAAATAAATATTCATTTTTATTTGTCATATTAAATATAGAAATTTGTGTACACATAAATATTCATTTTTTTGTCATATTAAAGATAGAAATTTGTGTACAAATAAATATTCATTTTTATTTGTTTTTTAAAATATAGGAAATTTGTATGCAAATAAAATATTCTTTTTATTTGTCACTAGAAGTATAGAAAATGTTATGCTAATAAAATAATCTTTTTATTTGTCATTAGAAACATAAAATTTGTTATGCAAATAAAATATTCTTTTTTATTTGTCATTAGAGACATTGTAATGGTTAGACAAATAAAATATTCTTTTTTTATTTGTCATTAGAGACATTTTAATTGTTATGCAAATAAAATTTTATTTTATTTTCATTAGAAAAGTAGAAAACATGTATACAGATAAAATACTTCTTTTTATTTGTCATTAGAAAAGCAGAAAACATGTATGTAAATAAAATACTCTTTTTATTTGTCATTAGAAAGATAGAATTGTGTATACAAATAAAATACTCTTTTTATTTGTCGTTGGAAAACATAGAAAGTGTTTTTATTTGTCGTTGAAAACACAGAAAGTGTTACACAAATAAAATTTCTTTTTATTTGTCATAAGAACATAGGAATTGAAAACAATTAAATATTCTTTTTATTGTATGCATATGAAAGAGGATTTTCTTTTAAAGGGCAAACTTTGGAAATTTTTTGGTGCAAAAAATATCGAAAGTTTCAAAATTAGGGAGAAAGACACATTTACACTAAATGTGGAATTTAGGGGGGCCCACTAACCTTTTTTCACTTACACTATCATTTGGCCTTCTCATTAAATTCTAAACTTTCTATACTTTTCACCGAATTTTTTGTTAAGTTTGTCCTTCTCCCTATTTTTCACTATATGAAATGTATAGACAATAAAATATTATTTTTATTGTATGCGTATGAAATGAAAAAATGTGTAGACAATAAAATACTTTTTTTTATTGTAACATGAAATGTAGAAAATGTGTTGACAATAAAATACTCTTTTATTATAACATGAAATGTGATTGAACCAAATATATTTGGCTATTGATGAGGATTGTGATTGATTGATTGTTTGGATTATGCTCAACCAATTTATGAGCAAAATATGCCTTTAATTTAGCATTGGGCTGGGTAAAAATGTCTATGTGCTAACACCTTGTGAAACACTTCACGATTTGACTATAAGGTATTTAGCGATGTTGTTTATTTCAAAATTTAATGAATGATTTCAAATTGAGATTTATTAAATAAAAAGAATAGTATTTCCAATTTTGGACAGGGAACATTTTATAAAACAGAAAGGTTTTCAAGGGCTATACCTGATAATATTGAAATGTTTTGGAAGTGGAAATCTGTATAGGTTTGAAAGTACTTGTGATTATTATGTTGTGAAATGATTTTCCCTACTTTGGGATATAAAACGATTTAGCTACTATGTGGCTAGATTTCGGGTGACCCGAGAGTGACTTAAAGTGGAGGACGGTGTATGTTTTCCCCCATATGTGGGATGGTGCATCGTTTAGTGTAGCCATTAGGTGAACATATACATATACATATATATATATATACATTGGTTAAGGCGCATACAGCCTGGTCTGAGGGAACATGACCGATATTTGGTTTCATACTTGTTTGTATACATTGTTACATTTTGGAATTCATATTTCCAAAGATTTTGTTTTGAGACCCCGAAGTGAAATATACTCTTATATTAAATCTAGATATGTATTTCAAATGATTTGAAATAAAAGAAATCGGGAAATAAAGTCCAAAGAAATAATTTCTATAAAGTGAATTGGATTTTGAAATCTAAGTTTAGGGATTAAGCCTAAATGGGTAGATCGGGAAAAAAATTGCATGTTGTATGACACATTGTAGATCCACAAGTTTATTTATGGTTGTTGTTTATTCATCGGCAATCCAATGGAGTAACTCCGTTCCCCGTTAGCGGTGTATTTCTGTGATTAGCCTTATTTTTAAATAGGTTAAGTAAGATTTCTCATACTAGTCCCATGACAGGCTCGTAGTTTGTTTTCACTTGCAAATTCGGGTGCCTATATTTTCCACATGGGCAGTCAAGTGACTTGTTTTGCAGATATTTATTTATTAAGCAGGATTCTGGATCGAAGCTTAAAGCTGTATCCAGAGCATTGATAGTCTTCTGCTACGTTGTATTAAACTTGTTGTAAATTAATCTTCCACTATTGTATTATTATATTCAATGTACTCTGATATTCTATACTCTGATGTTGCATTATTATGATGTAATAAAAGTTTTCTGTTATTTGTTTTGATGTGTTGTATGCCCAAAGTTAGCGTATCCGGGTTTCGAACGGTCTTGGTCGATTTAGCGATCGATTAGGTTCGGGCGAAATCCATATCGTTACATTATTCTTCCACGTTGTAACACATGTACTATTCTGGTTCTATTCTATATCTAATGTACTTTGTTTGAACTTCTGCTCTGATACCATTTTGTGATGCTCCACCCCGAGACCCACCCTAATAAAGAGCATTACTAGGTAATGCTGCCTATTAGAGCAAAGAATAGGGCTGGTTAAATGCGACCACTCGTAGATTTGCATTAGCAAGTCTTAAGCACGTTGAGAAAGTGCTCGTAAATTTTCTTTCAAGAGGCTTGACATACTTGATTATTATGTAAAACAATTCCACAGTGGCTACAAGATAATCTTAGAATACAGTACATATAAAAGCACAATCGCAGTCCACAGAATAGTTACACAATATTACATCGTTAGAGCATAACAATTACATGTGCTACAATAAAATAGATACAACTCACTTTAGAATTTATATATTTTAATATATTTTAATCTACAGTACATTTAGAAAAGTCGTTGTAGAATTTATATATTTTAATATAATATATAGCCCTTAAAAATAGCCATTTTTCTAACGACCTCGGTTTTCGACGAAACCACTTTTGTTGGAACTGGAATGTCAAACTATTGCTAGGTTTCAATTTTCATAATTTTTCGAATTAATATGTAAGCGTGGCAAAGGTAAACGTGTTTTGTCAATTACAGTCAAATTTAATCGACTTGAAAATGGCCATTTTTCGAACAGTCTCAGAATTCGACGAAATTAGTTTTGTTAGGACCGTATCATCAAAACAAAGCTAGAAATAATTTTTTGGTAATTTTTAGAGGTCGTATGTGGCCCCGGCGTATTTAAATTTCAGAATTGGGCCACGGGGCATAGCCCATCGCATTCAGAAGGCGTCAAAACCTTAAGTTTGACACTAACTGGACCTGAATTGAAGTTAGTGGCTGAACGAGCCTTAGGGGTAAATTAAATAATATTTTAAAATAAATAATAGATTAAGAAAAAAAAAACCTAATTCTAATGTCCAGCCGCCGTATACACTAAATCAATGGCCGAGCTCTTCAGATCTTCAATCCCACTTTTCTCCTAATATAATCAATGAAATTCAAAATCTCAAAAAGGAGATTCAAGAGGGACACAAGCTCTGTAAGATGTACGGTCGAGATGGGTTTTTGAGTACTGCGGAGTCCAGAGTTGGCGAGGGAAGTGGCGAACTATGGGCGCGGAAACCAGGGCGTGGGGGCCACCGAGTTGATTGTCGATGGAGGTGCCGGAGCAAGGCGAGGTGGCGGTTCTCGTGGGTCTGTTCGATTGGACTCTGACAGCTCCAGGAAGGTGCGTCGGTGGAGTCCTCTTCTTCGATGATGGGTTTGGTTTGGACAATGTAACGATGGAGGAAGAGGAAGGTGTTTAACTGAAGGATTTATGTGCTTAATAAATTATTAATTATTTAAATTGTAATTAAAGTTCAAACCACTATAACTTCTTCGAATCAAAACAGAATTTGACGATTTCAGTCACGTTGGAATCGTGAAGAGGAGATCTACGACATGACGCTGACGAGAACTGAAACCGAGCATATCAAATTTTGGTCAAATTCTAGCTCTGAACTAATCAGAATTTAAATCATCGGTGAGAAATCTATTTATTTCTTTTTTTTTATAATTATAAATAATCCTAATTTATTGCCATCAATCTATAGTTAATCCCTGTTTGTTACTATTCATGATTTGTTCTGTACTGAATGTAATGTATAGATCTGCTTGTTGGGTGATGTTCTGTGTTGATAACATTGTTAAACCATATTGATTTGTAGTGATAACAAATAAAATGATATGTAAGGAATAAAATATCATTTTTCTTATAAAACGTTAGGTAAGGACAAAAAAATAAAAATAAAAATAAAAACATTTTTAGTCTAAAAATGTTGCTATAGAATAAAATCACATTTGTGGTTATAATTGTCACACTAGTATAAAATCACATTTTGGTTATAATCGTCACTTTTGTTGAATTAGAATTTACACATAAAATTTGTCACATTTGTTAAGATTAGAATTGACATATTAAATTTTCAATTTTGTTAAATTCAGTAATGACATATAAATTTGTCATTTTTGTTAAATTTAGAATTGACATATAACATTATCATTTTTATTTGTCAAGATTGGGTTAGAAATTGTAAACAGATAAATACTCATTTTATTTGTCATGTTAAAGTTAGAAATTATGTACAAATAAATTATTCTTTTTATTTGTCATATGAATACATAGAAAATGTATGCAAATGAATCCCTCTTTTATTTGTCAGTAGAACACATAGAAAAGTGTTAACATTGGAAAATATTCTTTTATATGCTGTTAGAAAAGATTTAACCAAAATTTACATTTTTGGTCATTAGAAAAGATTTAACCAAAATATACATTTTGGTCATCATGAAGAAAGATCACATTTATATGTAATGAAATTAAGAATAAAAGACACATTTTTGTCCAAATATGTTTATAGAAATAAAAAAGAGATATTTTTGTACTTATAAAAGGATAGAAATAAAAGACACATTTTTGTCCAAATATGTTTATAGAAATAAAAAGAGATATTTTTGTACTTTTAAAAGGATAGAAATAAATGACACATTTTTGTCCAAATATGTTTATAGAAAGAGATATTTTTGTACTTTTAAAAGGATAGAAATAAAAGACACATTTTTGTCTAAATATGTTTATAGAAATAAAAAGAGATATTTTTGTACTTTTAAAAGGATAGAAATAAAAGAAACATTTTTGTCAAAATATGTTTACAGAAATAAAAAGAGATATTTTTGTACTTTTAAAAGGATAGAAATAAAAGACACATTTTGTCCAAATATGTTTATAGAAATAAAAAGAGATATTTTTGTACCTTTAAAAGGATAGAAATAAAAGACACATTTTTGTGAAAGTATGATTTGTTAAATAAAAATAACATTTTTATGAAAACATGATTATAGAAAGAATTCATTCATTTTTGGTCACTTTGAAAAGAATGAAGTAAATTCATTCATCTTATCACTTTAGAGAAATGAATTAGAAAACATTCATGTTTGTCAAATTTAAAGAATGAAACAAAACTCTCATTTTTGTTACATTAGAAGTTTACAAACAAAATCATCGTTTTGTTTGCATTAGAGTTAATAAACAAAATTCCCATTTTTGTTTACACAAGAAGTTAACAAACAAAATCATCGTTTTGTTTGCATTAGAAGTTTACAAACAAAATCATCATTTTGTTTGCATTAGGAGTTAAGAAACAAAATCATCATATTTTTATACATTAAAAAGGTATTAGAATAAAAGGTACATTTTTGCTAGAAAATGAATATTAAAATAAAAGACACATTTTTGTCCAAATATGTTTATAGAAACAAAAGACACAATTTTTGTCAAAAAATTGATTTGTGAAAAGAATAACATTTTTGCCAATACTTGATTAGTTAAAAAGGATTAAGCAAAAATGAATATTTTCGTGTATTAAAAAGGATTAAGCAGAAATGAACATTTGTTTACATTAAAAAGAAGTAGATCAAAATATATTTTTGTTTACTTTAAAAAGAGTTAAACCAAAATAGCATTTTTGGTCATTAAAAAGAATGATTCAAAAGATTTAAAAGTTAATATTTTTATTGTCGATTAGTTACAATAAAAAGATTAGAAATAAAAACATACATTTTTATGTAGTGTTGATCTCATTTAAAGGAGTAGAATTAAAAACATATATTTTTATGTAATATCATTCTCATTGAGGAGAATAGGATTAAAAGAATTGAAATACATGTCGTGACGTTGAAATGCTTGATGAGATAAATATAATGTTTATATATTCAAATTGAATATTACACTTCCATTTACAAGTTACCCGACTTGTCTATGTGATTGGGTCGATAATTTTTACACATCGCCCAAGTGCACAAATGAATTATTATTTGCTTGATGGATGAAACCCCACACGGGTATTGGGATGATATTGGATACACACTAATCCCAATATTTAGTTATCTGTCAATCGATGGATTGACAGTCTGTGATGAGCGTCAGTTATTTACTTTAATGCTCACACAGTTATAGATTCCACCTTGGTCGTTATTTGGATGTTTGATAATTATTTATCATGGTTGTTAATTTCATACAAAATATGGCTGTTGTTTGAGTCACATTTCAATAAAGAATATTCTAGAAAAAGGATATGTTCGAAAATGTCTTAGGAAAAGAATATATTTTAGAAAAGGAATATATTTTAGAAAAATATATTTTAATTGAAATGAACTAGTTATTAACTAAGATCAACCATTAAATTTGGGTTTAATGAAGTTTTTCCAATTTGTTAATACTTAACTGAAATTTAATTAAATAAATTGGATTTTGGGTTGGCCGTGAATAGTGTCTTAAATAACACTGTCCGTAAAACCCCGTATGAAAAGAATAATCTTTTAACTTAGGTTATTAAAGTTTTCAATTATATTTAGTAATTGGAATAAAAAATGTGAGTTGGGTTTATTGTGAACTGTGTTTTTAAGTGACATGTGTTCTTTAACCCAACTGACAGTGAAAATATGATTTTGAATTTATAAATCTTTTATTAAGATTTAAATAGAAATTTTCCAAAAGTAAAGTTTTCCAATTTGATATATTAGATTGGAGTTGAATAGAATTCGAATTAATTATAACCGAGATAAGCTTTTGCAAAAGAAGACCGATACTACATATGGAATTTAAAAGGCTTTGTCGTTATTCCATTTATATTATTGGTCAGATACAGAAATTTATAACGATCATATATTGATTTGATTTCTTTGAAGATTCCATCTTTTATGGAAGATGATTTTGGGTTTACCGTGAACTATGTTTTAAAATGACACTAGTCCTTTAACCCAGTTAAAGATAAGATTAATTTCTTAAATTTAAATAATCATTGAATAATGATTTTTGATATTTAAAACCAAATTGGAGTTTTAATAAATCCTTAAAAGAAAGATTTAAGAATAAATTTGAAGAATTTATCTTTGATAAGATAATGCGAATAATTCATTAGAAGAATATTCTGAATTGGAATGAGGCGTTGGATGTGTTCTTATAGTACTCGATTTTTTTAACTATAAAAATACGTGAGTTATTCGGAAAGACCGGGTTTAACCCATTCCGAATAATTACTACGACGATGAAGAGTCGAAGATGAAGACGGTGGCTGAAGACCGACGATTTTACATCGGATGGACGTGTTGCTGCTGAGACCCATGATGGGAGTAGCTACCTTGAAGGGGCTTCAGTGGTGGCCGTCCGGACTATTGTTGATTGTTCGGATTTGGTTTTCGCTCAGACCCAGAGCATAAGCTAGTAAATGGATGCGTGTCTGACATTGGATTTCGTTCCATGTGAATTAAATCGATTTCTATTAATGTATGTCTGTTTGGTGGTGGAGAATTTATTCTCTACTTAACACCCTGGTATATATTAATAGTGATTGATCGCATGGCGTGAATTGTCAATGTGGCACGCCAAGATGCAATTGATCAAGGCTTTTGTTGAAAAGCAGGGCCTTGTGGGATGATCAAAGCATAGCCTATTACGGCATAGCTTTGTGTATATCGTGACTTCGCGAGCCTCACACCCCGGTATGAGTCAAAAACGGGATATGGACCGTAGGGAGTGCACACGTTTCTTTCTAGCTAGTGGTAGTGTCAGTGCTTGAACACGGCCTGGCATTTTACTTATGTGGATGATGGATTTTGAGACGCCTCGGATTTTTATAGGCCGTTAGTGGTCATACTATAGGTTCAAAGGAACCGGGAAACGTGTGTTCAGGCATAACCAATCCACTGCCGATAGGCGGGGACCGGCCCTACCGCTCCAGGGGTTGCCTATAGGTGTGATCCTGAGGCATTTGCTAGAGTGTCTCAAATCGGAGAGGAGCTTTCCCCTAGCCTCGAGTCATGATGGAAATCCAATTCCCAATACGACCTTGCGATTTTGATTGTAGAACTAGTATGGCGACATAGTAGGATGGGGTACTATGTCGTCTACGATTAATACATTATGATTGAAATTGTTTTTGAAATATATATACCTATAGATATACACACTAACATTAAACCCATTTTATCGTATCAAGCATTTTTGACCATTATAAGGTAAAACCCTATCCTCCGGTTTGCGTTGCATTGTGTGATGAGACTTGGGTCTTATAATGGTTTCATTTTTCTAAAAAGCATTGCGTTGTCTAACGTTTTACTTTATTTAATGCACTGGCAATCCAATGGAGTAAACCCGTTCCGCGTTAGCGGCGTGGTCCTGTGATTAGCCTTATTATTAGATAGTTAAGTTAAGATTTCTCATACCAGTCCCATGACTGACCTGTAGTTTGTTTCACTGGCAAACTCGGGTGCCCTTATTTTCCACAGGGGCAGTCGAGTAGCTTTTTGCAGATATATTTACAGGATCCTGGCTTACAGCTGAAGCGGTATTCGGAAAGCTCTGTATCCGTGTATTCCTTTCAGTTGTATATTTGTATTATTTTTCCGCTGCTATTTAAATGTAATTTAAACTCTGATATTATTATATTTCCAATGTATATCATAAGTTCATACTCTGTTATATTCCTGTACTCTGATGTAATTGTTGTAATCAGCAATAAAATGTTCTTCAGTTTGTGTTCTGATGGGTGTTGTTCTCAAGGCAATCCAGCCTTTCCTCTACTGGGAAGTTTGGGTCGTTTCAGCTAACCCCAAGCACAGCGACCACTCCTGAAAATCTCAGTTTGACTCGAGGATTACAGACACGGGTCAGCCTAGTTTACAAATCAGTATAAGAAATAAATAAGCACAAGATATACAACTCTTTACCCTAAAAGTTGTGAATATGATGACATAAAGCGGGTTAATTGATTTTAGATCACATATCATGGCACAAGGAATAAATGTACAACTCTCGTGGACTAATATTAGTCTAAGTACATCACCCTACTCAAGCTGCAATGAAAAAAAAACTTCCAAAATCATTGAAACCATCATATACATCTCAAGCAAATTAAATTATCAATGAAGGGAGTACCCCACTCCAAAGCATCTAAATCTCAAAATACAATGGATTAGATATCCAAATGCTCTTTACAAATATATGATCATCCTGATCGATACGATCATCCCAATTGAGTTAAAATCATCAAACCAGAATCATAAAAGAAATCATAAGAAATGTGCTCTTGCCATAATAATAAATCACATATCGATCTATAATATTGCTCATCCCAAGCAATAGTCAAATATTAGCAAATGAAAATCATCAACATCAAATCATAACATGAAATCATCATAAATAATGTGCACGTGCTATTTAGTAAACTATATCCCACCCCGAGCTATAGTATTGCTCATCCCGAGAAATAGCCAAGTACTTATACGTATTCAAATTTTGGTGCTTTTCATTTCTACTACCTTAGCCGAGTACATCTTGACCATCCCGATCAAGTGGATACATATATCTGACTCCTTTGAGTCTCGGCCTCCCCCTGAAGCAAGTGCTGGATTAACATCCTCACAATGTGTCATTGACTTCCAGTTAGTGACCCAAACAGTGATAACTGTACTTCGCATACCACATGTTCTCACTGCTTGGTTTACTTGCCGCTCGTCAACTCCGCATTGGAAGACATAGAAAACACCAAATCATCATTAATAAGACATCATGTTCAATCTAGCTACACTGGAATTAACTGACTTCGTATACTTCCATGTCCCATACCACGGAGTGTACAATGTCGTTTAACCTCCAATATGCTATCTTGAAGGGTGCAAGATTGTGTAGTTTATATATAAGAAAATATTTGATTTCCGAACAAGATATGAAACATTCACTACAAGATAATGATATATTGATAGCAAACAAGAAATGCACGATAACATGTCTTGCTATAATTAGGTAGCTAAGGGCCATTTAAATTAAATAACAACTTGCGTTGACGCTGTAATACGGAAAAAGGAAAAATTGGCGGTCCAACGTAGGCCGCCAATAATCCCTCTCTTCATTTTCGTAGGCCTCCAATAATCCCTCTTTTGCTTCACTTCCGAAATCCCTAATATGCCTACTTACGGATCTCGCAATCATGTCCCTCCCACTCACTAATCTCCTCTTTAATCAATAATACCTTCTCATACTGAAACTCTCTCCGCTCCACTCTCGATTACTAGGCGATTCTTCACTAAACCCGATTTTGTAACAAAGGCCGATTACTCAACGATTCTCAAATCCGAAGCATCAAATTTTGTAAACCTAGAACAGCAGGTACATGTTCAATTTCTGTTTTTTTTTTTTTACTTTTTCGGTGGAGCTTTGAGTTGTTTCTAATCCACACTTACTTACGGTTAACAGAACGATTGTAAGATTCTATGGCTCATGCGCCCATAAAAGAATTATATCCATCTTTGTTAGCAGGTACTATTTTGATTGCTAATATTTGTTTTTTACTCTATTTGGTTTTGGTGATTTGAGTACAAATTTGATTATTATGATTTCTCCCTCTTCAGGCTGTACATTTCCTATATATTTCCTTGTGCCCAACGAACATGGATTGCTACAAATGCAAAGTATGCATTTTTCTCCTATTTTCATCTCCACTTTTTTCTGCATATTGATTATTTTATAGTTGACTGTAATTTCAACTTTGCAACTATTTGGAATAAATAATGGAACTTCTGGGTATGTATATGAAATCAATTTTAAACTAACAATTTGTACCATTGCATCATATCTCCATGTGTGTTATTACTCCTTAATCAAGCAGTCCATTCAAATTGTTATTGCAAGTTCAGTGGGCGAATAACTTTTCTATCATGCTGCTGTTCAGGTAAAAAAATCTCTTTGCAAGAACTTACCATTCATCATTTATATTTTGTATAACTCATTAAAATATTGGACTCCTTGTTTGGTACATTTCTACTGGGTAACAGGTCTGTGAAAATGCTGATGGAATTACTGCTTTGGTGAGAACCCATTACAACGATTTTATAGGGCTGCACACCTAAATTGCATTTTTACTTTGGTTCACTTAAATTGCACTAAACATAATGGTTTCAAAAATAAAAGAAACATAGGGCTGCACACCTTGCAAGTAAAGTAAAGAAGAAACCACCTAAGGCATCATACCAAATTAAACATTGCACTATCTGTTTGTAGCTGCTATGTGATGATAGGCCTATTGGAATATTTTTTTAATAAAATAATCTCCTATGCGTCCACTTATTTCAACTCACTTGCTATCTTTGGAAGTCCATTCTTTCCATTGATAGTCTAAAGTTGACATTATTTCAGATTTTTGGATTAACGCATTTTGGACTGAAAAAATGGTATATGATCATGCCATTGTTGCTGTTACATGTCTACATAATATGGAATATGATTATGCCAGATATTTTCATAATTTTAAGTGTATGTTCATGCCTTTGTAATGCTCTTTTTATCATATTGCTAGAGATAAGGATTGTTTTCATCCATTAAAACCGATCATTAAGTTCATGTTATCATTTCGTTTTTGTGGCTCCTGAAGGTTGAACGTATACTACTACAAATATCATATGTAAAAGACGAAATTGTGATTGCTAAGATAACTAGGATGCAAATTTGTCTTTTGGTTCTAATAATTTTTGGATGTTGAAAATTTGGACCAGTTTTAGTAAATGTACCTTTATTTATATCACTAACAAACTACAGTTTACAACAGTTTATGGGAGCACTGCTACCGGCCGAGATTCTCGGGTGAGGCAGGTGGAGCTTCAAGTGCTGACGATTTTATCGGCAAGGTGGTGGTTTGGTTAAGATCTGAATGGAAAGAGGTTGTGTCAGTAGATCTATGCTACCAAAATATAATAATCAGGAGTAGGTAGCATCATGAAGCCAAGAATGAAGACCAATTAGCTGGTATGTGGACTGAACCAGAGCAACGAGCCTAAGCCTAAGCTACTTAAATATAATGGTCAGGTAATATTTCTTTATATTCCTCAATAAGTGAGTGCAAGTTTACACTTTTAACATGATTTTTTTTAACAATAAAACATTAACAAACTAAAAGATTTCATGTGTTATATATTAATTAGCTAAGCATTGTTGATATGAAAATGTGATATTTGACAGACAAGTTTGAAAGAGCAATAAAATGCCCATAAGAAACAAATTGAATTGTGAAACAATCTTTTTCTCACTATAGATTCATTTGAAATAGAAAATTAAAATAATATCGTAAACATTTTGATAGAATAGCATCTATTTTTTTTTGATAGAATAGCAAAACTAGTAGCCACAATAACAATGAGCAATTAATGATTTTGATTTTGATGTAGATGACCAATTCAGACGACTTTATAAAATGTGCTATATTAATTTAGTTTTGAATAAAAATGTCATTTTAGTTGACCTCTAAGATTTGAAATTCTTTCCCATTTCAACTATATAACAAACAACTCAATACTAGTTATTTTCAGTTTAAATATCGTTGTTTAAATTTATAATCTCAATTTTCAACTTCAAATTTAATTTCTTGCAATAAATGATTTTGTTATTCTTTTCACCGATTATTTTATTTTGTATTGTTAATATGGTAACATCTTAGAACAAAAAATTTGGCATTAATGGTGATCTTAATATAATAAACATGTATGATCCAAATTTGTTGGTCACGTCATCTTTACTACTAAATCATATCATTTGCTGACAAGGTATGGAAAATTTTGATTTCATTCCTTTATTTACAAGTTTTAATTTTTTTGATATAGTTTAATTCAGATGAACTTTTTTAAAATAATCATTTTTTTCCTAATAATAGTTAATGGCTTTGGAATATCCTAAATTTAATGCTATTTTTACTTAGCTTTTACTATAAACATTGAAATTTTAATAATAGGATTATTCGTTGTAATTGTCATGTAAGGCAGTTTGTTGCTAAAATTTATTGGTCAACATATCTTAATTCTGGACACAAGATAAACATTGAAGTTTACCATGATAATATTATCCTAATTGACTAGCAAGTAAACTAACATGGAAAGATAGCATGCAGTTTATAGAAAGATTGAATTTGTCATCTTAATTTATAACTTAAAATTGATTTTCCACATATGGTACATATTGATTTCATAATCCTTCGTAGTCCTTGTTGTATAAAAATAATATAATTTAATTTGATGACAAATTTATAGGTTAGTGTTAACTTCAATAAAACAAATATGTCAAATTCAAATATTTTCCTTGCATTCTCCTTTCTTGGCAACCGATTCCAGTTAACATTTAAGTATGAAACTATTTTGAAATTAATCTATGAATGCTTGAGTGTTATACATGATGAAATAATAGGCATAAATAATTAACAATCAATTTTCGCTCAATATCAGGATCTTTCCCTGTTTCCCCTCTATCTTTCCAAATTAATTATTTTATTCCAAAATGGTTCTACTTCGTGTATATTCCTGTGTGTCTCTTTTAGGTTATTACATTCGAACTCGTGATGGGATGCTTTATTTTGTTAGTGGCATACACTTGAGCACTTCTGTGTTATCATAGTTCTATTTTGTCATAGTATGAACGTTGAAATAGATGTTTTGGTTTAATTAAGAGGTGAAAACTCCTCGCATCTTTTGGTTTAATTAAGATGCATGTCACCGTTTGTTGGCTGTGTGGATTATGTGAAAATTTATCACACAGTTATATCATAAACTTTTGGTTGGGTAATAATTTATTGTCAGTTCTGCTATTTCCTTTCTGTGATTTGCATCTGCAAATAAATTTTTATCTCTCATCAAGCCTGCGCTTGGCAAGTGGAAGGAATGCACAGTTTCCTTTCATTGTACAAGGCGTTAAAATTAAAGCCTTCACCTTTCCCAGAAACAGGGACCCACGTCCCTAGCTCATTCTCTAATTCATATATTATATCACTGTTGTTATACTACATTTCAAGTAACTGAAGTCTGAAACTGAGCACATGCTCAGTTCGTCGAAACTGAAACTGAGCACTGCTCAGTTTCTATGAAACTGAACATGCTTAGTTTCAAGAAACTGAAACTGAGCACATACTCAGTTCGTCGAAGCTGAAACTGAGCACTGCTCAGTTCGTCGAAACTGAAACTGAACAAGTAGGTAAAGCTGTCCCAGGGACATACTAGAGAATCGTTTTTATGTAGCATTCGTTTAAAGCAACTATGTGTCTCTGTTTTTTATACGCATTTTCACTGTATTCAACTCATTTTTGAATTTTTGACTCAGCTGCTTATATGGTTAGTGATAAGTTTGTGTATCGATGGATGATCCGACATGATGTTTTGTTTATAGTCTGCATATATGTAGTACTCTTCTTGATGCCTTCAGTTTACAAGGTGAATCTTGCTCTGTTAAGTATGTTTTCGAATTCCAAAAGTGTTGTTATTTACCTGAGTCAAATGATTAATGTTCAATAGTTGTACTATCTGATCTGTTCTTATAACTGTATTTGTCTTATATTTTCTGTTCTAAATCCATAGGATGCTTTAAAATACCGTACAATAAATTGAGTTTAGTAGAATTCAACTAGGTGGTGATAAAAGACAAAATGTGGGAAGGCTGCTTGCTGCTTGTTTCAGTGAACCAACCATGTTTCTTGAGTTCTGAAGACATCGCAGAAGCAGCTGCACCATCTTGAAGACAATGGTACGCAGGCATCCTAACTTCATCCTATTAGAATATTTTACTGCCATGCAATAATCAGCTGCTGCAGTTATGTTTGTTAGATGTTGACTTGGAGTAGTCCACATAAAATATGATATATCAATGTTATTTTGTAGGCAGATTCCAAGCTGTGAAACTATGTATTATGTTATAAATTTAACCTTCCTTAAAATAAAATAAAATTACTTTTTTAGAAGTTACTAAGTTTTAGAAAATTTAATAAACTTATTAAAATTAACTAAGTTATATAAAATTTTAAATAAGTTAATAAAGTCTATATAAATTGAATAGTTATCTTAATATTGATAATATTTTGGAAAAAGTAAACAAAGTTGTAAAAAAATATTTAAGTCTATAAAAACTAACAAAGTAAATAAATTTATGAAAGTTAACTTAATTTATAAAAACTAATTGTTTTTTATATAAATTAAGCAAGTTTATAAAAACTACTAAGTTACATAAAATTTTAAATAAGCTAAACAAGTTTATATAAATTGAATAGTTATCGTAATATTGACAATATTTTGTAAAAAGTAAATAAACTTATAAAAGCTATTTAAGTTTATAAAAATTTAGCAAAATAAATAAGCAGGAAAATAGTGTGAAAGACAAAATGAACAAAAAATTTAGCCAAAAGAGCAAAAGACAAAAAAATTAGCCATAAGAACAAACTTTAATGTAAAGTATGAAATTATAGTGGGTCTCTGAATTCCTCCCTTTACACTAAAAATTGTCCTTAAGGCTAAAATTTTAGGCTTTTGTCCTTATGACTAAATTTTTGGTTGACTTTGTCCTTATGCCTAAAAATCTCATAAATAAATTTAAAAATTTAACCTAATCTATGCAAAGTAATTAATTTATATAGAAATTAAGTAAGTTTAGAAAACTTAACAAAGTTACATAAAAAACTAAATAAACTAAACAAGTTTTTATGCATTGAACAATTATCCTCAGTATTGACAATATTTTAAAAAAGGTAAGTAAAATAATTAAAAATATTTAAGTTTATAAAAATTTAATGGATTAAATAAATTTATAAAAATTACCCTTATTTGTGAAAATTAAGTAATTTTTATAGAAATTAAGTGAGTTTATGAAACTTAGTTTAGGTTTTAAAATAGAGTAAGTTTACTGAGATAATGTACGCAATAAAGTTTAGCTAATATTAACAGGAGGTAATCAAATTTTATAAACATTTGACATTTATTTTGTAAAATATAACCAAGTTTTTATAAGAAAATAAACTACTTTTTTTATAAAATTTAACTAAATTAACAAAACTAAGTTTTATAAAAGTTAAGCAATTTTCTAAAATTGACTACGTTTAAAAAAACTTAAATAAATTTATAAAAAAATAACGCAGTAGTATAAAATTATAAATAGGATAAACACGTTTAATGTAAGTTAAATAATTATCTAAATATCGGCAAAATTCAAGAAAAATAAATAAATTTATAAATAATAAAATAGACGTATATTTGCTACATTTCAAAAAATAAATTAATGTTTGAAACTATGTTTAATACGTCTACATTTCTACCTTTATGACTAATAGACGTACATGTGCTTCTTTTAGACAGGTGATATATGGTGATATTGGGGTTACTACACATTGGAAGGCAGCAAAGTCATTTTTTCGCACACATTCCCCTTTAAATGTATTTTGCATCGATGTTAATACATCTTTACTTTTACTATGTATCGTTTTGGTTAGCTACGGTTGTATGGATTGTCCTTTTTACTATATATTGTTTTGGTTGGCAAAAATTGTAAGAATTATTACTTTTGATCACAAATATTTATGTGCTTCGAACTTCGTATGGTATACTTTTGATCAGAAATATTTATATGCTTAATATTGTGCATGAAATACTTTTAATAATGACTATAAATACTATAGCATTATGCTAGTGCAATAAAAATATTGTGCAAAGATTAAATAGTTTTCATGGCAAGTAAATAATGCTATAAAATACTAAATTAAATTTTCTATGGTCTTTCTATAGCGTTTGTAGTTGCTGTAATAATCAAGCAATGTTTATCTACAACGTTTATAGTTGCTATAAATAGCAATTAAATGACATCATAAATAATAGCAGCATAAACCACAGCTCTGCGTCAAAGTTTTATAGCAAACAGCAAACGTTATAGATAGGAATTTGCATGTTGCAAATCGTCCATTTAATAGCAATTCTGAAACGCTATGAGTAACATCATTTATAGCATGTTTTTAATAGCGATTATTAGTTTGCTATTGTAGACCCCTGACATATTACAACATGTAGATATACAACGTTCGTAAAAACGCCATCGTATCCTTCCATAGCGTTTATTAAACGCTATAAAAAGGTCTTTTTCTTGTAGTGATTTTTACGAAACTAATAGTGTTCTTCCTTGGAAAGCTATAGATTTGAAGATATTTTTTCTACTATTGTTTTTAGATCGCTTAGTGTTAAGAACTAAAATTATAAACCTCATTTAGCCTCAAAACTATAACAAATACTTAATTTATATGTATATCAGAAAACAAGTATAATTCGTGTAATGTGTGCTCAAAACTCATCACTAAATACATAAAACCCAAATTATGCATTAGTGATAATTTAGGCTTATCCATTAATAAATTTAGCCAAAATATAACACAAAAAACATGGCTTAAAACTAGATCAAGAAAAGCATGAAAATACTTAAGGAAAGACGCCCAAATTTACACTAATGCATGAAATATGCCCAGAAATCAATCAGGGTTGCAACTTTCAAAATAGTTTCAAATGACCAAACGACATCCGGTTTGTCTAAAATTTAATATGAACGAAATACCTAACTTTCAAATGAAACAGGATTCACTAAATTCTGACATCGCACGAAAAATACATCGGGCTCCAAATGTGGACATTGGACTAAATTTCAGCATGGGCTGAAATTATTTCCAGGTCCAATTTTGGGACCAGGTTTGAATAGTCAAATGACCTCTGATTGGCCTAAAAATTTGCAGATAATTAGACAAAGTCTCAAGATTTACAGAAATAAAAAGAATCGTCCAGAATAGATCAACGATCATGAAGTTATAACAGCCCAAAGTTACACTTTGACTGTGATTTCAGCAACTAGAACAAGATGAACAACAGTCACTTCCAGGTCCAAATTTGGGACCTGATTTGAATGGGCAAACAATATTGGATATGCCTAAAATTTTGCAAGCTTATAGACAAGATCCCAAACATCGAAACAAAAAAGAATTACTTAAATCCGATCAACAACGAAGGAGATACATCTCCCAGAAGTTGAATTTGGGCACTGTTTTGTTCCAGGTCAATTTCACGACGAAACCCCAACTTTAGCGACTTGTTTACCCACCCAAATCAGCTCAAAATGGTACCATAATTTGCAGATATACTCATAAGAGGATGGAAAACAACATGCAAAAAGGATCAAGCGGCTCAAACATGGAGTTTTGTTGTGATTTCTGCACAACGACAAAATGACCAATATGACTCAGAAAAGCTACATATTTTATACGAACAGTAGATTGATTCAACAAATAAAACTAAAACAATGTAAACTAGAAAGTGTGAGTCCATTGAATCACCTTGATTGGATTATAGCAAGATTTCCATCAATTTGGAGCTGTATATGGTAGATAAAGAGCATGGAACATCAAAAAAGGAGCATACTGTAACTTCCTTCCTGAAACTTAGGAGAGATAAAAGCTTGAAATATTGATTTGCGGTTCTCTCTAATTTGAACAGAAGAAGTTATATTCTCTTGAAAAAAAACTGCAATTTTGACCACGGTGTAGCAAGGATTTGGCATAGCAAACTTAATTATTTTCCTTCGTTTTCTGCCCATATATGACCCGAAAATCACTAGAGAAATGAAGATGCTTGACCAATCAAAACTAAACCAAACGATATGAAATTTGGAGAAGAGGTGCTGGGTCATAACAGAAATAATATACCAAAATTTGGAAATTTTGGGAAATTTATTTGATTTGTTTTGATTTTTCGAACAGCGTAGGGTTTTTATTTTGAGAGGAAGAGAAGACAAGTTTTCTTATTGAGCTTCACAAAGAAAAAGAAAACGACGGAAGGAGGAAAATAAATGTAGCTTTTATAGTAAGTACCCAAAAGAAATAAAAAGGTGGAGGGAATGGTCTAAG
Source organism: Allium sativum (assembly GCA_030737875.1). Classification (NCBI taxonomy): domain Eukaryota; kingdom Viridiplantae; phylum Streptophyta; class Magnoliopsida; order Asparagales; family Amaryllidaceae; genus Allium; species Allium sativum. Next base: position 877,161,590 of record CM060912.1, on the reverse strand, counting down.
TACCCATTTGAAGCCCAAGATCAACTTAATTATGTTATTCAAACTTAGTGACACAATTTAAGTATTAAAACACTAATTAGCAACATAGTATTTTAAAAGCCACATATTGATCCACATCAATATATATATATATATATATATATATATATATATATACCATCAACAAATTAATTTGTCCAATAATTAATATTTTAAAAGCCACATGTACACTTTAAATTCATTATTGTAATTTAGTTACAATTCCTCTATTAATATTATTACTAAGATACATCTTTGTATTTAAAACCCCAATTAGTAATTTAATAATTAAATCAACAATTTACCCTTTGGTATTGAAAGTACATTTCCCCTTAAATATAGATTCCCAAAATATATTTTCAATATCCCCTTTAATTATTAAATTATGATCTTAAGAATATAGATTGGAATAATTTATAGGATAACAAATTTATATAATTTATTCCTAATACTCGATCTAGAGTTGCTCAAAACTATATTTTTCAAATTTAAATGTTATACGAGTTAGTCTCACAAAATCGTATCACCAACATATTATCTTAAGAATCACAAAACCCATTAAATCCTTGCTTCTAGGTTACCCGAAAATCTGGGTTGTTACACATTCTCTTCCCTTAAAAACCGATCTACCTCAAAATAGAATTCACCGAGGTCCCTTGGTGGATCCCGTTGAAGCGAGAACATAAAATCCGTCTTATCTAGTATGCTAGAAACAACAACGATCAAAACCATAGAAGGTTCCAGTCGATCGCCCGAAGCCACACTACAACAAAAACACCATATTACAACTTTAGTTTTACAACGGTGATAAAAGCACCATTGTAATAAATGTTTTTACAACTTTTTTCTAGAAAAAATGTAATAAACTTATTTTTAACAACTGTGTTATTTTGACAGTTGTAATAAAAGCCTATCACAACTTTTATTTTTTGACTGTTGTAATATATGACTATATTTTAATATAATAACTAATAATTAATATTTAATACATTTATATTGATTATTTATAATTAATAACTAATAATTTACTATTAATAATCAATTTGTAATATTTAATACTTAACAATTAAGAAGAATAATTAAAAAATATCGTTAATACATTTAGTAATTAAATTTTAATAACTAACGATTAATAAGTTGTATTTAATAATTAAGAAGTAATATTTGTTTTTAGTATTAATATTAAATTTTTATGGTTAATAATTATATCTAGTATATAATATTTCAAAAAGTTTTAAATGTTGAAATTTTCTAAACTAAACTCTAAAATATTTATAAAATTTTCAAAAATTAAATAAATTTAATACTTTACAGAATATCCAAAAATTCATAAAAACTTGTTAGTTCCCACTTCTGCAAAATTTCAGCATTTGATTTTCTCTATTTCATACGATAACTTCAAGTTGAAATGAATATTAAGTGATTGAACCAAGATGATCTATAGTAACAAAATCAATTTGACTGTGGAGATTGCTTAACCGATTAGTTAAAGAAATAATATTATGTATAGTGTAGAAAAACATTGAATCAAACAAAAATATTTCTGCATTCGCTAGTATCAATCAAACAAAAAGTGATAAAATTAAACATTCGAACAACAGCAACTAAATTTTTTGGCGGGTCAACAATTATTTTTTATCATGCCTGCTTTGCGCTGAGTTATAACTTCCTACCCCCTTCACCATCCTAAACCCTTAGTCTCCCAATTCATCCTAGGGTTTCGCTAAATCCCTTGGTGTTCCAAAGGCTGCTACATGATTTTATTCACGGATCAGGGAGTTTCGAGAGCACCAGGCCGCCCAGATATCCAATCCTTTTTCTGAAACACGAAGATGAATTATTCTGCAATCCATCGAGATGCGTCGATATATTCAAAGAAATAATTTGAGCTAATAAGGGATGCAAGATTTTTCCTTGTAGATCCACTTTTCCAATTTTATATTAACAAGTCTGATATTATTTTGCAGGATTTGAGTTCCTAATATGAACTTGGCGGAGCCCTCACTTTGGATGAAATTGAGGATGGAGTTTTGAAATTGCTGCCCAAAATAAGCCCTGAAAATGCGGCAGGTTTCATATCCTTTGTTCAAAACCCAAATATATTCATTTCGAACATGAAATAGATACTGATTTAATGTTTAGTTTCTTTTTTGTTAGTCGTAGTTAGTTACGAAGAACAACCGCTTCAGCTTTTGGATGGAGAGAAAGGCATGGGCACTTACTTTGAATCCATTGATAGATGTGAGGTTTTTTTTATTGTATACGTTTATTTTGGATAGTTATCTAATAGAGTACTTTCTTGAACATACTATTGGTGCAGGAATAAATCGTGATAGATTTAATTGCAAAACTAGTGGAAGCTATAAACTTTTAGCTGTTATACACAGACCACTATCTCTTAATGGTAATCTGTTTTTCAAGTGTAGGTTATGTTCGCTGGAGGCACATACCACTTTTTCTGGTTTTAATACCAGTTTACATGTTTTTAATTACGAATAGCTGGATGTAGTTAGTAATCTGTAGATTAATGAGAATTCATTTTGTTACCTTTAAACAAAGATGCCATTCATGATCTGTACAGTGGTTTAAATAAGAAGAGTTGAGGCAAGAATCATTTTTATATATTGCACAAAGTAATTTTTTAATGTAGAAAATAGTTGAAACAATGTTCTTTTGTGTATGTTACACATAAATAATGAACTATGTGCATGACAGTACCATGCAAAAATGACAACAGAGAAATATATGCTGAAAACCTATGAATCAAAACCATTGAACAAGCTACCATACATACATAGCCAAAATTCATTCACTAGGAGGGCATAGATAGTACATAATTTGACTTCTTTGCTCTAAGGAAATAACGAAAAAGGTGTCTTCTGTTGATATTATTTAACTTTTGGTTGATGTCAGGGATTGCTCTTAATGGTCTAGTTGGTCCCCTTCATGGCTTGGCCAATCGGGTACAACAATCACTTATTATATGTCTAGTGTTAAATCTTCTATGTCACTTTATTAGTATTTTTTTTTGAAACAGAGTTTTAACATTTGTGTAAACCTGCAATCCTTATTTACTTGAATTTAGGTAGAGTTATTGCTCATGTATTTAAACTTAAATGCTATAAAGTAGAAGATCCGAGCACTATAGTCAAATCATATCATCCATAGCATAGACACAAGCTTGTGATTGTTGTGATTATTGGAATTGTGTTTAATATGAGAATATTTCTCATGCATTCAACTGATTTCATAACATAGATTTCCATATTCATCCTACTGTTTTTGGCGTCTAAAGGTCAACATGTTCATAATGTTTCCCTGTAGTGTTGGCCTGACAACATGTTCATAATCTTTTCACCCACCTGCGGTTTCAATGCAGGTTTTTTCCCTGTTACTTGTAGACCTAGAGAAGATGTGCTCTTTGATTTGTATTGTTTTCCTGTGATGTTGCACTAAAGAAAGACTCTAAGTAAGGGCTCGTTTGGATCTAATTATATAACTCTTCTTTCAGCTTTTTAAAAGTTAAAAAAACAACGTACATAAGTTATCCGGTAGCAAAAATAGATTTCTTCTAGATGGAAAAATCAGGTCCAATAGATTACCAACAACCTAAAGACTACAAATTTTATATTTTCTTTGTTTGGAAATGAATCTGCATAAAGAATTAAGTTTCATTTATGTTAAGAGTTATTTTGTATACACGACGTGAAGCGGTATGTAACGTTTATAACAGGCTTATGCTTAGCTGTTGGGCCATTGGGTTACAAAGCCAATTATTTATAGATATATATATACCCATCGAATATTATAGCATAACATTTTCTTATTGTTTTCTTTGAGATGACTAGTCCCTAAATTTTCAATAAAACACACACACATGCGTGTCCGGTTGGAGACTAAACAACATTACTTACCATGCAGCAAATACATCCATCTCGTGTTTCATAATGATATTGCTTGTGTTGTTGCAGGAACTGCTATTGCGGATTAAATAAATCATTGAAAAGTGTGGAGAAAATATAGTTTAATTCAAGAACACCTACAGCATTGCGTGAAAATCTCAACTTCATTGTAAGTCAACTCAAGAATGAAGACCATTGCAAGACCAGCAGCATTGTGAGCAAATCTCAATTTCATTATGTTTGTATTACTTCAAGTGATGTATATTTATGAAAGATGACTTCAAGTCATTTAAATTTTTGACTCTTGGGGACTTTTTAGTTGCTTTATGTACTTGAGATACTTATATGAATTATAAAGTCAGCGTATTAAGTAAAAAAATGATGAGAGTTTGAAAATTCTAATATTTTGTTTTGGTTCATGTTTTAAGTTTGTTTGATATCTTCAGTTTTGTAGATAATATGTTCTGAAATGAATTCTTTTATTAGTAATATGTATATAATTTGTCCATATATTACAACAATTATAAACAGTTGTAATAAAGTTTATTACAACGGTGAAAAACAGTTGTAAAATATACATTTCACAACGGTGTCACAACGGTGCAAAACAGTTGTAAAACATTTCAGTCTATTACAACTTCTTAATATACGACGGTTGCCCACCGTTGTAATATGGTTTTTTTTATTACAACGGTGGAAAAAAGTTGTAAAATATATATTTCACAACGGTGGCGCAACGGTGCAGAAAAGTTGTAAAAGATTTTAGTCAATTACAACTTCTTAATAGACGACGGTGGCTCCACCGTTGTAAAAAGTCTTTTACAACTTTTTTCCACCATTGTAATATGGTCAATTTGTTGTAGTGCCACAGCAGCGTTAAACCTCTCTAAAAACTTATGCAAAGTCTCGCCAGTCCTTTGCTTAACCGTCGTATGAGTCATCACGTTGTTGGGGTCGAGCAATGTGAACCCTGAACTATTTGATGAATTTACGAACCAAGACATTCCCAGAAATAACTAATTCATTTTCCAACTGTGGATACCATATAGCAGCAATATTTGTACGATACCTAGGAGAGCACTTTGCCATAACATTCTCCGAAGCTGAAAGTACTTCCATGTAACGCATATAGCGCATTAAGTGAACTGTAGGATCCTTTCTACCATCAAAAGCCTCTAACACAGGCAATTTGAAATCCTATGGGTTCTGAGAATTCCTTATATCCTGAGTGAATGGAACGTGTGTAACACAATCTATATCCGTAAGAGATGCTCTGCCTTGAGTGTATCATGAAATAATATTGGCAATCTGACTACTACTACCACCACCAAACAAGCGATTCGAATCATTAAACTCCACACTGATGCCCCCGGTGTCAATTCCAACGTTAGCAAACTGCTAAGCCCCAACGAGAATATTTGGATTAGCCATAGCCTAAGGTGCCTCGACTGGAATGAATCCAACATCCAAAACTATGGGAGTTCCTACGTCCAAAGCCACGCGCTCTGACGCCTAAGCAACATTACCAAAACAAAGAAACAGAAACCTGACCAACCAAAACCTGATTCGAACCTCCTTCAAGAGTGGAGGTGTTTCCCTCGAGTCTAGCCGATCCGGTTCCTATTAGCAGATTGATGTCAACAAGGGTTTATTCTCCAGGAATTACCCCTAAGTCCTGAACTAAACCATGAGGAACATTCGCACTTGTTCCCGCTATATTTCCCAGGCTCGACGGTCTTTCGAAACCTTCAATCCTAGCCCAAAGAGTATTCATTGTAGCTTCATGTATTTGGAAATGTTCTACTTGCAGTTCTAACTAAGACATCATATCCTTAACCTCTCTGTTGATGTCCTCACAAGTATCATATTTCTCCAGATGTCTAATAGAGGATACTTCTTGACTTTCCTTTATCCCTACTACTTTCGGACGGACCAAACAAATATGTTTCCTCTTAATCATAGTGAAATCCAAGAGAAATCCTAGAGAATTTGTTTCCTTAAGCAATCCAAATCCAAAGGCATCCAATGCCCTCTTTCTTGGAACGCTAAAAATTTAACATAGGGAATTGGTCATTTGCACACGCCAACTCCCAATGAGATGATATGACGTAAACTATCCAAATAATCCAAGCAATCCAGATGTAGAAATGTAAATGACACCAAGTTTGTAATGGTTCGGCACTAACGCCTACATCCACTTCGTAGTAACTATTCATCAGTGAAATTATAGTTGCAAGATAAATCGAAGACCAAACACTTCGAATTTACAAAGTTATGAGTGGTAAGTGGCAAAGTCTTTGCCAACTTCCTACAACACCCAACTAGCCATTAAAACTTTCCTAAGTCCAAAAGGATTCAATTATGCTCTAGTGTCCGAAGATCCAATCCAAATGCCCAAAATGTTAGGAAACTTCTAAGTAAAGTTTATAAGTCCAAGAGACCTTCCATAACTATAGAAATCTAGTAGGAATCCATTAAAATGCTCCAAAAAGAAGCTTCTTGCATGTAGGAATGAAACAGCCAAAAGATCCCCAAACAAGCCACTACAAGGGGTATTTATAGGAGTGGGGGTACAAGCTTTCATATCGCATATTTTTCGTATCCTGGGATCGGTCCGTATCCCTGGTGCTTAACCAATTTTTGTGTTTCTTCTTCACTTTGAAACAACTCCAATCCATACTAATCTTAATACGAAAACTGGATAGAAGGAACACTTTGAATCCCCAGGGAGTTAGAGAGTTCGAGCCGATTTAAGCTGCCTCTTTGTATCCCTACATCAGATACGAAAAACTAGAATAGTGCATGATACAAAATAAGCAATTTGTATCCCCACCCTTGCACAAAATGTCATCATCCAGAAGAGGAAAACGGGATACGAAAATGGGATTTCGTATTACCTGCCTCACCATATTTCGTATCCTTGGGTAGGATACAAATTTTTTTTGAAAAAAAAGGGGGTATGAAATAATGTATCCTCATATCCCACACCTTAGAAAAATTCTCGAAATGCCACGCCACATTTTTGTTTCCCCAAGGGGATACGAAATCCCTGTAAAGAAACCAGGATACGAAAATACATTTCGTATCCCATGCCTTGACGGATTTGATGAGCGCACAGACTGGATACAAATTCGTATCCTTAATGTGTGGCATGAAATGTTCTTTTTGTATCACATGCCTTGCCAAACTCTTGTATCCGGGAGTAGGATACAAATTCCTTTATTTGGCGAATCGAAGACGAAATGACCAAATAGAGATGGGATACGGAAGTACCAACTATGCTTGGGATACGAAATATCCTGGTGAAACCAAAATGACGATCTGAAGTAACTAAGCTAAGGGGTTAACTTGAAGAATGTCGAACTAAAGTATTGAAGTGTAAACGTTGATACCAATTTGTCGATCCGAAAGCTATCAAACCAAAAGGGTTAAGCCAAGATAGAATGCCGAGTTGACTTTACCGACCTAAAGTATAAACCATATTTCCGACCACTTCGAACACTTTGCGACTTCGATCAAATTGCCATGTGTTTCCATGAGTTCGTACTCGAGTTTCGAGCACTTATAAAGTTGTAAATCATGTGACTGCCTAACCAAAAGGCGGGTCAACAGATACCTAATGTTACAATCGTGGGTCTCGAACCCCCCATGTAACACCCTGTAAAAATCAATTAATTAGACTAGATAATTAATAAATAATAATAAGTTAAATTAAATATTTAAAATATTTTCAAGATAAAAATGGAATTTAATAAAATTAGGAATTTGGCCATGAAAATATCATGGTTGTAATCATGGCGATATTAAGATCCGTTTTCACATATAATGTATCAAAAACAGAGTTTGTATGAAGAATTCAGGCTATTTTGTATTGTGTGTAAATAAAATATACACAATGTTTGAAATTTGAATAAAATAAATAAACATATTAAATATAAACATCTAATTAATGGCTAATTGGAATATTCTGTAGAATTCAAATCTATGTGTGTATATATATATGCGTAGAAGGGGACAAGCATATATAGTAAAAGGAAGGTAACAAGTATTGTTGGCTAGTGTTTGAACCAAGCCACCAAGGTTCACACATGAAGAAAATATGAAGCCTCACGCGCCAAAACCCATGAGAACCCGTTCGTGGCCACCCTGCTCCCCTCATCTTTTGGTACAACTGCCACGACCCCGCTGGTGGTTCCCAACCACGATCCGATCGAAATGGTCCCGCACGTTTCGATCCCAGAAACCAAGATAATGGTCGAGACCAAGCCCATCACGATCCGAAATTCAAGGGGATGGCAAAACCTGTCCAGTAACCGCTATATTGACCATTTCTCCATCAAGCTATGAACCAGTCGAGATCCTCGGGATCTACCCACGTGTGACCAAGATCCGCCGACAGATATCAGCCATAAATAGCCCTGTACTTGGCATTTTGGAGGATCTTTTGGCATTTCTAAGTACTGTTTCCACCATTATTATTATCTTATAATTTCTTATCAGTCTTAGCCCGAAATTATTGAGTGAATCATCATTGTACAAGTGAGATTGAGGGGAAAATCATTGATTGTCTCGAATCATGCGAATAATCATAGATATAAAGTGGAGTAGGCTCGTTAATGCCGAACCACTATAAATCTTGTGTGTTTTCTGTGTTTTCTGCGTTTTCTTGTATTTCTAGATATAAATCTCTGCGAATTCAGATATTTTGGATGTTAAAGCCACTTTTGGATCTAACATTTTGGTGCTTTCACTGAGAACTGAAGTCTCAGCATATCACACTGTCACTCTACTATTTGGATACTCAAGTCCGAAGAAGATAGTCCGAACCTTCACTGTTTAGATTTTTGAGGAACTCAGCAAACTCAAAGTATTATGACTGGAAAGAAGTCTAAAGAACTACGAGTTTCGCAAGAAAATGAAGCCGTGGAAGAGAGCATTCAAGAGCAGGTCGAAGTTTCGTCCTGGATCGCGGTGAGGAGGGGGCGATCCGACCCGATTATGGCGTCATGACCCGAAGGACGGAAGGTGTCACCACTCGATCGCAGGACCACGCCACGATCCCTCCTACGCACGTCACCACGAGCCAGCTTCAGGAGGCCACCACGAGTCGTCAACATAAGGGGACCACGACCCGAAACGACAATCAGACCACAACTCGACCTGAGAAGGAGATCATTGTTCGTCACGCTCGTACTGGTGCTTCTGTACAACCTGGTTCAGGGTCTTTGCATATAAGAGAGAATGTTGATGATCAGCTAAACGCTTCTGCTCCAGTAACCGAAGGAGATCTATCTCGCATACTTGAAGCCTTGGACAGACAAACTGATGAATTAGCCGCTCAAAGGCGAGAAAGCTCGTTGCAGCGTCAGAATATTACTGCCTTTGGCAGACAAATTGATGATATTCAGAGGCAGGTGTCACCACCGCCATCTCACCCTTTTTCCTTGGAATACACATCCTTGTCTGAAGAACCTCGAAGAAACCGACGATGGCCTCCGTTGGAAAGGGCGGAGAACATAGAACAGCTCCGGATTGGGACACCTCCTTCTCAAGAAGAAGAGGCGCTTAATCAGGGAACTAATAACCGTAACTTAAATGAGCCCGTCCTACCGCCTAGGAATGGAGACGTCGTTGACCCTGCTCAGAATCAACCCATTCCTCCCGCTCGTCACGTGACTGACCGCGGCAACAGGGGAAAGGGAGTTCTGCTCAGGCCCCAGACTTTGCAGCAGCACATCAAAGAAATGCTGGAGGGGCCCCTAGAGCAAGAAGTGTTGATCCTGAATCCACCCTGACCCATGCAGATGTTGAGTCCACGATTAGAAAAATGATGGTAGAAAACCGCAGAAAAAGAAATGAAGATTGGGGTATAGGCCGCAGTCATATGCCCTTCATGGATGACATATTAGAGGTTCGATTCCGAAGGAAATTCAACATGCCACCTATACACCATTATGCAGGAAGGGCGGATCCAGTCCAGCACCTAATGAGATATTCATGGTACATGAATGTAGCTACTGCCTCCGACGCTGTAAAGTGTAAGGCATTCCCAATATTTCTGGAGGATAAGGCGTTAATGTGGCTTACTCGTTTGCCAGCGCAATTGATCTCCAGTTTCAGGGAATTAAGCGAACAGTTTGTGAAGCAGTTCCGGCTGCATACTAAGAGATCTAAGAATGTCATCAAATTATCCCTCATTAAGCAATGTCCGGACAAATCTTTGAGGTCCTATCTAGATCGCTTTAATCTAACAGTCACGGAGGTTAGAGATACCTATGAACAAACTGTTTTGATGGCCATGATTGACGGAGTGGATAAGGATATTGAGTTTGGAAGATACTTAGCCACTAAGCGCCTTTGACTAGGGAAATATTTTATGAAAAGGCCAACATCCGCTTGCGTCAAGAAGAAATCTATGCCAACCGAAAGAGGAAGGCCACTGACAAGGAAGATATACAAAGTAATGTGGTAATCAAACAAACATGAGACAACTCAGGAAAGGTTGAAGTCAATGCCGGGAACAAGAATCAAGGCAGTGGCCGCCAATCGGGGAATAACAACAATAACAATGATCAGAAGCAAAACCGAGGAAATGATTCTCAGAGAAGATCTCGACCCAGATCATTTGAAAATTTCACACCATTGAATGATACATTGGAGAATATTTTCCTGGACACATACAATGTCCTCCAGTACAAAAGGCCTCCTCCAAGAGGTTCGACAGAAAAGGAACATGAGACTGGGAAATTCTGTCTTTTTCACTAGACTCATGGCCATTCCACAAATGAATGTCGTCAATTGAGAGATGTGGTTGAAAAGCTACTCCAGGAAGGAAAGCTCAATGAGTATAAGGTGACACCCAGAGATAGGGGGCAAGCCGCACAAGCCCTGAACCAAAGCCAACTTGCTGCCAGCCAACGGCTCAGCAAAAAGGAAAAAATATTGTTATCAATACTATAGTTGGCGGGCTTCATCTGGCAGGGCACGGTTTCAGGGCTATGGATCAGTACGTGAACGCGACTAAACAGCATCTTGAAGTGGGGGGAATGTAGCAATCCCGAGGATAATGCCCTGATTAAGCAACAAAAGACGATGTCTGATGAAGTCATATTTCGCGATCGAGAGAGTATTGGAGTCCACTCCCTAACCAAAGACCCATTAGTGATCACCGTCACCATCGGTCCAGCTATAGTCCATAAAGTCCTAGTGGATAACGGGAGTTCGGTTAACATTCTGTTTAAGAAAACATTCGACCAAATGAAACTCGAGCCGAAGGATTTGAAACCATGTGAGGGTTGGATATGTGGGTTTAATGGAGCCTCAACCGCTCCGATGGGATACGTGGGACTGTTGGTAACCCTTGGGGAAGGAGTACGCCAGAGATTGAGAATCCTCCCCTTTGGGGTTCTGGATATTGAGTCGCCGTACAATGCCTTTATGGGCCGACCGGCCCTAGCCAAATTCAGGGCCTGCATTGCACCCTGGTGTTTGTTGTTGAAGTTCCCGATGGATGCCAGTGTAGGTATAGTCAGAGGAGATCAAATTGTTGCACGAGCATGCTACATAGCAGAGCTGAAGTTGCTCCGCAAAGGAAGAGATGTAGAAACAAAGGACGCTTATTCCCTCCCAAGGGAGGAAACGTCATAGCAACTAAAGAAAGTAACTCTGGGAGAGTCGCCCAGAGAGTTGCCCGAGGACATAGATCCCAGAGAGGATGAAGAGCCTGGGGGAAGAATGGCGACTCTCAATGAAACGACTGTGGATGTACTAATCGATGATAGTGACCCAGAGAAGGTCCTGAAGAATGGATCCAAGTTGGACCCTGTTCGAGCCAAAGAATTGACATATTTCTTGAAATCTAACTTGGATGTATTCTCCTGAACCCATGCGGATATGTGTGGAATATCTCCTTCAACTATGAGTTATTTGTTAAGAAACAACCCGAAGCATCCTCCCGTCAAACAGAAAAGGCGAATGCTTAGCCCAGAGAGGTCTGCTGCCTTGAAGGAAGAAGTCGAAAAGCTGAGAAGTAATGGGTTCATTAAAGACTCAACATACCCTGACTGGATTTCAAATCCGGTTTTGGTAAAGAAGGCCAATGGAAAGTGGCGCACGTGCATTGATTTCGCAAACCTAAACAAAGCATGCCCAAAGGATAGCTTTCCGTTACATAGGATTGATCAGTTGGTGGATTCAACGGTGGGTCACGAGCTTCTTTCTTTCATGGATGCCTACTCAGGGTATAACCAAATCCCCATGCACGTACTGGACCAAGAGCATACCAGCTTCATTACGGATCTGGGATTATACAGTTACGTAGTGATGCCTTTCGGTCTGAAGAATGTCGGTGCTACATATCAGCAATTGGTGAACAGAATGTTCTACAACCAAATCGGGAAAACGATGGAGGTATACGTCGACGACATGCCGGTAAAGTCCAGACAATCATCCGACCATACGGCCGATTTAGCAGAGATGTTTGAGATTCTCCAGAAATATGGGATGAAATTAGATCCTTTAAAATTCTCATTTAGGGTAGCATCTGGAAAATTCCTAGGATTCATCGTCAGCTCACCTGGGATCGAGATCAATCCATATCAAATTGCGGCAATTAGAGACATCCAGAAACCAAGACAAATCAAAGATGTGCAAAGCCTCACAGGGAAAGTAGTCGCGCTAAGCCAATTCATCTCCCAAGCTACGGACAAATGTATTCCTTTCTTTGAATTAATAAAGCGAGGAAAGCGCAATTTTGAATGGACTCCTGATTGTGTAGAAGCATTTCAAAACCTTCTGAATTGTCTGGAAAGACCCCGGTACTGTCTAAGCCCTTGGATCATGAGGATTTATTTGTGTACTTAGCAGTGTCATCCCATGTGATCAGTTCATCCTTAGTGAGAGAGGAAGATAAGGTGCAGAGACTACTGTGCTATGTGAGTAAGAAATTGGTGGCGGCCGAGCGAAACTACCCAAGAATATAAAAGCTTGTATATAGCTTGTTGATCGCATCTAGGAAACTTCGCTATTATTTCCAGGCTCATCCCATTACTGTGTACACTGATCAACCACTCAAACAAGTTCTGCAAAGGCCAGAAGCATCAGGAAGACTGCTCAAGTGGAACATTGAGCTAAGTCAGTTCGATTTGAACTTCCAGCCCCGAAGGTCGATAAAGGGGCAAGTACTGGCAGATTTTATAGCAGAATTCACTCTCCCAAAGGATGATATAGTAAGTGAAGAAGCCGACCCACCAAAACTACTCTTCGACCAAGTGCCTGGAAATTGTACACTGATGGAGCTAAAAATGACAGATGATTTGGTGCCAGAGTGGTGCTTGAAACTCCAGAGAACGGCTAATATACTATGCTCTTAGATTAGAGTTCCATGCCACTAATAATGACTCTGAGTACGAAGCTCTAATTGTCGGGCTGAAGCTCGCAAAGGAGTTGGAGATCACAAAGCTGGACATCTTTTGCGATTCCAAGATAGTTGTGAACCAGGTCACTGGAGAGTTTCAGGCCAAGAGTCCAAGGCTAGTATCATATTTGGAAAAAGTGAAGAAGTTGCTGGACAGTTTTGATCACCACATCATATCTCATATTCCCCGAGTGGAGAATCAAAAGGTAGACAAGTTAGAGAAGATGGCTAGTTCTGATAATCCCGAAAATATGGAGCTAGTCCTGATTGAAGTGCTGCAGTCGCCTAGTATAGATCAGATGAAAATTGATCGGTATTAGAGATTGAACCCAAGAGGGAGTCATGGATGACTCGTCTAAAGAATTTTTTGATGAATGGAACACTTCCAACAAAGAAAAGTGAGAGGTATGCAGTTATCCGAAAGGCTTCCCGATATGTATTGCAAGGCGAAGTCTTGTACAGACAACGTTTCTCGATGCCCCCTCCTCCGGTGCATCGCCCATGACGACATCAAGCGTGTACTGAAAGAGGTCCATGAAGGTGAATGTGGTGACCACACTAAAGAGCAAACATTGGCAAAGAAGATATTGCGGTATGGCTATTTCTGGCCCACCATAAACAAGGATGCGGCCAAGTATGCACGACGTTGTGATGCATGTCAGAAATTTTCCAAGATCCATAGGACACCTCCTAGCCAGTTGAAGACAATGATGAGCCCGTGGCCCTTTGCTGTTTGGGGAATTGATATTATTGGAAGTCTCCCCATAGCTGAGGGTAGAGCAAAGTTCGCCATTGTGGCCGTGGATTACTTCACCAAACGGGTCGAAGCTGAGCCATTAACCACGATTACAACCAAGCGAGTGATCAACTTTGTCGTCAAGAGAATTATATGCCAGTTTGGGACACCAAAAGTCATCATAACCGATAATGGAACCCCATTTGATAGCACCGAGTTTCGAGATTTCTGCCAGAAGTATCATATCGATAAAAGACACACCTCTGTGGCACATCCGTAATCGAACGGACAGGTCGAAGCGGTGAACAAAGTGATTAAATATATCTTGAAGAAAAGATTGAAGTGGGCCAAAGCCATGTGGGTCGATGAGTTACCCTTGGCACTATGGGCTTATAGGACCACATACAAGTCGGCAACGGGTCATACACCCTTTTCTCTCGCTTTTGGAGCCGAAGCAGTCATCCCGGTCGAGTTAGAAGTACCATCTCATCGAATCACTTATCATGACCCGATGACCAACAATGAGTTGCTCCTTGAATCCTTGGACATGATTGAAGAAAAGAGGGACGAGGCCGATCTATGCGCCTTGAGGCATAAGCAACAGGTCGCTCGGTATTACAACAAAAAATTCCGAGCTCGAACCTTTGAACCCGGAGACTTGGTTCTGAAACGTGTCTTTCCACCCCCAGTACATATGGGCCCGAAATGGGAAGGAACATATTCCATTTTGCGAAGGCTTGATAATGGAACCTTCAAGCTAGCAATTGTGGATGGAGACGAAATCCCCAGAGTGTGGAATGCCCAACATTTGTGGACTTGTCTGCGTAAAATTGTCAGTTTTACTCTCTTTTTTAGGACCATGTAAAAAGGCATGACTTGCCTAGAACAGTCTGGTTACTTGAGCAAAAGATTATAAAGTGGACGTAGGTCATGATTCGACCGAACCACTATAAAAATATCGCGTGTCATTTACCTTTACTACACCATTTTTTATCTGCTCTTTTATTTTAATTAACATAAATCATTACCCTTTCGAGGTTTGTTATAAACTATGCAGCGATCTCGAAACACCTAATTCAAAGTGCCATCTGTCAGACTGGAAGGCTAACAGCAACTAAAGCTCCAAAAGGTGCAGTGAAGTAAATCACACTACTATTTGCACTCTAACTCTCGAGATTGGAGAGAGAGTATAAAGGACGCGAAGATAACGTCTCCAAGGCATGAAGGTGCACCATGATAAAACTGCCTTGATAACACTCTACCCCGCTGAAGGATCGGGAGAGTATAAAGGCACTAGAGGCTTAGCGCCCCCGGAACTTCTGCCCCGCTAAAGGATCGGTGAGCAGACTAAGAACCGAGCTCGAACTCTAACCCACTGAAGGATCGGGAGAGTATAAAGGTGCTAGAAACTTTGCGCCACGAGAATTCCTATCCCTGCCGAAGGATTGGAAAAGGATAAAGGCACAGTGACATATGCTGCCAAACGACTCGAACCCCTCCTCTCTGGAAATGAGGAGCAGCACACATACGACTCTAATCAATCCTCAATGAGCCCTAGCCAGGCATCATATTAATGATTGATTAGCGGCATATATATACACAAACTCGTGCAGTTACAGAAATTTTGAAATTTTTTGTTGCAATGCTTCATGGTTCGATTTTTAACTTAGTTACGATCTGAATATTTATGACTAAGTACAATAAGTTAAACTTGCAGGTACGCAGTGGTGCAAAAGAAATAAATTTTCATTTACTAAAAGCAGGTTTACAAGACCAAAGAGCTAAACAGAAGTGAGGGCCATTCTCACAACTACATTTCTTGGCTAGTGGAAAGCCTAAAAGCAAAATACGAACTAATAAGTGCATCTTATTTACGCTTGGGAGACGATTTTGATTTCTTCTCTTTCTTCTGTTTCTCCAACTTCTCCTTGTCAGCATCAGAACGGTCAGCCTTATTCCTCTTCCTCTCATTAATGGGAGGATCCTGGGGAGAATTAGAAGTCTGGGAGGCAAGCTGTGAAGTTATTGATCTGGAGAGAATTTTATGACCAGCCCAGTCTTGGGATCAACCTCTGAGATTGGAGACACATATATAGGGTCCTGCTCCTCCTTCTTTAAAACCAATTGTTTCTCTTTCCTAGCCTGCATGCCAGCCAAGGTCTCGTTATTATCATCTTTGATTTCTTCTGTGATGACTACATCATCCTCTTCATCTCCATGACCACCATCGGTGTCTTGCAAAGCCCCAATAACTTCGGCATCCACAGAAGCATCAGTGCCAGGTGCCATGGGCGCCACAGTAGCCTTCTCACTTATTGTACCCTCGGTTTGCTTTGGGACCTCATGGACTTCAGCACCAGCACTTGAGGGAACACTAGCTTTCTCCGCCTCTGCTTTCCCTTTCGCATCCTTCTTGATCGGCTTGCCACCTATGTCATGAGAATCAAATGTTAGTGATTTGGGAGAGAATGTGGTCATCTCAATTGTCTGTCCCGCGAGACGATGACAAGTTATAACTGCTTTGACAAACTGTGGAGAGAATATTGAGATACCTTCAGCCGACTCCACACCCAAATTTGTAATAGTAGCTCCGACAACTGAAGGGGTTGGAGCCAAGGGAATCAACGAATCATCAGGATTGTATTCCTCGATTTTGGAGGCCTTGGGCTCCACAACCGAGCTAGAGCCTTCATCAATTTTATTCTTGCCCTTGAGCTTTGTTTTCTCTTTCTCGATTTCCTCTAGGATTAGACGTCTTCCTTCTCCAAAGCCTCAGGCTCTTCACCTTTGAGATAAGTCTGTATGAGCTGTTTTTCATCAACTTTCTTGACTTTCAATTGTCATTTTTTTCTCTCAACGACCATATCCCACACATTGGCCAAAGTAATGTGATAATTCTGAATCCAAGAGATGTCTCGAGTCTTAATAACTTGACCAAAAAATTCGACTAGCAGTTCATCAAAACTTTCTATCTCTTTTTCAGTTGTAGCAAGTTTTTCAGTAGTGGTGGAGGCCGATTTAAGAGCGTTGTTCGCGTTACTTTCAGCAAGAGCTGTACGCTCCTCGGCATGGGCAAGTTGATCATTCAGAACCTCTTTCTCTTTTTCAGCAAGAGCAAGGCTGTCTTTGAGGCTCGTTTCTCTTTCTCCCAAGCGGCCTTCTCAGTAGAAAACGGTCTTGTGCCGTCATTAAATCAGTATTGATCGTTCCAAGGTCTTCTATTTCCTTTTATTAGAGCTACGCGCTCTTGGCTATTTGAGTCGACCTCAGTGTGGAAACGCTTCTTAGTGTTTTCTAGCACCAATTTTTAATTTCCCGCATCCCGCTGGCTAAAGCGAGTTGAGCTTGTGCATCCTCCAGTTCTTTTTCGATTTTACTCCTGGCCCTAGCCTCATTGTCAATCTTCACTCTGGTTCTGGCTACTTCCATCTCTAGGTGACGGATGGTAGCAGAAAGAGGGGTGGCATGCTTTTTCATCGCCCTATATTGTTTGGCCACATGACTCACCTACCCTATGACCTCTACATCCCACTCCTCGGGAACCGGTTCAAGATCTAGAACAAACATCATCCTTCCGAAGAAAATGTCAGGAAAATGCTTCCGCAAACGCTCCATCTTGACCTGATTCTCAGAGGGGTAGAGGACATCATATGCAGTAGTAGTATCCAAATCGCACTGACTAGAGGGGACAATAGCTATTTTCTCCTTTTCTAAATCCTTGCTCAGATCTTTGTTTTTATCTTTCAGCTCATGGTGTTTTTTGGAAGACTTGCTATGAGAAGGTGTACTTTTCGGAGGAGTCAAATCTTTGGGAAGTTGCTTACCCCCCGACGGTGGCACTGGACGACTGTGGGGCTTCCCAGGATCTTGCTTTAATGGAGAACGAGATCACGTAGAACGAGATTGATAAGAATCACGAGGTCGATAACTATCACTCCCCCGACTGTAACTGCGAGCATGCTCAGGTTCAGAAAGGAGCCTCGGTGTGCTTGCTCGGAGGGAACGATAAGAATAGGATATTTTTACGAGGCATTTTTCTTGCAAAGAAAACAAATGTGTATTAAAATCATAAACACTGATGGTGTAGAAATGTTGTAACGTGGGTGCAGGTGGTTTGTGCATCCCGTGTAATCCCCCCTAACAGACCAGGGTCCGAAGTCTGGCTTGTCTGCATGGTTTCTTTATCTTTAACTGGAGAAGTTTCTCCCTCGGAGGTAGGGAAAAATGGTTCCCCTTCAAAATCTCCGGAGATATAGAGGTCATCCGGTAAGCGAATATTTTCTAAACCCTCACTATTTGCTCATCTGTCAGCAAGGGTTCTACTGGTGATGGAGTCTTTGCGGGAGACTGTCCTTCAGAGGAAGGGTTATCTTCCGGCTCGCCAATTCGTGTTTCACCTCCCTTGTATACATTAAGAACCTCGTCATCTTGGTTAATCAGAGGTGAAGGACTTTTCGGGATCTCAACCACCTTTGCAACTTTCGTGATCCCCTCTCCCCCAGCCAGAGGCATGCTGCTAGACTCCCCACCAGTACGGGGTATATACTTGTAAGGCCTACCACCTAAGCCAAGCCCATATCTTATGTCCAAAAGATGGTGTTTGTGAAGATTTTTGCTAGTGATACATTTCTTGATTTTTAAGAAATCTGATGTGCTTTTGAGAAAGCGGGACAGTCGATCATCATACACTGAGCCTTCTGTTTTTGGGAAAATGTGATCTGCACAGAGAAAAGAAACATGTTAACATTTTGATTATGTGATTAGGCAATACATCGAAAGACTCAAGGCTTACTTGACTTTAGCCATTTTCTCATGCACCCAACCTGGAGTTTTATGTAAAACCAATCAGCTTTGGGATCCCCTATGTTGTTGTGGCCCTCCAATAAAACATTCCTATTGGCTACTGATTCGAAGAAAGTGAAGTTTAGAGTCGCTGTGGAACGATGTTTTAAGAGATAATAAAATTTCAAATCTTTGAAGGTGAGCTCGGTCTGTAGAATCTCCGCATACGCAATGCATAGAGTGTATAAGGCCGCGTAAGCGTTAGGATGAAGCTGCATAGGGGCAATGCGCAATCGTCTTAAGGTCTCAACAACGATTGGTAGAAATGGAGGAATAAAACCTACCCAGCATATTAGCCTACTGACGGTCATGTACCCTAGCGGGGCAGCATGAGGTCTATCATCACTTCCTGGAATCTTAACATCGTCCCAAGGGATCCCGTGTCTTAAGCATAATTTCTTAAGCTTTATGTCATCCAATTTGGAAGGCAGAGAATCAGTGAGTTTCTTTTGCTCAACTTCCTCAATACCGGGAATTTCATCAGGAGCTCGGTCATCTTCTTCTTCCTCGTCCTCAAGCGAAGTACTCTCAGAAGAATTTGATTCTGTATCTATCTCATATTCGAACTCGGAGTCCTCACCTTCTGGATCAGCTGGGAGCACATCGGGATTAAGCTGTTTTGATAACTCCGGGTTCACCTTCATTTTAAATATTCTAGAGGAACGTCTATCTGACATAGCTGTTTTGGCGAGCAAACATGAAAGGTTAGGATATAGCAACCCGTGAACCCTGTGCATGTGCAAGTGCAAGTGTGTGTAAGTGTGTATAACACTGGAAAAGAAAAATCACAAAGTAAATTGGAAGAACATAGAAATTATGCCATAAAGCCACGATTCTGTTCAATCCGGAAAGTTCATCTTGAAGGCTCTAACCTAACTGTCAATTGGTATATCAGCATTACATTGTATTTTTTAGTCAATATGTGTATCGAATCGTCGGCCAAGGTGGTTCATGATATAAAGTCAGTTCGTGAAGCAGGTCCCGGTTCGTTGGAAAAGCACCAGCTCGTGGAAGAGCATCGAATCGTGGGACACTTAAGTTCTTAACCCATTATGCTATTCCTCAACGGATCGTGATTGTCACCTTATGATCCACTTTACCTCCTTTTTTCACAAACTGAAGCTCCTCCATGTCCACGACCCGATCCGATAGTCAAGTTAACACTTCATCTTCATCCCTTCTCCCACCATCTCGCTGCCATCACGAACCGAACCACGCCCCCACTGTCGAATTGACCTGCTAGAGCCTCTTATCCAGACAACTCCCTCTTTCATCTACAAAAACACTCCTTCTATCCGAACCAAGGAAATGAAACCCATCTTCTTCTCCGACTCGCCTCCCCTCACCGTGATCCTAACTCCGCAAATCCCACAGCCATTGTCAATAATTGTTAGTGATGTCTTCAGAAGCTCACGAGAAGTACGACGGGCGTAAAGAAGGACAATGGAGAAATAAAATCGTAATCGCAATCAACATAATTACCTTGTTTTACCAAATTGAGGAAGAAACTGATTTCTGGAGGTTTCGGCTAAGGGATTAACTTATAGGAAGAAGAGCGGCGGTTGTGTAAGAGAGGAGAAGAAGAGGATAAGCAGAGAAGGGGGCCCTGCTTATATAGTTGAAACAATGGCCATTCGCATTCCCCTTATTGTTTTATTCGAAGCCAATGGGCCTCAAACAAGAGCCCACTATGGCTCGTTATATGGTCCGCTCCGCTAGAAGCCTTTGGCTGAAACCAAAAGGACCATCGCGGCTCAAAAGGAAGCCCACTCGACTACCGATCTGTGATGGATGCTGCATCCACGAACCATAATGAGATCCAACAACCTAAACTCAAGAACGACAACCAAAGAGAAACCATGAAAATATTTATAAAGATTTAAAGGCCTACATTACAAGTTATTAGCGATACACTCTGAAGTTCAGAAGCTGAAAGTTAACCAATGAATAAAGAAATGATTGATGATGTAATCTGATATTTACACCCATCGGAGAACGCAATTCTTTAAAGCAGTACGACGTTCCAAACAAACAAGACTTTTGATTTACGTCACTTCATGAAAATATAGCTTAGTGCTTTCGAAGCATGTTCCATTCTTGATTAAACATACTTCGAGGGGGTAAAATGTTGGCTAGTGTTTGAACCAAGCCACCAAGGTTCACACATGAAGAAAATATGAAGCCTCATATGCCAAAAACCCCTGAGTACCCGTTCATTGCCACCCTGTTCCCCTCGTCTCGTGGTACTACTGCCACGACCCCACTCGTGGTTCCCAACCACGACCCGATCGAAATGGTCCCCCACGATCTGATCCCAGAAACCAGGATAATGGTCAAGACCAAGTCCATCACGATCCGAAATTCAAGGGGATGGCAACACCTGTCCAGTAACCGCTACATTGACCATTTCTCCATCAAGCTACGAACCAGTCTGAGGTCCTCGTGATCTACGCCACGTGTAACCACGATCCGCCTGCAGATATCAGCTATAAATAGCCCTGTACCTGGCTTTTTGGAGGATCTTTTGGCATTTCTAAGTACTCTTTCCACCATTATTATTATCTTACAATTTCTTATCAGTCTTAGCCCGAAATAATTGAGTGAATCATCATTGTACAAGTGAGGTTGAGAGGAAAATCATTGATTGTACTCGAATCATACGTATAATCATAGATATAAAGTGGATGTTGGCTCTTAACGCCGAACCACTTTAAATCTTGTGTGTTTTCTGCGTTTTCTTGTATTTCTAGATATAAATCTCTGCGAATTCAGATATTTTGGGTGTTAGAGCCACTTTTGGATCTAACAAGTATATATAGAAAAAAAATTAATTAATTAAATCCTTTCCACCTTAAAATTAATTCACTGGGTGTTTTGACACCTAAAGGGTCGACCCTTAAGGGTCGACTGCCCTCCGAGGGTGGAGGTCGACCACTCGGAGTCAGCCAAGCGTGATTTAGGTAGGTCGAGTTAGGTTTTGGAGTGATATATTTATGATTAACTACTATGATTAAATATAATTAATCCTACGACTCTTATTTGTACACACCCCCCTATAAATAGCATTCCATTCCACCTCCCCTAAACCTAATCTTCTCCATCCCATAGCCTCCATTCCACCACTGAATTATAGAAGAATTATATTAGGTCTTCTTTTACAAACCTTATAATCTATATTCTTTTCTAATCTCCTTTCTTTTATTTTTTAGTATATATTTGTATCTGGAATTATAGATTTATATATAAGATTCTAATTGTTTAGTTATTGTATATAAATTAATACAGGATTGGAATTTGTGTCCGTGTTAGTGTAAGGTTTTCAGATTTAACAGGGAAAACATCAACAAATTTGTGTCATTTCCATACAGCTAGAACACTATAAGCGGAAATTATCTATGTTGCTATTCTTTTATTTTGTAGGATTGATTTGGATCTGTATTCCTAGGAGGATTTGGGATTTCTATGAAAACATTAAAAATAGCAATCCGCCCAAATTCCTCTCTTTTATGTTTATTTTTTTTGAATTAGACCATTGTGTAGAGTGGATCTACATACCCGATTAGATATATATTAGATAAAGTGCAAATATAGCGGTCAACAAGACTAACCGATGGCCAAAAAATGACAAGTTATACATGAACCATGCATGCAAATGGAGTATTAGCGTTGAGCGCAGATATACAAGTACAATACAATCCAAACAGCCGCAACAAACCACAAAACATTATCATTAACTGAGTCTAATAACTACAAAAGTTAACTATAATCCATTAACCAAAAGACTGGTGATAAATTATGGGATGCGTGTAAAATGCTTGAGCAGGAGGACGTTACTATGGGCGGGGAAAGGAGCGACGCTGATGCAAACCTTCGGACAGAACTCTGCCCACTAATTCTTCCCAAGTGTGCGAGGTATCCATGATGACGGGAAGGAATGGTTGGGCTTGAGTACCAGAAGATGAGGTAGCAAAAATGTACAATTTGTGTAAATTTGTTGTTTTTGGTTATTAGAGCAATGAAGATGATGACAGAGTTGTGTTGTATAATTTTTATTGCCATCAAATTCATGTTTCATATGTTGTGATTCTTATATACTGTTTATTGTAAAACATTAAGAATTTGGATGCTTGTATAAATCAAAATAGGTTTAAATAACTATTTTTATAAATAGATTATTTGAACGTATTTATTCATACAATATTAAAATATTAATGCTTTACGCATAAACATATTCAAAAGTGGATTTGAACCATAAAATAATAATTATGTACATATATATATATATATGTGTGTGTGTGTGTGTGTGTGTTTGTGCGTTTGGATGCATTTCACGATTGTTATCTTTTATTGTTGTAGCAATCAATCAAGCCTTGGATACAAGTTTTATATGTTATTATGGTTTGTTTCCCATTTAGATATATGTTTACAAACATGTCTATACTTGATTGGTGAAATGTGGTAAATTGACTTGTATGCCTCTTTTGGTTAGAAATTAACATTTCAACGATTTAGAAACTTTAAATCCGAACGACAATTAGCGTTAATAACAGTTATTAAGTAATATCCATATATAGCAAAATCAACGTATAATAAATGTGTAATAAATGCGTAGTAAATAGGAATAATTTAGGAAATTAGTAATTTAAATTTCATATGTCCCCTTATGAATTTGTTTGTATGTGTGTGCGTAAATGGCCTTATAAATAGTAATTAATGACACAACGACACAAGATTAACCGTTACTTGTAGAAGCCTACTCGGAACCAACCGGCATATCCAACATCTATAAGTAAGCCTGGTTAATATGAGCAATTTAGGTGTCATGGGTCATTATAATTATTACACTAAAGCATGAGGTTAACCCACTTGTACTAGAAGCCTGCCCAGAACCGCCTGGCAAATCCAGCATCTACAAGTAGACGTTTTAATGTGACAGGCCTGGTGTGTGTGTGTGTGTGTGTGTGTATATTATGTGTGTGTGTATGAGTAAGCATGCCTGCCTTGAGAAGGTTTTAAGTGGATGACCTACTAATTTGGGTCTTAAGTGGTTAGGAATATGCTTGCTCCTAAGGTTCACTCCTTGGTTTGGGCCAAAGTTATGGGACCCTCCCTTATTATGGTCTAAGTGGTCTTTGGGTCCTCCTTCTATAAATGGACTGATTGTAACGGTAACGTTGAGTGGGGTAGTTCTCCAGAAGTTGTCTGCTTCCTTTAGGAGATGTGTCAGGGATAACCTAGGGACAAGATAGGTACCCTACGGAGCATGCAACTATAACCGCCTCTCTATGAGAAGTCTTAAGCAACATAGGAGTCCACCCATAATATCAGTTTAGTAGTAACATGGGAGTCCGCCAGAGAGGTCTTAAATGGAAAACTGGGTTTACCCCAAACCAGTATTAAGTGGAAAGATGTTACTTCTTTATTACAACTGAGAGTGTTTATATATATAGCGTTGACGTGATAGACGGGGTCTTAAGTTGCTAGGGTCCTCCATAGGGCCTTAAATGATTATAGGGATCCACACTAAGTTTAATGTAGTAGTATGGCCTAAAGTGATTATAGGAATCCACCCTGAATTTAATATAGTAGTATGGCCTTAGGTGACCGAGAATGTTCAACTTGATGGGTCTTAAGTGATTGGAGATCTTTCCTTAAGTGTTAGTGAAGGTCTTAAGTGACTGTATAAATGCCTACCTCGTTAATTCGATTGATTTCCTTGTGTGTAAGCTTGTTCACGTAAACATATCATGAAAAAACTATTCTGCCAAATATAAGAATAGTTACCGTTCGAACATATGCGGTTTTCATTCACCAATACTTTATGTTCTGACCTCCCTCCTCTTAACATACTTACAGGACAATAGGTTGTACTTCATGCCGAGAGATGAAGTGGTGGGAGCCTAACGCTGGAGGAACTTATCTATTTATGTTCTATTTATTACTGGCAGTATTATTGTATTTGGGCTATTAATTGATGTACCTGATGTAACTGTCTGAAACATGGTCGTATGCTACATTACTGGTTTTTTATTTAAATGGTACATCTACTTTCTCATTATTATATTTTATCACTTCTGCTGTATGAGATTCCATCTCAATATATTGCTCTGTTATTCTGTGCAAATGTAATTCCTTATAGGAGCCAACAACCATTTAGAGTGGCTCTAAGCTTCAGGTGGGTTTTACGTTTGGTATCAGAGCTTAAGTTACCCAACTACGAGAAATATATACGTATGAGAGGCGTTCTTGTTATTTTGAAAAGGATTTTCAAAAGTTTTTCTATACATATATAAGTATACATATTTTATCAATTTATCGCTTTGGAATTCAAACTCTATCACTTTGGAATTCAAACTCTATCGCTCTGGAATTCTAACAAACGTGTTGTGTTCCCTTTGTAATCAATAAGAAGAAACTACTCAACACATATTCTTCATATGTGACTACTCGGCTTTCATTTGGGGTTCTTTGAAGTTGAAATTAAATTTACAACAATCTGTTCTTTCGTGTATCGAGGATGATGCTAATCTACTCTTATCTACTTTCAGGCATAAGGATCAACTTTGTGGCACTATGCCATAAATGGCCTTCGGCAACACAAAAAAATGTTGTCATGGGTCTTTGGCAACACTTTTCCTGTGTTGCAATTTTTATCATTGCCTTAGACCTCAAAGGCAACATTTTGACTATCTAAGGCAACATAAGAAATATTATTGCAATGAAACCCTACTTAGGTCTATAGCAACATCCAAAGGTGTCTGTAGCAAAATTCCAAAAACATTGCTCTAGATGTTAACTTTATTAACTTTCTAAAAATTTTTGGGTCCACATCTTGTATACTATACTATTTTGCATATTGAATAATAATACTATTGCAAAGAATTTAAATGATTCAAACAATATTTTATTCAGTATAATAATTCAACATTTAAACAGTAAAATATTTTGCATCGCTCTATAATACAAAACATATTCACACCTCACTACATACACTCAACACTTAATACACTGTTTGTCTTTGTATTTGCTCCACACTTCAGGTCCAGCTCCTTCTTTCACTCTGTCTCTTATTTACCTATACAATAAACAACTAGAGCAGTAATCTAAAAATAAACAAATTCAAATATGCAAAAGTATAAATTTGTTTGTGTGTTTATTTTCCACAGGTATTCAGGTCAATTGTCATCATATTTTGATTGTGCAATACATGTTTCTTTATCAGTATTCACATGGACAAACGAATCTCAGGAGCATGCACGTATAACATGTACGTGCACACGTGTACACTGCCATAGCATCCTAGAATTATTCTCATGGTAGTGTAAACAAATGAGGAGTAGCCACGTGGACCAACTCAACCCAGTGTCTTCCTGCTCATGCAAAGCAAGAACAAGTCCAGGTTCATAAAATATAAAGAATATGAATCAATCTTAGGTTCAATTCAAGTATTCAAGTTGTATATACCCAAACAAATGCAACTGAGAAATGCAAAAAGAGTTTGGGATTCAATATGGAGACATGTACATGATGACTTAAACAAGGAAAACATCAGTGAAACAAACAACAGGAAAATGGATAAGCCAATGCAAGTCAGAGATGATCAAACCAACAAGGGTCAAGACCAGTTTCAACTCATGTGGAGCATATGAAAAATGGATGAGCCAGTTCAAGTCAGATTTCTGCCAAGATCATAGCTAAGGTCACAGCTAATGCAAGTCAGATTTCAGCCAAGACAAAATAAATGAATGAGCCAGCATTCATGAATAAGACAAGCATAAAACAGAGGCCAAGTTATGCATAGGAAAAATCAAATGATAAACCAAGCACAAAACAGAGGCTAAGTGGTGCACAAGCAAAATCAAATGAGCCAATGTGCATGAATAAGATACCGACACTCAGCAATGCAAATGATAAATGGACAGAACAAACGTACCATAGTCTAAGCAGCACAAACATCCTGAAGCTTAAAAAGAAAAAAAAATACAAACAACGGTTTATAATGTTAAAAAGATATTAAAAAACTTGGAATGTATAAAAATAAGTATATTAAAAAAATGAATAATTGGCCAGTACTAAAAGATAAAAGCAAGGGTAACAATACTTAGAAAAGCCTAAGTACAAAAAAAGACCAGGATTACAAATCTTCTTGAAATATAGGCATATGAGAATATTTTGATAGAAAATATTTGCATCCTACATATTCTAATGTAAATTAAATATATGTATGGCTTACTGTTTATCTAATGAATGTTTGTTATGCATGTTTATACAACACCAACGTCGAACACCAAGTTTCATATCAGTAATGGCTCCCAACTGGAATCAAAACCTAAAAATAAACAAAAACAATTAGAAAAATAAATGAGATAAAATTGAAATGAAGAGGTCACCTACAGTATTAACAATTGAAGGAAAAGGAGGAAATTTAGGAAATCATGGAGCACAAATAACCATGCAGCATAGAATGACCGAAATCATGAGAAAATTGGATTAAGTTGGTAGACTGGTTTATCAAACCTGTATAAACTAAAAATAAAAATGCATACTTTTATCAAACTTAGCGTCCTTGCAAACTAAGACAACCGATAGTCCGAAATTCCAACTCAACTACGATAATACACAATCGATAAAACAAATTTAACTATAATCAGAAATCCTAAGTCAATTGAGTAGAACTAAAAAAATCATAAGAAGATATTAGAACCGGAAGCGAAACTTGATTAAATAGGCAATCAAATGGAGCCCTAATGGTAATTGACTGGATGTGATAAAGCTCACCGTAATCAAACACATGCAATTGGAAATTATATCTGCAATTAGAAGTTTGCAAATATAGTCAAAAATATGAAACAATGGATGCATAATAGGTCAAAATTTACCTTGAAAGTATGAAAAGTAATTTGGATCTGTGAAAGAGCCAAAATTGGATGGAGCCGATAGATTGACGTTTGATTATATTGGGTGAGGATGAAATTAAAATTAGAAATCGGAATGATTTTGAAAATCTGCGGGTGAGAACGAAATGAAAAGGAAAGCAGGTGAATAAAAATAAAAGTGAAAAATAGAAATAGCTGAGGTGTGGATTAATGGTTGAGATTTTGTTTTAAATGATGGTGTGAATCACTGAGGTGTAATTTTTTTTAATTTGAATATATTAATATCTACTACAACATCTTGCTAATGTCTATGTTAACACATTGAAGTGAATGTTGTAATAGACAAAAATCAGCATAGTTATCGCTACATTGTAGCTAGCAACATCTTGTAATTTTATTGCAATAGGCCAACTATGGCATTGTGTGATATTGCATTTGGTGAATTTACTACATCTACTTATTTTATTTGGTAGGAGAGGAATGCTCGTGTTTTCTCAAATCGCTCAATGCATTGCTCCAAAGAGCTTGCTCAGATAGATCGAGAAATACATTACCTGGTTCGTGGCAACAGAAGCACAACTACCAGATCGGATTCCAACCTCAGGTTGCTTCAGCGATGGGGAATTGAGTTAAATGACTCAGGCTAGCGGGATTATTTGAATGAGATGATTTGAATTCGTGTGGAGCTGGGCGTGGGCCACTTGGACGGTGTATTTTCATTCTTTGTTTTTTCCCTTTATTTTATTTCATTGGTTATTTTTCACATATCTACAAATTATGTAACGGTGTACTATTAATATGTGTAACTTATATGTACTCTTTTCCCTTGTAAAATACCCAGTAGGGGGCTACAAGGTTTTGAAGAGACATACAAGGAAAACATATGATTGGTCTTTAATAAAGTGTACAAATTTTCAAATATATATATATATATATATATATATATATATATATATTAAGTACACATATCTTTCAAAAATATTGCCTGTAGGTCCTTCTAGGAGAGGATTAGCCTTAATTTCTATAAAATCCCTAGAAGCCATGCAGTGATTCAGTGGTTCCCTGATTGGTTTGGAAGCCTATAAGAACCTAAGGGATGTACGAACCAAAAAGTTGGAATGCGGAAAGAAAGTCCCGAATTTAATAGTTGTTAATGGGAATAAATTGGTGATTTAATTATCATTCATGGAAAAGATAGGGGAGAGATAAGTAGTAAGGATTTGGAATGGGACAAATTAACGTTTATAACCTAAAGATGTGAAGGTTTCAAGAAAAAGCCGAAGGATGCCTTTTATTAAATGGGATAAAACTTCCACATGAGTTAATAGAATTTTGAAATTCGAAAGAGCACTAAATGGTTAACAACAAAACAGATATCGAAATCAGAAAAATATTAAGGATGTAATTAAGACCATTTATGCAAAAGTATGAATATTCGATTTTGAACTAAATGTCAATAAGAATGAGCTTGTTTAATGGATAAATTGGCGTAAAGGGAATTTATAATGACATCAATTTGGAATGTTAGGAAATGAAAATATAGGAACACAGAAGAAAGGATTTAATAAAGGAAGTAGACTTCCGTAGAGTAGTGAGTTTGAAGGATTAAACGAAAAAAGTCAAAAGTGTTAACAAAACTATAAAGTGATTTTCAACACACTATTAAATTATTTTGAAAAAGCGATTCTTGACATTTCCATTATAAACTCAAGTTGCATAATAGTTCCACTTAGAAAAGAAAAATTGAAATACGTTTTTTGGGAAAATAAATGTTTTGAGGAATTTGAAAAGGTTTACTGTTTATTCTGTTAGGTAAACTATAATTTTAAACTTTAAGGAAAATAGAAGATGAATTCCTCAATTATATAATAGTAGTAAAAGTTTTCAGTTATGATCTTCAAAATGGTAGAAATGCAAGCTTCAAGCAGTAAACAATTATAGTGGGAAATTTATTATTTTCATTGTTTTGATAAGACGAGCTTTTATTATTAATATGAATCTGAAAAGATTATTTTCTTAAACATCAAATAAAAGTTTTGGAAATAAAATTTGACGTTCCATTAGAAATAAAGAGGAGAAAGAAAAGAAGATATATACAAGTTCAACAAGGTAAATTTCATAACTATATCCATTTGAGAGAGTGAGAGTGGATAGTAAATTTATTTATTGAAATTAAGGTAGAATTTGAAATGGTAAATTCACCATATAATAAGGAGCATAGGGGGGTGAAATAATTCTATGAGTAAAAAAATGAGAAACGACTACTCCGATAAATCAATTTAAAAACTTATGAGTTGTTTATGACTATTAAATTCAATTTTTGAAAAGTACCCTCATGGCGCAAATAAATTTTGATAAGCAATTAAAGAATTCTTAAATTCAAATGTGCATCACTAAGAAATTTGATAAAAGTATATATGCATGATAGTAATTTTTTAAACAGTACTACAAATATAGATACAGTCTTGGGCTAACGCATTAAAGCGTATTTTTGGCAGTAATAGCATAAATAGAGAATATGTAAATAAATATGTTAAAAAGCTTAATTACTACTTGATTTAATGTTGGATTACCAAAGTCTTGTTTTCAAATAAAAACAATCATTTACTCGAATACATTTACCGTTTTGAAAGACATTAAAGACTAACACTCAGAATACAAATAAAAGAAAAGTGTTAAAATAAGAGAAATTATTTTGCTCTTAATTCAAGAATTTATGAACATTTGATAAATGTTATAACTTTTAAATGGCGCA
Organism: Allium sativum; assembly: GCA_030737875.1. Taxonomy (NCBI): domain Eukaryota; kingdom Viridiplantae; phylum Streptophyta; class Magnoliopsida; order Asparagales; family Amaryllidaceae; genus Allium; species Allium sativum. Next base: position 877,131,046 of record CM060912.1, on the reverse strand, counting down.
TTTATTTAAAATGTTTTGTGAAAAAAGGAAGAAGTTAATAAGTTTAATTATTAAAAGATACTCAAACCTTGAGCAATGCCTCAAAGTTATGATTGTGTAAAGTAATAAAGTATTTTTTTTGAAAAATTTAGCAATATATGTCATTAGAACTTTTCGAAAATTAAATTTCCGCACAATTTAAACTTGGGTATTAATTGAAATTCTATTTTCAAGAATCAAATGTGTTAGATCCAAAATTGGCTCTAACACCCAAACTAGTAATGATTCTAATGAAATGAAAGCTAAATGAAGAGAACACACAATTTATAGTGGTTCGGCATTAAGTAGCGTACATCCACTTTGTACTCTTCGAATTGATAATTCAAATGCAAGTACAGTGATGATCCTCACTCTCTTCTATTTTTACAATACATTAATTCACTCAAGATTATCTAAAATATTGTTTGAAAGATGATTGTAGTCTGAAAAAGATGATAGACTTCAGATTGCAAAGGAGTTTGAATTCTGAAAATGCCAAAAGATCCTTCCAAATGCCTCTTCATGTTGTATTTATAGGTGGAAAATCCCTTTGGAGTGGGATCGGTTCGAATCCACGTGGCCTCAATCCCACCACAATCGAGTTCGGATGGAATCTAATGATGACAGCACGCCAGGTAAGTGGCAAATGTGGGTAGATCGTGTGCGTACCATCTCGAGTACTAAGGAAAACGTGGGGTGGAAGCTGTTGTGACTCTGGGATCAGATCGGATATGTTTGTGTATTGGGTTCGGATCGGCTCCATTCCTTCCAATCCGGTCCGGCTTGTTTTCCTTCCCTTTCTGCTTTGTGATGATCTGTCTCTGCCTAAGGAAGACCCGATCTGATCCGATTATCTGGCAGGGTGCTCTTCATTGCTTGAGTCTTTAACTTTGTGTAGCCTAGTTAACAAAGTAGGCTAACATTTTGCCCCCTCAAGGGATGCTTCTATCGAAGATGGAGTGTGCCTTGACATCGTCTGTTCATTGGTCTTTGAATTTGAATCATTAAATAGTCACCTCTGTTTGTTCACAGGGACATGTTACTTCATAAAACCGTGTCTCTTGTCGTCTATATATACACATGACGCATATGAATTACCCTCCTCATTTTTAAACAAATTTAAGAACTCTTCTTGATGTCCATCGGTTCCTCCAGGTAAACTTTTTCTTAATTTTCCTTCGGATTTGATTTACATACCACTTCGATGTGTAGGATTCCATTCGGTTCGGATTCCGACCCAAACAGCTTATGTCTTCTATTTTGCTTGTTATCAGATCAATGGGCCAGAGCACATTCATGGGCCTAAACTCCGGTCTGAAACGAGGTGAAAGGCTGGGAATACAAAGGGCCACGATATATCTATATAAACTCGCTACCTCTTCTCTTTCTTTCTTTTATCCCTTTTATTGCCTTCACTTACCAGATTTTGGACCGAAATCCTAACTCTTAAAAACTCCAAAAATTCTTCTCGTTAATCTTCAAATCAAACTCGTAAGTAGGTTTAAAACTTCGATTATCCTTGTAATAATCGATTTCAGCTAGTGTTTGTGGCCAATTTGAACAGTTTGATTATGGCTTTTTCTCGGTTTCGACGCCGTGGCCTCTCCCTCCATCGTCGTCGTCGTTGGTGATTCCATTATCACCTCAAGGCGTCGGGAGATGGGATTAAGATCCGTTATTGGATATTTGGGCACATGAGTGCTTGGTTTCAATTGGGGTTTTTGAGATGGAGTTGGGTTCGGTGTTGGTTGAGCGAGATGGAAAATGGAGAAGAAAAAGAGAAAGACAGGAGCTGGGATCGGTTCGGGTGGAGAAAGATTAGAGTGAAGGGAAGGGGAAGAGGTTCCTATGACCGGATCGGGTCAGAGTAAGAAAAAAAGAGGAAGTGAGGCATGGATACTCAATTCGATCCGGACCGTTCTGAATGCCTACTTCCGAACCGATCCAGTTTTGCTGGCTGGTTGCGAGCGTTTGCTTCAGACCAAAACATGGCTCTCCCCCGATCTGATCCCAACACTTACATCCGAGCCGAACCGAAGTTATCCTACTCAATGCACAAGAATTTGTTCAACTGGTCAAATCAATACTTGACATAACCTTCAACTTAAAGAACAGTTAGGATAGCGCCTTACGAACATAAACGAACATCAAGAACTATTCCGAACATTACTGCTGTATCGAACCTTTGCATTACGCTCTCATGTGTTTATTTTGCATCCTTTACGCACATAGCACACACTTTAGTTCACACATATACACGGGGGGATACAGGCTATCTTACTCTAACTTATGTTATTGCTTCTTCAGTAGTTTAGCGATCATGGCAGAGAGACGTTCGTCTAGGTTAGCAGAGAAGAGAGAAGTTGCAGAAACTTCCGAGAAATTGACTCTTGATGACATATCCTCTTCCTCAGACCCTAAATGAGACGATAAGGTCCCAAATTATGAAGTAGAAGCACACAATAGTGAAATACCTTCTGACAGTGAAGTTTCTCTTGGCGATGAAGAGGAAGGAGGGATAGGAGATAATCGTGCTCCTGATGAGTTTGAATCTGCCATTATATTGGAGTTACCCAAAGATTCTGTTGAATCGACGATTAACGATGACAGACTCATTCGAATATGTCTAAAGCATGGAATACTAAAAAGAGATACCCTGGTGCCATCGAAACCAGATCGCCCCCACAATCCTCCAGAAGGATTTATGGCAATTACCAAATTGATGTGTATGGTTGGGGCTATTCCTCCGTTTTCGCCTTTTGTTGTCGATTTCCTGAAACAGATGCGGATTGCCCCCATGCAATTACATCCCAACTCTTATGCTTATTTATACACCTTGTATATAGCATACAAAGAGGTTTTAGGTATAGAGCCTACCTTCGATGACGTCCACTTTTTTATAATTTCAAGCACCGGACTCAAGAGACTCCTTCCTTCTCATATTTTGAATCAGTCCCAAAAAGGAAAATTATTACAGCTCCATTTAGCAGCAAGGCTGGCGATTCAAAGCTCGAATGGTTTTATATCAGGCACAGCCGGGGTGCGCCAGGAGATGGACCAAATCAAGTAAAGCACCGACTTTCTAGATCTCAATTTTAAATGCTCATGCTAACACATTAACTTGCTTTCTTTTTCATTTGCAGTTGATAACCCAAAGCAAATATCGGATCAATTGAAGTTTGATCGTTTGCATCGGCTTCTCAATGGCAATCAAAAGTTTCTAACCATCGACGAAGTTCTTAAGGATGAGTATCTCCATCATCACGGGTTACTATCCATTACCCGTAGCTTAGGTCATGGGACGGGTCCATATGTGTACATACCCCCGGTAGACATTATTCCTGAGACGGGCGAGGGCTCGAAACGTCCAACAATACCTCTTCGGACTTCGCCTTCTCCATATTCAACTCAGGACGACAAGTTAGCCAACATAGCTGAAAAGCACAGAGAAGGGTATACCATCCCCGATGATGCTATTTCTCCTGAGAAGTCAACATCTGCTAAAGAGCTGCCAACGGATGCTTCTCAAGGAGATGCTCCTTGTAACACCCCGCCTCCGCTAGGGTCACTCGCAAAGGAATGCACCAGCTTTAGAGGGGCATTATTGGTAAACATGCACAGAAATATCACAAGACAGAACATATAAAATAGCGGAAGTAAAATCGAACTTTCATAAACATGAATACATAAGGTCTAAAGCCTTTTACATCAGAGTACATCAAAACCTGTCTTGCAATAGTAAAGAAGCATAAAGACTTTTTCATAAATTATTCCCCAAATAAAAACAGTAAAGTAGCCATAGCCAGGAAAAGTCCAAGCCATCCATGATGACCTTCAAGCAGAAGAAGTCCGAACTAAACAGCAGTGTTTCCTCCCTGTAACTTGGGGGGGAAACGGAAGAAAAGAGGCGAAACAAAACGGGTCAGTCAAAAAGACTGAGTAAGCCCTATCTACTATTAGTATAAAAACTAGTAAAGTTAACTGACATGAGAAACTGAGATGAACATAAGCATGATAACAAGATAGATAAGCTAAATCAAAATAACAGGATGAACTACTGAACTCAGATAAACTAGGGTGTCGTGATAAACTACGGTGTCAAGATAAAACAAGGTATCACATTGTCAGGTTTCTATCAAGTATAATATCCCAAGATATCTATCGCGTATAACGTCCCATGGCATCTATCCTGTATATCCGCTCTGCACCTACCATACTAGTACCCCAACTGTATTACGTGTTATCCGTGAATGACCCTTACTCAAAAGTCGTGTAATGGTCCATGTCAACCTAATATGCCGCATATATAGGTTACTCAACTCATATGTTTCTTTCCATGTATAAGTTCAATCCTTTGCCGTAGGCTGTACGGGCTTTCCCATGTAAACGGTTCATCCTTGAAGTTGTTTTGGACTGCAACCCTTGATCTAGTTGTGTTTCCTTACCATGAACTATCGCGCGTCCACTTAGGATTTATGCCACCTAGGACCGCTAGGGATTATGCTACCTAATGAACGTTTCCGTGTCTCGGTTTGGGTTTTGGCCACCTAGGACCACTAGGGATTACGCCACCCGTCAACCGCGCCCTTGATCCCACGTATGTATCGTGAATCGTTTTCCATGTCTAGATGCACATGTTCCCCAATGTGCCATCCGAGTTCCGTGCCAGGGCAAATCAAGAAATACGGAACTCGGTCGGGAGGTTTAAATCGTCTGCCGATGCAGATATCAAGGTCTGTTTTTGTACCCGTGGCTATGGTCCCACGTGACTCCTCCCTCAACTACTGAAAGGCAATCCAAGAAAAATCATGTATAAGAACCACTCCACGGCCCCACTATAGCCCACTTTCCTACGGGCCAACCTCACCCATGACTCGATAGCAAGCACATGGTCTGTTGGGGGTTCCCTGCCTTTCCGCACGTACACGATTGACTAAAGATGGTAGGTAGTCGGCGATGCGCTATCCAGGGAAAAAACAAGAATCGTCGACTCCACGCTAATCCATCCCAGTCTTTAGGTTGCTCGCATAGCAACCAAGGCATACTCTTGGTCCTTCTAACGCAGACCTTAACCTCTCATGGGCCTAGTATAATTACCTGGCAGCCCACAGAGGGATCCCAAGAATATCCTCACGTCCCCCGAAGCTTCCACTTCGGCACCCAGTGCGCTGGAGCTTTTATCCAAGTCAGATAACTTGCTCCCCCTCGTATACTAAGCGATGACCCACCATATCAGGTTACTCATCGTTTTGAGAATTAGTCCTATGTCCTTAGCTAAGAATTATTACTTAGTTACCCTTAACTAAGGTTTACCACTTAGCTTCCTTTCCCGTTATCCTTGATTAACCACGGTTTTCTACCTAGTTCTTCTAGCTAGGGTTTGTCTATTTGGTTAAGTGTTATCATTCAAGTCCATGACTTAACCCGCCCACGAATCACGTCAAAGATTGGCTAAGTATTTAAGTTCAAGACTTAGTCCCACAAGTTGGTTAAGTGTACCCAGAGGCTCATGACTTAACCCTATCAAGTCAAATTGGTCAAGTACTAGCTTACCTTAATCCTATCGGATTATCTTGCTAGATCGATTAAGCATAGATTATCTTAATCCCATCAAATTATCGAGTCGGATTGGTTAAGTATAGGTTGGCTTAACCCCATCCTCTAATCGTACTACAATGGTTAAGTATATTCTAAAAAGGTCTTGTGACTTAACCTTATCAGGTCCGCGTATTAGATTGGTTAAGTGTAAGTTACTTAACCCCATCAAATCATCATGTATAATTGGTTAAGTATAAGTTGCTTAACCCCATTAAATTATCACGTTAAGTTGGTTAAGTATTGGTTACTTAACCTCATTGAATTACCGAGTTTAAATTGGTTAAGTGTTTAACTTAACCCCATCGAATTACCGTGTTTAGATTAGTTAAGTGTGGATTACTTAACCCCATCTAATTACCGTGTCGGATTAGTTAGGTGCAAATTACTTAACCCCATCCCCTAATCATCTTGTATGGTTAAGTGTCATTAAGAAAACTTACTTAACCTTGCCAAATTATCATGTTGGATTGATTAAGTGTTGGTTAACTTAATCCCCGTCCACTAGTCGTATAAAAATGGTTAAGCGTCATTAGGCAAATCAAATCACTTAACCTACCCAACCTTGTCATGTTTTGTTAAGTATCATTAGCCTAACCAATTTACTTAACCCATTTACCCATGTCATATTTGGTTAAGAGTCATTAATCAAATTAACTTAACCCTATCATGTGGCATTAATTACTTAATGCACCCCAACCTCTCACATTAGACTTTGTTGTGGTTACTAGTTAAGCCGGTCGGTTCCGGGTAGCTTTACACCACAACTTGGTCTAACCTCGGGTTCAAGTACAACATGACCAACTTCTCACATTGGGTCCTATTGTTTGCAACTACTAGTTAGGCCGGTCGGTTCCGGGTAGTTTTACGTTGCAAACTCAACCCAACCTCGAGTTGGCCACTTTCATGTTTAGTCTAGTGTCATGTTCATAGTCAAGTTTTCAAGCAATTGGGTAGACCTAACTTAATAGGTAAATTCCCAATGGGTAGACCTAACTTAATAGGTAAATTCCCAAGATTATGTTTTTATGCATACTTACATGTCAACTTCCATGTTATACTTCAAGTCATGTTTTCCAAGTATAAACACATGTCATATTTAACGTTACATGTTGTCATGTTTATACCCATAATGTGACCCCAACGCTTTTTAAACTAGCATATACGTTCGCAACAACGTGATGGATTAAAAGAAGAGACTTGGCAAAGGAATGACAAAAATGGGTATTAAGCCACAAGTTAATCATGGTGGCAAATGAGGCACAAATGTGTTCATTAGCTTGCATGTTACATTCTTAAGCCTCAAAAACATGCATCAACCCAAACTTGGTACATAAGCGAATCATGGTGACAAAAGACATGGAATGATGGCTAGAAACTCGCATATATCATCATATAAGGATTATGACTTCATATGCAAGTTGACATAATGATTATGAAGATTCTCATGTTGCATAATGCAACATTTCAACATAAAGGTTGTGGCTTTTAGCTCATAAGATCAAGATAATGACTTCATAAACTTGCATAACATGATAGCATGCATCATTCTAATTAATCAAACCCAAACTTTCAACATGAACATTTAACTTCATAGTTAATATCTAAGAGTAGGGAAGGGCTTACATTGCTATGAAGGCACAAATCGAAATGCAAAACAAAGATTGTGATGAAGCCTATGCATGCCTTCATCCAAAAACCCAAAGATAAAAGCTCCAAATCAATAAAAACCCCATCTTTATGAACAAAGATCAAAGCTTTAGCCTTGAAATCAACTTGAGAAGCTCTCATACTAACATATGAACTCTCTAACACTCACATAATCATGAAACCTCTCATAGAAATGAAGTGGAGGCTAGGATTTTGAGTGGAGGCCATGAGTGGAGCAATTTTGCCATAGTTTAGTTGCATGAATGAATAATGAGGGTTTAGGGTAGGCTTAGGGGTGTTTTTATAGAGATTAGGGGTAGTTTAGGCCGTTAGATTAACCCTAGGATAGATCCCAGCCCTCAAAAATCGTCACAAGCCTCCAAAACAAGACCAAGGGCCAAAACAGGTGCACCAGGCCAGCCAGGGTCAAGCCAGAAGGTGGTGCAGGTTTCTGGCTCGACACAGGCGCACTTCCCAAGTGCTGCAGTGTATTTTTGTGCTGGCGCACTTCACAAGTGCGCCAGTGCATTTTGGCTTGTTTTCGGTTTTTCTGCCTAACTTCGTTCGTCCATATCTTCTTCATACGGACTCCGATTTACGAAATTTCGGACTCTTTTTCGCGTATTTTTTCCGAGACGAACGCAATGGCGCAACCCGTTTATCCTGATTCAGATTTTATAATTTAATTCTGCCTTGATTCTTGTCTTAACACGTTGCTAAAAATTCGGGTTGTTACATCCTCCCCAACTTAAAGGATTTCGTCCCCGAAATCTCCAAGTTAGGAAGAACGTATCCTACCATCCGTCATCCATCTACTCAAAACATCATCCACAAGCAAAGATTGTCCTTAGATGATTTCTAATGCTGTATGAATATATGCAAAACATTTGTGTACATGTTCCTTAGCTAATGCTAATGATCAGGCCTGAATAATCTTTCTAATGCAAAATATGTATAGTGCCATGAATCCAACATGTATGCAAATAGTCCTAGCCATATAGGTACTATATGCGTGCACAATCATTCATTCATTCATATGCAACAACCGCATGATAATACATTCGATTTCATCCATAAACAAGTATAAATACTCGTGCATATGCAATATGAAATGTGACCGAGTCGAGCTAGTATCTAATGTGTATTCGCGCATCTACGAGCAACCACTTGCAACCATATCAATCATAACATGTTTCAAATACATGTTTGCATCCATAGGGTTCTACCTAGGATTCCCTGAAACATGGTCGAGAAGATAAACAGGACAAACTCCTTACGGGGTTTGTAACAGAAAATAGGACCGAGGGGATGTCCACAAACGATAGCCTACAAGTAAGCTCTACCGAAAACAGGGATCAAGAATATACTCCCAAAAAGAGATATCATGCGTGTATCTAGTCTTTGACCATCAAAGTCGTATTTCCTTGGGCTTAATCCCATTGTGCCTTGACCGTCTTTTAACTTCGTGATTTCGTAGCTTCTTATTTCTTGTTTGCATAACATGAGCTAGAACTCATTTCTTCGTCGCCTCTCGTTCCACTTGCACTTATCCTTTTTCTAGAATACTTGGCGCAAACATGACTGCGTACGCATGATCTTATGCAAGCTTTCCAAAATTCACTAATGAATCTTGGATCTTGTTTATATACTATAAGGTATTCCATGTAGAAGAACTTCTTCTTGAAAGTAAACAGATGTCAACCACGTTACCAAGCGCACTTACTAGGGTGATTTCCATAACCCATGCATAAGTGAAATAAACCATCCATCTTATCGGCGAACACCACTCGATCGGGCTTCAAATTTCCAATAAAGGCATCACGGGATTCTAAGTAACTAATCATGACCGAACCCAAAAGGTTACACGAGACTCCGAGGGTATTACCAAGGCTAGTCAAGAGTCTAACTACCCTCCTATCAAAACCGAGAGTGGCACCCCTTACTGGATAACCACTTCATCCTTAGAATCCATCCATAGCTTATAAACATAAGCATTATTTCCAAGCTCAACACTTGACATAGACATTCTCAAATCCAAACAAGCCATGAATAAATGGACTGATTCTCCAATAGGACTTTGAGACAAAAATGGGATTCTCTATTACGTTAGTACTTAAGGTGCAGAGACTCAACTATCGAAGCAGACTTAAATGATACGATGATCAAAACAAAGTCCTAACGGGATGATAGAGAAGAAAAGCTAAACCTTTAACAAGATCGTTACCCTCCTTCCGAGGTACCCTAGAAATAAGAGCATACTATTACCCTCCCGATGATCTTGTCCTTGTCCCATAATACTTAACTATCCACCCCGTTTTACCATGCCAAAGGTACTCTCTCGTCATGGGTTTCATTGTTCATCTTTCTCCCTCCTTTGAGGACTAAGCCATACCAACCAGTTGCTCATCCTTAAGCTCGTATCCTTTATCCTCTTTCTCACTATCCTTTCTTATAACGCGGCCACTGGTCTCTCGAGAACCACCTCCATCGCATGGAAAGCACTTTCGTAGATAAAAAAGACTAGTCGCAGTTAAAACCACTATGACTACAGATGGAGGAAAGAAAGGAAAAGAGATTCAATTAAGGAAACAAGGATAATGCTAATGGCCTTTGGGGAATAGCCTTTTTCTTTTAAAAGAAAATTTTCTTGAAAAATGCTTCTTTATAAACGATTTTCAAATAGTTTTCAGAAGGTCTTTAAAAACTTTTGCCCAGTCTGGTAACCTTCTGCTCTGATACCAAATGTAACACCCCGCCTCCGCTAGGGTCACTCGCAAAGGAATGCACTAGCTTTAGAGGGGCATTATTGGTAAACATGCACAGAAATATCACAAGACAGAACATATAAAATAGCGGAAGTAAAATAGAACTTTCATAAACATGAATACATAAGGTCTAAAGCCTTTTACATCAGAGTACATCAAAACCTGTCTTGCAATAGTAAAGAAGCATAAAGACTTTTTCATAAATTATTCCCCAAATAAAAACAGTAAAGTAGCCATAGCCAGGAAAAGTCCAAGCCATCCACGATGACCTTCAAGCAGAAGAAGTCCGAACTAAACAGCAGTGTTTCCTCCCTGTAACCTGGGGGGAAACGGAAGAAAAGAGGCGAAACAAAACGGGTCAGTCAAAAAGACTGAGTAAGCCCTATCTACTATTAGTATAAAAACTAGTAAAGTTAACTGACATGAGAAACTGAGATGAACATAAGCATGATAACAAGATAGATAAGCTAAATCAAAATAACAGGATGAACTACTGAACTCAGATAAACTAGGGTGTCGTGATAAACTACGGTGTCAAGATAAAACAAGGTATCACATTGTCAGGTTTCTATCAAGTATAATATCCCAAGATATCTATCGCGTATAACGTCCCATGGCATCTATCCTGTATATCCGCTCTGCACCTACCGTACTAGTACCCCAACTGTATTACGTGTTATCCGTGAATGACCCTTACTCAAAAGTCGTGTAATGGTCCATGTCAACCTAATATGCCGCATATATAGGTTACTCAACTCATATGTTTCTTTCCATGTATAAGTTCAATCCTTTGCCGTAGGCTGTACGGGCTTTCCCATGTAAACGGTTCATCCTTGAAGTTGTTTTGGACTGCAACCCTTGATCTAGTTGTGTTTACTTACCATGAACTATCGCGCGTCCACTTAGGATTTATGCCACCTAGGACCGCTAGGGATTATGCTACCTAATGAACATTTCCGTGTCTCGGTTTGGGTTTTGGCCACCTAGGACCACTAGGGATTACGCCACCCATCAACCGCGCCCTTGATCCCACGTATGTATCGTGAATCGTTTTCCATGTCTAGATGCACATGTTCCCCAATGTGCCATCCGAGTTCCGTGCCAGGGCAAATCAAGAAATACGGAACTCGGTCGGGAGCTTTAAATCGTCTGCCGATGCAGATATCAAGGTCTGTTTTTGTAGCCGTGGCTATGGTCCCACGTGACCCCTCCCTCAACTACTGAAAGGCAATCCAAGAAAAATCATGTATAAGAACCACTCCACGGCCCCACTATAGCCCACTTTCCTACGGGCCAACCTCACCCATGACTCGATAGCAAGCACATGGTCTGTTGGGGGTTCCCTGCCTTTCCGCACGTACACGATTGACTAAAGATGGTAGGTAGTCGGCGATGCGCTATCCAGGGAAAAAACAAGAATCGTCGACTCCACGCTAATCCATCCCAGTCTTTAGGTTGCTCGCATAGCAACCAAGGCATACTCTTGGTCCTTCTAACGCAGACCTTAACCTCTCATGGGCCTAGTATAATTACCTGGCAGCCCACAGAGGGATCCCAAGAATATCCTCACGTCCCCTGAAGCTTCCACTTCGGCACCCAGTGCGCTGGAGCTTTTATCCAAGTCAGATAACTTGCTCCCCCTCGTATACTAAGCGATGACCTACCGTATCAGGTTACTCATCGTTTTGAGAATTAGTCCTATGTCCTTAGCTAAGAATTATTACTTAGTTACCCTTAACTAAGGTTTACCACTTAGCTTCCTTTCCCGTTATCCTTGATTAACCACGGTTTTCTACCTAGTTCTTCTAGCTAGGGTTTGTCTATTTGGTTAAGTGTTATCATTCAAGTCCATGACTTAACCCACCCACGAATCACGTCAAAGATTGGCTAAGTATTTAAGTTCAAGACTTAGTCCCACAAGTTGGTTAAGTGTACCCAGAGGCTCATGACTTAACCCTATCAAGTCAAATTGGTCAAGTACTAGCTTACCTTAATCCTATCGGATTATCTTGCTAGATCGATTAAGCATAGATTATCTTAATCCCATCAAATTATCGAGTCGGATTGGTTAAGTATAGGTTGGCTTAACCCCATCCTCTAATCGTACTACAATGGTTAAGTATATTCTAAAAAGGTCTTGTGACTTAACCTTATCAGGTCCGCGTATTAGATTGGTTAAGTGTAAGTTACTTAACCCCATCAAATCATCATGTATAATTGGTTAAGTATAAGTTGCTTAACCCCATTAAATTATCACGTTAAGTTGGTTAAGTATTGGTTACTTAACCTCATTGAATTACCGAGTTTAAATTGGTTAAGTGTTTAACTTAACCCCATCGAATTACCGTGTTTAGATTAGTTAAGTGTGGATTACTTAACCCCATCTAATTACCGTGTCTGATTAGTTAGGTGCAAATTACTTAACCCCATCCCCTAATCATCTTGTATGGTTAAGTGTCATTAAGAAAACTTACTTAACCTTGCCAAATTATCATGTTGGATTGATTAAGTGTTGGTTAACTTAATCCCCGTCCACTAGTCGTATAAAAATGGTTAAGCGTCATTAGGCAAATCAAATCACTTAACCTACCCAACCTTGTCATGTTTTGTTAAGTATCATTAGCCTAACCAATTTACTTAACCCATTTACCCATGTCACATTTGGTTAAGAGTCATTAATCAAATTAACTTAACCCTATCATGTGGCATTAATTACTTAATGCACCCCAACCTCTCACATTAGACTTTGTTGTGGTTACTAGTTAAGCCGGTCGGTTCCGGGTAGCTTTACACCACAACTTGGTCTAACCTCGGGTTCAAGCACAACATGACCAACTTCTCACATTGGGTCCTATTGTTTGCAACTACTAGTTAGGCCGGTCGGTTTCGGGTAGTTTTACGTTGCAAACTCAACCCAACCTCGAGTTGGCCACTTTCATGTTTAGTCTAGTGTCATGTTCATAGTCAAGTTTTCAAGCAATTGGGTAGACCTAACTTAATAGGTAAATTCCCAATGGGTAGACCTAACTTAATAGGTAAATTCCCAAGCTTATGTTTTTATGCATACGTACATGTCAACTTCCATGTTATACTTCAAGTCATGTTTTCCAAGTATAAACACATGTCATATTTAACGTTACATGTTGTCATGTTTATACCCATAATGTGACCCCAACGCTTTTTAAACTAGCGTATACGTTCGCAACAATGTGATGGATTAAAAGAAGAGACTTGGCAAAGGAATGACAAAAATGGGTATTAAGCCACAAGTTAATCATGGTGGCAAATGTGGCACAAATGTGTTCATTATCTTGCATGTTACATTCTTAAGCCTCAAAAATATGCATCAACCCAAACTTGGTACATAAGCGAATCATGGTGACAAAAGACATGGAATGATGGCTAGAAACTCGCATATATCATCATATAAGGATTATGACTTCATATGCAAGTTGGCATAATGATTATGAAGATTCTCATGTTGCATAATGCAACATTTCAACATAAAGGTTGTGGCTTTTAGCTCATAAGATCAAGATAATGACTTCATAAACTTGCATAACATGATAGCATGCATCATTCTAATTAATCAAACCCAAACTTTCAACATGAACATTTAACTTCATAGTTAATATCTAAGAGTAGGGAAGGGCTTACATTGCTATGAAGGCACAAATCGAAATGCAAAACAAAGATTGTGATGAAGCCTATGCATGCCTTCATCCAAAAACCCAAAGATAAAAGCTCTAAATCAATAAAAACCCCATCTTTATGAACAAAGATCAAAGCTTTAGCCTTGAAATCAACTTGAGAAGCTCTCATACTAACATATGAACTCTCTAACACTCACATAATCATGAAACCTCTCATAGAAATGAAGTGGAGGCTAGGATTTTGAGTGGAGGCCATGAGTGGAGCAATTTTGCCATAGTTTAGTTGCATGAATGAATAATGAGGGTTTAGGGTAGGCTTAGGGGTGTTTTTATAGAGATTAGGGGTAGTTTAGGCCGTTAGATTAACCCTAGGATAGATCCCAGCCCTCAAAAATCGTCACAAGCCTCCAAAACAAGACCAAGGGCCAAAACAGGTGCACCAGGCCAGCCAGGGTCAAGCCAGAAGGCTGTGCAGGTTTCTGGCTCGACACGGGCGCACTTCCCAAGTGCGCCAGTGTATTTTTGTGCTGGCGCACTTCACAAGTGCGCCAGTGCATTTTGGCTTGTTTTCGGTTTTTCTGCCTAACTTCGTTCGTCCATATCTTCTTCATACGGACTCCGATTTACGAAATTTCGGACTCTATTTCGCGTATTTTTCCGAGACGAACGCAATGGCGCAACCCGTTTATCCTGATTCAGATTTTATAATTTAATTCTGCCTTGATTCTTGTCTTAACACGTTGCTAAAAATTCGGGTCGTTACACTCCTACAACCGATGATTCCACATTTAAGGGTTTTGGAAATCTTCCCCTGCCTGAAACCATCTATACTTCAGAGGACTTTGGCATGAATCCTTTAACTTTCACTTCTTCAGAGGAGACTACTCCCATGAAGACCAAAGAGCTCGCTCGTGCTGGTCTGGCTTCAGACTGGGGTTTGTTGGGGGGAACACCACTTAGGATGCACTCAACACATTAGCACCACACGTCACATCACTCATGTCTTATGTGAACACTGATTCTGAATTCCACTTATATTGTTGCGCAGGTACAATGTCTCGCCCTTACTACGATGTCAGAAAAATGCGTCGTAGCATATCTAGACCTCCTTCCGATATCGAGCATGGTCGTCGTGAGAGCCGGGGCAGAGATGACAGAAGGCCTCATGATTCTCATCGACCACATACCTCGCGCTCTTGTTCCCCCGTCCGGTCGGATCCAGACAGGTATAAGAGCTACCAGAGTCGTCCAGGAGAAGACACGTCGCAATCCAAAGATCTAACTTCTTCTCAAGACAAATACAGTCGGGAAAAAGTCCAACGAAACATACAGATTCACGAGACAAACACAAAGTTTCTAAGAAAGGATCTGGAAAGGGTGATGCAGCCATCGTCCCGACTAAGCGAAAACATGTTGAACTAACATACTACAAGCCTCAACCACTAGATGTTGATTCCAAAGTTAAGATGGCAAATCTGGAGAAGCAGTTCCCAGATCACTACTTTGAGAATCTAACTTTTTTACCCGCACTTGAGCCTATTTCTTCAAAGTGGGCAGATGAGGCTAAAGCAAAGATTGACGCAGTTGAGAAGCAATACTCGGAGATGTACAAATATTAACGCAATCTCTCCAGAATTATTCAGAATTTAATTACAGACGTTGATTCAATGAAAAAGGCTATGGATTCTGATGAGAATGCCTTGAAAAATTTGGGGAGGGACCTAGAAGACACACAGGCTCAACTCGTCGTTGCTCAACGGGATGCCAACAACTTCAAACAGCAATTTGAGGAATTACAGAAGCGTTATCATGACTTGCTGGAATCTCATAGTCAAGAGAGTTTGGAGTTGAAGAAACAAGCAGAAGACACTAAGTCAGACAGTGTCAAAATGCAACTGTCTTACAATATTCTTGAGCAAGAAAAAGCCGAGTTAGCGAGAAAAAATGCTGAACTGGAGAAACGAAACGCTGACTTGGAGTGCAAGTTAATGGAAGCCGAGAAAAGGGCTGCCCTAGCTGAGGGGAATGTGGATAACGCCATTAAGTCTGCTGAAGAAACCTGTAAACAGCCATCAGAGGCTCAGGAAGAAGTGCACGGTTGTGGCGAACTATGGATTGAATTATTTGCACACATCATTCGTCGCCGAAACATCTCTTGGATTGAAGATTATCCGACTACCTTAGTTCACGTATGGCGTCAAATCATCGAATGGGAGAAAGAGAAACTTAAGGTAGACTTTATTAATGAAGACAAACTTATGGAAAAGTATCTGAGAGATGATGAACCGACACGCCTAGTCAAGGGGCGTCACCTCATTGCCGCTGCTATGGAGGAGGAGAAACGCCTGGCCAAACAAAAGAATATCCCTGAAGTTGGTTCTTCTTCTGCTACCGCTGAAACTACTGAAGTTGAGGGATATGATCCAGAGAATCCAGAAATTCCTAAAGCGACTCTTTTATCTCCTATACCCGAATCAGCATCAGAGATGGTAGCTGCCCCAATTGAGAAATCATCAGAAGGTATTTCCACCTTTTCACCTCAGTTTGCCAAGGCAGACTCCACCTTTCGTCGCATCATTGGGCAATCGATCGAGGATCCTTTATTTTCTCCTGAGTTGATAACTGTTGCTTCTCATTCTGTAGGTGCTGGACCAGCCGAGAAGACTGACAAGCATCAGGGAACCACCGTTGGGGAGAAATCTGTGGAAGATACTCGAGGAGAACAGGATAAGGCTACCATCGTTGAGTCAGGAGGGGGAGCTGAACTGTCTTAGGCCGACACTTCTCATGATGACGAGATGATAGATGCCTTAAAAGACGAAGGCGGTAATAAGGGGTATGAAGAAGATCCTGATGTGGCTATAATTGGGGATTCAAAAAATGCCGATGATGTTACTTTGGCTGAAATGAAGGCCGAACAAGACAAATGCTTGCAGCTGAAAGTTGAAGACTTGAACCCCGAAAGCCTTAAGCCCCTTGCAGTGGTGGATCCTGGATCGAGGTTAGTTGTTAAGCTTTCAACTAGGTCTATTATAGATGATCTTGCTAAAAAATCTTCTCTTGATTCCAGTGTTCCGATTCCTAGGAAGAAATCCATTGATTCTGGTACGTCAACTACAGAGAAGAAAAGGCCAAAGCGTCTCATGTCTGATGCTGAAAAAGAGGCTAGAAATGCTCTTAAGGCTGCCAAAAAATCCAAGTCTGCTCCGAAGCCCAAGTGATGATGTGCTTTGTTTTATTTTGTTTTGATATTCCACTGGTCCGCTGTTGTTGTAGTGAGTGCAGCCCTCGCATCTTTTGCTTAGTCTTCCTATATAAACTCACATATTTGTGAATAAAATTGTTTGTTCTCTGCAATGTCTGATATCTGTTAATTTTAACATTTAGGTAAAGATGCGCACAAACAGCATGTCAAATCATAGTTATATATTAAAGTCCTTATTAAGGGGAATATGTGTACATATATATGCCCCCAATCAATCTTGGATAACTGATTAAGACTTGTTCAAGATCGATTAAATTAAAAATTCAGTTGTCCCCGATTCTCTGATGGGGCCATATTCCTTTTGTCATTGATGTCTATTCTTCCTAGCATCTTTATACTCTCCTGTCTAATAACCAGGTTAGAGTATTACAGAGGCGGTCTCTTATCGGGGTGCACCTTCATGCCTCAAGGGATGTCGTCTTCCCGTCCTTTATACTCTCTCTCGTCTCACGAGAGTTAGAGTTAGGAATGTCATCTTCCCATTCTTTTGCATTTTATCATGAAAACGATCATTTTGTTCGTCCCTGCATATAGGTTATCTC
This sequence comes from Allium sativum, assembly GCA_030737875.1. Lineage (NCBI taxonomy): Eukaryota > Viridiplantae > Streptophyta > Magnoliopsida > Asparagales > Amaryllidaceae > Allium > Allium sativum. The sequence continues at coordinate 877,113,558 of CM060912.1, read as the reverse complement.
CAATTTTCCAAATTTAATTTAATGTTTCGTGTTTCGTGGTCATGATAGAATAATTGTCGAAGATATAAATATTGCAGGAAAGTAAATGACACATGATATTTTTATAGTGGTTCAGCTAAGTCATAGCCTACATCCACTTCATAATCCTTTGTTCATATAAACAGACTTTTTAAGGCAAGTCGTGCCTTTTTACACAGCTTATAAAAACAAAAAGGAAGACATTTCATATTTAGCTCAGGTAACGTCGTAAGTGCTGAGCGTTCCAAGCTCTGGGAATCTCTTCACCGTCCACGGTCGTTAGCTTGAATGCTCCTGTATCAAGCTTCTGTTGGATGGTGTATGGCCCTTCCCATTTTGGACCCAACTGGGTCGAAGGCGGGAAGACTCGTTTCAGTACTAGGTCTCGTGTCTCAAAGGTTTTGAAGCGAACTTTCCGGTCATAATAACGTGCTACTTGATGTCGATGTCTCGAGGCACGCAAGTCTGCTTCATCTCTTTTTTCATCAACCATATCAAGAGACTCTAGGAGGAGTGTTCTATTTGTCATCGGGTCATAGTACGCGACTCGATGAGAAGGGACTTCCAATTCTACCAGGATTACTGCCTCTGACCCAAAGGAAAGTGAGGAGGGTGTATGGCCGGTGGCCGTCTTAAAGGTTGTCCTGTAGGCCCATAAAGCCACTCATCTACCCATCTGGCTTTGGCCCGCTCTAACCGCTTCTTAAGAATAGATTTAATGACCTTGTTTATGGTTTCGACCTGGCCATTTGACTGCGGGTAAGCTACAACAGTGTACCGTTTATCAATCATGTACTTCTGGCAGAAATTTATGAATTCGATGTTGTCAAACTGTGTCCCATTATCAGTTATGATGGTCTTCAGTATCCCAAATCAACAGATAATGTTTCTGACCACAAAACTGATCACCTTTCTTGTTGTGATCGTTGTTAAAGGTTCAGCTTCCACCCATTTCGTGAAATAGTCCCCGGCCATGATCGCATACTTTGCTCCTCCTCTGGCAATATGTAACACTCCAATAATGTCAATCCCCACATGGCAAACGGCCATGGGCTTACCATCGACTTGAGCTATGTCGGAGGCGCTCTGGGAATCTTGGCAAATTTTTGACATTTGTCGCAGCGTCGTGAATAATCAACCGCGTCTTTATTCACGGTAAGACAGAAATATCCATACCGTAATACTTTCTTTGCTAGGGTTTAGCCCCCGGTGTGGTCCCCACACTCACCTTCATGTACTTCTTGCAGTACATGTTTAATGTCGTCGTGTGCGATACACCGTAATAGGGGCATTGAAAACCTTGGCGATAAAGGACGTCGTCCTGTAAAACGTATCCTGCAGCCTTGCGTCTTACAGCTCGTCTTTCTCTCTTTTTCAACGGGACGGTTCCATTCTTGATAAAATTCTTGATCGATGTCATCCATGATTCTCTCTCTGGGTCGACTTCCAAGGCTAGTTCCACTTCCATCAGGTCGAAACTCAGTGATTCCAAAACCTCTATCGGAACCATTTCAATTTCTTTGGGATTATCAGAACTTGCTAGCTTTGCCAACCGATCTGCTTTCTGATTTTCAATCCTTGGAATGTGCGTTATGCTGTAATGCTTCAAACTTCCCAGCAACTCCTTTACCTTTTTGAGATAAGTAACAAGTCGAGGTCCATTAGCAATAAATTCCTCCCGGACCTGGCATACAACTATCTTGGAATCACAATATATATCTAGTGTCTTCATTCCCAGTTCTTTGGGGAGTTTCAACTAGGCAATCAGGGCTTCATACTGGGAATCGTTATTGGTAGCAGCAAACTCCAATCGCAATGCATAGTAAATAGATCGTCCTTTAGGAGTTATTAAAACAACTCCGGCGCTGGACCTTCGATCATTTTTGGCTTCGTCCGTATATAGCTTCCATGGACTAAGCTCTAACTCCTGGTCCAAAGTAACTACCTTGTCACCCACCATTTCCTCTTCGGGAATTGTGAATGCAGCTATAAAGTCGGCCAATGTCTGCCCTCTTATTGATTTCCGCGGTTGAAAATTTAAATCAAATTGACTCAGCTCAATGTTCCATTTAAGTAACTGCCCCGATGCTTTGGGTTTTTGCAACACTTGTCTTAAAGGTTGATCGGTGTATACAATTATTGGGTGAGCCTGAAAGTAGTGACGAAGCTTGCGGGAAGCAATCAGGAGGCTATAAGCAAGCTTTTCTATCTTCGGATAATTACGTTCTGCAGCAGCTAGCTTTTTGCTCATGTAATATATAGGCTTCTGGACTTTATCCTCTTCACGTACCAATGCTGTACTGACGGCGTGAGATGATACCGCTAGGTAGACAAACAAATCCTCATGTTCCACGGGTTTTGATAATATTGGAGGCTTTTCTAATAAGTCTAATAAATTATGGAATGCCTCCACACAGTCGGAGGTCCACTCAAAATTTTGCTTTTCTCGTTTTATTAGATCGAAGAAAGGTACACACCTATCTGTAGCTTTGGAGATAAACCTGCTCAATGCAGCAACTTTTCCGGCCAAGCTTTGAACATCTTTGATCTTTCGTGGTTCTTCAATATCCCTTATCGCTGCTATTTGGTTAGGATTTATCTCAATTCCTTGACAACTCACGATAAACCCAAGGAATTTTCCAGATGCGACCCCAAACGAGCATTTTAGGGGGTTTAACTTCATTCCATACCTTCGAAGAATATCAAACATTTCAGCTAAATCCCTTGTATGGTCGGAAGATTGTTTAGACTTCACAAGCATGTCATCCACGTAAACCTCCATGGTTTTCCCGATTTGATTATAGAACATGCGGTTAAACAAGCGCTGATATGTGGCTCCTGCATTCTTTAACCCAAATGGCATTACCACATAACAATATAACCCCAAGTCTGTGATGAAACTTGTATGCTCTTGATCTGGTATGTGCATGGGAATTTGATTGTACCCAGAATAGGCATCCATAAAGGATAAAAGCTCGTGCCCAGCCGTCGAATCTACTAGCTGATCAATTCTGGGGAGAGGAAAGCTATCCTTCGGGCAGGCCTTGTTCAAATCAGAAAAGTCTATACATGTACGCCACTTCCCGTTAGAATTTTTGACCAGGACAGGATTCGATATCCAGTCGCGATATTTCGAATCCTTAATGAATCCATTATCTTTTAATTTCTCTACCTCTTCTTTCAAAGCTGCTAACCGCTCTGGGCCTAACATCCGTCTTTTCTGTTTGACTGGGGAGTGCTTTGGATTAATACACAAAGAATGGCTCATAATGGCAGGCGAAATCCCACACGTGTCAGCGTGAGTCCAGGCAAACACATCCAGATTTTCCCTTAAAAAATTAGCCAACTCTTTCACTTGAACTGAATCTAGTTGCGGGCCAATCTTTAGTACTTTTGTCGAATTTGTCTCATCAATAGGTATATCTACTGTTATCTCGTTGGGAGTTGCCTTCTTATCCTCAGGTTCTCTATCCTCTCTGGGATCTATATCCTCGAGCACATCTGAGGGCGACTCTCTTGGGGATGGACCCCTTAATTGTTATGCTGAGTTCTCCTTCGGAGGGGCAGAATCGTCCTTAGTTTCTATATTCAACCCCTTCATTAGCATCTTCAACTCCGTCATGTAACAATCTCATCTCATAGCTTGGTCGCCCCTCATCACCCCAATTCCTGCGTCAGTCAGGAATTTAAGCAGCAAGCACCAAGGTGCAATACATGATCTAAACTCGGCAAGGGTCGGTCGGTCTAGGATGGCATTGTAGGGCGACTCCACATCCAAAACTACAAACGGTAGGATCCTCACTCTCTGGCGATCTCCCTACCCTAATGTCACTGGTAATTCTACGTAGCCCATTAGAGCTATCGACGCTCCATTGAAGCCACGTATCCATCCTTCGCATGGCTTTAGATCTTTTGCTTCAAGTCTCATTTGTTCAAAGGCTTTCTTGAAGAGGATATTGACCGAGCTTCCGTTATCTACCAACACTTTATGGACCAAAGCAGGGCCGATTGTCATGGTAATTACTAGTGGATCCTCAGTCGAGGATTGAACTCCAGAATCATCTCTACTGCGGAATATGACGTCGTCTGACATCGTCTTTTGTTGTTTTACTGGAGTAATGTCTTCGAGGATACTGCATTTTCCTACCTCAAAATGCTTAGCGGCGTTGACGTACTGATACATCGCCTTGAAACTACAACTAGCAAGGTGGGGTATGCCTATAATGGTATTAATAACAATCCCCTTACCTTTCTGCTGGGCTGTGGGTTTTGAAGTAGGCTGGTTTTGGTCTGGGGCTTGCCCCCTTGCCCCCTATCCCTTGGGGCTACCTTGTACTCGTCCAACTTCCCTTCCCGCAGCAATCTTTCGACTATATCTCTCAAATGACGGCATTCTTTGGTGGAATGACCGTGGGTTCCATGGAACAAACAAAACTTTCCGGTTGCGATCTCTTTCTCAGTGGAGTCTCTGGGTGGTGGTTTTTTGTACTGCAATATGCTATATGTATCCAAGTAAATATTCTCCAACGTATCATTTAACAGCGTATAGTTTTCAAAAGTCTAGAATCTGGGTCTTTTACTGGAGCTTTTCCCTCGGTTTATGTTCCTTCTACTGCCATTCCCATTCCTATTTCTATTACTCCCGCTCTGGTTGCCAACATTTACTTCAACCTTCCCTGAACTGTCACCAGATTGTTTCACAGCAATATTACTTTGGACACCTTCCCTCGAGGCCCCTTCGGACTTTCTCTTCCTATTTCATGAGCTTCTTCTTGCCTTAAGAGGATATTAGCTTTTTCATAGAACAATTCTCTAGTAGGAGGCGGTTTCCCAGACAAGTAATCCCTGAATTCTATGTCTGGGTCTACCCCTTCTATCAAGGCCATCAGAATAGTGGGCTCATGAGGATCACTAACTTCGGTGACGACCAGGTTGAAGCGGTCTAAATATGACTTCAAAGATTCTCTTAAGGCCTGTTTAATTCGTGACAACTCTATGACGCTCTTGGACTTTCGGGCATGAAGTCGAAACTGGTTCATGAAGCGCTCACTCAATTCTGTGAAATTTGATATAGACCGGGGAGGGAGACGGGTGAACCACATTAAAGCCACGTCTTCAAGATAAATTGGAAAGGCTTTGCATTTTACAGCATCTGGAGCTGCTGCAGCATTCATGAACCATGCATACCTCATCAGATGCTGCCCTGGGTCCGTTCTTCCTGAATACTGATCCATCTGAGGCAACTTGAATCGCCGAGGGAACTGGAAATCCAATATATCATCTGTGAAGGGGGTATAACTTCGCTCAATACCCCAGTCCTCATTAGTATACCGCCGGCTTTCAGACATAATCTGACGTACCATCGCCCATACATCGACATTTGTTAATGTCTGCACCGGTTCTTTAGGTCTAATATTCGGATTACCCCTGGGATCCTGATTAGGGGATAACCTCCTATTTCTAGCGGCGGCTGCTCTACATTGCTCCCTACACTCCCGGTCGATCTTAGGAGGGAGGGGCTGAAGAAGTTGTTGTTGCGTAGGATTAGTAATGTTAGGATCCCTAGGTAGAACGTGGGATCCACGCATGGGTAACAACATAGGCTCTTTCAAGCTTGGTTCATCAGGCCCTAACACACGAGCACAATCTTCGCGGGATCCTAAAGATCCAAAATTTAGCTGATCAAGGTTCTGAGGTCGCTCTAGCGGTCTTCTTTCACGAGGACGTCCCTCATCTGAAGAAGATGAATCGTCTACAGTAAGGCGGCGTGTTGGGGAAGGTGTCTTTCGCCTCCGGAGCTCTTGAAGTTCTCTACACATAGTGATCATGTTTTCTTGCATGCGAAGACTGTCTCGCCTATGGGCTTCCAGTGCCTCCTTAGTACTCTGGAGCATGTCAATGAAGTGAGAAAAATCTCCTTGGGTGACGGGTGCAGACGGGTCAAGCTGATCATTGGTCATAGCGGCTGGAATCGGAGCATTGGAGGGAGCTCAAGTAGAAGTTCCAGCTTCATTCTGATTGGGATCGAATCGGAGCAAGATACTAGGACCGGACCGGTTAGGATGGGGGGAGCGAGTGACTTCAACATCTTCTGATCGGCTCGGATCGGATTCTTCTGCTCGGATCGGACCTTCCTGACCGGAGCGTCCTGCTCCAGAGTCTTATCCACGCGAGTCGTCAATACCATGGCTTGTTGATTTTCTTTAGCATCGTTCACCCTAGCGCCTTGCACTTCTTTTCCTTTCGTTTTGGCCATAGTGTTCAATTCTTCAGTGATTCACCAAAAGGTACTTAAAGATGTCAAAAACGGAGGATTAACTTCTTTGAACTTTAAAGCTCCAAATAGTAGAATGATAATCCCAAAATGCGAAGAATTCTAAGAATTCTCAGTGAAAGCACCAAAATGTTAGATCCAAAATTGGCTCTAACACCCAAACTAGTAATGATTCTAATGAAATAAAAGCTAAACCGAAGAAAACACAAAATTTATAGTGGTTCGGCGTTAAGTAGCCTACGTCCACTTTCTACTCTTCGAATTGATAATTCAAATGCAAGTACAATGATGATCTTCACTCTCTTCTATTTTTACAATACATTAGTTCACTCAAGATTATCTAAAATATTGTTTGAAAGATGATTGTAGTCTGAAAAAGATGATAGAATTCGGATTGCAAAGGAGTTTAAATTCTGAAAATGCCAGAAGATCCTTCCAAATGCCTCTTGATGTTGCATTTATAGGTGGAAAATCCTCCTAGAGTGGGATCGGTTCGGATCCACGTGGCCTCAATCCCGCCACAATCGGGTTCGGATGGAATCTGATGATGACAGCACACCAGGTAAGTGGCAAATGTGGGTAGATCGTGTGCGTAACCGTCTCGAGTATTAAGGAAAACGTAGGGTGGAAGCTGCTATGACTCTGGGATCGGATCGGATATGTTTGTGTATGGGGTTCGGATCGGCTCCATTCCTTCGGATCCGGTTCGGCTCGTTTTCCTTCCCTTTCTGCTTTGTGTTGATCTGTCTCTGCCCAAGGAAGACCCGATCCAATCCGATTATCTGGCAGGGTGCTCTTCATTACTTGAGTCTTTAACTTTGTGTAGCCTAGTTCAAAAAGTAGGCTAACGGAATGAATAATTGTTTTTTAGCTATTAAAATTTTTTATTGACCATTTTAAAAGATCGAAGGGTTAGTGTTCAAACACTTAATAAAGTTAAGTGTTTAAAGAGAAAAAATATTTTACTCTTATTTTTGTCATTTAGTTAACATCGAAATAAAAAGAAGCATCTGAATCCTTTTTGTAACATATGGAACAATTTCTTAAAGGATGTTTTCTTAAAAACAAAACATGTATTAACATTAAGAATAGGTATTGAAGTCTTCATGAAAAATTTAATATCTCAGGTTTTGTTAAGATATTAAATATTGTTTTTGAATTTGTGCAAATCATAAAATAATAATATTCAGAAGAACGCATTTTGTGCAATCACTAAAAAAATTCACCTTATAAAAAGAGATAATTCTGGAATAATAAGAGTAGCTGATTAGGTAAGCTAGAATTAGGTTCTAGGACTAAGTATGGACAAATTGCACAATCTAATCTAGAATTTTTTGCGTCAGTCCCAGAGGTTTCTATTTTAAAGATGGTGAGTTGTAGTAACTCCAGAGTCAAGGGTTGGTTGTGGATTAGATTGCCCTAGATAGTTGGTTTAGGCTTTAATATGTTTATATCTGTATTTAGCACTTAGTGTATGTGTGTGTATATATATATAAGTGTAAGTAACTTACCGTAATTCATAATTTTGGAGAGAGGTTCATGGATGTTTATTGCAAATTTAGTGGGCAAAAAATTTGTAATTAATAAGAGAAAAAATAGATTTTGGGGACTGATTCAGAAAAATAAATTGATTCGGAAAAAATGGATATATTTTCAAGCTTAAAGAAGCTTGAGAGAGTTAAGTAAATATCCAGAAAACGGTCCAGTTTAGGGAACAGATGGACCCCAATTATAAGAAAGGCAAAGGTGGAAATTTTAAAGAAATGAATTGGAATCTTAGGAAATTGGAATAAAAGTATTTAGACCTCAGCACCATTTAAACCACGTATTTGTAGATAGAACTTAGAAAAGAATATTTTTAGGTTATGAACACTAATAGTCCCCCATATTGATTGGATAAGGGTATAAAGTGGTATGAGTAATGGATCCCTATTTATGTCTGCGATGTTGGGATTTGAAACCCTTTTTAATTTTGAGATAATTGCGTAAGAAAGGATTTCGTGGGGGTACTTAACTTAGTGATCTACCTTTTATGAGATTTGGAAGTTAATAACAGAATTAGATTTGTAGCCTACAAAAAGGAAGTGGGTGGTCTTGTGATTGTTGAAAATATTTAATGAAGAATAAGTTTAGCCTTAGAAGATGCCCTCCTCAAAATAAGAATTTGAAGCATGAAATTAAGGAATAGGCTTAAACATTGGATTAGCCATTCTAGTTTGAAGATGACCGTGTTTGGTTTGCTTAAGGGTATTTGTTTAATTTTTATAAATTAGCCCTTTTGTCGTTTTTCACAAAAGAGGTTATATTTGAAATTATATGGAATGTACTCAAAATATAAAGAATGTGATATGTAATTTTACTTATTTTCACATAGATTATACTATTTATTCAAGATAAGATAATACGCATTCCTTGTAATTTTAAATATGTCAATATGATAGTTTAGGCAAATTTATTGAAATTATAACAAAAGATCTAACTGGGATTTAAATTCCAGCAAATTAGAGCATAGGAAAATTTCTAATTATCAGTATAGAGTAGAGCATTATTTTATTAGAATTTGAGATTTTGATTTAGGAAACTAGTAAATTTTTGAGTTACATCTCATTCGAAGACTGAAGGACAAACTGAAGATGACCAGAGCTTTGGGAATAAGAAGAAGAGTTGCATCTTGGAGCTTTTAGATGATAGGAATAATATTTATCTTTTTAGGAGTAACATAATTATCTTTTTATTTGTAGTTAGTGAGCACTCTTGAGGAATTTCAAGGAGACCATCTAAAATACCAAAGTGTTAATGGAATAACCTTTGACAAATTTTTACTCGAACCGAATTTTCGGTTTGACTTTGGAATAAGTCTAGATTGATTAGGCAGCTTGTGAAAGATAAAGAGTTGATATGGTATATCGGGCTTTCCCAAAGTTATGGAGATAAGGGATACTATTGATAATAGGAGCCCATAGCAGTTTTATGTTTGATAAGATACCTTCATGGTACCATGAATTTTGGTTGGGCCTAATCAAGAAATGGTGATAAAGAAGGAACATTGGGAATCTTGTGCCACCACATATATTTTGGAGCATGAGATTTCAAGACTTCGCATTATTTAGTTAGAGTACATAAGGAAGGAATTCGAGAGAAGGCATGAAAATTTTAAATTTTGTAGCCTCTCTTGAAAGTTTAGGATTCTATGATTGCACAGTGGTTGCTAGATTGGATGTTAGGAGATGGTTGCAATACAAATGCACCGTGCACTCATATAGAAATTATATGCATGTTAGGAAGTTTTGCATACATCCAGCATCACTTATTACACGAACACGTTAGGATTGAGCTCACTTTAGTAAGTCTACAGTTCATAATCACTGCAAGCCATGGATGTTTTATGGATGTACATAAAATAACGTGGGTGTATAACATGGTTATTTTTCGCCCCTTTTGATAGATTTCAGGATGTAAACAACTTTAAGGGAGGAGAATGTAACCCCCCGTAAAAATCAAGTAATTAGACAAGGTAACTAATAACTAATAATAAGTTAAATTAAACATTTAAAATATTGTCAAGTTGAAAAATGGAATTTTGTAAAATTAGGAATTTGGCCATGAAAATATCATACTTGTAATCGTGGCGAGATTATGATCCATTTTCATATATAATGTCAAAGATGGAGTTCATATGAAGAATTCACCTTTAATTGTGTTGTGAGTAAATAAAATATACACAACGTATTAAGTTTGAATTAAATAAATAAACGTACGGAATATAAACTCTAATTAATGGCTAATTGGAATACTCCGTAGTATTCAAATATATGTGTATATATACGCGTAGAGGGGGACAAGAATATATAGTAAAAGGAAGGTAATAAGTATTCAAAGAAACGTTTTAATTAATTAAATCCTTTCCACCATAAAATAAATTCATTTGGCATTTTAACACCCAAAGGGTCGACCCCTAGGGGTCGGCCACCGATTGACCACCCTCCTAGGGTAGTGGTCGACTGCTTGGGGTCGACCAAGATTTAGGTGGGTCGGGTTCGGTTTTGGAGTGGTATATTTATAATTAACCGCTATGATTAAATCTAATTAATCCTTCTGCTCTTATTTGCACACACACCTATAAATAGCACTCCATTCCACCTCCCCTAAACCTAATCTTCTTTATCCCATAGTCTCCATTCTGCAATTGAATCCTAGAAGAATTATATTAGGTTTTCTTCTACAAACCTTCTAATCAATATTCTTTTCTAATCTCTTTTCTTTAGGATTCAGTATAGATTTGAATCTGGAATTCTAGATTTATATATAATAATTCTAATTGTTTAATCCAAATATATTAATAAAGAATTAGAGTTCATATTTGTATTCATGTTCATGTAATTTTTCATATCTAAAAGGGAAAACATCATCAAATCATCATTTCCATACAGTTAGATCACCGCGAGTGGAAATTATCTATGTTGTTATTCTTTTGTTTAGTAATGTTGATTTGGATCTGTATACCTAAGAGGATTTGATATTTCTACGAAAACATTAAAAATAGCAAACCACCTGAATTCTTCTCTTTTATTTTTATTGGTGAAAATGTAAAGTCTGTGTAAATTTATTGTTTGTGGTTGTTAGAGCAATGAATAAGATGACAGAGTTATGTTCTATAATTGTTATTGCGGTCAAATTCACGTTATCATGTTGTGATTTTCATGTACTGTTTATTGTCAAACATTAAAATTTTGTATGTTTGTATAAATCAAAATAGGTCTAAATATCTATTTTTATAAATAGATTATTTGAACTTATTTATTTATACAATATTTAAATATTAATGTTTTACACATAAACGTATTCAAAAGTGGATTTGAACCATAAAGTAATAATTTTATTTATATGTTTGGATGCATTTCACAATTATTATCTTTTGTTGTTGTAGCAATCAGTCAAGCCTGTGATGCAAGTTTTATATGTTATTATGGTTTATTTCCCATTTAGATATATGTTTACATACATGTCTATAATAGATTGGTGAAATGTGGGAAATTGACTTATATGCCTTTCTTTAGTTAGAGATTGACATTTCAACGATTTAGAAACGTTAAATCTAAATGACAATTAGCACTAATAGCGATTATTAAATTATATACATATATAGCGTAATCAACATATAATAAATGTGTAATAAATGCGTTGTAAATACAACTAATTTATAAAACTAGTAATTTTAATTTCAAATTCCCCCTTAGGAATTTGTTTGTATGTGTGTGCGTAAATAGCCTTATAAATAGTAATTAATGACACAAAGACACGAGGTTAACCATTACTTGTAGTAGAAGCCTGTCCGGAACCAACCGGCATATCCAACATCTACAAGTAAGCCAAGTTAATGTGAGAGGTCTAGGTGTCATAGATCATTATAATTATTACACTAAGGCAGGAGGTTTAACCCACTGGTAGTGGAAGCCTGCCTGGAACTACCCGAAAAATCCAGCATCTACAAGTAGACGGTTTAATGTGAGAGGCCTGGTGTGTGTGTGTGTGTGTGTGTATATATATATATATATTTGTGTCTGTGTGTATGAGTAGGCATGCTAGCCTTGAGAAGATCTTAAGTGGATGACCCACCTAATTTAGGTCTTAAGTGGTTGAGGCTCTGCCTGCTCTTAGGGTTCACTCCTTGGTTTGGGCCAAAGTCATGATACCCTCCTTATTAGGTTCTAACTGGTATTTGGGCCAAACTCAAGTCCTATCACACAATGCAATGCAAACCGGAGGATAGAGTTTTACCTTATAATGGTCAAAAATGTTTAATACGATAAAAATGGATTTGATATTACAGGTCAGTCATCGGACTGGTATGAGAAATTTTTACTTAATTACAGGTCAGTCATGGGACTGGTATGAGAAATCTTTACTTAACTTAACTAGTAATAAGGCTAATCACAGGACCACGTCGCTAACGCGGAACGGGTTTTACTCTATTAGATTGCCAGTGCATAATAAAATAAATCGCTAAACAACGCAATGCTTTTTAGAAAAATGGAACCATTATAAGACTCAAGTCCCATCACGCAATGCAACGCAAACTGGAGGATAGAGTTTTACCTTATAATGGTCAAAAATGCTTAATACGATAAAAATGGATTTGGTATAATTATTAGTGTATATATGTTTCAATCATAATTTATCAATCTTAGACAGCATAGTACCCCATCCTACTATGTCGCCATACTAGTTATACAATCAAAACCGGTATGGTGTCGTATAGGAAGTTGGATTTCCATCATGAGTTAAGGCTAGGAACGATCTCCTTACCGATTCGAGACACTATAGCAATGCCTCAGGATTCAGACGCTGGCAAACCCTTGGATCCGGCAGGGCCGGTCCACAAATACTTTAGTGGATTGGCAATTCCTGAACACACGCTTCCTAGTCCTATCGAACCTATAATTTGGCCGTTGGCGACCAATAAATCCGAGGCCTCGAAAATTCCATAATCCACATAAGTAAAACGTCGGGGCTGGTAAGTCGTAAACACCACTTCTAGCTAGAAAGAAACATGTGCACTCCCCGCGTGTGACGGCAAGGAATTTCGCTCGATCCGAATCAGTCGTTAAACCAATCTAGACCGTTCGAAACTCCTGATCGTTTGAGAATAGGACAAATCAGAACTCAAACAGAAGAACATTTCATTGCTATTACAACAATTCATCAGATACAAGAATATACAGAGTATGAATGAATAAATTACATTCGATAAATATCAGAGATTACAATAAATTACATAGCAGCGGAAAATAATACAAAGCACAACTAAAGGTGATATATGGATACAGAGCTTTCCGGATATCATTCCAGCTGTAAACCAGGATCCTGTAAATATAAATCTGCAAAACCAAAACTACTAGCTGCCCGTGCGGAAATAGGGGCACCCAGAGTTTAGGTTAAAACAATAAACTCCAGGTCAGTCATGTGACTGGTGTGAGAACTAAAACAGTTATTTAAAACTTTACTTTAAAAGAGAGTAATTCAAGGGACCACGCCGTATAACACGGAACGGGTTTTCTCCCAAGAATACCAGTGCATAGAATAAACAACGCAATGCTTTTTCGAAAAATGAAGCTATTATAAGACCCAGGTCCCATCACACAATGCAACGCAAGCCGGAGGATAGGATTTTACCTTATAACAGCCAAACATGCTTGGTACGTTTAAAACAAATCATTTGATACTATAATAAGTGTATAGTGTCAAAACAATTTCAATCATAAATATAAATCATAGGCGGCATAGCTACCATCTACTATGTCGCCATACTAGTTCTACAATTAAAACCGCAATATCACGTATTGGAAATTGGGTTCCGTCATGAGTCGAGGCAAGGGGCAAGCTCCTCTCCGCGTTCGAGACACTCTAGCAAATGTCTCAGGACTACACACTCTGGGCAATCCTGGATTCGGCTGGACCGATCCTCACTTACGTTAGAGGATTAATTATGCCTGAACACACGTTTCCTGGTCCTTACAGACCTATAATCGAGGCGCCTCATTCCAACAACCACAAAGGTGAAAAGTATATAAATGTCAGGGCTGGTAAGTCACTGACACCACCAAAGCTAGAAAGAAACGTCGTGCTCTCCCAGAGGTCTGCATCCCCTTTTTGACTCATACCGAGGTGTGAGGCTCGTGAATCCACGCTATACACAAAGCTGCCACGTAGGCCATGCTTTGATCATCAACTACAAGACTTTGCTTTTCAACAGAAGCCTTGATCCATGCAACTCAGTGTGCCACACAGGCAATTCATGCCATGTGATTGATATCTTTCGATATATAACCTCTAAGCTCGAACGTCTCAGAGAAGGGCGTTAAGCAAGAGAATAAATTCTCTGCCGCCAAGCAGATATATATTTAACAGAAACTAATCATCACAGAATAAAATCCAATGTCAGACACACAATCCATTTACAAGTTTGTTCTAGGTCTGAACGAAACCGGAGGCACTTTCCTCGCATATCCATCGATCTCCAAGTACGTCTGGACGACAACCAATTGATTCCCTCATCTTGGGTGTACAGCCCAATCAAGATCATCAGTAATCACCCAAACGATGTGAAGACTTCCGGTCTTCAACCACCGGCTTTGTCTTCGACTTATCGTCGAATCGGTTATTCAGAATGAGTATAAACCCGGACTTTCCGAACAACCCGCGTATATTAAAAACAAATGTTACACAAACACAACATACTCCTCATTCCAATTCATATCCTCAGGGAAAGGTTCCCATTAATTTTTTCCAAGATAAATTTTTTAAGATTTATCCTTTAATCTTCCTTTGGGTATCATTTCAAACCAGATTTTGGTTTTCCAAACTAGTCGGGATTAGCGAACCACACCGAAGTAATTATTTATTTTATTTCCCAATCCCAACCTATTCATCCCATGAAGCAAAACTGGTAATACTCCGTATCTAATACCATGGTGTTATCGGTAAAATTAATTACCATTTCACGTTCAAATCTAATTAAAGATTTAACTATCGCTTTGGAGCAAAACTGGTGATACTCCATTCTCGCTCAATTTCTAAATTTGATAATTTAAATTATCAATTCACATTTCAATTTAATTGCAGATTCATTAAAACTCCTTTACTGGGTTAAAGAACTAATGTCATTTAAAACACAGTTCACGATAAACCAAATCACATTCTATTTATTATCGGGTTAAAGAACAAGTGTTATTTAAAACACCCTTCACGATAAACCCACGAATCAATTCTATTTAAAACCCATTTCAAATCCCATTTATTTATTTAAAATAAATGGCTTATTACTTTAGTTCTAAACTAGTTCATTTCGATAAAAATCTATTTTTATCTTTTCAAATATGGAGTTTTTCATCCCAATTTTTCCCAAATCATTTCTTATGATTTTACCCAAATTACTACTATTTTTAATAATTTTATCAAGGCCCGTACAGTCGATTTCCATCAACGGCCATCGAACTGCACTTACAATGACCTTTTTCAAATTTGATTTGGACCTATCTCCAAATCCAACCATTAGATTTCGAATTTATAATATTCGTTAGAAAGCTCTTTTTGATACAAACCCAACGGTTCCGGTTTTAGGAGAATCCGACGGTCGGATCTCCCGTAATGTCCGTTTGAAATAAATGGTCGAAATTCACGAACTGCCGCGGCGCGGGGCGTTCTATTCAGGCCATTATATTATATATATAATATATATTTTGTCGATTTCTATTTAAAACGAATTTTATAAATCGTTTTTAATTCGTTTCAAAAACATTTTCAACTTCCATTTCAATTCAAATCAAAATTGAATTCTTCCTTATAAATTCGTTTTAAAATTCATTTCTATTCAATTCAAATTTCAATTCATTTTCAATTCAATTCGAATTCGTTTTCTATTCAATTCAATTCAAATTGGTTTTCTATTCGATTCAATTCAAATTCGTTTTCTATTCAATTCAATTCAAATTGGTTTTCTATTCAATTCAATTCAAATTCGTTTTCTATTCAACTCAATTCAAATTGGTTTTCTATTCAATTCAATTCAAATTGGTTTTCTATTCAATTCAATTCAAATTGGTTTTCTATTCGATTCAATTCAAATTCGTTTTCTATTCAATTCAATTCAAATTCGTTTTCTATTCAAATCAAATTCGTTTTCTATTCAAATCAAATCAAATTCGTTTTCTATTCAAATCAAATCAAATTCGTTTTCCATTCAAATCAAATTTCAATTCATTTTGAATTCACTTCAATTCGTTTTCAATTCAATTCGAATTCGTTTTATATTCAATTCGAATTCGTTTTATATTCAATTCAAATTCGTTTTCTATTCAAATCAAATCAAATACGTTTTCTATTCAAATCAAATTTCAATTCATTTTGAATTCACTTCAATTCGTTTTCAATTCAATTCGAATTCGTTTTATATTCAATTCATTTCGAATTGGTTTTCTATTCAATTCAATTCAAATTGGTTTTCTATTCAATTCAAATCAAATTCGTTTTCTATTCGATTCAATTCAAATTTGTTTTATATTCAATTGAAATCAAATTCGTTATATATTCAATTGAAATCAAATTCGTTTTCTCTTTAATTTAAATTCAATTCGTTTTAAAATATTCGATTTCGAAATCACTTTTCAATATTCATTTTAAAATGAATAAAATCGATATAAATATCGTTCACGTCAAAATGGCGTCAATCTAATCAACACGGCTTCATATATTTCTATTTTCAAATATTCTATTTCAAATATTTCTTTTCAAATATTTCCTATTCAAATATTTCTATTTCAAATATTTCTATTTTTAAAATATTTCGTTCAACACATGACTAATCTCAACGGATGAGTACTGTCAACACATGAACCTTTATTTTATATTGATAAAGATGTAAATTTTATTATTAAAATATTTCGTTCAACACATGACTAATCTCAACGGATGAGTACGGTCAACACATGAACCTTTATTTTATATTGATAAAGATGTAAATTTTATTATTAAAATATTTCGTTCAACACATGACTAATCTCAACGGATGAGTACGGTCAACACATGACCCTTTATTTTATATTGATAAAGATGTAAATTTTATTATTAAAATATTTCGTTCAACACATGACTAATCTCAACGGATGTGTACGGTCAACACATGAACCTTTATTTTATAATATTCTTTATTTTCTAAATTGGAATGAGGCCCAATCAATCACCATATAATATTAATTATATGGGTTTTCATACATCACACGTATATAATAGCATTGAAAAATAATCAACCATCAACCAAAGTGCACTACACTGTATAAGCATCAAATATAGATATCTAACGCTTATAACAGTCTGTCAATCAATCGATCGACATATTTAATCAATCAGGATGAGTGAACTTCAAATTTCATCCCAACACCCGTGTGGGGTTTCAAACAATCAAACACAGATTTTATTTGTGCAGTTGGGTGTGTAAAATTTATCGACCCAATCAATGTCCTTCAAATAGGTGTACATAAACAAACCATCCGGTTTGTAAATGAATATTTTATTTTATCCACTTCCACGTTAAAAATTATATTTTTAACGATAAAATATTTTATTTCAACACATGAATTTCTATTCAGTTCATTTACACAAAAAAAATGATATTTTATTTTTCTAACATATTTTAGGAAATTTCGGCGGCATAACGGCACGATACTAGAAACGGGACAAGGCCTAGCCTTATCCCCGGTCTAGTGAAGGCCCACGCCATTCACACATCAATCAATCCATTCCATTTCACCAAACAATTCAATTCAAACCAAATAATCTAACCAACTACACAACCAAACAAACAAGTCCATGGTCTGTGGACAATAGTGTCGGGTGCTACTAAGCACCGTCTGCATCCTAGTATATATATATATATATATATATATATATATATATATATATATAACTAGAAAAGAAATTTAAGAGTGAGAAATTCTCACCAATAGCTATCCTAACTCCACGGCACTTCATTTATAGAAATCTTCATCTTTTTAGCCTTTTGTCACTTTCGTTGCCCGTAGCCACTACATATATAAAAATCGAATTTTTACTTCGCTATTCAATATATAAAAATCAAATTTTTACTTCCCTATTCAATATATAAAAATCGAATTTTTACTTCGCTATTCAATATATAAAAATCGAATTTTTACTTCGCTATTCAATATATAAAAATCGAATTTTTACTTCGCTATTCAATATATAAAAATCGAATTTTTACTTCGCTATTCAATATATAAAAATCGAATTTTTACTTCGCTATTCAATATATAAAAATCCTATTCTTATACCGCTATTATATAGATAAAAATTCTATTCTTATACCGCTATTATATAGATAAAAATTCTATTCTTATACCGTTATTCACTATATAAAGATTTCGTCTTTTCAAATATAAATATTTCGCCTTTTCAATTATAAAGATTTCGCCTTTTCAATTTTAAAGATTTCTATTTTGCTACACATACAAAGATGATATTACTAATATTCCTATCATGTAAAAATTATATTTTTAATTCTCTACATAAACAAAAATCATATTTTTACATCTTCTACATAATAAAGATTATATTTTTAATACTTTAAAAATATAAAAATCATATTTTTAATACTTTAAAATTATAAAAATCATATTTTGAACCTTCCTATAATGTAAAAATTATATTTTTATCATCCCTAAAAATATATTTTTTATTATCACTAAAAATCAGTTTTTATTATCCTTAAAAATTAATAGAACTCACCTTGGTTCAAGCTTATTTGTCGAAGGGGGAGGGGCTGTATCTGCGCTTGAGGTGGAAGAAGTCGGAGGCTGGAGCGGGCGGTGGGACTCTGGGCATCGGTGGAGGCTGTTCTAGGTTTGGGAGAGGAGGGCGAAAAAGGGGGGTCCAGCGCGTCGGAGGGGAGGCCGGTTGACAGTGGGGGTTCGTGCGTGGATCGAAGAGGCTAGGGGAGGAGAGGGGAAGGGGGAAGGTGGGTTCGGAGGTGGCGCCGATCGATCAGGGGGGGCGGCGGCATCGATCGCGTCCCCCTTCTGTTCCCTTTTTTCTATTATCTGTTGAAATCGATTTGATTTTGAAGGGGGGCAGCGGTTTATAAGGGGAGGAGGGAGGATATATTTTTTATATTTAATTATTTACTTCAAAAAGTTGACTTTTACGTACGACCTCTAAACGAGGCCCACCGCCTGTCGTCCATAGCTAATTACCCCTATTTCGAACACAATGGGATATGTATCGCAAGCTGATTTGACCGTTTCGATCAGTTTTCGTCAAAATCAACATATAACTCTATATATTGAATTTGAACGTGCATTTCAATTTACCGGGGTCACATACGAACTCTATAAATTGCAGAAAAATATTTTCTAGCTTCGTATTAACGATATGGTCCTAACAAAACTAGTTTCATCGAATTCCGAGACCGTTGGAAAGATGGACAATTTCCAGTCGATTAAAATCAACTGAAACTGGTCAAACGCGTTTTCCTTTGCCACGCTCACATATTGATTCGAAAAAATATGAAATTTGGAATCTAACAATAATTTGACGTCACGGACCCAACAAAAGTGGTTTCGTCGAAATCCGAGGTCGTTTGCAAAATGTCTATTTTTAAGGGCCTGAATTCCATAGCGACTATTCAGAATTTTCAACTGGACATATCTTTTGATTCCCGCTATGAAATTTCGATTTTTTGGATTCGTTGGAAAGATATTATCAATTAGATCCTAATGTTTTTGGTTTCACTAAAATCCGGATTGTTTTGCACCCGGTACATTCAATTGAAGTTTGAAATCGAATTATCGAACTACCGCGCCATTTTCAATTCTATTTATAATTATTTATATTCTAACGACGACGTATATAATATATACGTTCTAATTATATTCAAAATAAATTTCTCGTCGATATTAATTAAAATGATCTATTTTAAATGTTCAAACTTCGCTAAAATTGCCAAACTAAAAATTTTAAACTGGCCCAGATTTTCGGGTTGTTACAATCTCCCCCACTTAAAACTTTTCGTCCCCGAAAAGGAACAAAGTCGAAAGTGGTTTGATTAATCAACTCTACGTTCGATCTGGCTCCCATTCTCCAACTTTTCAGTTTCTGAGAATTTTCAAATTTTCAAAAATTTGGCTAACACCCTAAATTTTCGAAAAATTTCGCCATAACCTCCCCTGCACCGGGAGCCACGGGAAAATCCCGAAATTGCCATATAGGCCTTCTGATCTCAAAAAGAAAAAGAAAAAGCCAAGCGGCTAGCCAATAGGCTCATAAAATCATCATCACCCAAACAAAACAGTAAATTATAGTAAACATGTACCTATTTGTCGGGTAAACAAATTTTATTCTCTGTTCTAGCCTCCTTGCTATGACCTGTTCAATGGATATACATGTATATGCAAGCAAATGCAACTAATTTTCAATACAGTACAATATTTGATTATATTAGGCATAATGGTTCAAAATTAGCAAACAAATAAACAAACAACACAAACATCAATCAATTTGTGAATTTAACGTTTCAAATTCATAATTTTGATATATATACTGAAAATCTTGTTTTTGATGCCAATTCACAACAATGAACCTATCTATATAAGTTTTGGTTCTCACACCAGTCTAATGGAAATATATAGATATCACACCTTCGTCACTCGAAAATAAATACAGGTGATGGTATACTTCATCATCAGGACCATGTCCGGGCGACTAGAGTGTGACTCTATATATATCTAATATATTAAAACTTCGAATATACGTTCATGACGCGTATATGCAAAACCTTTATATACTAGATTGTCCAAATTCAAAATAAATAAATAATCAAATACGTTTAAATTTCAAAACAAAATTGTTTTCAATTGAAAAATATACTCTTCACACTCATTCTAGGACACTACTGATCCTATCTCTAACGAGTCATCCTGATTGGATATTACTAACCCAATATCTGATGAATTCTTTCGTATGGTTCTAATGTGTCTTGTTCTCGACCTCTGTAAACCAAAGCTCTGATACCAAATGTGACGGCAAGGAATTTCGCTCGATCCGAATCAGTCGTTAAACCGATCTAGACCGTTCGAAACCCCTGATCGTTTGAGAACAGGACAAATCAGAACTCAAACAGAAGAACATTTCATTGCTATTACAACAATTCATCAGATACAAGAATATATAGAGTATGAATGAATAAATTACATTCGATAAATATCAGAGATTACAATAAATTACATAGCAGCGGAAAATAATACAAAGCACAACTGAAGGTGATATACTGATACAGAGCTTTCCGGATATCATTCCAGCTGTAAACCAGGATCCTATGAATATAAATCTGCAAAACCAAAACTACTAGCTGCCCGTGCGGAAAATAGGGGCACCCAGAGTTTAGGTTAAAACAATAAACTCCAGGTCAGTCATGTGACTGGTGTGAGAACTAAAACAGTTATTTAAAACTTTACTTTAAAAGAGAGTAATTCAAGGGACCACGCCGTATAACACGGAACGTGTTTTCTCCCAAGAATACCAGTGCATAGAATAAACAACGCAATGCTTTTTCGAAAAATGAAGCTATTATAAGACCCAGGTCCCATCACACAATGCAACGCAAGCCGGAGGATAGGGTTTTACCTTATAACAGCCAAACATGCTTGGTACGTTTAAAACAAATCATTTGATACTATAATAAGTGTATAGTGTCAAAACAATTTCAATCATAAATATAAATCATAGGCGGCATAGATACCATCTACTATGTCGCCATACTAGTTCTACAATTAAAACCGCAATATCACGTATTGGAAATTGGGTTCCGTCATGAGTCGAGGCAAGGGGCAAGCTCCTCTCCGCGTTCGAGACACTCTAGCAAATGTCTCAGGACTACACACTCTGGGCAATCATGGATTCGGCTGGGCCGGTCCTCACTTACGTTAGAGGATTAATTATGCCTGAACACACGTTTCCCGGTCCTTACAGACCTATAATCGAGGCGCCTCATTCCAACAACCACAAAGGTGAAAAGTATATAAATGTCAGGGCTGGTAAGTCACTGACACCACCAAAGCTAGAAAGAAACGTCATGCTCTCCCAGCGGTCCGTATCCCCTTTTTGACTCATACCGAGGTGTGAGGCTCGCGAATCCACGCTATACACAAAGCTGCCACGTAGGCCATGCTTTGATCATCAACCACAAGACTTTGCTTTTCAACAGAAGCCTTGATCCATGCAACTCAGTGTGCCACACAGGAAATTCAGGCCATTCGATTGATATCTATCGATATATAACCTCTAAGCTCGTACGTCTCAGAGAAGGGCGTTAAGCAAGAGAATAAATTCTCCGCCGCCAAGCAGATATATATTTAACAGAAATCAATCAACACAGAATAAAATCCAATGTCAGACACACAATCCATTTACAAGTTCGTTCTGGGTCTGAAAATCCGGAGGCACTTTCCTCGCATATCCATCGATCTCCAAGTACGTATGGACGACAACCAACAGATTCCCTCATCTTGGGTGTACAGCCAAATCAAGATCGTCAGTAATCACCCAAACGATGTGAAGACTTCCGGTCTTCAACCACCGTCTTCGTCTTCGACTTATCATCGAATCGGTTATTCAGAATGGGTATAAACCCAGACTTTCCGAACAACCCGCGTATATTAAAAACAAATGTTACACAAACACAACATACGCCTCATTCCAATTCATATCCTCAGGGAAAGGTTCCCATTAATTTTTTCCAAGATAAATTCTTTAAGATTTATCCTTTAATCTTCCTTTGGGTATCATTTCAAACCAGATTTTGGTTTTCCAAACTAGTCGGGATTAGCGAACCACACCGAAGTAATTATTTATTTTATTTCCCAATCCCAACCTATTCATCCCATGAAGCAAAACTGGTAATACTCCATATCTAATACCACAATGTTATCGGTAAAATTAATTACCATTTCACGTTCAAATCTAATTAAAGATTTAACTATCGCTTTGGAGCAAAACTGGTGATACTCCACTCTCGCTCAATTTCTAAAATTGATAATTTAAATTATCAATTCACATTTCAATTTAATTGCAGATTCATTAAAACTCCTTTACTGGGTTAAAGAACTAATGTCATTTAAAACACAGTTCACGATAAACCAAATCACATTCTATTTATTATCGGGTTAAAGAACAATTGTTATTTAAAACACCCATCACGATAAACCCACGAATCAATTCTATTTAAAACCCATTTCAAATCCAATTTGTTTATTTAAAATAAATGGGTTATTACTTTAGTTCTAAACAAGTTCATTTCGATAAAAATCTATTTTTATCTTTTCAAATATGGAGTTTTTCATCCCAATTTTTCCCAAATCATTTCTTATGATTTTACCCAAATTATTACTATTTTTAATAATTTTATCAAGGCCCGTACAGTCGATTTCCATCAACGGCCATCGAACTGCACTTACAGCGACCTTTTTCAAATTTGATTTGGACGTATCTCCAAATCCAACCGCTAGATTTCGAATTTCTAATATTCGTTAGAAAGCTCTTTTCGATACGAACCCAACGGTTCCGGTTTTAGGAGAATCCGACAGTCGGATCTCCCGTAATGTCCGTTTGAAATAAATGGTCGAAATTCACGAACTGCCGCGGCGCGGCGCGTTCTATTCAGGCCATTATATTATATATATAATATATATTTCATCGATTTCTATTTAAAACGAATTTTATAAATCGTTTTTAATTCGTTTCAAAAACATTTTCAACTTCCATTTCAATTCAAATCAAAATTGAATTCTTCCTTATAAATTCGTTTTAAAATTCATTTCTATTCAATTCAAATTTCAATTCATTTTCAATTCAATTCGAATTCGTTTTCTATTCAATTCAATTCAAATTGGTTTTCTATTCGACTCAATTCAAATTCGTTTTCTATTCAATTCAATTCAAATTGGTTTTCTATTCAATTCAATTCAAATTCGTTTTCTATTCAATTCAATTCAAATTGGTTTTCTATTCAATTCAATTCAAATTTGTTTTCTATTCAATTCAATTCAAATTGGTTTTCTATTCGATTCAATTCAAATTCATTTTCTATTCAATTCAATTCAAATTCGTTTTCTATTCAAATCAAATTCGTTTTCTATTCAAATCAAATCAAATTCGTTTTCTATTCAAATCAAGTCAAATTCGTTTTCTATTCAAATCAAATTTCAATTCATTTTGAATTCACTTCAATTCGTTTTCAATTCAATTCGAATTCGTTTTATATTCAATTCGAATTCGTTTAATATTCAATTCAAATTCGTTTTCTATTCAAATCAAATCAAATTCGTTTTCTATTCAAATCAAATTTCAATTCATTTTGAATTCACTTCAATTCGTTTTCAATTCAATTCGAATTCATTTTATATTCAATTCATTTCGAATTGGTTTTCTATTCAATTCAATTCAAATTGGTTTTCTATTCAATTCAAATCAAATTCGTTTTCTATTCGATTCAATTCAAATTTGTTTTATATTCAATTGAAATCAAATTCGTTATATATTCAATTGAAATCAAATTCGTTTTCTATTTAATTTAAATTCAATTCGTTTTAAAATATTCGATTTCGAAATCACTTTTCAATATTCATTTTAAAATGAATAAAATCGATATAAATATCGTTCACGTCAAAATGACGTCAATATAATCAACACGGCTTCATATATTTTTATTTTCAAATATTCTATTTCAAATATTTCTTTTCAAATATTTCCTATTCAAATATTTCTATTTCAAATATTTCTATTTTTAAAATATTTCGTTCAACACATGACTAATCTCAACGGATGAGTACTGTCAACACATGAACCTTTATTTTATATTGATAAAGATGTAAATTTTATTATTAAAATATTTCGTTCAACACATGACTAATCTCAACGGATGAGTACGGTCAACATATGAACCTTTATTTTATATTGATAAAGATGTAAATTTTATTATTAAAATATTTCGTTCAACACATGACTAATCTCAACGGATGAGTACGGTCAACACATGAACCTTTATTTTATATTGATAAAGATGTAAATTTTATTATTAAAATATTTCGTTCAACACATGACTAATCTCAACGGATGAGTACGGTCAACACATGAACCTTTATTTTATAATATTCTTTATTTTCTAAATTGGAATGAGGCCCAATCAATCACTATATAATATTAATTATATGGGTTTTCATACATCACACGTATATCATAGCATTGAAAAATAATCAACCATCAACCAAAGTGCACTACACTGTATAAGCATCAAATATAGATATCTAACGCTTATAACAGCCTGTCAATCAATCGATCGACATATTTAATCAATCAGGATGAGTGAACTTCAAATTTCATCCCAACACCCGTGTGGGGTTTCAAACAATCAAACACAGATTTTATATGTGCAGTTGGGCGATGTGTAAAATTTATCGACCCAATCAATGTCCTTCAAATAGGTGTACATAAACAAACCATCCGGTTTGTAAATGAATATTTTATTTTATCCACTTCCACGTTAAAAATTATATTTTTAACAATAAAATATTTTATTTCAACACATGAATTTCTATTCAGTTCATTTACACAAAAAAATGATATTTTATTTTTCTAACATATTTTAGGAAATTTCGGCGGCATAACGGCACGATACTAGAAACGGGACAAGGCCTAGCCTTATCCCCCGTCTAGTGAAGGCCCACGCCATTCACACATCAATCAATCCATTCCATTTCACCAAACAATTCAATTCAAACCAAATAATCTAACCAACTACACAACCAAACAAACAAGTCCATGGTCTGTGGACGATTGTGTCGGGTGCTACTAAGCACCGTCTGCATCCTAGTATATATATATATATAACTAGAAAAGAAATTGAAGAGTGAGAAATTCTCACCAATAGCTATCCTAACTCCACGGCACTTCCTTTATAGAAATCTTCATCTTTTTCGCCTTTTGTCACTTTCGTTGCCCGTAGCCACTACATATATAAAAATCGAATTTTTACTTCGCTATTCAATATATAAAAATCGAATTTTTACTTCCCTATTCAATATATAAAAATCGAATTTTTACTTCGCTATTCAATATATAAAAATCGAATTTTTACTTCGCTATTCAATATATAAAAATCGAATTTTTACTTCGCTATTCAATATATAAAAATCGAATTTTTACTTCGCTATTCAATATATAAAAATCCTATTCTTATACCGCTATTATATTGATAAAAATTCTATTCTTATACCGCTATTATATAGATAAAAATTCTATTCTTATACCGCTATTCACTATATAAAGATTTCGTCTTTTCAAATATAAATATTTCGCCTTTTCAATTATAAAGATTTCGCCTTTTCAATTTTAAAGATTTCTATTTTGCTACACATACAAAGATGATATTACTAATATTCCTATCATGTAAAAATTATATTTTTAATTCTCTACATAAACAAAAATCATATTTTTACATCTTCTACATAATAAAGATTATATTTTTAATACTTTAAAAATATAAAAATTATATTTTTAATACTTTAAAATTATAAAAATCATATTTTGAACCTTCCTATAATGTAAAAATTATATTTTTATCATCCCTAAAAATATATTTTTTTATTATCACTAAAAATAAGTTTTTATTATCCTTAAAAATTAATAGAACTCACCTTGGTTCAAGCTTATTTGTCGAAGGGGGAGGGGCTGTATCTGCGCTTGAGGTGGAAGAAGTCGGAGGCTGGAGTGGGCGGTGGGACTCTGGGCTACTGTGGAGGCTGTTCTAGGTTTGGGAGAGGAGGGCGAAAAAGGGGGGTCCAGCGCGTCGGAGGGGAGGGCGGTGGACAGTGGGGGTTCGTGCGTGGATCGAAGAGGCTAGGGGAGGAGAGGGGAAGGGGGAAGGTGGGTTCGGAGGTGGCGCCGATCGATCTGGGGGGGGGGGCATCGATCACGTCCCCCTTCTGTTCCCTTTTTTTTATTATCTGTTGAAATCGATTTGATTTTGAAGGGGGGGGGCAGCGGTTTATAAGGGGAGGAGGGAGGATATTTTTTTATTTAATTATTTACTTCAAAAAGTTGACTTTTACATACGACCTCTAAACGAGGCCCACCGCCTGTCGTCCATAGCTAATTACCCCCATTCCGAACACAATGGGATATGTATCGCAAGCTGATTCGACCGTTTCGATCAGTTTTCGTCAAAATCAACATATAACTCTATATATTGAATTTGAACGCGCATTTCAATTTACCGGGGTCACATACGAACTCTATAAATTGCAGAAAAATATTTTCTAGCTTCGTATTGACGATACGGTCCTAACAAAACTAGTTTCGTCGAATTCCGAGACCGTTGGAAAAATGACCAATTTCCAGTCGATTAAAATCAACTGAAACTGGTCAAACGCGTTTTCCTTTGCCACGCTCACATATTGATTCGAAAAATTATGAAATTTGGAATCTAACAATAATTTGACGTCACGGACCCAACAAAAGTGGTTTCGTCGAAATCCGAGCTCGTTTGCAAAATGTCTATTTTTAAGGGCCTGAATTCCATAGTGACTATTCAGAATTTTCAACTGGACATATCTTTTGATTCCCGCTATGAAATTTCGATTTTTCGGATTCATTGGAAAGATATTATCAATTAGATCCTAATGTTTTTGGTTTCACTAAAATCCGGATTGTTTTGCACCCGGTACATTCAATTGAAGTTTGAAATCGAATTATCGAACTACCGCGCCATTTTCAATTCTATTTATAATTATTTATATTCTAACGATGACGTATATAATATATACGTTCTAATTATATTCAAAATAAATTTCTCGTCGATATTATTTAAAATAATCTATTTTAAATGTTCAAACTTCGCTAAAATTGCCAAAATAAAAATTTTAAACTGGCCCAGATTTTCGGGTTGTTACACCGCGTTCCCTTGCTCCGTTTCTGACTCTTACCAGGGTGTGAGGCTCGCGAGGTAACGTTATACACAAAGCTATGCCAAAGTAGGCTATGCTTTGATCATCCCACAAGGCTCTGCTTTTCGACAAAAGCCTTGATCATTTGCATCTTGGCACGCCACATTGACAAATCACGCCATGCGATCGATAACTACCAATATATGACCTCTGAGCTCGTTCGTCTCAGAGAAGGGTGTTAAGTGAGAGAATAAACTCCCCGCCACCACATATATATATTAAATAGAAATCAATTTAATTTACATGGAATGAAATTCAATCTCATACACACATCTATTTATAAGTCCGTTCCGGGTCTGAACAAAACCGGAGACACCTTATTCCTCGTCCCGTTGTCCAATACGGAAGAGAGGTGCTCGCATATCCGGACAATCAACAAGTACGTCCGGAAAAACTAACATTTTAACCCTTTACTGGGACCTACCCAATGCCACGCATCAGTAGTCATCCATCCGATGTGAAGATCGCCGATCTTCATCCACTGTCTTCAATGTCTTTGACTTTAATCATCGTAGCAATTATTCAGAATGTGTTAAACCCGATCTTTCCGAATAACTCGTCAATTTTATAATAAAAAATCAAGTGCTATAAATACACATCATATGCCTCATTCCAATTTAGAATATTCTTTTAATAGAATATTCATATTATTAGGGGAAAGGTTCCCATCAATTTTATCAAAGATAAATTCTTTTAATTTTATTCTTTAATCTTCTTTTTTAAAAATTTATTAAAACTCCGATTCAGTTTTAATATCAAAAATCATTACTTTATGATTATTCAATTTTTGAGAAATTAATCTTGTCTTTAACGGGGTTAAAGAATCAATGTCATTTAAAACACAGTCCACGATAAACCCATAATCATCTCCCATTAAATATGGAATTTCACACAAATCAAATCAATATATGATCGATATAAATTTCCGTATCAGACCGCTAATATAAATGGAATAAAGGCAAAGCCTTTTAAATTCCATATATAGTAACAACCCTCCTTTACAGAAGCCTATCTCGATTATTGTCAAATCGAATTTCCACTCAATCCCAATTTAATATATTAAATTGGAAAACTTGACTTCAGAAATTTTCTTTTCAAATCTTAATAAAAAGATTTATAAATTCTAAATCATATTTTTACCATTAATTGGGTTAAAGATCAAATGTTGTTTAAAGCACAGTTCACGGTAAAACCAATTCACATATCATTTTATTCCAATTACTAAATATAATTGGAAATTCTAATAATTTTAATTAAAAGATTTGTTCCCTTTTTACGGGGTTTTAAGAACTATATTATTTAAGACACTATCCACGACAACCCAAAATCTAATTCTTTTATTTAATTCCAATTTAAATATTAGTTAATTGGAAGACTTCATTAAATCTTAAATTTAAAAGATTTATTCTAGTTGATAACAAGTTCATTTCAATAAAAATATATTTTATCTTTTATCCATCCAAAAACGGACATAGAAATCATCATTTTATTCTTCATTGAATATTATTTTAAAATATTCGTTATTTAAAAATAAATCTTTATACAAAAAAATTCTTTATATTACAATATTCTTTATTTAGAAGATATTTTGAATCGAAATGTGACTCAATCATTTACCATATAATTTTGGTTATATGGATTTCATACATCGCATGAACACAACAACAATGATAAATAATCATTGAATAATCAATTCACATCCAGAGTGAAATTTATAACTGTGTGGGCAATTAAATGAATAAATAACGCTCATCGCAGCATGTTAATTCATCGATTGACATACAACTAAATATTGGGACTAGTGTATGTCAAATATCATCCCAATACCCGTGTGGGGTTTCAGCCAACAACAATTTATCTAAATAAATAATTGTTTAATGAATTTAACCAATTTTAATTTTTGCTAATATGTTGATGACAATGAACAAACATGTTATTATATTCCTAAAGCCGAATAAGAATGTATTTTATTCATATAATTTCCATACATGTTTCTGATGTCTAATAAAATGTAATTTATTTATATGATAATATTGTTGATGAAAAATGAAAAGATAATTTTCATTTTCCTTTATTTATATGAAAATTTCTATTTTTAAATTTTAACAAATAAAAAGAAATGGTTTATTTGTATGTATAGTTTCAAATCATAAGATATGAAATGCCTCCTTATTATGTGCACAAGTTCTAATGTGAAATTTGACAATACAAATGTCACTTGGATTTGCATACAAATTCTAATGTATAATTTAACAATAAAATATCACTTTAATTTACATACAATTCTAATGTATGTTGTGACAAACAAATTGATTCTTATATTTGAATATAAATTCTAATGTAATTTTGCAAATAAAAAATGATTTTTATATTTGCATATAAATTCTATTGTATGTTTGCAAATAAAAATGATTTTTATATTTGCATACAAATTCTAATGTATGTTATGCAAATAAAGGTGATTCTTATATTTGCATATAAATTCTAATGTATGTTATGCAAATAAAGGTGATTCTTATATTTGTATATAAATTATATTTCAACAAAATGTATAAAAAAGTGATACATCCATTTTGTTGTAACACAAACCTATTTAACAAAATGCTATTTGTGTTTAACTCTTTTATTTAACAAAAATGTGATTTTTATTTCATTTCAAATCTAATTAACAAAAATGTAATTTTTGTTTTCAACCATAATATTTAACAAAATGTAATTTTTTTTTCAACTATTGTATTTTGACAAAAATAACTATTTTGGTTCAACTAACCTATTTGACCCAAAAATGTTCATTTTGACAAAAATGTGTATTTTGATTCAACTAATCTATCTTGACAAAAGTGTCAAAAATATATGGTTTAATTCAACTGATCTATTTTGACAAAAATGAATATTTTGACAAAGTGTATATTTTGATTCAACTAACCTATTTCAACAAAACGATAAAGATAGTGACTTTGTTTTGTTGACAATCTATTTCAACAAAACAATAAAAAGGATAACTTTGTTTTGTCGGCAATTCTAATTCAACAAAACAAATAAAAGTGACCTGTTTGTTTTGTCGTCAATTCTAATTCAACCAAACAAATGAAATGGAAGTGTTAGTTTGTTTACATTTTTCTATTCAACCTATCAAATAAAAATGATAATCTTATTTGTTTACAATATTTATTTTACAAAAAACGATATTATTGTTTTAACACAAATCTATTTGACAAAAATGACAATTTGGTTTCAACTTTTATAATTTGACAAAAGTGACAAATTGTTCTAAACTTTTATAATTTGACAAAAGTGACAAATTTGGTTTTAACTTATACATTTGACAAAAGTGGAAATTTTGGTTTCAACTTTTATAACTCAAATTTGTTTGACAAAAATGTAATTTTGTTTAACTCTAAGCTTATGTAACAACCCAGAAATCCAAAACAATTTAAAATTTTTATTTTTGCAATTTTAATGAATTTTGAATATTTAAAATGATTTATTTTAAATAATAACGACGAGAAATTTATTTTGTATAGAATTAGAACGTATATATTTATTTGAATCATCGTTAGAATATAAATATTTATTTCAAATTATAAAAGGAATTGAAAATGGCGCGGTAGTTTGAAATTTCGATTTCAAATTTCAAATGAATGTACAGGATTCAAAATAAATCGGATTTTAGCAAAACTAAAAATATTAGTATCTATTTGAAATTATCTTTCCAACAAATTCGAAAAATCAAAATTTCATAGCAGGAATAAAAAGTTATGTTCAATTGAAAATTCAGAATAGTCGCTATGGAAATTATAGCCCTTTAAAATGGAAATTTTGCAAATGACCTCCGTATTCGACGAAACCACTTTTGTTGGATCCAGGATGTCAATTTATTGCTAGATTCCAAAATTCATATTTTTTGGGTTTATTATGTGAGCGTGGTGAAGGAAAACGTGTTTTGACATTTTCAGTCAATTTCGATCAACCAGAAAATGGCCATTTTTCAAACGATCTCAGAATTTGACGAAATTAGTTTTGTTAGGACCGTATCATCAATATGAAGCTAGAAAATATTTTTATGGAATTTTTAGAGTCAATATGTGGCCCCGATAATTTAAAATGTGCGTTAAAATTAAATATATACTGATTCGTATTTTAACTTCAACGGAAACTGATCGTAACAGCCGAATTGGCTTACGAAACATATCCCATTTTGTTCGGAATGGGGGTATTTAGCTGTGGGTGATAGTCGTTGGGGTTGATTTGGAGATCGAAGCGTTAAACTTTGTGAATTGGAAATAGAAGAATAAAATAATATTTAATTTTATATATAAATAGCCCCTCTTTATAAGACCCTAATTCCCAAAGTTCAAGCCGCCGCTGTATTGATTTTAACAGTAGAAATGGTCTGATTTTCCTCCATAAAATTCTCGCAATCCACAAATCGTTTTACCAAATCTCCAATGCAGAAATTCAAGAGCATGTTGTGATCTTCGTTTTCGTATGGGTGTGATCGGAAGTCTCGATCTCTAGTGGTCGGAAAAGGAGCTCGAAGCTCTGAACCTTTCCCTTGGTTTTCGTGCCACCTGGATGGCCGAATTAGGCACCGTTACTGGCGGGGAAGAGGATGGAAGGGGCTACGGGGTGGGGTCTTCAGATCAACGGTTAGGTGATTGTTGGTGAAGCGGTGGGACCTCCTTGGTAGCGACGATGGGTTCTTTTTGGGCCAGAAATGAACGACGAAAATCAAAAGGAAGAAAGGGTGAGGGTAATTTGGGAAGAAGAAAAATTAAATTAATTTTACTTTTAATTTTCTCACATTGTAATGAAAGTAAATAATACCATAACTTTATCATACGAGGTCGGATTTCGATGATTTTTGATCCGTTGGAATCATCTCAACAATATCTACACAATGGAACTGACCGGGTCCGATTTGGAGCAAATCAGAATTTCAGGAAAATTTAAATCCGAACAGTTCAGAAATTAAAACCAATCAATGTGAGAATTTCTCACTAATAGTTTTGTATAGTTATTTAAATTATTTTGTAACTGCACATATAAACTGCTCCCCGTCGTCCACCGACCATGGACGACTTGTTTTTTTGTTTGATTATATTGTGATGTGGAAATTGATTGTTATGTGAAATGGACTGTATAAAATATATGAATAATAAAAATATCATTTTTATTATATATATGGACTAAATAAAATATTCATGTTGAATAAAATATTTGAATAATAAAAATATCATTTTTATTGTATATATGGACTAAATAAAATATTCATGTTGAATAAAATATTGAATAATAAAATTATCACTTTTGTTGTATATATGGACTGAATAAAATATTCATGAGTTGAAATAAACACTCATTTACAAACCGGACGGTTCGTCTATGTACACTGATTTATCTGATATTGATTGGGACGATAAATTTTACACATCGCCCAATTGCACAAATAATAAACAGTATTTGTTGTTTGAAACCCCACACGGATATTGGGATAATATTTGACATACACTAATCCCAATAAATTAGTGGTATGTCAATCGATGGGTTGACAGATTGTATAAGCGTTATTTATTTATTTTAATGCTTATACAGTTGTAGAATGCACTCTGGTTGTTGTTTGAATTTTTAATGATTGTTTATCGTTATTATTATATACATGTGATGTTGAAATCCATATAAATAAAATTATATGGTAATTGAGTGAGTCTGATTCCAGTTCAGAATTATCGAATATTTTAGAATAATATTCAGAAAACACTGAAATGTGAAGCCGTGTTAAGTAGTTAAATGCCATTTCAACACGAACGAGATTTTCTGTCGATTTTATTCATTTTACAATGAATATCGAAAAGTGATTTCAAAATCTGATATTTTGAAATGAATTTGAAATTCGAATTAAATTGAAATAAATTTGAAATCGAATTAAAATTGAAATGAATTGAAATTCAAATTAAATTGAAATGAATTGAAATTCGAATTAAATTGAAATGAATTTGAAATTCGAATTAAATTGAAATGAATTGAAATTGAATTGAAATCGAATAGAATTGAAATTGAATTGAAATCGAATAGAATTGAAATCAATTGAAATGAATATAAATTGAATTGAAATCGAACAAAATTGAATCGATTGAAATGAATTTAAATAGAATTGAAATCGTTTTGAAATTGAAATCGATTTGAAATGAATTTAAAACAAATTTATATTGGAATGTTCAATTTTGATTTGAAATTGAAAGGGAAGTGGAAATCGTTTTTGAAACGAATTTAAAACGACTTTTAAAATTCGTTTTAAATGGAAATCGACAAAATATATAATATATAACAATAAATATTACAATGGCCTGAATAGAACGCGCCGCGCAACGGTAGTTCGCGAATTTCGACCATTAACTTCAAAGGGACGTTACGGGAGATCCGACCATCGGATTCTCCTAAAACTAGAACTGTTGGGTTCGTATCGAAAAGAGATTTCCAATGAATATAAGAGATTTGAAATCTAACGGTTAGATTTGGAGATATGTCCAAATCAATTTCAAAAAAGGTCGATATGGATGCAGTTCGGTGGCCGTTATTGGAAACCGACTGTACGGGTGATAATAAAATCTGGAAAATTATGCAAAAATTATGCAAAATCATAATAAATGATTTGGAAAGGGATGGGATGAAAAATTCCATATTCGAAAAGATAAAAATATATTTTTATCGAAATGAACTAGTTATTAATTAGAATAATAATTTATTTATTTTTAAATAAATAAATTGGATTTGAAATGGTTTTAAAAAACAACCAGAATTTCCAATATACGAATTGGAATGGATTTGAATCGAAATTATCTTCGGAATATTTCGATATTGGATTCCGTGATTATATGGACGTTGTGGAGGAATTTGGAAGATATATATATCGTTATTCCAATACGATATTTGTTGATTTCAGAATTTGATATTGAATATATGCCGATATATTTTCTATTCAGAGCCTTGTATTTGATATCAAATTGGGTTTTGGGTTTGTCGTGAATAGTGTCTTCACTAACACTGTTCTTAAACCCAGTTGAGAGAAGATAAATCTTTTTTTTAGATTTAATGAAGTTTTCCAATTAATTGATATTTAATTGGAATGGAATAAAAGAATTGGATTTTTGGATTTATTGTGAACGGTGTTTTAAATAACACTTGTTCTTTAACCCAATTAACAGTGAAGAATATGATTTGGAATCTATAATCTTTTAATTAAGATTTATGAAATTTTCCAAAGTAAAGATTTCCAATTTAATATATTAAATTGAAATTGAATGGAATACGATTTGGTAATAATCGAAGTGAGTTTCTGTGGTGGATGACTATTAATATATATGGAATTTAAAAGGCTTTGTCGTTATTCCATTTATATTATTTGTCGGATACAGAAATTGATATCGATTATATATTAATATTGATTCTCCGTGAAGATTCCATAATTAATGGAATAATATTTTGGGTTTATCGTGAACCGTGTTTTAAATGACATTGGTTCTTTAACCCAGTTAAAGATAAGATTAATTTCTTAACTTTGAATAAACATTAATATTGATTTTTGGGAAGATTAAAACAAAAAGGGGTTTTAATGAATGTTTGATTAGATTGAAAAGTGAATGTGATAATTAAAATTAGCAAATAAGAAAATGGTCGAAAATGGAGTACCACCAGTTTTACTCCTAGCGATAATTAAATCTTTAATTAGATTTGAACGTGAAATGGTAATTAAATATACTGATAACACCGTGGTGTTAGATATGGAGTATTACTAGTTTTGCTCCATGGGATGAATAGGTTGGGATTGGGAAATAAAATAAATGATTACTTCGGTGTGGTTAGCTAATCCCGACTAGTTTGGAAAACCTTAGTATGGTTTGATATCCAAAGGAAGAATAAAGAATAAATTTAAAGAATTTAACTTTGATAAAATTAATGGGAACCTCTCCCAAAGGAAAAGAATGTTTGAATAAAAGAATATTCTAGAATGGAATGAGGCGTATGATGTGTTGTTATAGCACTTGATTATAAGATACGCGAGTTATTCAGAAAGGCCGGGTTTAACCCATTCTGAATAACTGATTCGACGATAAGTTGAAGAGATTGAAGACGGTGCAAGACCGACGATCTTCACATCGAATGGATGGGTGCTACTGATGCTCATGATTGGAGTAGCTATCTTGAAGGGGGCTGAAGTGGTAGCCGTCCGGACGTACTTGTTGATTGTACGGATATCCGAGGAATAAGGTGCCTTCGGTTCGTTCAGACCCAGAACGGACTTGTAAATGGATGGTGTGTCTGACATTGTATTCCTTTATACTGTATTCGTTGATCTCTGCTAAATATATATCTGTTTGGTGGCGGAGAATTTATTCTCTTGCTTAACACCCTTCTCTGAGACGTACAAGCTCAAAGGTTATATATTGGCAGAAATCAGTGGTACGGTATGGATTGATAGTGTGGCATGCTGAGATGCAGTGATCCAAACTTTTGTTGAAAAGCAAAGTTTGGTGGATGATGATCAAAGCGCATCTTTAATATAGCACGGTTTACGTAGCGTTAATTCGCGAGCCTCACACCTCGGTATGGTGGTAAACTAATGGTTAGATTAGTATGCTTTTTAGAGGATGGGCACCTTCGTGGTGTCGTGGATTCGGTCGATCAAGGTGAGGGATAGGGCACACCCCCCAATTCCCTGAGGGATAGAGTAAGCGGTGTTTTCTCTCGCTGGGACGTAAGCCGCAGTGATACTCGATTTCCCAAAAGTGCGGATGTGCATTACGGTGTTTTCTCTCGCTGAGACGTAAGCTATTGTGGATTGTACTATGCGATCGATCTTTCGGATTAGGAGCCACCATGGTGGAAATCCAATTTCCAAATACGACATTTTTCGGTTTTGATTGTATACTATATATGGCGACATAGTGGTATGGGACATTCATGCCGCCTATGATTGATACATTTATATTTGAAGTTGTTTTCTTCACTTATAGTAATAAAAAAGATAAAATTTCACGTATCAAGCATATTTGGCTATTATAAGTAAAACCCTATCCTCCGGCTTGCGTTGCATTGTGTGATGGGACCTAGGTCTTATAATAGCTTCATTGTTCTTTATTTAGCATTGCGCTGTTTATTTTATGCACTGGCATTCTTAGGAGGAAACCCGTTCCGTGTTATACAGTGCGGTCCCTCGATTTACCTAACTTTAAAAATAAAGATTAATAACTGTTTCAGTTCTCACACCAGTCACATGACTAACCTGAAGTTTATTGTTTTGACCTAAACTCTGGGTGCCCCTATTTCCACACGGGCAGCTAGTAGTTTTGGTTTTGCAGATTTATATTCACAGGATCTTGGTTTACAGCTGAAGCGATATTCGGAAAGCTCTATATCCATGTATCTGTTTTCAGTTGTGCTTTGTATTATTTTTCCGCTGCTATGTATTTAAATGTAATTTAAATCTCTGATATTTTCTGTGTAATATTTATTCATACTCTGTTATATTCATGTATTCTAATGGAATTGTTGTAATAAGCAATAAAATATTCTTCTGCCTGTGTTCTGGTTTGTCGTGTTCTCGAAGCAATCCGGGCCTTCCTTTGCGGGAAAGTTTGGGTCGCCACACCTTATTTAACAAAATAGAAATTTTTGTTAAGTTCAATCTCTTAATTGAAACTATGAGCAATATAATCTTTCATATTAATTCTTTTTATTTAAAAAAAGTAAAAGTAAAAACATGATCTTTAATACTTATCTTTTCATTACTACAAAATTTACAATAAAAATATATCTTTCTATTTTACCCTTTTTTTATTGTAACTAAAATGACAATAAAACATATTTTTAATTCTACACTTTTTATGACAATAAAACATATCTTTAATTTTACTTTTTGTTTTTGTTGAACAAAATGACAACAAAAATGAAATCTTTTATATTATCCTTTTTATTCTAATCTTTTATTTCTAATCTTTTTATCCTAATCTTTTTGACACAAATGTTAAATTTGTTTCAATAACATGTTTTGACACAAATGAAATTTTTTATTTCAATTTACATGTTTTGACAAAAGGTTATTTTTATTTCAACTACCATGTTTTGATAAAAAGGTTATTTTTATTTCAACTAACATGATTTGATAAAAAGGTTATTCTTATTTCAACTAACATGTTTGACAAAAATTACTATTTTTATTTCATATTAAATGTCAACAAAAATGATACTTTCAACTCTTCTATTTTTATTGCATATAAAATGTAAATAAAAATGCAACTTTAAAATCTGTCCTTTTCATTACAACTAAAATGACAATAAAAATGTTTCTTTTGTATCAATTCTTTTTATTGTAACTAACTTGACAATAAAAATGTTATTTGGAAATCTATCCTTTTTATTGTAACTAAATTGACAATAAAAATGTTACTTTAAACCCATTCGTTTTATTGCATATAAAATGACAATAAAAGTGTTTCTTTTTAATCTACACTTTTTATTGTATATAAAATGACAATAAAAATGTTACTTTTAAATCTCAACTCTATTTCATTTTAGCTAATTGAAAATAAAAATGAAATCCTTTTATTCCATTTATAATCTTTGTAACTAATTGAAAATATAGTCTTTTAATTGAAACAAATTGACACTAAAAATATGTTTCTTTTAGTTGAAACAACATGATGCTAAAAATATGTTTCTTTTTAAATCTACTTCTAACAAAACCAATAAAATGATAACTTTATTTTGTTGGTTATCCAATCTCAACAAAAGTGATCCTTTTGTTTTGACACAACTCTATATATCAGGTTTCAATAAAATTGAATACTTTTGTTATTGAAACAAAACCTAAGCAAATTCGTGTTCAGGTTTGTAAATAAAAATGATATTTTTATTATTGAACAAATCAATACCAATGGATCTGAATGAAAGATGAAGTCTTTATTATAAAACAAATCCATATTTGTAGATCTAAAATAAAAATATGATTTTTATTTCAAATCCAATCAATATTTATTGATCTAAAAATAAAAATATGATTTTTATTTCAAATCCAAGACTAACAGTAATCTATAAATTCAAGAGGAAGAATTTTCGTTGAAAATCTAAATCTAACTAACCATGAACATCACAATCGTCATAATCAACAAACAATAATTCCAACAT
This sequence comes from Allium sativum, assembly GCA_030737875.1. NCBI lineage: Eukaryota > Viridiplantae > Streptophyta > Magnoliopsida > Asparagales > Amaryllidaceae > Allium > Allium sativum. Next base: position 877,074,516 of record CM060912.1, on the reverse strand, counting down.
CATACATCGCAGATCTGAATTAATTAACATACATCATGCAATTTAAATAGCGAGAAATAATTGATGTTTTAATTATTTAAAAAAAATAGAAATCCCACAGTAATCGGTTTTCAGAAGTCGTTCGTGTTTATTTCTGAATTTCTATTCGCGTTCAAATTTGGCTGAATTTCCAAAGTGCCCCGTTTCAGATCTGGTCTGTTTCATCGTGTAGCTCTCATTTTTCTAATTCCAACAGACTTCGTTTCGTCTAGTTCTGATGTATTTGAAAAAGTTACAGTCTTTGAAACTTTAAATAATCACATAAGTAATTAACCATTAATTAGTCAATTTAATTGTGTTTAGCCCTCTTCTAATTGCTGTCTCTTTCCTCGTTCTATTTCCAGAACTCGGCCGAACTGATGCTTACCATCGAGGGTTTTAATTTCACCGCCCCAACGTCGACCGGACAGCAATCCACCAGTGCCACACCGAGCGCCTCGAGTTCCTCAACCACCGTGCTGAACGGCAGCCACTTCACACCCCCTGCCTCATAAAACATGAACAACGACATCCCCTTTGACAAGCGATTTCAAGACCTCCACACCGCCAAGAACGATCATCGCCATATAGATTCCAAGATCGTAGAAAGCTTAACGATATTTGCTTTGGATTCACGAACAAATTCTATTTGTATTGAGAGATTTTAAGGATTAAAAATCGAATGATTTCAGCCATTCAAAGCGTAGGGCAGCGGCTGTTGTATTTGTGAATTAGGGTTTTGGATAGTCATATATTTATAATATTATAATATTTAATGTTCAATTTTAAAAATAAAGCTGTTACTTATTTTCAGATCCAATTTCAGCCCAATGAAAATTGTTCCTAGACAAATACCCACATTCCGGATGCAATGGGCTAGGTCTCATCAGCCTAAACGTCGTCTTTAGTCTGTTTTCTTTAATTTAATATATAAATCATTTAATTATTTAATTTGATCGTACATTTAAATTTACCGGGGTCACATACTGACTCTAAAAATTATAGAAAAATTATTTATAGTTATGTTTTGATGATACGGTCCTAAAAAAACTAATTTCGTTGAATTTAGAGATCATTAAAAGAATGGCCATTTTCTGGTCGATCTAATTTGATTGAAATTGACAAAACACGTTTTCTTTTGCCACGCTCACATATTAATTCCAAAAATTCTGAAAATTGGAATCTAACAATAACTTGACATTCCGGATCCAACAAAAGTAGTTTCATCGAAAACGGAGGTCGTTTGAAAAATGGCTATCTTTAAGGGCCATATATTATACTAAAAAATATATAAATTCTATAGCGACTTTTCTGAATTTTAAATTGGCCATAACTTTTGATTCCTACTATGAAATTTCGATTTTTCGGATTCGTTGGAAAGATATTTTTAAATAGATTTAAATATTTTTGGTTTTATTAAAATACGATTTAATTTGCATCCTGTACATTCTGTCAAAGTTCAAATTCAAATTTTCAAACTGCCGTGCGATTTAAAATATATTCGTTCTAACTTCAATTTAAATAAATTTTCAGTCGTTATTATTTAAAATAAATTATTTTAAATATTCAAAATTCATTAAAATTTCTAAAATAAAATTTTTAAATTGGTTCAAAATTTCCAGGTTGTTACACTTAAGCACAACCCTCGATAAAGTGGCTAAATGGCGTGTAGGAAGGGGTTCTGCAAGAACTCCGCAGAAGGGTTTAAATTTGAGTAGAAACTCGTGTCTGTATAGGAAGGTTATACTGGGTAGTGTAGGAAATAGGTAAGGAATCACATAAGAAATTCATAAGTAGATATGCTAAGTGTCAATCCGCTTTCTTATTGATATTTGATTTGGAGTACATGAGCGATTACAATGGAAATCCCCAAATTGATTTATAAAATTGGGTTTACTCTAGAGAAAAAGGGTACAAGAATAAGAAATAAGAAATAAGAAATCGGTCTTGAAAGTGAGACCCCTAGGGTCTTATTTGTAGACAAATCCAACCGCCTTTTGTCATTGATCTAGCAGAAGCCCATGTCGGTGGCTTTTCCCTATGGTTCTAGACGCTTTGGCTCTCAGTCGTTCTTCTGGCTTTGTTCATTGTCTTTAGGGTGTCGGTTTTGGCTCTCAGAAAGAGGGTCTCGGTCCTTTGGGATTCTGTTTGATGTCATATACATATTCTTTGTATCGATACCACGCCTGTCAGTATGGATACTTTTAGAATATCTTCAGGATATAGGCTTCCTGATGTAGGCTTCCCGTTATGCTATTAGTTCTTTGTGAAACTTGTCTTCATGCTTCAAGTTTATGGTTACCGGATCCGCCACCCCTGTCGGTATCAACACTAAGTAGTTTAGTGTGGATATCTTATCTTTCTCGGTGGCTCTGACCTGTCTTTCGGTGGATTTCTGATGCATGCTTCGGCCTTCAGGGAAGGTGCTCCCAGTGCTTTACCGATTGTTTTCTAAAATGATCTCTCGGTGACCATCCGACTAGGGTCGCGGTAGCTGGCTTCCAGAACGATCTCTTGATGTTCTAGATCCTCATGCCCTTCATAGCCTTCATCTTCTTTTGTATTGGCATTAAGCAAGTTAGTGCTGATATCCCTTTCGGCCTTTTGGGTCTCAGGTCGTAGTGTTCTTGGTCTTTCTCATCATTAGTTACCGGTTTTGGATTTCTTCTTGTTGGTTGTCCTTCCAGTCGGAACTACCTTACCGATATTCTTTCTTCGTATCAGATTTGAGGTTCCTTGTCGATGGTGCCAGTTGCTTTCCCTTTCGAATACTTCCTTTAGGCCCTCGGTTTTACCATGTGCTTGGCTTCTGCTTACGAACTACTCTTCTTTGTCTATGATGGTCCAATACCTCTTCACCGTCAGCTTATGTCGGTGTTAATTTTGGTAGTAACAATTGCCCCCTATTAAGGGGTATTTTTGACTTTCCAAGTCGAATCTTTCGTACCGCGCTTTGTTATGACACTGACATAAGGTCGGATGTTTGTCGTGTACCGACGTTGACACTATGTTCTTGACCTTTTCTTTCGTTTGTTAATCTGGTGTTGTTGCAGTTGTATCGTCTTAATTTCCTGCCATTATTGTTGTTGTTCCTAAGGGTTTTCCACCTTTTAATATCAAATTTGTATCCTTTACTTTTTGCTTCTGTCATCCAGGGGTGGGACCATACTTTGACAAGGTGGGGCACATGTCCTTGGTTAATTCTAAGACCAATCCTACCGTTGTTGGCGTCAATGTGCCTTCTCCCTAAGCCTTTTCTTGTCTTGTTTTGGTTTTGTTACTTCTGTCCTTCTGTTTTCCATGGCTTCCAAGGTATTTTCCTTATTATAAGTGACCACTGCTAATTCCTGGGGTTTGCCTAGTTCCTGCATTTCCTTTCTACAGTTCAAAAGATATTAGCCTTATATATCAAAATTATAATGTGAATCTGACTATCAGGATTCTTTAGTGTTAAAATCTAAAACCGGGATTATGTTTTCCCTATGAAATAATAAATTTTCCATTTTTATTTCTCAAGATGGGCAATTGGGAACTTAGGGATTCCCTCTTTGGTGGCACGGGATTGGTGGATTCGAACCAAGGTTTAAACTCATGTAATAGTGATTTTGAATCTAATCTCTGAAGCATAATCAGAATAACATAAACTTATGCATAAATTTTTTGGATAGAAAGTCAAGTTCTCTCCAAAGACAATAGATCCCTCTGAGTTTTGACCTAGGTGTTTTTGAATATCCTTTTATAGAATTTTACCATATTATGCCACACATGATTTGATGCATAACCTTTCCGCATAAGATGTGTATGGGGACTTAGGTAACCTAAGTGAAATATCCATAGCTTCGCAGATGAATGAACTTTTGATAGGGATAACTAATTGGTTATTTTAGAATAATAATTGTTCATAATGCAAGTTTTTAGAAAAACTCCCTTATGAGGTGCTGCACACATGGCTTATACTAGAAGGTTTCTGCTAAAGAGATTTGAAATGCCTATTCTCATATTAATTAGGGAATTTTCACTGTTGGAATTTTTGTTCTAGAAGAGTTGTAGGTCCAAGGTTCCTGTCTTTTAGAGAGTATGGGTCATATCGTTGTGACCGGGATTCGAGAATGTGGTCCTGATATGAAATGCTTCCCTTGTTAGGAATGTCCCTTTTCCCAAGGTCTTGCTGCACTGCTCTAAGTGAACGTTTTTTGTTGCCTTGTGTTGGCTTCATAAGACATACATAGTAGTTTTCGTTCGAAGGCTATGAAGCAATAGGACTAGGCCATCATCCTGAGCATTAGTAGTTGATTCCTTTATTTGGGATTAAGGACTTTGCTACCCAGGTTAGGGTATTAAAGTTAAGACTCCATAAATCCCCTTTTGGTGATAATGGAGTTTGATCCATACTTTGGATTAGGGTGTTTGAAATAAACTTAAGGATCCATCCTTTGTTTCGGTAGAAGCTCTGAACCACCTCTGATCTAGGTGTAACGAATGGGAGACCCAAAATCCTTTTCTGTTATTAAGTAAAGGTCCTAGATTTGGTGTTTGATAGAAGGCCAGAAACTGCTTCTGACAACAATAGAGGTTTCACATTAACCTTGAGTTGGATATTTAGTAGTGGGCCGGAAATTCGCCTTTGGCTATAATGGAAGTTTTAAACCAATCTAGTTTCGGGTTAATAAGAATTGAAGACCACAAATCATCTCTTGGTAATGAAGGAAATACTGAACCAACCCAGATGTGGATGTTTGATAGGAGATCGGATATCCACATCTGGGAATAATAAAATTCCTGAACTAATCCCGCTATAGGCTTTTGATATGAAGAGTCGCCTTTTTTCTTTAAATTTAAGGAATTAGCCTTTTGATATTTTTGATTGGATTCATGGAGCCACTTCTATGGGCTTCAATCAACTGTTTTAGCCTTGTTCCCTAAACGTCGGTTGTATGTGCCTTTGAATTTTGGTTCCCTTCCACGGGATGATACATAAGTTGAAACGAGGGATGTTCTTAGATGGCTCCTTTAGAGCTTTGTCTCCTTTGTTAGGATTAGATGCGGGCAGAGGATGTACGTGCTCACCATGCTCCTCCAGAGCATTTATTCCCTTCTGCGGGAACTGGCACAAACAGAGGTAGAGCGTACTCGTCTATGTGTAGAGGCAGATGTGTTTGGCCGAAGTAGAGGCAAAGCATACTCGTCTATGAGCAGAGGTAGAGCGTGCTGATTCGTTCCCTTTTTTGAAATGAAGGACTTAAGCAGAGGTAGGACATGCTATTTTGCGAGCATAGGTAGTATGTGCTTAGCCCGAGCAGAGGCAGGGCATACTCTTCTGCGAGTAGAGGAAAGGCGTGCTCATTTAGATGCTCCGCCACAACCAATTCTGGTGTGCATTGGAGGCTTATGCTTTTGATGCTTTAACCTATTCCTCTCTGATTTGAGCATAGAGAAAGACTAGCACATCACCCCCCCCCCCTCCGGTGGGTGCCTTGCCCTGGCCATCCTCGGCGGTGACAAGGGTTTTTATCCATTTGTGATTTGACCCACCTTGGGTTATTTCTAGCTTTTCCAAAGTTTGAGAGGGTTTCCGTACCCTTATTTGTATGGATATTCTGGAGAACATTTGTTTATTGTTGAGAAGTGTGGTTTCAATGATTTGCATTTCATGCCTTAGGAGTAAGGGTACCATTTGGTTTGCAGGATTACCATATTTTTAGATATGGTTTTCCGATGAATGATCCTGGATTCCTCCCAACTTGGGCTCAGCTGACCCTCTGATGGAATCCTTGTGTTAACTATTTCCTTTTGTGAGACCAAAATTCTTGAGGGTTCTAGTCTTAACCTTTGAATTGTAATGTTTGGTAATTTCTCTTTTCGACACTTGGTCATTCCAATGGTTTTCTCATTTCTCGTCTCTTGATTTAGGTCTAAGGGCTCTCCTTTTCTCATTCAATCTTGACTAGGCCCGAATGCATAAGCTATCCTTTTGTATTGAGGGAATCTCAACCCCAATTGGAAACATGGTTCCTCGTCCATAAGTTGGAAGAGAGGTGTACTCCTCGTTGTTGTCTTGCCGGAGGTTCTATGATCAGGGCGTTAAGGGTAACTCCCCTACCCAGTTTCCTTTAGCTTGGTCCCATCGTTTCTTGTGTTGGTGATTTTTGCTCGTGACCTTAACAATTTTGTTTGCCCTCGGGTGTGCTATGGAAGATAAGATCTTTACGATTTCCATTTTCATCACAATGCCGTGTGATTTTTCCATTTTCACGCTACATCCATTTGTTTAGTACAACCTTATAGGAGATTCCAAAATGTGATTGTTTCTTTATCGCAAATTCCTTTTGCCTTTTTGCTGATATGATAGTCAAAAGGGTTTCCGTTTAAACTCAAATAAGTAAAGTGATCTCTTGCTACCATCGTATACTCAACTCTCAACCCGTCCCCATTTGTGTGTCACCCAAATTTACTTTTCCTAATGCAGAATCGTCACAAGTTTGAAATGATGATTAAGTATTTCAGACCTCTCTAAGGTTTCATGGTTTTGTTGACCTCTTTTCACATTCCTTATTATGCCCCATTACCTGATTGACAATTGGCAGCTGAAAATTCCTTCGTGTTAACTTAATTTTCCCAACCTTGTTTCCACGGATATGTTTATGCCTTTCCTTTAACTACCTAAACCTACCTCCCAAAGGTTATATCTTCTAGATGGGAGGCTATGTATTCTTTCCCTGAACATTTGGCTCGTGCTAACCAAGGTAGGAATCTGATGCTTATCCCTTAAAGTCTCTCATTGGATAATACCCTCTTCACAAAATTGACTCATTATGAGGAGTACCAAGCAACATAATTTTCAAAATAATTTTATTAGTCCCTCTTGGTTTTTTGTTCATTCATCCAACTAGCTACACTTGACTACCCACTTATCGGGAGACTAACGCTTAACTTACTTCTAACCCAATGATATGCAAAAATGAATGAGATTGTGTGAATGATTGGTGATATACGAATGAATGATCATCTTCTATGGGAGTTACATCAACTCCCTTATTCAGTAAAATGCACTTATTATTATTAGCCCCACTAAGGAGGTACACCGTCTATTAGACATTAAAATATTGTTAATTTCAACAGTCCTTTGCGAAGGAATATGAAACAGGAAATCTCCCGTCATGAGTTCTATTTAATTAGCCTTTTCTCCGTCACCTGTCTCATAACTATAATGATACTCACAATTATGTTAATGTTGCATACTTACATAAAAAAAGGGGCCAAGCTAGGCCATTGATAAGAGAAGTTATTTGAGATTAAAAAAGTATTTGTTCAAATTTATCGTGGTGCGCCGACGTTTCCGATCGTCTTTCCCGGGATTCCCTTCACCTTTTTAAAATGTGCTTTCTTTTTATTTTGGCTTAGCTTCCTTTTCATTGGATCAAGGCATTGGCTAGTTTTTTTCCATACGCCTTATTATAGGAACAGTATTTCTTTTCTTGATCTAGGTTTAAAGAATCTTTCGTAGAGGGATTGGAACCGAGCATTTCGACCTTTTGTTCCAATGTCGAACTTCTGTTTGCGTTGACTATCTTTTCCATATAAATAAACCGGATGGCTTTAGAATAAAAGTCTACTAAGCTTTTGCATTCTTTTAAAGCGAGTTCTTCCCAAAGGGGAAATGGTATAAGCAGCCCCGATTGAGCAGCTATTAACTTTTCTCTATCCATTACTCCTTCCACTCTGAGTGACTTGGTTCGAAATCTTTTAAGATAGCTGGCAAGTGATTCTTCTGGCTTCTGTTTGATATTGACCAGATAAAAAATGCTCAACATTGAGTCTTTTAAATCATGAAACTATACGCTGAATACAGTAGACAACTGTCTTCAGGATGTGATGGTTGGGCCGTGATATTGCTTGTTCTACCTTCAGCCTCCTCTCGAAGAGTTGTTAGGAAAACTCTACTTCAAAGTGCTTCAGGAGCATTGTATACATTCATATAACTTTCAAACCTACATAGGTGGCTTTCTGGGTCTGTAGTTCCATCGTACGTGAAATGAGGCATTACTACACTAGTTGAAATCTTGTCCTTCATTATTTCTTTGGAGAAGGTCATTCCCGGTAGTTTTCGATCATCTATCAACAGTAGATTCCCGTTTTCTTCTAAGTCGAATACTCTCTTGGTGGCTTGACTAACTTTTTGCCAATTTAGGGTTGTCTTGAAGGTTTGGAAGGGATTTAACTTGGCTGTCAAATTCTTGCGGTATTACCGATTTGGCCTTTATTTTGTGGGGTTCCACCTTGGAGGACCTTTGAATTGAGTCCACTTCAATAACCCTTTTGGTGGAGTCGATTTGCATAGCCATCCGTAATATTTCCCACTTATCATTTACTTTGTTTGTTGGGATTGAGGGGCCTTCAACTTCCAAGCTCATCATATTAGGCTTTGATAATGTTCTACCTTTCAGGGCGAGAAATGCATTGGAACCTTGTTCCTTTCCTGCCCTAACCATTTTCAATCAAGGCCTTGCTTCTTCAAAGCTTAGTCCAATCGAGGACGGAACAACACAGTTAGATATGTGGTTGTTAGCCACAAGGTCGGAGGTTCAAGCCCTCCTTCTAGCACCAAAATGTTAACGATATTTTTCGTCAACGCCGATAGGTCTATGGAAGTGGATCTAAGGGTAAAATGGGGTTATTTAGATTTCATGAGTCTGAGTTAGTTCACTGTTTCCAAGATATCAAGGTTTCGAGCCCAAAAGATTAGTTACTCTTCACTCAATAGGATGAGCATCATGCTTAAGCGACTCAAGAACCAACAGTTATCTTGGGACAAGGGTTCCCTAAGCACAACCCTCGATAAAGAGGCTAAATGGCATGTAGGAAGCGGTTGTGCAAAAACTCTGCGGAAGGTTTTAAATTTGAGTAGGAATCTGTGTCAATGTAGGAAGGTTATACTGGGTAATGTAGGAAATATCTAAGAAATCACATAAGAAGATATGCTAAGTGTCATCCTGCTCTCTTATTGATCTTTAATTTAGAGTACATAAGTGATTACAATAGAAATCCCCAAACTGAATTAGAAATTAGGGTTTACTCTAGAGAAAAAGAGTACAAGAATGAGAAATGAGAAATCGGTCTTGAAAATGAGACCCCTAGGGGTCTTATTTATAGACAAATCGGTCCCCTTTTGTCATTGGGCCTGTGGAAGCCCCTATTGGCCGCTTTTCCCTTCGGTTCTGTACGTTTGGCTCTTGGCCATTCTTTCGGCTTTGTTCATTGTTTTTAGGGTGTCAGTTTTGGCTATCGGAAAGAGGGTCTCGGTCCTTGGGGCTTCCACTTGATGTCATATCCATGTTTTTTGTATCAATACCAAGCCTGTAGGTATGGATAGTTTTAGAATGGCTTCCGGATGTAAGCTTTCGAATATAGGATTCACGTCATGCTATTAGTTCTATGTGAAACTTGTCTTCATGCTTCAAGTGTATAGTTACCGGATCCGCCACCCCTGTCGGTATCAACATTAAGTAACTTAGTGTGGATAGCTTGTCTTTCTCGGAGGCTCTGACTCTACTACAAAAGTGGGCATATTCGACACTAATTTGTGTGCATTGCATGAAAAGTGTGGCAAAAGCTATACTTTCTTTGATCTTCTGCAACAACATTCATATGTTGTTGCATTAGACGTGAATGCAGTGTTGCGGTTGGAATTCTTGTGCTGTGATGTGCAATACCAGTTCAAAGCGTTGCTTTATATAAATATATGCCAGGTCAGCAATCCGCGTTATAAGTTTAAACAAATAAATAACCATAGATGCTGATTAATCCAATAGTTCAAACCGATCCCTGCTTCAGTTTAGTGAAAATTTGGCGCGATGTTTTCTCTATTAACGAAATACTTCCCCCCAAAACAAATTTCTCCCATACTCTTCCTTTTGTATTCTTCTTTCTACACGAAATCCGTCCACAAACACCTCTGATTGCTACTCTGCTTGAAGTTACAAACTATAAACCTCTGATTGCTCCTATTTTACAAACTTTACACCTCCGGTTTGGATCATTTAGGACAATTACAGGTAGTTAGGGCTTCATCATTTTGGTTTTATTTAGGTAATTTCAACTCTAACTTATTTCGGTCTACATTCAAAGTCTTTGTGTGATTCGGGTATACTAATTGCCTTAAATTAGTGTTTTTTATACTTGAAGTGTTGTATTTGTATGTTTTCATGTGTTGATTTGTGCAAGTTCAGTATTTTCATGTTTGCCAAACCATTGATGTATTGGTAAATAATGCCTATTTCGAAAAGTGGAAACAAAATTTAGAGGACAAAAGAAATCCAATTTAAATGTTTAAATGTCTATTTCTGTTTGTAGTTAAATAATGTCTATTTATCTTCCTACATCATATGACTATGGAGATACCCTGGGAATTGGTGATCTACGACTATCAAACCCATCATCACCAGAAACTCCTATTGATTTTTATATAGAGATGCAAAAAGGCACTATGATGATTTGCGTGAGTTTGAACTAGAGCAAGAAGAACTCTGAAGACAAAGGCGAGAAGAAGAACGACGTGAAGAAAGGGTAATGCGACAACATAGTCATGCTACCTTGCGTCGTCAGCATCGAAACAACCAAGTGGTTAATGAACAAAAGTTGACTCACCAATCATAATGTGTGAGTGTGGGTATGCCGCTGTAGAAGATGTTATTTCAATTGGATTCAACATTGGTCGTCGTTATTTTAGATGTCGTGTTTATCCCACATGGTGTATCTTTTGGCAGTGGATTGACCATCAGTTTCCTAGTGGAGCCACTGAGTACGCAAACGATTTACAACATCAACTTACAACACTTCAAAATCGAGTTATTGGTTTTCGAACTGACATTAGTAAACTTAATGACCAGCTTCAAGGGCTAAACATTAGAAGACAAAATTAAATTATTGCATCGCTCTTTGTATTTGGTACAACTATATTGTCTTTGTATCACTAGTATAGTCTTTGTATCTATACCATTTTGTTGTGGTGCAGCCATGTAGTGTTATGAATTTGTGTTCAGTATTCTTAGTTGCTAGTTTTATGTATTCTTCTGATAATTCAGTTCCATAAGTTAGTGATAATTCATATCAAAAAATCGTCTTTATATCACCACACTGATTATGTATATTTGTAAATTATTAACTTGTTTTGTTTTTATTTCTAATTTAATCAAACCGTACAGAGTAGCCCCTGTTCGTGTCTTGAAACTCTTAGTGGTATCAAATTTATTTTTACTAGGCGGTGGTTATATTGTGGCAATGGATAGTGAGTATTACCTATGGATAGGACTTCCGAGATCGAGTGTAGAATATGTAAGAAGGGTAAAAGATTTTGTAAGAAGTGCATTTCACATTTATAAAGTAGGTGATGAGATGAAGTGCCCCTGCAAAAAATGTACAGAATGTAATTGGTATTGTGAAAATGTAATATACGATCATCTTATTATTAATGGCCCTTCTCCAGTACATACCGGGTGGATTTGTGAAGATTCACAGATGAAATTAATAGGTGTTGATGACCATATGGATTGTGCAACAGAGATGGATTTTGAGGATAATTTAGATGTGATGTTCAAATGTACGGATTACAAATTTGATCAAAATCCCAAAAAGCTTAAAGTAGAACCAAATCCAGAGGCTGAGAAATTTTATCGGCATGTTAAAGAACGAAAAAAACCCGTTATATCCTGGCTGCACTAAATTTTCTCGACTAAGTTTCTTAATCAGGCTTTATCATTTAAAGTGTGCTTATGGAATTAATGAGTCTGCATTTGGGGAATTACTAAAGCTTATAAAAGAAACCTTTCCAGATTCCCAAATACTTTTGTCTTCCTACGCTGCAAAGAATGTCATTAAGAATTTAGGTCTTGATTACCATAAAATACATGTCTACCCAAACCATTGCATGTTATATTGGGAAAAGAATAAAAATAAAGAGGCTTGTGACATTTGTGGTTTCTCGAGGTGGGCTGTAAAAGAAAAGGAAGATACCGTTGATAATAATGACCCACCAAAGTCAATTCCCAAAGTGCCGACAAATGTTATGAAGTACTTTCCACTAAGGCCAAGGTTACAAAGGATGTTTATGTGCAAAGAATTTTCCAAACTTATGAGATGGCACCAAGTGAAATGAAAAGAAGACGAAACACTAAGACATCGGCTGAGGGTGTGGCATGGAAGATGATGGATGCACGCTATCCTGATTTTTCATCAAAAAATCATAATGTTAGATTGGGTCTAGCATGATGGATTTAATCCATATCGTTCAATGAATTCAAGTTATAGTACATAGCCGATTGTGTTGGTAAACTACAATCTTCCGCCTTAGTTATGTACGAAATAAGAGAATTTGATTCTTTCAACATTAATATCTGGTCCAGATTCTCCAAAGAATAGTATTGACATATATATGCAGCCTTTAATTGCAGAATTGAAAGCATTATGGAATGTTGGCGTTGAAACTTATGATCCTTGAATGATGGGAATTTTAATTTACGTGCAAGCGTCTTATGGACCATTAGTGATTTTCCGGGATATGCCATGTTGTTAGGTTGGAGAACGAAGGGGAAACTAGCGTGTCCAGTATGCCATTTTGAAACTTCTTCAAATTATTTGAAGCACAACAAAAAAAAATGTGTTATATGCACCATAGAAAGTTTCTTGATCTGACATGTGACGGCCCGCCCCGTACCAGCCTGCATTTCCTCTGAAGATGCGTTGTACACATACCTGACTAGCACGGAACGGTCGTCAAAGAAAGGAAAGAAGAGGATTAACTAACGAGGAACCTGTAGAATGTCTCACAGCGCATAGGACAAAATATAATAATAACATACTTGACATAAAACAGGTGAGACAGTGCATAAGCTGATAACTAAAACCAACATCAACATCATCATTAGAGCAGCGGAAATCCAAATACACCTTATGATCCAACATGATTATTACAACTTTAAACTGTCTCTAAAGCAAAAGAAAGCTAAAGTAGAAGATGCACTACTAATGCCCAAGCAGTGATCTTCAACAACACAGGGAGAATACTATATGTATCATACGTGGAAGCCTCCTGCTCGCCTCCGAATCAGCTACTCGCGCATCACCAGCAAACCTGTCTCTAGTCTGCTCGTGTGAGCACCCAGAGTAATAAGAAGAGACATAAAACTCTGGGTCAGACAAAAAGTCTGGTATGAGCGATAAGCATCTAAACAGAACAATAACAGGTATACTAAACCATACATGAACCTGGACCTGCAACCAAAGAGTTAGTACTACATACCATACAATACTCAAAGGTGCCACTAAACAGATGGTGTAAAGAGTACGGGGGTGGGGGTGTGCATGTCATAATGATGGAAAACATATCAACCATCGCAACCATCCTCACATCTCTCACTCAGTGCGTAAAGCATACGATGTCCACCACTGTCAATCACTAGACCCATCGAAGTAGTGACGGAGTTCGACTTGTACAACTACTGCTACTACCAATCTTACCACATTGAGTCATGACCAAATCTTTACAAATGACCCCACTTCATTGGTCTATAGCCCCTTTAGTCGTACCTAGGCCACTGTGGCCCTGAATTCGTTCACGTACTCCCTACACATAATGATTCAAAGCTATAGACATCGACAACCCCTTTGCACACATCCCGCAGCAAAGCCCAATCATGAAGCTCACCCATTGGTTCCCAACTGGATCCTGAGTCAAAGCTCCTCATTTGGAATTCCTTTGCATCTCGGGTTCTGGTCATCGCCTTCTTCTTTGGACCGGTCTTCATTTCTTCACTTTACTTTACTTCAGGTCGTGGTCATCAGCTCCTCAGTTCGGATCGGAATACTCCTCCCTAAGCAATCGGATCGGATCGGGTCAACCTTCCTCTCTGCTTCGGGTCGGATCGGGGTGATCTTCCTCCAGCGGTTCAGATCGGAGTCCACACCTCCTGGCTTCATGGAAAACTCCTCTGGTTCGGTCCTTCTCCCCAAGCGATCGGGTCGGGTCGGGTCTCTCAAGCTTCTCCATCGGGTCGGGTCGGAATTCTAGCTCCATAGCACCAGGTCGGTTCGGTTCGAATATGCTCCTTCCGTTCAGCTCATGAGGCTACATGACTCCAGAACATCGGTTCGTGGGGAGGTCTCCTGGTCGGTTCGGTTCGGGCTCCTCCCTCCGATCCGGTCCGGATCGGCCAAATTCCTGCAACTCATTCCAGGGACTGTATACGCCATTCGACGGTGTTTTCGACCAATCTAACACTTCTAGACAATCACGAATCATGTCATACAGTTATAGCAACATGTAACATCAACCACAAGCATCAAAACAATAATTATAGCATGTAAAATGGATCAAACGTACCCAAAATCCCATATTTCCCTTAAGCATGTTTAAGCAAAACTAATCATAGGGTTAACAAAACTTAACCAAATCAACCCAAATTTCTACCAGAGGCATAAAATATTATTTTCGAATTTATAGATATTTTTCCAGAATTTATTAGTGTATAAATTCGCTAATCTTCACTAATTACCCTTAATTAACCGTAATTAGTGCAAAACTATGCAAATCACTCACCTTGGCCACAAATAAAATTTTCAGAACTGAAACCTCGCTGATTTGGGTGAATACTGATGTCTAACAGCAGCTCTAATACTGATTTGGTGAAGATCTTCTTTGATTTGATGTAGATTATGCCAAAACTTGATTAGAAGGTGATTTGGGTGTTGGAGGCCATTGCTAGGGTTCCAAGAATGAAAGTGGCGGCTGAAAGAAATGTTTTCTAACCCTAATCAGCCCCTATACATCTCCAATTCCGAAATCCCCTTTGGGGCTAATTACCCGGTTAAGCCCAATTAAGCTGTTTTTCACCATCTGAAACTTGTTTCAGTCATATCTCCCAAACGGTGAGTCCGTTTGGCTAATGTGACCACTCTACGGAATTGTAAACCATCATCCAGAGCCAATGGAAGTGGTTTTAGATCAAAATTCCTTTCCAGTCAAAAGTTATGGCCAAAACAGTACCAACTAGGGGTAAAATGGTCATTTAAAAGTCGACAAAAATCATGAACATGGGAAATGACCCCAATAGTCGTCTCCCAAAGTTACATGACCATACGACTTCATATGTGAAAGAAATAAATATTCTACGATCCTATGATGCATAGAATGCGGGTCGTTACACTCTCCCCCCCTTAAGAAATTTCGTCCCCGAAATTCCTTAACCCAAAACATACAAAGGATCCCGCATGCCTACCAGCCACATACAACAATCAAACATGCAAAACAAGCAAACAAGCCTATCCTAGCATGCGGAAAGACTAAATCGAAGATAAAATATTACCAGGCGAAGAGTTCTGGATACGTCTTCCTAATGCTCTCCTCTGTCTCCCAAGTACAGTCATTCTCATCCTCGCCCCACTGGACTTTGACTAGATTCACCGCTTTTCTTCGAAATTGCTTCGTATCGTTCCCAACAATACGCATAGGCTTGCGGTTCCCAATCGCCTCGGGTTCAACTTCGACATCATCCAACTAATCAGGTGAAATAGTCACATCTGGGTCGTGCACGAATTTCTTTAACTGGGAAACATGAAATACGTTGTGAACTCCTGCCATCTTCTCTGGTAATTCAACTTTATATGCCAAATTCCCAATTTGCTCAAGAACTCGAAAAGGACCAACAAATCTTGGTGCTAACTTGCCTCTCCTGCCAAATCGTATCACGCTCTTCAACGGAGATATCTTGACGAACATCAAGTCGCCAATGGAGAACTTTAATTCTCTTCTCCTCTTATCAGCATAACTCTTCTGCCTATCTTGGGCAGCCTTCATTCGATGTTGGATAATCTTAAGCTTAGCTGAAGTTTCTCTTATCACATCGGGTCCAAGCACAAACTTCTCGACAGTTTCTACCCAACATGACGGTGAGTTGCATGGTCTTCCGTACAAAGCTTCAAACGGAGCCATACCGATACTGGATTGGTAGCTATTATTATATGCAAACTCTACTAGATGCAAATGGTCATCCCATGATCCACCAAAATCCAGTACACAAGCTCTCAAGAGGTCTTCCAATATACGATTCACCCTCTCTGTTTGACCATCGGTTTGAGGATGATACGCGGTACTAAGATGTAATTCTGATCCTAACGCCTCTTGTAAGCTCTTCCAAAATCCACTAGTGAACAACGGATCTCGGTCACTCACAATGCCCTTGGGTATTCCATGAAACCTCACTACCCACTTTATATACAGTTCCGCTAACTTAGCTGTCGTCCTGTTTGACTTGACGGGTATAAACTTTGCACTTTTGGTCAATCGGTCCACAATCACCCAAATGCTATCATGGCCCGATCTAGTCTTTGGTAACCCATCAATGAAATCCATTGGCACTTGTTCCCATTTCCATTCTGGAATTTCTAATGGTTGTATCAAACCACTAGGTTTCTTTTGCTCAGCTTTAACTAGTTGGCAATTCATGCATTTGGATATAAACTTCCCAATGTCTCTTTTCATCCCTTCCCAGTAGTAGGTCTGCTTCATATCTCGATACATCTTGTTACCACCGGGGTGTATAGTCAGTTTTGAATGATGACATTCTCTAAGCACTTCATCTCTCAATCCATTGACATTGGGTACAACTAGTCTTCCATTCTTTCTAAGCCATCCATCTCGATCAAGCCCATACTTGTTCATCTCCTCGTCGATACCCATCTCTAACTTGGAGATGACTTCCAATAAGTTAGGATCGCTCCTCTGACTGGAACCAATCTGCTCAATCAAAGTGGGTCTGATCGTCAAATTTGCTAACATTTCTGGATCCAATTCGCACTTTGGTCTGAAATCATACCCAGCGATGTACTCCAGTTGCTTCCATTCAAGAAACATAGCCCCTAAACTGGAATGTCTTCTACTCAATGCATCAGCTACCGCATTGCCCTTTCCTGGTGTATATGCGATGTCAAAATCATAGGAAGCCAAGAATTCTAGCCACCTTTGCTGCCGGAGATTTAGGTCTTTCTGAGAGAAGAGATACTTTAACGATTTATGATCGGTAAACAACTCGAATCTTTCTCCCACGAGATAATGTCTCCAGATCTTTAACGCGAACACGATCGCTGCCAATTCCAAATCATGGGTAGGGTATCTTCTCTCGTGCGGTTTCAATTGCCGACTAGCATAAGCTACAACCCTACCGCCTTGCATCAATACAGCACCTAGTCCGATACCACAGGCATCCGTATATACCGTCATCTCTTCATTCCCCTTAGGAATGACTAACACTGGTGCACACGTCAACTTGTCCTTTAGACTCTTGAATGCATTCTCGCACCTTTCATCCCAGACAAAAGCTTGATTCTTCTTGGTCAACTAGGTCAACGGTGCTGCTATCTTGGAGAAGTCTTGGATAAACTTATGATAATATCCAGCTAATCCCAAGAAACTTCTTATGTCCGTTGCATTCTTGGGCGTAGACCAATCTTGTACCGTAGCCACCTTTGCAGGATCCACGGCGATACCATTCTCTGAAACAACATGGCCCAAGAACCTCACTTCCCTTCTCCAGAAGTGACACTTAGAAAACTTTGCTTTCAATTGGTGTTTTCTCAACACCTCCGTCATTATTCTTAAATGTTCCTTGTGTTCTTCCTCTGTCCTCGAATAGACCAAAATATCATCCACGAACACAAGGACAAACTTATTCAACTGATCTCTGAATACCCTATTCATAAGATCCACAAAATATGCTGGGGCATTGGTCAGCCCGTATGGCATGACCAACCACTCATAAAATCTAGACGGCATCCGAAATGTCGTTTTAGCTATACTCTCAGCTTCCACTCTAAGCTGATGAAAACCTGTCGCGAGATCCAACTGAGAATATACTCTCGCGCCACTCAACTGATCGAACAAATCATCTATCCGCGGTAGAGGATACTTGTTCTTCCTCGTCACTTTATTCAACTCGCGGTAGTCTACACACAAACGAAGGGAACCATCCGCCTTGGTAGCAAACACAACTGGTGCTCCCCATTCAGAAACACTCCTTCTGATAAATCCCTTCTTCAAAAGATCGCTGATTTGCACCCCGAGCTCTCGATGCTCCCTTGGTGCCATACGACGAAGTGGCATCACTATAGGTCTGACATCTTTCACCAAGTCAATACGGAACTCAATCTCTCGATGTGGTGGAAGCCCGGTCACTTCTTTGAAGACATCCGGATACTGGCCAACCACGGGTATGCGGGATGTCGAGGGAATTTAGAAAACTAGCCATTACCCCCTCACTGGGTAGACCACCAAACACTACCCTCCGCCCATCGTCCGCTCTAGCTGTCACCAAAAAGCCCTCACAGTCTACCACAACCCCGTATCTTTGGAGCCAATCTACTCCCAAAATAACTCCAAACCCAGTAAAGCCCAAAACAAAGCAATCACAAACAAACATGCATCCATGACTCGATAAGATCACATTACGAAAAATCATGTTAAGGTTAGTTGAACCACCAATTGAGTTCGTCACTACTAAAGGTCTATCGACAATCTCGGGCTCCAACCCAACCTATCTACCAGGTCACTAGATATGAAAGAACTGGAAGCTCCGGTATCAAACAAAACTCTAACAGGAACATCATAAACAGAAAGCATACCTTGAATGACGACATTCTTTCCCTTCTCCGCCGCGGTTGGGGCATTCGACGAAGAAGGAATAGCATTAAGGGCATATGCTTTCACCATTTGCTTTTCTTTAGGGGGTTGCGGACACTTGTCCTTGTGATGTCCCATTTGGCCACAGTTAAAGCACTTCCTATCCGCTGGCTTGGCCCGACAATTACTAGCATAATGGCCCTTCTTACCACAGCTGAAGCACTCAACATCTTGCTTATTCTTTTTCTTCTGACCATCCTTAGTCTGATTCTGCTTTCTCTTATTCTAGGAACCACCCTTGTGAAACACCCCACCTCCGTTAGGGTCACTCTCAAAGGGAATGCCCTAATTTTGGTGGAGGTTTATAAGTACAAGTCACAGATATACAAGACAGATATAAGAACACATATTTGTAAACAGCGGAAGAACAACAAACTTTTATTTCATAAAGTCAAATACGTGTTACAACAACATCCTTTCCAAAAACATAACATAACACTTTCATAATCTGTCTTGAGTACATTATTTAAAGAAGCATAAATAAAACGTAGATAAACTGCAAAAGCCCTATAGTGGATTGTCCAAAGCCATAGTTCAAAACAGGAAAGTCCAAGCAATACATTTCTCTTCTTCAAGCTGGATGTTGAGGTAGGTCAAGCTGCTGTGTTCCCTCCCTGAGGACCTGGGGGGGGGGGGGGGAACGGAAGAAAGAAGACGAAAGAAAAATAGAGTCAGACATAAAGCCTGAGTAAGTCTAGTACTACTTTGTCTATGAATAAAGAACTGGGTATGATAAGTATAAACAGGAAGTGGGCATACATTATAACTTGGTTAAGTTGTCTAGGGTCGAATATACTATCGTACCCCATGTTAATCTCTGAACCCATTTAACTAGTTTCCAACTGGCACCCCATAATCAGGGTGATGTGATCCATTCTATGATGATCGGCTCCTACTCGCATAGTTACATGTGTCCTACGGCCCCCGATGTCGTAGTTACCTATGCTGGTCCCACCATGGGGTGTATCAAGTCCCATAGTGGCAACCCGACACAACCTTAGAGTGCACAGGTATGCTACTGGTGTCCAGTGCCTTATTTTTCTGCGCCGGAGTGTGTGCACGCCCGCACTCCGTTAGAACCTACACTGCTACACCACCGCCGTCGATTTTTGACCTCTTACAATCAGCCCAGTAATCGTGCCCCACCCTGCCTAGTTTCAGGGTATCATGATACACCGTGTAGGGTTACTGCTGAAAAGGGTCCCCCGTTACTAGGTTTTCTATCTCTAGCCAACATGCTAAGTTGGTTAAGTGTTTTCTAACCTAACCCCACCAGTCCGTTTAGTTTAGCATGTTCCATTTTGATTAAGTCTTAGTCCACTTAATCCTAACAATCCTGATTCAGCCTTAATTGTCTTATTAAGGCCCTAACCTCTCACATTAGACAGGTATTGCTGTGGCTGCCTGTTGCCGGTTGGTTCCGGGCAGTCTTACGCCACAACTCAGTCTAACCTCGGGTCCTTATTGGGCTCCATGTTTAACCTCCCACATTGGATAGGTATTGTTGTGACTACTGGACAGCCGGGCGGTTCCGGGCAGGTTTACATCACAACTCAATCCAACCTCGGGTTAAACATATCGTATTTTCTACATTTATATATCTTGTCATTCTTCTTTATTTCTTATATGTAAATATTTGCGGCCCATTATTAAGTTAATGGTGTAAAGGTTACACCAATCATGGGCCCAACCCATACTTGAATTTGGGCCCTTCTACTTTAGTTTTCATTCATTAGTAATTTTAACCCAACATTATTTTCCCCCGTTTTACACGTCTGTTTATATATATTGGGCTTAGCCTTTTAAAGCCCAATTTAGCCATGCGAAAATGGGAGGCTTAAAGCGTGATTACATACACAAAGAGGGGAAGGTGAGCGCATGAACTTGCATATGACGTTGGAAATACATAATAGAAACTGGTGTACTTGCATAGTGGTAACATAGGTGACATGAATCAAAGCATGTGAACTTGTAATTGAGATATCATTATTGACCCATGAACCTATATTTTTACTTAGGCATAATGTCAAACATAAGCATGGCATAAATACTTTTAGCATAAACATGGCATAATGTCAAACATGGCATAAATACTTCTAGCATAAACATGGCATAATGTCAAACGTAAGCATGGCATAAATACTTCTAGCATAAACATGGCATATTGTCAAACATAAGCATGGCATAAATACTTCTAGCATAAACATGGCATAATGTCAAACATAAGCATGGCATAAATACTTCTAGCATAAACATGGCATAATGTCAAACATAAGCATGGCATAAATACTTCTAGCATAAACATGGCATAATGTCAAACATAAGCATGGCATAAATACTTCTAGCATAAACATGGCATAATGTCAAACATAAGCATGGCATAAATACTTCTAGCATAAACATGGCATAGGTATAGTTAAATTTGTTCATGGCATAAATATGAACAAGTCATGTTCATAAGGTTTCTACATGTTTACAAAGAGGATACTTTGTTACTAACACAAAAGCATAGTTCAACTTAATTAAATTTAATCACATAACGATGGTATACTTATGCATAAATATTCCTAATCATGGTGTTTGCTTTTAACTTGCAAAAAAAGGGATTTTTGTGTCTAACTTAGCCATGTCTCACATATGTCATCATATAATTCTTTTAAACAAGATAGACTTAATCATGAATTTCAATTATGCCCAATATCATTCATAGCCTAGCCATATTCATAAGTTTTGCAAAAGCATGACTTAATACGTGGATTATGGTGTCAAAATTCCAACATAGTTTCATATGAACTATAACAACCAAACTTGTCTCAATTACTTGCAAAATGATTTATGCACAAAATAGACATCATGATGGCATAATAACAAAGCCCCAAACTTGCATGAATTTCAATCAACTACATACATGTAGCTTCAACATAGACTACATAATTTGCGCAATATTCCAAACGTATATTTGCATAGAACTACCGCATGTAGTTCTTTATAATTGAATGACATAATTCAGAATATCCAAAAGTATATAAATCGCACAAATACGAATTTCATTGCCACAATTCAAGCATACATATCTACACAATCATTTGTTCATACCAAAGTAATACTCTACTTACAATGGTTGCGGCAAATTCTCTAATTAAGAGATATGATTCCTTTGTTGAATTGATTAGCTTTAGGTTGCTTGAATTGCTTTAGGCTTTAGAACTTTCTCCCTAATCCTCTCTCTCTAGATGGCGGCTACTCTTAGTCGTTCCTCAGCAACATGGCGGCTATGCTCTTAATTTGAATGAATAGATTAGGGTTTAGTCTAGGGTTGTTTATATAGAGGTTAGGAATTGATTAGAACCATTGATGTTGCTAGGTTAGATCGTAGCCATTCATTAGATAGAGAGACCAATTAAAACTTGCCACCTAGCCCTAATGACAAAGCAACCCACAGAAATTCGACCAAACACAGACCAGGCCAGCCAGGAGGGACTGGGTTCGATTTTCAAAAATTAAACTTTAAATTGAGCTGTTTTAGTCTATTTGAATTTTATCTATTGTATACATATATTTTTGCATATATATATATATATATTCTCATATATATACATATATTTTCTTTATTTCCTTATATGTACGTTCTTATCCTTTCAAAATTTGAATTTGTATACGTACATGTATTTGCATGCTCAGTTGGCCCTCTCTAAAACAGAGATAAAAATTATGTCGCCGCCGGGGTTCGAACCCCCGACCTCCATGCTACAAATCCAATGCCTTAACCAACTGAGCTACAGAGGCTTTTGTTAATAAGTCTTAGAATAATAATAATTATTGTCCTCTCCTTACTTCTCTTTTTTCATGTTTTTCTGTAATATTTAAATTAAAGATATCTTCTTCATACGTTATCCGTTTTGCGCAAACTCGGACTCTATCTCAAGCAGAATTCCGAGACGAACGCAATGGTGATGTCCGTTTCCCTTAATTTTTCTATTACAATTTAATTATACTTTAATTTGTTAATTTACTGTTAACGGAAAAATCCGGGGTGTTACATTCTCCCCCACTTAAAAGGATTTCGTCCCCGAAATCTTCAAGTTTAGGAAGAATGTAAATCCTAACATTCAATCATCCATCTACTCATCCATCAAACACGAGCATCCATTGTCCTTAAAAGACTTCTAATGCTTCATGATCATATGCGAAGTGTGTGTGTTCATGAACTTATCTAATGCAAAATCAGGCGGTCTACTGATTCAGTTGACCTCCTTAATGTGAATCATGTAAGTGCCATGTATCCATTATGTATGCAGATTTTTCCTATTCATGATTCTACATGGGTGCACAATCTTTCATACAAATGCAACATCCATATGACAACACATTACAATTCAACCATATACGAGTGCAAACATATATGCATATGCAATATGAAGTGACTGAGCCGATCTAAAACCTAGATTGTGTGTGTATATGCAGCCACGAGCAACTACTAGCAATCACTTGCAACCACTTGCAACCATCATACATAACATGTTTCAATTACATGTTTTCATCCAAAAGGTTTCTATCTAAAAGATAAGGTCGAGGAGATATTCCTAAAAAGATAGATAAAAGCGCAACTTAAGGAAAAAGAAAGATCAAGGACGTACCCTCGAAAAGAAAAGGGTAAGCAGTGCGTATTCTAGCTTCAGTTTCCCAAGTCGCGTCTCCCTCGGCGTCGCTCCACTGAACTTTGACGAGTTTGACTTCGCGGTTGCGTAGCTTCTTCACTTCCGTTCCTAGTATGCGGGTTGGAACTTTTCTTATGGTTGCTTCGCGTTCCACTTCGGCCTCTTCGAGGATATTTGGCTCTACCACTTCAGCAGACTCATGTAGACATTTTCGGAGATGTGAAACGTGAAAAATGTTGTGGACTCCGGCCAATTTCTCGGGTAGCTCTAATCTATAGGTCATTTTCCAAATTTTCTCAATGATAGGAAATGGTCCTACCTAAAGGTATAGTCGAATGATAGAAGCAAGTAAAAATTTTGTGCCCATTAGGCAATGTCAAAACTGGAAATCTATGCCACATATATATTGATTAGGAGAAGAACTCTCTAAGCATCAGCCCCGAAGACCGAAATCAACATCAGACTGACACCCAAAGAATTAATCAACCCAACCACCACATATGATTCTAGGAAACTAAGCATGATGGACTCCTTTTAGGTCACAAGGGAGTCCCTTCCTAAGTCCAACTATGTTGCCAAATGTACTTACTAAGGTGATTCTTTACAACTCATGCATAAGTGAAATGAACCTTCAGCCTTAGTGGCGAACACTCCTGGAGTGCCCTATTCTGAAATTCTCCACCTAATGAACCCCTTCTCTAGAAGCTCTTTAATCTGTTTACTGAGCTCTTTTCTTTCTCGTGGAGCCATGTGTCTAACGGGCAACGCAACGGGCTTTGCATTATCTACAAGATATATGCGGAAGTCTATTTCCCGCTTCGGAGGCAAGCCCTTCACCTCTTCGAAGACATCCGGATATTCCCGGACCACTCTAACTGATTGCAAATTTTCAACAGAGGCATCTAGCGACTCAAGATAACTAAGCATAACCGCATACGAGGGATTACAAGAAATTTCCAAAGTATTACTGAGCTGGGTTAGGAGCCTAACAACCCTTTTCTCACAATCAAGGATGGCCCCATTACTGGATAGCCAATCCATACCCAAAATCAAACCATACCCCGCAAAGCCCAAAGAAAAGGCACTACATTCAAATTCTACACTTAGAATAGAAATTTTCAAATCCAAACAGATCATAGACAAATGAGCTGGGCCCCCAATTGGGTTTGAAACAATTAAGGGGTCCTCTACCATACTAGTTTTTAGGTGTAGAGATTCTACTAAAGCAGACGAGATAAAGGAGTGCGATGCGCCAGAATCAAATAAAGTGCGAACGGGGTGATCATAAAGATAAACTACACTTTCTACAGAAGTGTTTGTACCTCGCTGTTGCAAAGGTGGCGCTTCCAGCACATGAACCTGTGCCCCTGGAGTGGATCCAGACCCCTGCCCCTGCCCTCGTTTCTTTGGGCAGTCCTTAGCTCTGTGGCCTGTCTGACCGCAAGAAAAGCACCCACCATTCTCCTTGGCCTTCTTTTTCCGGCAGTCCTTTACTAAGTGCCCCACTTTGCCACAGAAATTACACGTCCTCTTCTCTTTGTTGCCTTCCCCGCCTTTCTTAAAGTCTGTCTTCTTAGGCTGCAAACCCTCTTTCTTCCCTTGAGAGCTTTCTGCCTTTGCCTCCTTCTTGCCCTTATCCTCCTCATTCAGCAATGCCATTTGCACAAATCTTTCATACGTGGCCCCCATGGGTATATGTGTCATGGCCAAACTGTGTAATGGCTCATTTAACCCTTTGACGAAACGGAGAGCCTTCTTGTGCGGGGTGTTGACTAGGTCAAGCCCAAACCTAGCCAGCTCATCAAACTGATTCACATACTCTCTAACAGTCTTGTCTCCTTGCTTAAGAAATAAGAATTTCTCCAACTGCAAACTTCTTTCCGCATCTGAGAGAAATTTGGTCTCAAACCTTGCCCTAAAGTCCTCCCATGTTTCTACTGGTCTTTCAGCATTAGTGACTTCCCACCAGTAGGAAGCCTCGCCCTTCAATAGCCACACCGCCAATTGTACTTTTTGTCTGTCCTCTACCTCAAAGATGATGAATAGATCCTCAGTTTCCTTCAGCCAATTTCTAGCTGCTACGAAGGACTCAGTTCCATGGAAATCCCTTCCTCCCATAGCTTTAAAATCCTTACATATCTTAGCAAACGCGTTTCCTCGTGGAGGAGGTGGAGGAAGAGGTGCTGCTGCAGCTGGATGATTCCCTGCAGCTGGAGGAGGAGGAACGGTAGGACCTGGTTGAGTGGCCCTAGCTTCTAAGAATCGTCTAAACCAACCAGGTATTGGTACTCCTTCCGGCAAGTTAAGATCTTCGGACATGCTGAAACAAAAGGGATAGATTCAAAACGAAGGATAAGAGATAGTACCTATGGCTTTGGGGAGTGGACTTTGCCTTTTTTAAAATAAAATAATATTTTTATCTTTTAAAAATGCTTCTTTAAATTTCCTTTTTGAAAATAAATTTCCAAAACTTTTTATCTTATCTGGTAAACCTATGCTCTGATACCAAGTGAAACACCCCACCTCCGTTAGGGTCACTCTCAAAGGGAATGCCCTAATTTTGGTGGAGGTTTATAAGTACAAGTCACAGATATACAAGACAGATATAAGAACACATATTTGTAAACAGCGGAAGAACAACAAACTTTTATTTCATAAAGTCAAATACGTGTTACAACAACATCCTTTCCAAAAACATAACATAACACTTTCATAATCTGTCTTGAGTACATTATTTAAAGAAGCATAAATAAAACGTAGATAAACTGCAAAAGCCCCATAGTGGATTGTCCAAAGCCATAGTTCAAAACAGGAAAGTCCAAGCAATACATTTCTCTTCTTCAAGCTGGATGTTGAGGTAGGTCAAGCTGCTGTGTTCCCTCCCTGAGGACCTGGGGGGGGGGAACGGAAGAAAGAAGACGAAAGAAAAATAGAGTCAGACATAAAGCCTGAGTAAGTCTAGTACTACTTTGTCTATGAATAAAGAACTGGGTATGATAAGTATAAACAGGAAGTGGGCATACATTATAACTTGGTTAAGTTGTCTAGGGTCGAATATACTATCGTACCCCATGTTAATCTCTGAACCCATTTAACTAGTTTCCAACTGGCACCCCATAATCAGGGTGATGTGATCCATTCTATGATGATCGGCTCCTACTCGCATAGTTACATGTGTCCTACGGCCCCCGATGTCGTAGTTACCTATGCTGGTCCCACCATGGGGTGTATCAAGTCCCATAGTGGCAACCCGACACAACCTTAGAGTGCACAGGTATGCTACTGGTGTCCAGTGCCTTATTTTTCTGCGCCGGAGTGTGTGCACGCCCGCACTCCGTTAGAACCTACACTGCTACACCACCGCCGTCGATTTTTGACCTCTTACAATCAGCCCAGTAATCGTGCCCCACCCTGCCTAGTTTCAGGGTATCATGATACACCGTGTAGGGTTACTGCTGAAAAGGGTCCCCCGTTACTAGGTTTTCTATCTCTAGCCAACATGCTAAGTTGGTTAAGTGTTTTCTAACCTAACCCCACCAGTCCGTTTAGTTTAGCATGTTCCATTTTGATTAAGTCTTAGTCCACTTAATCCTAACAATCCTGATTCAGCCTTAATTGTCTTATTAAGGCCCTAACCTCTCACATTAGACAGGTATTGCTGTGGCTGCCTGTTGCCGGTTGGTTCCGGGCAGTCTTACGCCACAACTCAGTCTAACCTCGGATCCTTATTGGGCTCCATGTTTAACCTCCCACATTGGATAGGTATTGTTGTGACTACTGGACAGCCGGGCGGTTCCGGGCAGGTTTACATCACAACTCAATCCAACCTCGGGTTAAACATATCGTATTTTCTACATTTATATATCTTGTCATTCTTCTTTATTTCTTATATGTAAATATTTGCGGCCCATTATTAAGTTAATGGTGTAAAGGTTACACCAATCATGGGCCCAACCCATACTTGAATTTGGGCCCTTCTACTTTAGTTTTCATTCATTAGTAATTTTAACCCAACATTATTTTCCCCCGTTTTACACGTCCGTTTATATATATTGGGCTTAGCCTTTTAAAGCCCAATTTAGCCATGCGAAAAGGGGAGGCTTAAAGCGTGATTACATACACAAAGAGGGGAAGGTGAGCGCATGAACTTGCATATGACGTTGGAAATACATAATAGAAACTGGTGTACTTGCATAGTGGTAACATAGGTGACATGAATCAAAGCATGTGAACTTGTAATTGAGATATCATTATTGACCCATGAACCTATATTTTTACTTAGGCATAATGTCAAACATAAGCATGGCATAAATACTTTTAGCATAAACATGGCATAATGTCAAACATGGCATAAATACTTCTAGCATAAACATGGCATAATGTCAAACGTAAGCATGGCATAAATACTTCTAGCATAAACATGGCATAATGTCAAACATAAGCATGGCATAAATACTTCTAGCATAAACATGGCATAATGTCAAACATAAGCATGGCATAAATACTTCTAGCATAAACATGGCATAATGTCAAACATAAGCATGGCATAAATACTTCTAGCATAAACATGGCATAATGTCAAACATAAGCATGGCATAAATACTCCTAGCATAAACATGGCATAATGTCAAACATAAGCATGGCATAAATACTTCTAGCATAAACATGGCATAATGTCAAACATAAGCATGGCATAAATACTTCTAGCATAAACATGGCATAGGTATAGTTAAATTTGTTCATGGCATAAATATAAACAAGTCATGTTCATAAGGTTTCTACATGTTTACAAAGAGGATACTTTGTTACTAACACAAAAGCATAGTTCAACTTAATTAAATTTAATCACATAACGATGGTATACTTATGCATAAATATTCCTAATCATGGTGTTTGCTTTTAACTTGCAAAAAAAGGGATTTTTGTGTCTAACTTAGCCATGTCTCACATATGTCATCATATAATTCTTTTAAACAAGATAGACTTAATCATGAATTTCAATTATGCCCAATATCATTCATAGCCTAGCCATATTCATAAGTTTTGCAAAAGCATGACTTAATACATGGATTATGGTGTCAAAATTCCAACATAGTTTCATATGAACTATAACAACCAAACTTGTCTCAATTACTTGCAAAATGATTTATGCACAAAATAGACATCATGATGGCATAATAACAAAGCCCCAAACTTGCATGAATTTCAATCAACTACATACATGTAGCTTCAACATAGACTACATAATTTGCGCAATATTCCAAACGTATATTTGCATAGAACTACCGCATGTAGTTCTTTATAATTGAATGACATAATTCAGAATATCCAAAAGTATATAAATCGCACAAATACGAATTTCATTGCCACAATTCAAGCATACATATCTACACAATCATTTGTTCATACCAAAGTAATACTCTACTTACAATGGTTGCGGCAAATTCTCTAATTAAGAGATATGATTCCTTTGTTGAATTGATTAGCTTTAGGTTGCTTGAATTGCTTTAGGCTTTAGAACTTTCTCCCTAATCCTCTCTCTCTAGATGGCGGCTACTCTTAGTCGTTCCTCAGCAACATGGCGGCTATGCTCTTAATTTGAATGAATAGATTAGGGTTTAGTCTAGGGTTGTTTATATAGAGGTTAGGAATTGATTAGAACCATTGATGTTGCTAGGTTAGATCGTAGCCATTCATTAGATAGAGAGACCAATTAAAACTTGCCACCTAGCCCTAATGACAAAGCAACCCACAGAAATTCGACCAAACACAGACCAGGCCAGCCAGGAGGGACTGGGTTCGATTTTCAAAAATTAAACTTTAAATTGAGCTGTTTTAGTCTATTTGAATTTTATCTATTGTATACATATATTTTTGCATATATATATATATATATATATATATTCTCATATATATACATATATTTTCTTTATTTCCTTATATGTACGTTCTTATCCTTTCAAAATTTGAATTTGTATACGTACATGTATTTGCATGCTCAGTTGGCCCTCTCTAAAACAGAGATAAAAATTATGTCGCCGCCGGGGTTCGAACCCCCGACCTCCATGCTACAAATCCAATGCCTTAACCAACTGAGCTACAGAGGCTTTTGTTAATAAGTCTTAGAATAATAATAATTATTGTCCTCTCCTTACTTCTCTTTTTTCATTTTTTGCTGTAATATTTAAATTAAAGATATCTTCTTCATACGTTATCCGTTTTGCGCAAACTCGGACTCTATCTCAAGCAGAATTCCGAGACGAACGCAATGGTGATGTCCGTTTCCCTTAATTTTTCTGTTACAATTTAATTATACTTTAATTTGTTAATTTACTGTTAACGGAAAAATCCGGGGTGTTACACCTTGCCTCCACCACTTGCTTGTGGCTTTGGCTCCTCTGCAGATGCAACCTCAGTCTTCGGCTTAGCGTAGAGACTTTCTGATCTCAATGCTTTCCCCACAATCGATTCAAACGTCTCATCGATGTGGTTAATAAGCCTTTCCCCTAAATACTGATCCAAACCAGTTATGAATTTCTCATTCTTCTTCTCGGCAGTATCAATAAGAGATAACCCATACTTCGACAAAGTGTCGAATTCAGCAATATACTCCGAGACAGCTCTGCCATTCTGCTTGAGCTCCAAGAATTTCTTAAACAACACTGACTTCTGAGCGGCTGGAATGAACTTCTCGCTAAAGCGAACCTTAAACTGCTCCCAAGTAATCTGATCCTCGGGAGTAGCTGCCTTTATAGCATTCCACCAATTCATTGCCTTCCCTTGCAGCTGACGGGACGCTAGCTTTCTCTTCATCGCATCCTCAATACCCAAATCCTCGAAGATACGTTCGCAACTATCCAACCAATCCTGAACATCCGTAGCCGACTCCGTTCCGTGGAACGGCTTCCCACCAAGACTAGTATAATCCTTATTCAGCTTGGCGAAGTCGGCCCTCGGCGCCTGCACTATTGGACCACCACCATTACCACCATTGGGAGCGGCCCTCTGCACATCCCTAAGCATCTCTCTCATGAGGTCAGTAAACGTCGTCCTCATGTCAGCAACATTCCCATTATTGGCTCCTCTACCGGCACCTCTGGCGTATCGGCTCATCGTTCAATCTGTAAAGAGAAACGATTAACCATTTCTATGGTGGTTCTAATGCAGTGCGACTTCATCCTTAGCTATACTAATAGTACATATATATATAGCTTTTGAAAACCAAAGTAATCAAAAATACGCGCTCTCATATACGTATACTATTTCTCCCTGATAACATCCCTAGGTTAACTACGCAACCTAGAGCTCTGATACCAAGTGTGACGGCCCGCCCCGTACCAGCCTGCATTTCCTCTGAAGATGCGCTGTACACATACCCGACTAGCACGGAACGGTCGTCAAAGAAAGGAAAGAACAGGATTAACTAACGAGGAACCTGTAGAATGTCTCACAGCGCATGAGACAAAATATAATAATAACATACTTGACATAAAACAGGTGAGACAGTGCATAAGCTGATAACTAAAACCAACATCAACATCATCATCAGAGCAGCGGAAATCCAAATACACCTTATGATCCAACATGATTATTACAACTTTAAACTGTCTCTAAAGCAAAAGAAAGCTAAAGTAGAAGATGCACTACTAATGCCCAAGCAGTGATCTTCAACAACACAGGGAGAATACTATATGTATCATACGTGGAAGCCTCCTGCTCGCCTCCGAATCAGCTACTCGCGCATCACCAGCTAACCTGTCTCTAGTCTGCTCGTGTGAGCACCCAGAGTAATAAGAAGAGACATAAAACTCTGGGTCAGACAAAAAGTCTGGTATGAGCGATAAGCATCTAAACAGAACAATAACAGGTATACTAAACCATACCTGAACCTGGACCTGCAACCAAAGAGTTAGTACTACATACCATACAATACTCTAAGGTGCCACTAAACAGATGGTGTAAAGAGTACGGGGGTGGGGGTGTGCATGTCATAATGATGGAAAACATATCAACCATAGCAACCATCCTCACATCTCTCACTCAGTGCGTAAAGCATACGATGTCCACCACTGTCAATCACTAGACCCATCGAAGTAGTGACGGAGTTCGACTTGTACAACTACTGCTACTACCAAGCTTACCACATGGAGTCATGACCAAATCTTTACAAATGACCCCACTTCATTGGTCTATATCCCCTTTAGTCGTACCTAGGCCACTGTGGCCCTGAATCCGTTCACGTACTCCCTACACATAGTGATTCAAAGCTACAGACATCGACAACCCCTTTGCACACGTCCCGCAGCAAAGCTCAATCATGAAGCTCACTCATTGGTTCCCAACTGGATCCTGAGTCAAAGCTCCTCATTTGGACTTCCTTTGCATCTCGGGTTCTGGTCATCGCCTTCTTCTCCGGACCGGTCATCTTTTCTTCACTTTACTTTACTTCAGGTCGTGGTCATCAGCTCCTCGGTTCGGATCGGAATACTCCTCCCTAAGCAATCAGATCGGTTCGGATCGGGTCAACCTTCCTCTCTGCTTCGGGATGGATCGGGGTGATCTTCCTCCAGCGGTTCGGATCGGAGTCCACGCCTCCTGGCTTCATGGAAAACTCCTCTGGTTCGGTCCTTCTCCCCAAGCAATCGGATCGGGTCGGGTCTCTCAAGCTTCTCCATCGGGTCGGCTCGGAATTCTAGCTCCATAGCACCAAGTCGGTTCGGTTCGGATATACTCCTTCCGTTCAGCTCGTGAGGCTACATGACTCCAGAACATCGGTTCGTGGGGAGGTCTCCTGGTCGGTTCGGTACGGGCTCCTCCCTCTGATCCGGTCCGGATCGGCCAAATTCCTGCAACTCATTCCAATGACTGTTTACGCCATTCGACTGTGTTGTCGACCAATCTTACACTTCTAGACAATCACGAATCATGTCATACAGTCATAGCAACATGTAACATCAACCACAAGCATCAAAACAATAACTATAGCATGTAAAATGGATCAAACGTACCCAAAATCCCGTATTTCCCTTAAGCATGTTTAAGCAAAACTAATCATAGGGTTAACAAAACTTAACCAAATCAACCCAAATTTCTACCAGAGGCATAAAATATTATTTTCGAATTTATAGATATTTTTCCAGAATTTATTAGTGTATAAATTCGCTAATCTTCACTAATTACCCTTAATTAACCATAATTAGTGCAAAACTATGCAAATCACTCACCTTGGCCACAAATAAAATTTTCAGAACTGAAACCTCGTTGATTTGGGTGAATACTGATGTCTAACAGCAGCTCTAATACTGATTTGGTGAAGGTCTTCTTTGATTTGATGTAGATTATGCCAAAACTTGATTAGAAAGTGATTAGAAGGTGATTTGGGTGTTGGAGGTCATTGCTAGGGTTCCAAGAATGAAAGTGGCGGCTGAAAGAAATGTTTTCTAACCCTAATCAGCCCCTATACATCTCCAATCCCGAAATCCCCTTTAGGCCTAGCTGCTAATTACCCGGTTAAGCCCAATTAAGCTGTTTTTCACCATCTGAAACTTGTTTCAGCCATATCTCCCAAACGATGAGTCCTTTTGGCTAATGTGACCACTCTATGGAATTGTAAACCATCATCCGGGTCCAATGGAAGTGGTTTCAGGTCAAAATTCCTTTCCAGTCAAAAGTTATGGCCAAAACAGTACCAACTAGGGGTAAAATGGTCATTTAAAATCGACAAAAATCATGAACATGGGAAATGACCCCAATAGTCGTCTCCCAAAGTTACATGACCATACGACTTCATATGTGAAAGAAATAAATATTCTACGATCCTATGATGCGTAGAATGCGGGTCGTTACATGATACATAAGTGGAGGATGGACAAGAGTAGATTTAATGGTGAAACTGAAATGGGGAGCATTCCAGAAATATTATCAGAAACAAATATTGAAGAGTTATTGCGGGGGTTCAAAAATCAGTTTCGGGATAAGACCAAGAAACCGGGCAAAAGTGACGGCCCTTTTAAAAAAAGGTCAATACTGTTTGACTTACCTTATGGATGTCATAATCCCCTTCGACATAACCTGGATGCCATGCACATAAAGAAGAATATATGCAACAAAATATTACGTACTTTACTTAATATAGGTCGCATGTCCAAGGATCACCTAAATGCTCGTTTGGATTTATAGGAATTGGGCATAAGGAAGGCCCTTCATCCTGTTGAATGTGGTGATGGAAAGCATGTTGAAATTAGAGCTGCAATATTTGATATGAAAAATAAGGAAAAAGAAATCTTTTGCTCTGTATTGAAGAACGCCTAACTGCCCCATGGATGTGCCTCAAATGTTAGTCGGTACGTGCAATAAAAGAGAGAACGGTTATAGGATATAAGAGCCATGATGCTCATTTAATACTCCACTATTTGTTGTAATTTGCTATGAAGAAAGCGTCAAAACCCGAGGTTGCGTTATCAGTGATCAGATGTAGTGCATTCCTTAAAGGACTACAGATCAAGGTTATTGAAGTGGATGATATCAGGAGGCTGCAAAAAGAAATTATCGAGATACCTTGTCATTTTGAAATGGTTTTTCCACAGGCTTTTTACAATATAATGGTACACTTGCCTATTCATTTATGCAGAGAAATAAAATGTGGCGGGCCTGAACACCTTAGGTGCATGTATCTAATTGAGCAATATCTAGGAAAGTTGAAATCTTATGTGCGAAATAGAAATAGACTAGAAGGTTCGATTGCAGAAGGTTACTTGGCATAAGATTGTGTGACCTTTTGTTCAAGATTTTTATGCGTTGATGAAGGAAACAGAATACATGTCGATTGATTTTGGAAGATGTCCAACAAATTTGGAATATCATATTGGAACAAAGAAGAACAAAGATGGAAAGATGTTCTATTTGAAAGATGCAGATTGGAAGGCAACACATCGCTATATTACGTTCAATTTCGGTAATAAAGAAAATGAGAGTTTGATCGAGTAAGTTCCTATATCATTTTCCTTAACTATAAATCAATATCTGCATTTTGTAATTTTTTGACCTTAATTATTATTTAGGGTTTATCGAGCTTTTGTAGATGGTCTTCAAAATCCAAGAAGATATAAGAGGGAATGAGAACATTTCGAAGAGTTTTGGAATTGGCTAAAAGAAGAGGTTCTGAAAAAGGACAATATTTCAAGAGATTTAGAGGTATTTTTATTAGGCCCTAATCGAGTAGCTAGGAAGTTTACCAGTAATATAGTAAATGGATATAGATTCCACACAAAATTTAGAGATTCTGGATGTACCACACAAAATAGTGGTGTATTTTTGACTGCCAAAACCACCAGCTTTGCAAGTTCGAAAGACCAAAACCCAATAGTGGGTGATGTCAATTACTATGCATCAAACAAAGAAGTTTTTGAGCTTGATTATTAGGGAGCTATCACAGTGGTCCTTTTTAAGTGTTGCTGTTACCAAGAGTAAAAGGATTCATATGGGCTTACTCGAGTAAATTTTAGTAAGTGCCATAAAACTGATTCTTATGTCCTGTCTTCGCAAGTGCAGCAAGTATTTTATGTGGAAGATGCAGCTGAAAAGAACAGTCGTTACGTTATTAAAAAATTACCGAGAGATTGGTGTGATACTGAAAACAGAATGCAATGGCAGAAGACGTGAGCAATCCACATTCACATGATATGGGCATAAGTGATGAACTAGAACCAGAATTTGTTGATGGGGGTTGGATAGGGATGATGTTCCCATAATACAACTAGAAACAGAAGTTCCTGATTATGTTTTGTCCCGTTAGGACAAAAAAAATTCCTCTTTCTTATTGTTTTATTTTGGTCTAATCTGTTGTCTAATTTATGATGTATTTGGCACTTTTGTTTTAGCTGTAAATTATTATCTTTAATGAATGTATTTGGCACTCTTTTCTCCTAATGCAATCTACATTGTTCACATGTTTTATGGTTTAATGTCTTTCTTTGCTATCATCTAAATTTGTTATAGACCAAAATGTTAATTGTTGTTTTTTGTCCACTTTAATATGCATGTACCTTGTTCTAATGTATTCATTTTATACATGATGGATGAACTTATAAATATCCGGTTGCACCATGGCGGAGAGTTTCGAAGGACATGTTACATCGGTGGAGAATCCTTTGTAGTAACAAAATATGATGTAGACCATTTTTCTTACAGTGTGCTTAAGGAATTTGTTAAAGATTGCCTCCATTACACTGAAATAGGAGGAGTGTATGTCAGCAAAGGAACAAGGGGTGGCTGGCAGCTGATATTGAATGACAAGGACGTAAATGAATACGTACAGGG
This sequence comes from Allium sativum, assembly GCA_030737875.1. Classification (NCBI taxonomy): domain Eukaryota; kingdom Viridiplantae; phylum Streptophyta; class Magnoliopsida; order Asparagales; family Amaryllidaceae; genus Allium; species Allium sativum. The sequence goes on along the minus strand of CM060912.1, from coordinate 877,038,798 downwards.
ATGCAATAAGGAAGAAGTAATTTATTACATTGACAGCACCATTGACAAAGACAGTGAGCCATTAATTCAACCGCAGCCACATGTAATCATACGGCCAAGGAAAAACATAATTCAAGGTGTATATATATGTATATCTAATATAGATTCATTCTTGTGTGTGTATGTATGTATATATAAATATAAATATATATATATATATATGTGTGTGCGTGTAAGAACTATGAAAGAGGCCAACGTTATTATTTTTATTGTTACATGTTCTGCTAAGAAACGAATTGCAAAGCGTAAGTATATAACTGCACATAGACTTCAGCAGCAACACAAAATGATGAAAAACAACCCAACTCAAGTGGGTCAGAAGAAAATATCGCCAGAGCATGATATGAATAATGATGAAGAAGATGTTACTGTGACAGACAAAGGAACCAGGAGGAAATTAAATGTAGAAAATGAAACAGATAATGATGATGATACCCAAGAGAATGAAGCTGATGTTCATGAGAAATTTTTCAGTTTTCATTTCAGTTTTGCTAATCAGGATGAAATCTTATATTTCAAACTTCTTTTACTAAAATTCTACACGTAAAAGCAAGAACTGCATTTTAGTATTTTCTATTACTGTGTCGATTTCCTATTCCAACCCTCAAGGCTGTAGCTAATTCAAATAACTATTAATTCTTTGTGCATGCATTCCGTCGAAATAGCAAGAACTGTTTATACGTCGACTCTATTTGGTTAACTAGCTTAAATTCATCATCGATGGTGAATAATGATGCAAATCTTCTTGCAGTTTTCACAACCATCAGTTTTGACGAAGTATGAACAAGAGCGAATCACGTGAATGTAAGAAAACGATGTAGTCAGTAGATCACTTGGGGTGCCTTCATTGGTTAGTAGTATGCAAGAGGCTGCTGGATGAAATAGGAAAGAAAAAGGTAAAGATATTGCTGGACATGATGAATACATCCCAGAAAATGCTGGTGAAGATGAGTGATGATTCATCGGATTTAGAGGTATAAAAAAGTTATTTGTTTACTACTTATTGTCTTTGCCTTTATGAACATAAAAAATCTTGAACTTCGACTTAATTGTAGAGAATCAAAGTTGTTAAGTCAAAGGATCCTTTACGTGGACCGAGAACTCGTTCGCGAACCGATACAACTATTGAAATTGAGAAGGAAGCGATGACCAGCATCCCTCTCCAAATAATGCTGGATCCAACAAGGACTTGATGACACACACTCCCACTCCAAAGAAACTTAGTAACCAGGAGAAATTTGCAGAAACATTAAAGAAATTGACAAAACCTACACTGTCTTATTCAAGAGTTTTAAAACCTACAATGTCTCGTCCACCAGTTTTAAAACTTACATGTAGCAAAATGTTCAAACAATCAACTAATTCATGTGAAGTTGCTGGTTTAATCGCGGCTTATTTAGCGATGCAGAAACATGAAAAGCAAAATGTTGAAGCGCCTCCAATAATGGAAAATCTTACTGATCGATTAGAGCAGGAATGAATTGGACAGGAAGATGAAGCAGATACAAGTACAATGTTTCTTTATCGATGCACTGCATTGCACTGTTGAGTGTGTCTATTTTAAGTTTTACATGTATATTATGTTTCTATAATGACATATATTAATTTTCTGTTCATTTTTTGAACCTAGTATATAAAGTATAAGGTCCAAAAAAACTAGAGGGAAGTCAAAAATGACCAAGGTGCATGCTAGAACCCCCGATGGTAAAATAGTCATTGAGTTGAATGAGGATGGTTAGCCAGTATCTGATAATATTATGGAGTTAAGAAATTTTCTTGGGACAATAGCAAAGGATGATGTGTCTCTTACTTACATCAATTGGCATGTTGTTTCTGATCAATTAAAGAGGGAAATGTTGGAATATGCTCTGATAAAATCTATCACCCTAAACCATAGTCCAATTGATCACTTCCTAAATGTTTGGTTTTAATTAATTATTTTGTTTCCTGAATTTTTTATTTGATATATTGTAGGCTAGGTATGTCATTACGGAAGAAGGACATAAGTGGGTCTTGAACACGCTTAATGACTCTTGGAGGCAGTACAAGTCTTGAATGAAAGAAAGGTATTATAAAAAATATTCAACTGATGAGGAAATTCTTGCAAATAGGCCTAGTACAATTCCGTTAGAGGATTTTAAAATGCACTTGGAATACTAGGGGATGAAGCAGTCCAGGTACGGCTTTAATGTGACCACAAAAGAAAACTAGTTTGTATAATGCTAATTAAATGATCATGCAACGGATGGAAAAAATTAATAAAATAAATTAATGATATTCACATTTTCTTGTTAGTGCTGATGTTTTCTTGTTTAGTGCTAATTTAATAATCATGCAATAAATGGAAAAAATAGATAAAATAAATTAATGATATTCACATTTGTCTAATGTTGAGTAGTTCATATTATCTCGTTTAGTGCTAATTTTTTCTTCAGTAGTTCGCATTATATTGTTTAGTGCTAAGCTTTTCTTTAGTAGTTCGCATTATCCTTGTTTAGTGCTATTTTTTTTGGATTTCCAGGCCCTAGTTGATACTAATTCTGCTCGTCGTAATTCATTAAGTGAGACATATACCATAGGTCCCAAAACTCATGCAATAGCCAAAAAAACAAATAGTATATGTTTTTTGAACTGGAGTTTTTTTTTTGTGATTGAGTTGAATTGGCCACATGATAATTTTAATTTGTTATATCATTGAATTATATTTTATATCATTGTCACAATGTTCATAGGCAGCAGCTAGATTTTTAAATTCTTAACATTGAATGTTAAAAATTCTGTTTTATTTTTGGTAATCCTAATGCTTGATAGAGAAAGAAGGACCTGGAAAAAGCCACCCCATTCGCTGCCCGGGTCTATTTGGAAATGTATAAACGAGAACTGGGGAGAACTTACAAGAATAACACGAATGAACTAAAGGCCAAATACGTAAGTACATTAGATACTGAAGTAATAATTTAATAGTTAGTTTGAAAATGACCACATTGCAGTTGAAACTTCCATATTTTAATTTATATGCTTTAAGATAGCACTTCTGTTAATAAATATTATCGAGCAGCTTATGTAAAGTAATTGACCCAAGATCAATTATGAATCAATACTTGTGTCAGTATAATTGGCACATTATATGTTTGTTGGAGTTGCTTATTAAATCGAACACATAGTTAGTTTGAAAGAAAACCAGTTCTGTTAATAAATTCATTCATGTCAGTTGCCTGTTTATATGTTTTCCTGGTTTTCATTTTGTGGGCGAAGATTCAAGCAATGGTGGATGCAAGAAACATTGCTGAGGCAGATGCACTTGTCTCTGGTGGGAAGAGCCACATACGGAACTGGCTTGTAGGAAGGCGAGGTAAAATGGCTGAAAGGTCTCCAATAACTCCTGGTTCTTTAGATGGTTATGTGCAAGAGCTGAGCAAAAAAATTAAGGTAAGAGCTTGAGGCGGATTTAGAAGAAAAGGTGAAAAGAAAAGTGAAAGAGAACGTGTCATGGGTGTTAAAAAATCTAGGTGAAGCCAATCCAGATCTAAATTTAGATGTCGGAGACTTTTGTGTCACCGCAACAAGTGATGAAGATGACATAGGTACTCCTGCAACCCCGACAACTGAAATGAAGTATTTGGATGATATGTGTTAGCACTTGTGATATATTCGAATTGTACATTTAAATTATGGCACTTGTGGTATGTGTTCGTGATGACACTTGTGGTATGTGTTCGTGATGGCACTTGTGTTACGTTTTGGTGATGGTATGTGTTGGTGATGACACTTGTGAGTTAGTATGTATAATTGGTTGGTCTCATTGTGGTGATGAATGTTTTGGGAGGATTTATTGTATGAATATTTTGGTATATATGTATGAATGTGGTACAATGTTTTGGATTGTATATATGTACCACAGAATTTGTAATTACTGGGTTGTATTACAGTTGGAGTTGATTTTTTTGGTGTTGCAGTTGATTTTTTCCGGTGTTGCATTACAGTGTTGTGGTGTTGCATTAGATTGTGTTGTGGTGTTGCATTACAGTGTTGTGGTGTTGCTTTACAGTGTTGTCGTGTTGCATTAGATGGTGTTGTGGTGTTGCATTAAGGGCAATATTACTAATTCCACTTTAGTACGGCACGTGGAGCCTACAGTTTACGTGGTGCCACGTGGATAGCTGACGTGACATATGACACATGGGAAACTGATGTAGACAGCGGACGTGGCATGTGACACATTGGCAGCTGACATCGAAAGTTCATGTGGGCCCCACTACTATGACCTGAAAGCAAGACTCTGCCTTCTGCTTAAGGCAACGCTGTATGTTGTTGCATTACTTGCATATACTGTTGCAATAGGGTTATAATGTAAAACTTTCTTTTCGTGGCAGTAGATGGGCAAAAACGTTGCCTTAGAGGGCTAAGGCAACGCCCGCGGATGTCATGCCCCTCTGGTTTGCCTATTTGAAATGATGGTCTACGGCAACGCTTTTTTAATCTACGTCCACATAAAAGTAGTGTCGAATATGCCCAATTTTGTAGTAGTGTGACCTGTCTTTTGGTGATTTCTGATGCATGCTTCGACCTTCCGGGAAGGTGCTCTCGGTGCTTTACTGATTGTTTGCTAAAATGATCTCACAGTGACCATCCGACTGGGGTAGCGGTAGCTGGCTTTCGAAACAATCTCATGATGTTCTGGATCCTCATGCCCTTCACATCCTTCACCTTCTTTTGTATCAGCATCAACCAAGTTAGTGCCGATAGCTCTTTCGCCATTTTGGGTCTCGGGTCGTAGTGTTCTTGGTTTTTCTCTTTACTAGCTCCCGGTTTTAGATGACTTCTTGTTGGTTTTCCTTCCTACTGGAACTACCTACCGGTGGTCTTTCTTCGTATCGCATATGAGTCTCCTTGTCGATGGTGTCGGTTGCTTGTCCTTCCGGATACTTCTTTTAGGCTCTCGGTTTTACCCTATGTTTGGCTTCTACTCACGGATTATTCCTCTTTGTCTGTGACGTTCTAATGCCCCTTCACCGTCAGCTTGTTTCGGTGTTAATTTTGGTAGTAATATGATGTTTTAAAATGTAAACCATGTTCATATCAACAAAAATGACAAACACAATTTTTATTTCAAATATGAAGTTAAATATGTCAGCATAGTTTAAATAATATACGTAAATAATTAAAAAAAATTAATAAATTATATGTTTATCTTAATAAATTTATCATAAATTGAAGAAAACAATTTCCTCTTTAAATACCTGCATTTTAACATTTCTACAGTTATTTACTGAACCTCCTCAATTCTTTCGTGATATTTTATATTTCAGTCCATATACGGTTTTTGCCACAAAGACAAAAAAAAAGCAAAAAGTTTGCTCAAAAAGACAAGAGGCAAAAAATTTCGCCCAAAAGGACATTTTCTAGTGCAAATGGTGGAATTCAGGGGGCCCCCTTGTTTTTCCACTTTACACTAAAAGTTGGCCTTTTGAGCAACTTTTTTGCCTTCTGTCCTTTTGGGCAAATTTTTTGGTTTTTTTGTCCTTCACACTAGTTTCCTGTTTAAAGTAATCATGAATCTTAAATTCTAATTATTTAAGGAAACTTAAAGAGTATTTAGTCCATTTTTCTAATAGTTCTTTAAAATATACATCGTTTTTCTACATACATTTATATTAGAAAAGCATAGTTTACAATGCAACTATAAAGATATATAAATCATATAACTTGAACTATGTATATCAACAATAATGGCACAAGTTAATGTGTAAATTAGTTATTATTCATTTATATCAAGAATTTACCATATATTATATTATAAAACTCTTTTTGAACATAAATAACTCACAATAAATTTATACATTTTTTTGTAAATTTCTTTTCAATTCTTCCTACCATGTTATACAATTAAGCTATCTTCGTAATTTTACATTTAAATTATTTAATTAAATTATATTAAATAATATTTTCTATTTTTTCGAATGAATTACTAACATACATCAATTTTAGCATATACATCTATATTAACAAAAATGATTTAAAAAAATTCTCAAATATATACGTATACATATTGTTTGTGTAAGCTATATAACATAAATTACACACAAACAATACTTATAATTTTGATTAATAGTTTATGTATGTCATATCAAAATTTATCATTTATTGCATAACAAAGTTCTTATTTTAACAGTAAAATAACAAATAATATTTTAAATAATATTTTTATGTGCAACACACAGGTTACACACTACTTTATATGTGTAGTTATATATCAAAGGTAAATATACAAAGAAGTAGATGGGTGTGATACGTACATAGTGATGGATTCTAAACGATTTAAAGAAAACTCAACATAAAATGATTGGTTGAAAATAAACATATGACAATATTGTGCATAAAATGCATAATTCACTAATCATCAAAATATTTTCTGATTCCCTTCTCATTACAACCCACATGATGTATAGAAGACATGTATCATGGTTGGATTGATGCTGATAGGGACACTTGATTTGGAAGTGTCACTCTATGGTCAGTGCTTGTTTGATATTGTATTTTAAATTATTCTACAGTTAGTTATTTGATAGAATTCTGAAAACATCTTTGTTTATTTACAGGGTAACAAGCGAACCATTTGTGTTCCATGTACTTTGGTTTTTGTTTCTTGTGAAAATTTAAGGCTATTGGTGGTGTAGCTTGTCACATGACCTATAATCCAATTTGTTACTTCTAATGTAAGAAGAATAAGATGCGCCTTTCATCCCTAGCTAACTTAATTAACAATAATTTTAGCGAAATCAATTGTTATTTTAAAGACTTAAATCGTGTTGGGTTCAAAAAGTGGGGAAAATGAGAGTTTGAAGAGGAAACGAAGAAATGAAGGAAAAAAATGTTGGTTATTCATTTTAGCTAATAAAAAGTATTTGCACATTCCAACAGCGCAATTCCACTGATTTCCAATGGAACCAACGAAGCAATACCAACGGCCTTCAATGGTGATAAGCTGTTGGAAACCGTTTCAAACAGATGACCAATAAGCCGTTAGTAATTGTTTCTAGCCATTGGAAAAACTGGGTGATTTTTTATTACAGTAAGTAACTTCATTTCCAATCAATTCCACACACACACACACACACACACACACACACACACACATATATATATATATATATATATATCAATAACAATATAAACAACCAACATGAATCAAATAAAATCAATATAAATAAAATAAATCATCCAAACATCAAAAACCAACTCATCAACGTCCTATGTCAACAAACCAAGTACAAATCATCAAAATATATCCAAAATATCATGCTCACCCACTCCGTACCAATATATACAACATCAAAATAAAATCTTCATCATCTCCAAGTCAATATATACATCGTGCAATAACAAACACACTCTTCGTTTCCAGAAGCACCAGACGACGAAGGAAAAGAACCATGATTGTGCACATACTGCATAAGCTTTTGATTTAATTGCTCCATCTGTATAGCCTGTAGATGATTCTGCTCCTGCAATTGCTCAATCATTGTTCTAAACTCCTTAATTTCTGCTTTGTCTTGGGCCTTTTGAGCTTGTCGGGCCTACAAATGGGATGAATAGCTAAAGGGTTATGTCAGCATATACTACACATCTAAACGCTAATTTGTTGTATGTATGCAAAATTATTAATTACCGCTAGGTTCCCAAAGTCATAACGTCTAGTCCGCTGCGTCGGATCCATAACAGCGTCAAATATGTCATCTACCTACTCCGATGTCAACTCATCATGACTAGACTCCTCAAACGCATGAGCTCGTGTCTACTGAAACCTTGCCTATAATGCAAAAAACGATTTTAGTTGAAAATAATATAACGTTGTTTTTATATTACATAGCTGGTAACTAATAAATTTATCGATGTGAGTAATAGAATTTAAAATGCACATACATATGCAGTTGTCGCCCTAACCTGATCCTCCAACTGATATGTGATGCTGCAAGCCTCGTCTACTTGCCTGGATGCGTGGTGCGAGCAAATACATCTATATAGGACACGAGATGTCCACGAGCTCATTGCTGCAATAGATAATTTGGGTAATTCAATTCCACATAGCTAATTACTGAACTAATCAATAATTTGAAAATGTCGTCAAAATTTTGTGAATCGTTTAAAGTGATATGATTTACGAAATATAATTACTTTATAGTGTTTGTAACTTATCCAATACAGGGACAATCCGACAAATGATGTATCAGATAAATGGAGATATCCGTTCTATATTAAAACGAAAATCCATATAACGATCATATACAACACTTGTCAGATGGGGCTGTATAATATCTAAAGGTTTAAATATTTGTTTATATTAAATTTAAATATAAAATTTGTTATATTTTACCATTTTATTACATACTCCCTCCGTTTCTATATATAAGATGTTTTAGCAAGTTTGATGTGTTTTAAAATATAAGATGTTTAAGGTTTCATGTTCTCTTCATAATAAATAATGATACTTTTTATGTTATCATGTTCTCAACCACGAATTGTTCTTTTGTTAATGACTTTTTCCCTTCTTTTTAAAAAAGTTGTGCATGAAAAGAAGTAATTTTAAAAAATAAGGCAACATTGATTAGCTCCTTAATTCTTGTGCAAACAAGCAAAACATCTTATACATTGGAACGGAGGGAATATGTACTAAATTATATATTTTTACAATTTATTGAATTCTAACTTCGACGTTTCCTATCAAAATCTTTTGAAGTCATCCAAAACTTATTATACACCAAATCAATTAGCGTGTTCGCATACGCACAAAACTCGTGCTTGCACAAATTGTTCAAAACTACGGTCACTTCTAACTTAATACATACTTGGTGTTTGCATAAACTATACTGTTTGCAAACCCTATCACACACCTACGTTCAATACTAACCAAATCTACTTAAACAAACGCAATTTACTAAATTAGAAAATTTTGCAATTGGTAATAATTTGATCGTTATGGTGATAATAATAGCAATTAGAGGGTAACATGATGTAATATACATAATAGAAATCAATCACAATTTAAATTAGGCCATAAATAAATAAAAAAACTAAATAATATGTTTAGGGAAATTACTCGATTTGACAAGCTAGAAGGGTGGAGACAGACTGCAGCTTTTCGTGGTGGCGTCAGAGGTGGTTGGAGTGCCGACAGTGTTGGAGGAAGTGAAGAAGTGGTGATTTAGGAGAGAAAAACGGTTTGGGGAAGAAAGAATGAGCTACAGATCGCGGGTTCTGGAAATTATCCAGGAAATTTTCAACGGCCAACTGTCTCAAACGATATGTATTACAACGGCTTCAGACGACTTGTTTAAAAATCAGCGAGTCATTGACGGCCGTTGGAATATATTGTAGTTCTGGTAGTTATTACATAAATATAAATATATAGATATATATATATATATATATATATATATATATATATATATATATATATATATATGTTAAAATCAGGGCAAAAGCAATCGCAAAATTAATTTAAGCCAGCAGACAAAATGAAGAAATGACCTGCACCAACATAATCATACCAAACTTTTGAGATAGATTTTCTTTCTTCACTTAAGAAAGCACAACTATTCATTCATCTATTACACAACAATATCCAGTCGACACTATTACAAACACATTTCAGCGTCCCAGTCAGAGAAATACATTTCAGATACACACGCTACAAATCACGGTAAAAGTTAACTTGAATAACGATCCTTAATTTAACCCTGCACAGTCCGCTCTGCAAACTGAATTCTACATTACCAAAGCAGCGGCAGGCCGACAAACATCCGCTAGCACTGGACATGCTTACGGCAGCCAAGCGCACCCGCACCCGAAGTGATCGAGCTAACCATAGAGGACGACTTCGCTCCCAGACTCGACGCCCTCGCATAGCTCGCTCCCGCCCCTGCTCCGGACGGCGTAAAATACGCCCCATTCAGCAAAAGATCCCCTTCCGACCTCCAATTCCAGCTCTTCCACACTCCTCCATCCGTCCCCACCCTCTTCGTCACCTCCTTCGCAAACGGGTTGCCGGGCGCCAGGTACCTGTTCCCCTGACTGTTGATCGTCGGATCCGCACTCCCCCCGATGGCATACATCTCCCAGTGGGTGTAATCATTGTTCACCACGTGGAAGTACCCATGCCTGCATCTCGGCATCCTCTGTATCAGCCCCTCCCCGAAGTGATTAAACGCGATCGTCACCTGCATCCCCTTGTCCTTCTCGTACGTGTCGCTGTGCCCCAACAGCATGACCTCGTTGTGGTGCGTCATGTGGTTGTTCGATATGGTGATGGCGGTCGACCCTATGACCGCATCCACTAACCCATCCGCGCAGCTCGACAAAGAGCAGTGGTCGACCCAAATATGGCTGGATCCGAAGATCGAAACGGCGTCTCCATCCGCCATGGTGCGCCACCCGTAGTGAGACGGGCTGCTGCGCACCATTGCATTGCCCGTGGACTTGCAGTCGTGGATGTGCAGCCCATGGATGATGACATTGGTGACGAACTGGATGGTGATGCACGCTCCGTTTGCGATGTGGACGTTGGATCCGCGCCCGTCGATGGTTTTGAAGCTGTTCATGATCAGCTCTTGCTTTAAGGTGATGACCATGTCGCGCTTGAAGACGATCCATAGAGGTTCGGATTGGATCACGGCGTGGCGTAGGGTTCCGGTCTTCGGGTTTACCGGGTCATCGTCAGTCGGGTCGGTTACAACGTAGAAGCGCCCATCTCGACCTCCGATCGCGTTTCGACCGAATCCGATGCTGCAGTCGGCCAACCGTTTGCGGTTTAGGTGCCAGTGCGGGTCGCATCGCCAGCAGTCATCTATTGGGTTGCCCGTTCCGCAGGTTAGGTAGCCTAAAGAGCGACGGGCTGTGTAATTGTTAATTTTCCTGTGTTAAGCAAAGAACGGCTCATATTAAACGTGAACGTGGAATATGTCATACCGTAATATGGAAGAAACTTATCATGATCATTATGTAAAATATAAACATAAATAATTGTGATCATTAATGCAATACGTGAACAAATTAGCTGTACGGTTGAGGTGAAATTAACATGAAGTAGAATTTAAGCCACCACCACACTTTGAAACCATTGATAATTGGACCCTAGGAGTTTATACCGTTTAGCAACTAACCATAAGCAAATGATAATAAATTTGTAATTAATGTTTAACACGATGCCACGTGAAAATACCGAACATTAATAGGCGTGTGATGCATAACTACGTAGTGCATTTAATCCTCATGAAATACCTGACAGTGCGTTACTTTTTTATCCATTAAAATAAAATAATGTATTGTTCTTTAAATAAATAAATTGAGTAATTAAGCAAAAAGATAGTATGTACTTACATATGCACTTCCGAAACAACCAATTCCGGATCGGCAACTGCGCCCACTAACGAACTGTAACTGTAGTGGGAAAATAATTAACTAAAAATTAGCAGGTGATTAAGAACATAAGATATAAATAAAAATGGACTAAACTGCCCCGCTGTAATTTATTTATTATAGCAATTTATCCTTTATATCAGAGTGTTTAAGTACGGAGCGCGAGGCGGTCGGTGCACGAGAAATAAAAAGAAGGGAAAGTACTGACAGTCATATTGACTACTTTAAATTTCCCGATTTGCCCTTCCCAACAAATTCGACGGTGGAATTTATAAAAGTTAGATCTCATTAACAATGGCTCTGTTTCGACGATCTGGATATAATTAAAAAATGCTTAACTTAATAAGGTCCATTATCTAACTGCTAATTACTACAAACCTTTGCTCCGCCATTGAAGAAGCTTGTTCTGGTTCTTGCAGGTTTCTACTTGCCGTACCATTACTGCATAAATTTTGTAATTAGTTATTGTATTATGAAACAGTTTACGTAAAATACATTTCACAATTTTAATACTAAATACTCTGTTGTGTCTGAGCTTCACGAACTTAAAAATCACTCGCAATTCTCTTTCCTTTTTACAAAATTTTGAAACATTGTACTTGAACAATGATAAATGTTTAAGTTTGGCCTTCTAGACCAAAAGAAACTACGGGTTCTTTTGAATTCTCATGGCATGATTAGACTTGAAAACAGATACCAAAACTTCAATCAATCCATTACATAACTAGCTTAAAGCATTGATTATCATATCATTAACAATGCCAAAATAGGAGTAAGTAAAATACCTTGAAACCGAAATCCTATCTTCACAAACTACTCCCATTTCCACAAAAAGCATGAAAGCAAGCAATGAGATCAATTTCAATGAATTCTCCATGATTGTATATATTCTACCTCTTCTATATATTCCTCTTAGTATGTACGAAAGAATGTGGACGAAAAGAACATAAAAAAGTAGTAGTAGTAGTAGTAGTCTAGCAGAGAGAGTAGAGTTGGAGAAGAAGAAGATGAAAGGACCTGTCCAAGAAAAGTGTAACTAATAATGCGATTTTATAGAAAGTTTTTGCCTAACTAGAGTTAGTTCCTTGAGCCACTCAGCACAGAGATTTCTTACCTATATGCTTGCTACGTTAACTGCCACTAACTGTTACCATGATTGGGCTCTTCTAAATTTTCTGCAATTTTTTTTCTATTTTTAACCGTTCCAGACCTACATGTCATATATATATGTTTTTCATTTACCTTTGTTTCTCCAAGAAAAAAAAAATTTGCTATAAAATATATTTAAAGGATTTAACTAACTTTATTATTTATGATGGAATATACATTAAAAATTTGAATGGGATCAAATTACTCTGTTTAGTACACCTACCTGATCAAATTTTTCAGAATTCAACAACTGAAACATCGTAAATTCTTGAATGTATTTGACTACGTGGAGAAAACAAAGTATTGCCAAGTTGGTCATGCAGGTGACAGACAGACGCCAGTTTCAATGGCATGAATTAAGGAAATTAGAGGGGGCATTATTGGAAATTATTGTGCTGTTACTACGGAGAAGTAATCAAGCAAGCATGAGCCATTGAGCCTGATGATATCAGCCATGCCACACCGGCCAACTGCGTCCAATCATTCTTTGCTTTCACGCTCTACTCATATACCACAAACCGGTTCATTCTTACCGGACTCATATTCGGTAGCTAACAACCGACAGAAGCATATTTACTTGTCATTTTATATAATTCCGAGTTTGTTCACTTTTTTTTTTAAAATGCGAACAAAACACTAGGTTTTTGTTGTTGTTAGATTTCCGAAGACCCATATAATTCCTCTAGTTTTCACTATAACAAGTGAACAAACTTGTACAGATTTTATATCCTGTCGGTTGAAGCAAAGCTGTTAAGGTCATTTATTACCAAAACATAATCAAATCACGTAACCAACTTGCTAGTCATTAAAAGAATATTTTAGGTGAGTTAAATTGTGTTGCAAGCTAAACAATGTAGAATGCCTTTTTTCGTTGCATAACTTTAGGAATGTAAACAATGCAATTATAGTATATTAGGTACTGTCCAGTATGATTACATTGTAATATTGTCGCCTAGTTAAACTTATTCCCATTATATTTGGGGACAAAAGCAATCATGTGGGTAGTGTGTACATTTCTACCATACACTTTGGACATATGTACTATCATGTGGCCATTTTGTTGAATGTGTCTATCGGAGTCAACGATCGAAGTCTCTCGTGTCGGCATCCCGATTGAACATCACTCATCGCCTACCATCGAACATATAATTTGGTATTGCCAAGCACTTATTGTAACAAAAGGAATCCCTCTTGTTACATGTCACCAATACCATATATACCACGATGTTTCTTAGTATCTTGCGATATGGGACAATTCTTCCGTTCAATTCACGCACTCACTTACGATCTTTCTTAATATCTTGCAATGTGGTACAATTCTCCCGTTCAATATAGTATATATTGTGCCAATGCGTTTTCTTTCGTTTTTCTGTAGAAAGCTGCATGCAACAACTGTTTGTTTTGTCTTAGTGAGTATTTTACTTGTTTTTTTGGGAGCGACAGAAATTACCGAGGGCTAGAAGGGACTTAGTTATAGGAGAAAATCTATGAGAAGATTCTTAGAAAAGTTTTCCGTTTAAGAAACTACAAAGTATTTGTAATATACATACGGTGGGGCAACTGCTTATCTTAACGTAATCTTTCGTATATGATCGTTGCCCTTGTTCTTTTCTGTCCAACGGAATAGAATTAGTTTGTCCGGCTTTCACATTAAAAAAATATCTGAATATACGTTGGCTTGCACTACAAATTGTCTTGCTGGATAAAAAATTAGTTCTTATAGACCAACTAGCATTCGAGTTTCTCAATATCCGTATGGTCATTTGTAAAAAATGTGCACTTTTAACGTGTTTAGATGTAGTTTTTACGGTGGCAATCCGTACTATAAAACACATGAAAAATGCGGAAAAATTGAAAAAAATTGTAGATTTGAAAATTTGTTTTAAATTTTAATATATAAAATTGTGAAGACTTTTGTTTACAAACCTTTCAGTAAATATCTAAAACCATATTCATTTGTTGAACTTCGCATTCCGTTTGACACACGTATTAAAAAAACGAAAAAAAATGTAAATCTCATTTTCAAGTCAAACGCTATGTTTAGGGCTGACAATTAGAATCGGGAATCGAAAATCCAAACCGAACCAACTTGAAAAGACCCGAACCTGAACCAAACCCGATGGGTCTCGGGTCGGGTCTAGGTGATGAAAAACACAATTAAGACCCGATCAAACCAGACTCGCATAGACCCGACCCGAAAGATCCGACCAAAAAACATTCAAATATATATATTTTTAGTGTTATTATTCACCCTAATCCAAACCGACCCAACCCGATCCAATCCGACCCGAACTGAAACTTAGGTCGGATCGGGTCGAGTCCATATTTTTGAAATGTATAGTTTAGATCCGACAAAACTCGACCCGCCTAAAACCGAGACCCGCCGGGTCGGGTCCGGGTCCATCGGGTCGGATCTAATTGCCACCTCTAGCTATGTTAAAATGAATATTCTACATATTTACAAAATCTTTGAAATTTGAATGTTTCTAATAATATAAATAAAAACCCCACTAAACAAATTGTATACACCAATGGAGCATAGCAACAGGCATCAACGATACATTATCAACTGCTGATACATTTTAATTTCTTTTACAAATTATATAATTAGTCATTGGAAGTCGTTGATAATTGTTGAATAAAAGCCATTTACAGCCTTTACTAGCCATTAGTAAATTGCGAGCTACTGAAACTTGTTTCTTTTTTCTCATTTGAATGCTTCCTCAAATTAATAAAAACCCTCTTCCTTCCGCAAATTCGTCATTCATCACTTCGCATGCCATCCTTAGCTTCTCGAACTCCAAAAATTTAGCTTTTTTCCTCTCCAACCTCCTAATAACCTTCTGTTAGAGAACCTCAAATTATCACAAAACCAATTGGCGATGTGAAGGGTGGACTCTTAATAGTTATACAGGATTTATTTTACAAATTCTCCGATGTAGGACTTGTCTCAACACGCCTCCACACGTGTAGCATATCCTGAGCCTAACACGTATATCTTATTGGGTGACGTGGGCAAGTGTGGCAATTATGTGCACATGAATTAAACCCGCTCCGATACCATGTTAGAGAACCCAAAATTATTATAAAACTAATTGGCGATATGAGCAGTGTACTCTTAATAATAATACATGATTTATTTTTACAAATTCTCGGATGTGGAACTTGTCTCAACACCTTCAAATCAGGTAATTATCCAAAATCCTAATTACATAAATTTGTTAATGTATGGTTAATTTGTCAGTTTAAATGTTTATATTATCTGGCTAATTGTATAGTATAGTATATCGAATGTTAATTACCATTAATATCCTATAAATATTGAACACTAATGTATTTAATTAGTTTGTGCAGTAATAAATCAGTGTGAATGAGTTGAGTAAATTAGTAGTTATAGGGTTTGCTAGGGTTATTTAGCGTGAATGAGCATAATTTAATTTATACATTTTCTAAAATGTCAAAAACGACAAATGATTTTATATAATATATAGTTAGTTAATTAAACATGTGCATATGTGAGACTATCGTATACAATAATTTTATTTAAATTAAATGTTAATTAGTTTAATTTAAACGTTAAAAGTCCATATTTTTAACAAGTATAATATATGTAATATATTATATTCATAAAACCCTTAAAATGATTTTTGGCCCCATCTTATAAATATTGTATATGGTTGTTATGTGTGTATTCATAATTCTAATAAACCAGACATTCGTCTCTGTATTGACAAGTTACAAATACAGTAACGTAATTAATCTCGTAAATCATTTCATTTTAAATTGTTCACAAAATTTCGCTAACCGCTTCCTTTACGTTTCCTATGTACATGCATTGTGTGCTGTTCAAGAAACAAAAGTGAAGTACTACCAAAGTTGCAGAGAATTATACACTTTAAAAAAAGTATGTTTTCTCAGCATTGATAAACAACGTTTCCAATGGTTACCATGAAATTTGATTAGTTTAACGCTAAATTTCTACCATGGACGCTGCGCTCACATTTCGCTTTCCCTCCATCCATTTTGTTTGTTCCTTAAAAAAGATTCTCATTGTTTTAGAGCATCGATCCGAAAAAATTGAAATAATTTCAATCAACACTAATTTTTTCTTCTAAACTAAATTTTCATCGCCGGTAGCTCGTTGGTAAAAGAGAATCGGCTCTTTCATAATCGTTCTCGTTGCAGTCGATTTGTTTTACATTTTGGGTAATTTTTAGTTTCCTCTTGATTATAATTGTCAAATTAGCTTTCGATTATTAGTCAGTGCCTTTGGCCTTTTGGGTTTTCAAGCATCATGTATACACAGGGATGATTGACCCAATTATGAATGAAAAAGGGTAAAAACATTTTCCTGTTATATTTGCAGAATCATACATGCTTGGTGTTTTTTTGTGCTTTAATACCAGTTTGTAATATATTCCGAATTAATGTTACAATACAGGTGGAAGCTTGCGAAGTTTCTCTTGAAATTCTAAAATTTGCAAGTGACGGCTTGTGGAATGCCATTACAAATGAAGTAATCTGTGCAAGCCAAAAATCCTGATTATTGTTGCATTTCTGATTTTTTTATATAATTTAAAAATAATTCCAAATAGATGTTATAGTACCACTATCGATTATTGCTGCAGTTCTGATTTTAGTCATTATGATTTGATTGCGACCAATTACTGTTTAGTAGTTAAAAAAAGTTAAATCATAACCGACTTAGATAGAACGTAGCAGTCTACTAAAGGCATTTGGCTGGAAAAATTTCTTAGCAACTTAAATATAGTATGAGGAAAGTACTGAAGTAATCAGTCTGCATTATGTTCTTGTAATGGCTAATCAAAGTTGTTTGTAACAACTCAGATTCCGACGGACAGAATTTTTTTCAAAAGTCTCAATCCATCGAAACCCGAGTTGGTTTGCTCTGGTATCCTGCAGAAAAGACAGAGACATGAAACATGTCAGAGTTCGGAAAACATCTCACAGTGGAAGGAATAAAATATAATGTAATTAGAACATAGCTTTACTTTAATAATAATAATAATGCTAAACCAGTATCCAAAGCTATACCGTCTCTGTCATGAACTTAACCTGTGAATGTTGTGAGGAGGGGGGGGGTCAGAACATAAGTCCTGTGTGACTGGATTTAAATTATACTTCTGGATAATCCTACATGTATCGTTTAATTACATTTTCTAATTTATTAGGTTATCTGTGTTATTAGCATTCAAGGCTTACACACGTCGCACCCATTTACTCCACAGTAGATTAACCTAATACAGTGTATATGTAGTTACCCCCAACTAAGGTACACCCCATGGTACCCTACTCGCACGGTCTTCACCGTATCATCGTAGGAATATAGCAGTCCCTAATCCTACGCCCGAATGTCGTATGGATTTCTGTATATATGTCAACGCTACGCCTGCAAAGAACTACTACTTCTATATTATGTAAGCGTTTAAGCAGCCATCTTTAAACCATTCGATCGAATTAGGTTCCATCCTCGAATAATGCCTTCTAGTCTTATAATACACCACCCAAAGCGACATGAGTGTACCTAGACTTTCCCACGTAGGTATCGTCTATCGTTCTCGATGTCTATTGCACATGTTCTCTATATGTGCGATTGAGTCCCATGGCAGGGCTAATCAAGAAACACGAAACTCGGTCGGGAGCTTTCAGATATCTGCCGATTGCAGATGCTAAGGTCTGCTTTTACAGTGGCTATGGTCCCACTAGACCCCTCCCTCAACTAATGAAAGGCACCCAAGAATATCAAGAATGAGAACTTAACCCCGGCCCCCTATGCCATTCAAACCTATTGGCCAACCTCACCCATAACTAGATAGCAAAGTATATGGTCTTTTGGAGTTCTCCTCCTTTCCGCTTTACGTACTGACTGAAGATGGTAGGTAGACGACGAGTTGCTATTACATGGCACTAACTGATCTCGCCGAATCGCGCTGGTCCATCTTAGTCTTTTGATTGCCCCTTGTTATTGCAATCAAGACATACTCATTGGTTCACCCACGTAGACCTAACCTCTTTGAGTATAGGCGGATCATCTGCCACTCACAGAGGAATGCCAAGAGTACCCTACATCCTCAGAAGCTGCGTGCTTCTTAACCCAGTCCGTTGGAGCTTACAATAATATCTAGATGGACATGCGCTCCTCTTTGTGTCTTTTAACACCCCGATGATCTACCCCTTATGGTTATTCATCCTCTAACGTATGGACTGGTCCAAGCGCCCCAGTTTTATATGTCATTAGACCCTACGTCTAACCATCAATCACACGCTTGCGCCACCTCGTGAGTTTTCCCATTTAACTTGGTTATTCTCCTTCACGTTGACTTCCTTTTCAAGTTTACCAAGTTACCCTCGCTTATTAATTCAATTTAAAACTTAACCCATTTAAGTTCATTAATAAGCCTACAACATGTTATTCTCATAATTTATTCATTATTCCATCCCATGGTTACCATAACATGTTCTATTTAATTTATAATTAAGCACATCATAGATACATTGGTAAGAGAATAATTTCATTTTTCCCAATCATTCCTTATAACTTATCTTATTTCATAAGTTATAATTCCCACTTGTCCCTAGGACAAGCCTACCTATTATCTTTCTTATTCAAGTTCATTCATAATAGGTTATTATCATCATTCCCCATTTTGGCATTAATTAAGATTAACTTAACCTTTCTCATTTCTTTAGCAAATTTACTTAACCCCTACTAAATTCAAATGGTTCGTAACGCTACTACAGATTTAATTAGGTTAAATATTCCAATTTAACAAATTAGCATGCTACCCATGTTACCCATTAAACCCCTTTTATTATATTCATGCCAACACTACATGTGTTGTCTTGGTTAAGTGTTCATTATTATTTATTATGTCCGTAAAAACGCAAGACCCCTCACATTAGATTGTCGTTTGCGGTTGCTGGATATGCCGGGCGGTTCCGGGCAGACTTCTTCCACATCCGAATCTAACCTCATGTCTTGACACCATTACGGGTCCAATTTCCACCTAAGACCTCTCACATTAGATTACCGTTTGCGGTTGCTGGATATGTCGGGCGGTTCCGGGCAGACTTCTACTGCAGACCAAATCAAACCTATTGTCTTAGGTATATAAGTTCTTATTATATCTTATACTCATAATTCAAATCTTGGATTATAATATATGTCAATTACCCATAAACCCTCAGTTCACATTTATGCTTATAATCCTATCAACAGATTATGCCTATAATCCCAATTCAAGTTATAATCCCAATTTCATGTTCATAATTCCAATTTGATTTATATACATAGATCCCACCCTAATTATATTCATAATTCCAAGCATAGTTATGCCCAATTCCCCATATATGTTGCATTTCTTCTTACATTTAATTAACTTCAATAAAGTGAAATTATTCAAATTCTACCAATTGTTCATATTCATTGAAGTTATGCTCCAAAATTCCAACCTATCAGTTTTGCCCCAAATTATCCAATCTTAAGTTGCGCTCAAATTACAGTCTTGCCTATTCATGTCCATTATTAATCCACACACTTCTCAATTATCCCAACATACTTAATTGTTCCAACTTAATTTGCACATATTTTCACTAATGTCCCAGATTAATATTTATAGTTATGCGCCAAATTATCATCATTCCCAATTTCCAATATTTTATAAGTTATACAACAATTCCCCAATCACAGGTTTTTCCCAAAATCCATCATGCAAGTTATTTCAATTTCCCAAACATCCTTCCACTATTACAATATTGTTCGTACGTATGCCTTTCAACGAGATCAGGATTAGGCTCAAAGTTAGCGCAGTCTATAAGAATAAAAAGGAACGGGAAGAAGAACAGAATAGACATTAAGTAAAAGCTATAAGATTTTAATTGAATTAAACATTTTAATTTGGGGAATTGCTAAACGATATGCATACAATTATTCATAAGGATAATTTAAACGCACTCACCTTGCCAGGATTAGAAAAAAGATAAATCGTTGTTGCAACATTTGATGTTGATTAACATTCTAAATTGATTGTTGATGAAGAACTTGTCTCTAAAAATCTCTACTTTAATTTATGTTGAAGGTGGAGGCTAGGTTAGTTGAGAATTTGGGAGCACGGAGGCTAGGGTTAAAGAGATAGATGAGAATAGGGTTGGGTTTGATGTTTATTTATAGTTGTAGTAGGTGAATTAGGGCCTTGGGATTAAAATAGAATCTATCTAAACCTTCCACCTCGCTAAAAAAAAGGTTCTAGAGTAGGCTAAACCAACCCAGGTGCGTTGCAGCCATACGCACGCATGGACACTAATGGTGTTGACACCTTCCTATACGCGGTTTCTTTTCTTTTTGTACAAGCAAAATCTTAAACGCTCCTTAATATATGCAAAGCACGTTTCTTTTCCATTAATGCATCCTTCCATGTGTCATTATTTTATATACAATATGAATTATATTAATTCTTTTGACATTAGCTTGCTTTAATTGAATCAATTTATGTTTATTTTCCAACTTCTTTCTATGCATTAAATTTTTCCATGTGACATTATTTCTTTGTTGCATATTTTTCTAATATTCTTATTTAAAATGTGTTAATGCTTTCCTGTTTCATGCACTTGATATGTTGCTTCTTTTTAACACATTAAATTGCTTGGTCCCTCTTTTTTTTTCTATGCATGCTTTAATTGCATATTTGACATGTTTGCATTCTATATTCTTTTTCTTTTATTTGCATTACATTAATTCATTTTTATTTAGGTTCATGCATCTACACATTTCTATTATTTTTATTTAGGTTCATGCATCTACACATTCCTATTATTTTTAGTGCATGTATTATCTTCCTACAAAATTTTGAATTTCAAATAACATGTATACACATATGCCCTTCTCATTTATTGTTGCATGCAATTTTATTAATTCGCCTTTTTACCATTTACATTAATTACATTAACGTTTCTCTTTATTAATTGTTTTCTCAATCATAATTACATGCATGTACTTCCTTTTCCTTTTTAACATTGTTACATGCGCAATTGTATTGCATACTTTTTTCTCCTTGCATTAACTTCTTTTTAATTTATATATATATATATATATATATATATATATATATATACATATATATATTGCATGCAATTCATTTTCCTTCGTTTCTGTGCACTTATATATATATTTAAATTTTTCCTTTAAATATATCTATGCATATAATATATACGTATATGCATATTTTCAATTATCACTAAAAAAGCGGGGTGTTGCATTCTCCCATCCTTAAGAAATTCCGTCCCCGAAATTTGGTAAGGGTAAAATCAAATGATCCCCCGCATATTATATATCCATTATGTGTGCATCCAATTTTTGCAAATGTTGTGCAAATGCGCAAAGTGAAATACATCATAGTAGTGCATGTATGCCTAATTTGGTACCACCTATATGTATGCAAACTTTCAAAAATTCTTTCAAAACCTGATGCTCACATCCTAAATATACTTACTGTTCTATATGAATGCAATATTTTTGAAAATCGAAACACTTTACGTCCAAATTTTCCCACACTCTTACAGAATAAGAGCATAGTTCATCCAATTGTTGCATCCGAAATCCTACCAACCATCATTAAATTTCGAATTATAGGAAAAAACTTAATTTTCTAAATTCGATTTCTTATGTCACAAAAAGGTATAAAATAGAAAAATCTACATCTTCCGTTTTTCTTTTATGTTCCTTTTCTAATTGCACTTGGATTTCACGTAACTACTCTATACAACTTTCCTATTTTCCTATTTAAGCACAACTGCATAAGAAAACTTCTTTTTCTTTTTCTTTTCCCTTCATGTTTTGTTGCTTCTCTGAATTTATAGCTTTCTTTTTAGTTAGGCTATTTTTCTTTCTTAGTTTATTTTACTTAATCCAATGATTTAAGTTTATTCTTTTCAAATAAGCCTTTCCATCATCCTACACAGCTACTACTTAGGGCCAAGAACAAATGGCTATTTCACTAATGAAAAGTCCAACCAAAAACTCTCAATGCTCACTTGCCCTTCACTATCTAGTAGTCACTACTAGTCCTTCTTGTGCTTTACTAGCCTATACTTTTTCTTTTTCGAGCAACAGTTCTAGTCTTTACAATGCCTATGCATTCTACGGGAATTTTCTACTATTCGAAGATAACCTTCGCTATTTACTTTATAGCCTCAAATTTCTCCGTTCTTTATAGGCACTAAACCCTTACCTACTCCCATAATTATAAAAAATGGTTTGGCCTCTTTTTTTTCAAACATCAAAAATACTTTTAAGATTAAAACTTGAAAACATCATAAACTCTTTTGCCAAAACTTTTATAATTTCAAGTTCTTAAAAGTTAACAAGGGTTAGACTCATAGTGGGCTTCCAACTTACCTAGGCTTTCCTAGACACCCCCCCTGGCACAAGATCAATTCTCTCAACTATATATATTCCTAATCCATTTTCCTTTTTCTATTTAGTGTGCTCCTCTATGGATCTAGGTTTTTATATATATAATATATTTATATTTTAAAATACAAATATGCTCACTCATTATCTATATAAGAAATCCTAAACCTAAGCTCTGATACCAGATGTAACAACCCAGATTCCGACGGACCGAATTTTTTTCAAAAATCTCAATACATTGAAACCCGAGTTGGTTTGCTCTGGTATCCTGCAGAAAAGACAGAAACATGAAACAAGTCAGAGTTCGGAAAACATCTCACAGTGGAAGTAATAAAATATAATGTAATTAGAACATAACTTTACCTTAATAATAATACTGCTAAACCAGTATCCAAAGCTATACCGTCTCTGTCATGAACCTAATATGCGAATGTTGTGAGGGGGGGGGGGGGGTCAGAGCATAAGTCCTATATGATTGGATTTAAATTATACTTCTGGATAATCCTTCATATACCATGTAATTACATTTTCTAATTTATTAGGTTATCTGTGTTATTAGCATTCAAGGCTTGCACACGTCACACCCATCTACTCCCTAGTAGATTAACCTAATACAATGTATATGTAGCTACCCCCATACCCTACCCGCACGGTCCTCACCGTATCATCATAGGAATATAGCAGTTCTTAATCCTACGCCCGAATGTCGTACGGATTTCTGTATAAGTGTCAACGCTACGTCTGCAAAGAACCACTACTTTTATATTACATATGCGATCGGACTGCCATCTTTGAACCATTCGATCGAATTAGGTTCCATCCTTGAATAATGCCCTCTAGTCTTATGATACACCACCCAGAGCAACATGAGTGTACCTAGACTTTCCCACGTACGTATCGTCAATCGTTTTCGATGTCTATTGCACATGTTCTCTATATGTGCGCCTGAGTCCCGTGGCAGGGCTAATCAAGAAACACGGAATTCGGTCGGGAGCTTTCAGTTATCTGCTGATTGCAGATGCTAAGGTATGCTTTTACAGTGGCTATGATCCCATTAGACCCCTCCCTCAACTAATGAAAGGCACCCAAGAATATCAAGAATGAGAACTTAACCCCGACCCCCTATGCCCTTCAAACCTATTGTCCAACCTCACCCATAACTAGATAGCAAAGTATATGGTATTTTAGAATTCTCTGCCTTTCCGTTTTACGTACTAACTAAAGATGGTAGGTAGACGACGAGTTGCTATCACAGGGCACTAACTGGTCTCGTCGAATCATGCTGGTTCATCTTAGTCTTTTGATTGCCCTTTATTACTGCAATCAAGGCACACTCATTGGTTCACTCACGCAGACCAAACCTCTGTGAGTATAGGTGGATCATCTGCCACTCACAGAGGAGTACCAAGAGTACCCTACGTCCCCGGAAGCCGCATGCTTCTTAACCCAGTACGTTGGAGCCTACAAGAATATCTAGATGGACATGCGCTCCTCTTTGTGCCTTTTAACACCCCGATGATCTAACCCTTATGGTTATTCATCCTCTAACGTATGGACTGGTCCAAGTGCCTCAATTTTATATGTCATTAGACCCTACATCTAACCATTAATCACGTGCTTGCGCCACCTCATGAGTTTTCTCATTTAACTTGGTTATTCTTCTTCACGTTGACTTCCTTTTCAAGTTTACCAAGTTACCCTCGTTTATTAATTCAATTTATAACTTAACTCATTTAAGTTCATTAATAAGTCTACAACATGTTATTCTCATAATCTATCCACTATTCCATCCCATGGTTACAATAACATGTTCTACTTAATTTACAATTAAGCACATCTTAATTCACAGATACATCAGTAAGAGAATAATTTCATTTTCCCCTATCATTCCTTATAACTTATCTTATTTCATAAGTTATAATTCCCACTTGTCCCTAGGACAAGCCTACCTATTATCTTTCTTATTCAAGTTCATTCATAATAGGTTATTATCATCATTCCCCATTTTGGCATTAATTAAGATTAACTTAACCTTTCTCATTTCTTTAGCAAATTTACTTAACCCCTACTCAATTCAACTAGTTCGTAACACCACTACAAATTTAATTAGGTTAAGTATTCCAATTTATCAAATTACCATGCTACCCATGTTACCCACTTAACCCCTTTTATTATATCCATGTCAACCCTACATGTGTTGTCTTGGTTAAATGTTCATTATTATTTATTATGTTCTTAAACACGCAAGACCTCTCACATTAGATTGCCGTTTGCGGTTGCTGGATATGCCGGGCGGTTCCGGGCAGACTTCTACCGCATCTGAATCTAACCTCATGTCTTGACACCATTACGGGTCCAATTTCCACCAAAGACCTCTCACATTAGATTACCGTTTGTGGTTGCTAGATATGCCGAGCGGTTCCAGGAAGACTTCTACCGCAGACCAAATCTAACCTCGTCTTAGGCATATAAGTTCTTATTATAACTTATACTCATAATTCAAATCTTGGATTATAATATATGTCAATTACGCATAAACCCTCAATTCACATTTATGCTTATAATCCTATCAACAGATTATGCCTATAATCCCAATTTAATTTATAATCCCAATTTCATGTTCATAGTTCCAATTTGATTTATATACATAAATCCCACCCTAATTATATTCATGATTCCAAGCATAGTTATGCCCAATTCCCCATACATGTCGCATTTCTTCTTACATTTAATTAACTTTAATAAAGTGAAATTATTCCAATTCTACCAATTGTTCATATTCATTGAAGTTATGCTCTAAAATTCCAACCTATCAGTTTTGCCCCAAATTATCCAACCTTAAGTTGCGCTCAAATTATAATCTTTCTTATTCATGTCCATTATTAATCCACGCACTTCCCAATTATCCCAACATACTTAATTGTTTCAACTTAATTTGCACATATTTTCACTAATGTCCTAGATTAGTATTTATAATTATGCGCCAAATTATCATCATTACCAATTTCCAGTATTTTATGATTTATACAAAAATTCCGTAATCACAGGTTTTTCCAAAAATCCATCATGCAAGTTATTTCAATTTCCCAAACATCCTTCCACTATTACAATATGTCTTTCAACGAGATCTGGACTAGGCTCGAAGTTAGCCTAATCTATAAAAATAAAAAGGAATGGGAAGAAGAACAGAATAGGCATTAAGTAAAATCTATAAGATTTTAATTAAATTAAACGTTTTAATTTGGGGAATTGGTAAACGATATGCGTACAATTATTCATAAGGGTAATTTAAACCCACTCACCTTGCCAGGATTAGAAAAGAGATAAATCATTGTTGTAACATTTGATGTTGATTAACCTTCTAAATTGATTCTTGAAGAAGAACTTGTCTCTAAAAATCTCTACTTTAATTTATGTTGAAGGTGGAGGCTAGGTTAGTTGAGAATTTAGTAGCATGGAGGTTAGGGTTAAAGAGATAGATGAGATTAGGGTTGGGTTTGATGTTTATTTATTGCAGTAGTAGGTGAATTAGGGCCTTAGGATTAAAATAGAATCCATCTAAACCTTCCACCTCGCTAAAAAAAGAAGTTTCTAGAGTAGGCTAAACCAACCCAGGTGCGTTGCACCCATACGCACGCATGGACACTGATGGTGTTGACGCCTTCCTATATGCAGTTTCTTTTCTTTTTGTACAAGCAAAATCTTAAATGCTCCTTAATATATGCAAAGCACGTTTCTTTTCCATTAATGCATCCTTCTATATGTCATTATTTTATATACAATATGAATTGTATTAATTCTTTTGACATAAGCTTGCTTTAATTGAATCAATTTATGTTTATTTTCCAACTTCTTTCTATGCATTAAATTTTCCCATGTGACATTATTTCTTTGTTGCATATATTTCTAATATTCTTATTTAAAATGTGTTAATGCTTTCCTGTTTCATGCACTTGATATGTTGCTTCTTCTTAACGCATTAAATTGCTTGGTCCCTTTTTTTTTCTTTGCTTGCTTTAATTGCATATTTGACATGTTTGCATTCTATATTCTTTTTCTTTTATTTGCATGACATTAATTCATTTTTATTCAGGTTCATGCATCTACACATTTCTATTATTTTTATTTAGGTTCATGCATCTACACATTACTATTATTTTTAGTGCATGTATTATCTTCTTACAAAATTTTGAATTTCAAATAACATGTATACACATTTGCCCTTCTCATTTATTGTTGCATGCAATTTTATTAATTCACCTTTTTACCATTTACATTAATTACATTAACGGTTCTCTTTATTAATTGTTTTCTCTATCATAATTACATGCATATACTTCCTTTTCCTTTTTAACATTATTACATGCGCAATTGTATTGCATACTTTTTTTTCCTTGCATTGACTTCTTTTTAATTTTTATATATATATATATATATATATATATATTTATGCATATATATATATATTGCATGCAATTCATTTTCCTGCATTTCAATGCACTTATATGTTTTTTTAAATTTTCCTTTAAATATATCTATGCATATTTTTAATTATCACTAAAAAAGCGGGGTGCTACATTGTTCAACTCAGCTTATTGACGGTGATGGTATGTTTAATGTTGTTGGCCTTGATAAGTTCACAAAAACTATGAAATTGGCTGAATGTGGCCTTTCCTATGCAGTAATACCTATAATGGGGCCACAAAGTAGTGGTATGTGAGTGCACATATAATGTTTTTAAATAACTTATTTTGAAACTTTTTGTTGTTTAAGCTATATTATCATGTACATGCTTAGGAGAAAGCACTCTGTTGAATTATCCATTTCATACCAACTTCAAGGAAAGTGATGCTTTTAGAGGGAGGTAAATTTTGAATAAGCATTATTACTGAGTAACAATATGGTGCAGAATGTTGGCTTACTGGCAACACGTCCAGAAGATAAGTGTAGCAGAGATGCATATGTTGCGTTGGAGCTGTAGGCATACTGGACGAGATCAGATTAGAAATAATGTTATTCAGGACAAACTTGGAGTTGCACCTATTGAAGGGAAGATAGTCCAACATCGCTTGAGATGGTTTGGACATCACCAACGTAGACCGCATGATGCATCTGTGTGCACTGGAATTATAGGTCGTGACGAAGGCCTTAAGAGAGGTAGAGATCGACCTAAAATGACTTGGGAGGACATAGTAAAAAGAGATTTAAGAAATTGGAGTATGTCTGAAGAGCTGGTATCGAATATGAGTGCATGGAAGTTAGCAATCCATGTACAAGAACCTTAGATAATGAAAAGAGATTTAAAAAATTTGACACTTCTTTTTTATGGAAGAAAAATTTAAATGAAAATGTCAAACCATGATTTTAAAGTATGGAGTAGATAAGGATTAGTGCCTAGGGAAGACGGGAAATGTTTTGAGGATACGAAGTAAATAGCGAGAATTATTTTGGAATAATGGTAAGTTCCCGTAGAATGCATAAGCATTGAAAAGCCTAGGGTGTTGCTTCAAATAATTGTTGGTACACAGCTAGGACTAGTAGTGACTACTAGATAGTAAAAGGGAAAGTAAGCGTTTAGATCCTGTTGCTACTTTTCAGGTTAGGGGTAAAACCCGTTACTACATTTCTTTTAGGATCGTTCAGTTATTTTGTTCTTGTTGGGTAGTTAGGGTAACACCTAAACCTGTCGTGGATCCCATGGTTTGGACTTTTCTGTCTGAGGGGGGCATAGTCCCGAGATTCTTGGCCCTAGTAGTATCTATGTAGGGTGTATGTTCTCCTGTTTTAATTGAAAGACTAGAAGGCTTATTTGAAAATTAAACTTAGATCATATGATTAAATAAGCTAAGAAAAGAGAAATGGTACAACTAATTAAAAAGGAAACAACAAATTCAGTAAAGCAACAAACATGATAAACTATGAGAAAAGATGAATAAGAGTAAAAATTTCCAAGATAAGACGAAAAAGAAAAGCTACAATAGAGAAAATTTTCTTAAGTGGGCTGTGCTTGGATAAGAAAATAGGGGAATCTTTATAAATACTTACATAAAATCCAAGTAGGGTTGGAAAAAGGTACATAAAAGAAAATTGGAAGATGTGAAATCTACGTTTTCCACCTTTTTGTAACAAAAGAAATCGAATTTAGAAAATTAGATTTTTCTGAAATTCGAAAAATGAAGTTGCTTGGTAGGATTTTGGATGCAACAATTGGATGAACTACACTGTTACTCAGTAGGAGTGTGGGAAAATTTGGATGAAAAAGCATTTTTGATTTTCAAATATTGCATTCATGTGGAACTGCTAGTGTATTTACGATATGAGCATCATATTTTAAAAGGATTTTGAAAATTTTGCATACACATAGAAGGTAGCACTTAGGCATACATGTATTACTATGTTGTATTTCACTTTGCACAAGTACACGATATTTGCAAAAATTGGATGTGCACATGATGGATGTATATTATGCGAGGGGTTGTCGGGTTTTACCCATATCAAATTTCAGGGACTAAATTCCCTAAGGGTGGGAGAATGTTACACCCCACATTTTTAAGATAATAAAATATGAATAACCTAATTAAATATTCAGAATTAAGCGGAACCGGCGTCATAGTTGCGTTCATCTCGGAATTCTGGTTCAGATAGACCCAATGTTTGCGTAAATCGGATATGAAGAAGTTACGAGCATTAGAAGTTCGTATATATATATAAGGCTCATATATATAAATATATTAACAATATATATATCCAAAAATTCAAAACACAAAGCAGAAAACCAGAGCGGGAAAATGTCCCGTTGGGGTCGATCCAGCAACAGGGGGGTTGACCCACCACTACGCCATAGATGGCCTACGGCAACCCCAGAGAGGTGACGTAGTAGGTGCCAAAAGGTGTTGCTATAGACATAAAATGACCTGTGGCAACACTTTCTTTGGGTTGTCTTCTGCCAGCTGCCTTAGAGTCAAAGCAACACCTTTGCGACCCTATGGTAACATCAGTACATGTGTTGCTATAGGCACCACTAGAACAAAAAATACCATTTCACAACTGCCAAAAATAGTTTTAATATGTCTAGCACAGCTGGCAATCGTAATAAAGTCTACCTTTTTTACAACTGTTTCTAGAAGTTGTTAAAATTTGTTTTACATCTGCTAAAAGTAATCACACCTCAAATGTTATTAATCAAAGATTTCATAATATTATAATAAATATTATTATAACACAGTATTTTATTCAAATAAATATTTTATTTCAACATTTCAAATGGTACAAATCTTTTAACTCCACTATTGTACATTCACTCGTATATTACACAATCATTCATATTTACATATATTCCTCACTACATTGTCACTCGATTCACTCATATACAGACTCACACATACAACCATAAGCAATAAAAAATACACAAAAATGATTATACATCAAAACCCAAGCAGATGAATGACTTGATTGTGCAGAACAACAAAACATGCAATAGAAAGTCAATGTTAACAACGCAACCGGGGTTGCTCCTGAGCATATAGTAGTTTCTAAACTAATGTTCATTGACAGAAAGCAAGATAGGATTGCCAAAATTAGGAAGATACAAACTTGGCAAAGAGTAATTAATCAAAACCAAAAAGGAAACAAGTGAGAACAGAGTAGAATGAAGGTAACAAGTATGAAATTGATGGGAATGATAGACACGATGAATTCGACAATGTGAGTGAGGAAATAATCAAAATGAATCATCTTGTCAAGTAGGAAAATTCAGTTGTGAGGGAGGAATGTAGCAGTGCCGGTAACAGCATGAGTATAACAAAATAAGTATAATTATTAGTTTATCACTAGACGAGAATCCAAACATTATGCCCAACATGAAATTTTTGACCGCTGTACTGGTTCCATCTGGTGGCTCAAACAAAACACTAATTCCACTTGCAACGTGATTTATGTAGTCAGCTCCATCTTTTCTAACATGATAAGGAATTGAATAGCATACAAAGAGAGAAATACCTTACATACTGTTTTGTTTCATTCTTTCTCGCCATCACTTGTTTGTTGTACCATATCCTTCTCCTTCCAGTTGTTTGTAAACTTTGTCTATAATCATGAACTCTACTACACGACCACAAGCCTGGATAAACATGACATAGGATTAACTCTACTGCACAACCAGATGATACAAGACTTGTTATGTTGAAGGCACAAGCAAACAGCAGCCGCTCCTTCTCAAAAAGCAAAGGAAGTATGACACACTTCCCAAAAGCAGCAAAGCACCGACCAACACTGCCACCATGCCGACCAACACCACCACTAAGCTAAACAGAAAGAGAACATAGACACATTTTGACATTCCCTAAGGCAAAGCCTTCGACCGAACATATAACATTACCAGTGCCACTGACATAGGATTACCTGACTATCAATAAACTAACAAGGCCAAATCTCTCAAATAATGAACATGAGTTGCACCAAAAAACGCAACATAGAGTAGCATCAAAGAAGATTTCCAGAACCACATACCAACCCTTCCAGAATCTATTACCAAAACAAATAAAAGGAGGAACACTAACACACAAATTTCACCAAACAAACACTTGAATCAACTGACACAACCGACCATAGGGAATAAAACATTCACAAGTCGAACACCAATAAACCAAACTTCAGTCAAAAGCGAAACAAAACCAAAGAAAATAGCCCAACCAACCCAAATAAGACAACCAGCAATAGTGAAAACAGACACAACAATACTTACTAGCTCGTCGAAGCATGCTTCGATCCACACCATTAACCTTAGTTACGGTTAGCCTTTTTGTAAAATCGTTATAATTTGATTCCAGTGTAGAAAATACAGAGTTTGGGGTTCGTGAGGGGTCACAATAGTATAGCAGACTCCAAACAAGAGAACGGTGTAGAGGGACACCACAAGACTCGATCGGTTAAAGGATGGGTTGCCAGTGAAGGCGTGCGATGAATCGAGGCATATGAGAGTCGCAGTGAAAGTGTCGATTTTGGAAACGGATCTGGAAGAGGAGCGAGTGCAGTAACAGATCTGGAAGAGGAGCGATTTTGGAAACGAATCTGGAAGAGGAGCGAATTTGGAAACGGATCTGCAAAAGAAATGGTTTTGGAAACGGATCTGGATGGATTTGGGGATGTGGATTGGAAGTTGGGATGCCCAGCGAACCAAATGCACATATGATTCTAGAGTTTGGCCTACAAGATAATCCATTAAAAAAGAATTTTGATTTTATTTGTGAAACTGCGGATTTGGGAATTGGGAGGGAGATGGGGGAACGAAATTAAAAAGAAGCGCGTGAATGAAAATGTTAGCGGGAAACAGAGGAAGCGATTGATAGTGGATGGACGGTTGAGACTTTGTTTTAACTAATGGTGTGGATCGCTGAGTTGTTATTTTTTTAAAATTCTTTTAATTAGAATATATCTAGAGCTACTGCAACATCTGTTAATATCTATGCTAACACATTGAAGCGTGTGTTGCAATAGACAAAAATCAACATAACTATGGAAATATTGCAGCTAGCAACACCATCGATTTTCGTTGCGATAGGCTATCTATGGCGTAGTGCACCCAAAGGGGGGTCAACCCCACCGCAGATTTGGGCAGATTCTTATGCCTGAACGTGGACTGTTTTCGGGTCTAAATTCGATGCTGAACACTTATAGATAAACCTGTAGAGTCCACCCTGAATCTCATATTTCCGAGACAACGCAGAAGCTCTACCATTCCTCTTCTTCTTCAAATCTCTTTAGAAAATTAAGATTATTAATTTAGGAAAAAAATGTGAATCCAGATCCGAAGGAAAGGAACGTATGTTTGAAAATGGGTGTTCATATATCTTATCGAAGCAAGGTAATTACCTAGATCTGGTCTATTTCAATTCTCTTCCCTTTCTTCCCTCTTGCTTTTAGTAAAAATTATGAATCCATGGTTGTTAAGTTCTAAATCCAATTAGGGGAAAAACCATTGAATGGTAGATCTGGACCAGATCCAGGATTTGGAAAACAAATGAGGTGAGTGGATTTAAGATGTATCATTTTTTATAATGATATATTAACGTTTAACATTCCCCGTTATTATACAATGTGAATTTGTTGGAATAATTAAAAGCATTGAAATGTTATATATGACAAGTTGAAATATGATATGTTGAAATGTTTAAACATATGTTAAAAAGATTAAAGTGACATGTTGGAATATTAATATGTTAAGACACTAATATGTTGGAAAGTTCATATGTTGAAATGTAAAATTGTTAGAATATGGGTAGCAACTACTGCTGTTCGTATTACATGTTAACTTGTCACATGAACCCTTACTTGCATGAATGAGAATAGTTATATGATTAAATGGTTTCATGCTGGCATATAATTGAATATAAGAATATGGATTTGGGGCATAAATCAAATTACGATTAAAGATCTTTATTTGGGCATATGGTACATGATAAATATGACTTAGGAAAGGGGCATGAAAACCTATAATGAAATAGGAATAACTGTTAAACAATGAGCATACCTAGATTCACAGTAATTTAAAACTATAACGCGCTTAGACACAAGGTTAGATTACACTTATGGTAGAAGTCTGCCTGGAACCGCCCGACATATCCAGCATCTACAAGGGGTAAATCTAATGTGAGGGTTCTAAGTGCATAAATAAAACATGTAGTAGTGCTAAGACACGAGGTTAAGTCAACTTGTGGTAGAAGTTTGCCCGGTCCCGCCCGACAAATCCAACACCCACAAGTGTAGGCTTAATGTGAGAGGTCTAGTGCATACACACACACGCACGCACACACACACACACACACACACACACATATATATATATATAACAGGATATGAATAAATGGCAATGATGGTAATTAAAATGTCTAACTCAGAAAATAAGAAAGGAAGGGATGTAATGGATTGAGTTAGTGCGATGTGAAGTAAAAGTGATGTATTCCCCTAAATGACCTATTTCTGGGAACGTTGTTGCAGGTAAGCCACAGTGAACAAAGTAATAAGAAGAAAAATTACTTGCCACCATAGATTTGGATGGGATTACCTTATAAAAATAAATCACTGATTCGTTCTGTAAATCAAGCTGATAAGGTGCATGAAGTGTCTTCCTTAATAAAATAAGGAACATATATTACTGTGAATGAAGAATAATGGGTTACAACAGTAAATGGTTTAGAATAAACGGGGAATGATAATAACCTATTATAAATAAATTACATTAATGAGAATTATGTATAATAGGTAGACTTGTGCTAGGGACAAGTGAAGATTATAATTTAGGTTATAACAAACTAGTAAGGAAATGAGATAACTGGTGAAATGAGTTAAGTTGTACTAAATTATAACTTAAGTAATCTTAAAACTTGGAAGTCTGAAATCTACTAGTAAGAATAACATGCTTAGGCATGTCCTAGGGACAAGTGGTAATTATAACTTAGGTTATAATAAATGATAAAGGGAATGGAATAACTTATGTAAGGGAATAAGTTGTACTTAATTGTAAATTAAGAACAAGAATCTGGAATCTACAGATGAGGACAACATAAGTTATATTTATGGACAGAGAAACTTGTTAGTGACCTTAGTTAAGAGAACTAAGTTAATAAGTAAACAATGATAAGTTGTAGTGATAGTATGAGATGGAATTATGATTAAATAAGAGAGAATGAGGCAAACTTATGAAATAAATTATATTTAGTCATCAAAAAATAACTTACATGTTAAGCAGAAAACATGTGAATTGAGAAATACATAATTACATATTAAGTAGAACATGTTATGGTAACTTTGGAATTAAACAAGAAGACACAATCTAGGAAATAACATGTTGTGGGCTTATAAATAAATTTAAATGGGTTTAGTTATATGGCTGAATTTAATAAGCAAGAGAAACCTGGTCACTTGAATAAGAAGTCAATGTGAATGACAATAACCAAGTCAAATGAACATGGTGACGTAAAGCAAGCGCACAAAAGAATGTTTAGACATAGGGTCTAATGACACATTAAAATTGAGGCACTTGGACCAGTCCGTATGTTGAGGGTGAATAACCCAAAAAGGTATATCACCGTGGTGTCATAAGGCACGAGGGGAGTGCACGTTCATCTGATTATTCTGTCAGCTCCGAAGGACTGGAAGGGGAAGCATGCGGCTTCCTGAGATACATAAGGTGCTCTTGGTAGTCCTCTATGCGGTGGCAGATGTTTAGGCTGTGCTCGCAGAGGTTGTGTCTGCGCGTTACTATCAGGTGGGCGGGCCTTGACTGCAAAAGTAGCTTTGCAGTTAGAATGCTATGACGTGGTGACACTAGGGTGATTCAATGATCGCCTTAACGGGAGGATAGATCAGGACCAATAAAGATAGTAGATCATCGGGTACCCATCATCAGCAGCCAGTAGGCTGCGAAAAAACTAGAGCTAAACCCGATAGACTATTCACCTTTCACTATCGAGGTACGTTGGTTGAAGGGAGACGCCAACTGGATGTTTTGATTGTTTGTTAGGGGGCCAGTTGCTTAGCTCTTGAAGTCTTTACTAGTTGAGGGAGGAGCCGAGGTGGGACCATAGCCACCATGAAAAACAGACCCGAGGGATATCTGTATTTTGAGGCTCTTAAAGGCGGGTCTGTACAGATATGGAAAAGCTCCCGACCGAGTTCCGTGTTTTTTTGTATAGCCCTTCCATGGAACTCGGTGCACATTATGTGTAGTTAAGGCATCGAATACGACTGACGATACGTAAATGGGACAATCTAGATACATGCATGTTTTCTCTGGTTGGTGTATCGTAGACTTGAGGGCATTACTCTGGTATGAAATCTGATTCGATCGACGGTGGCAGTCTGTACGCTTACGTAGTGTAGTAATGATAGATATATGTGAAACATAATATTGTTATGTAGAGATCCGTATGTCACTCCGGCATAGGATGAGGGACTGCATTCATTTCTGTGGCATTACGGTGGACATCATGCAAGTGTGGTATCATGGGGTGTACCTCAATATTGAGGGGTAGCTACATATATACCGTATTAGGTTAATCCATTGGGAAGTAAATGGGTACGACGTGTGTGTAAGCCTTGAGTGTTGTTAACCCAAGTAACCTAATAAATAAGAAAATATGATTAAACGGTATATGTAGGATTATCCAATGTGTATAGTTTAATTCCAGTCACTAGAACTTGTGTTCTAACTCCCTCCTCATAACATACTCGCAGATTAGATTTGTGGTAGAGACATGATAGCTTTGGATACTGGTTAGGAAGTATTATTAATACGGTAGGGCTATACTTTGATTTTATTATATTACATTTTATCCATTTCGTTGTGAGTTATTTTCTGAGCTCTGGCGTATTTTATGTCTCTGTCTTTTCTGTAGGATACCAAAAAAACAAACACGAGTTTCGATAGATTAGAGTTTCGGAAAAAAATCGGTCTGTCAGAATTCGAGTTGTTACACTCCGGGTTATGGAACCAATTGGATCATTGCTCAAAGGGTCGGTCGAAGCCATAGGAAGGAAAGGTGAGGTGGGTCAGTCAGGGATGAACTGATGGAGCTACTAGTAGGGTACGGTCTTTGGGATGGGAGGACGACCCGATGGGGTCAGGTCGTTAATCCTATGAAACGACAAATGGCGCTGTGGAAAGGTCTCGAAACGCTATGGTTGAGAAAGTCCTTCAAGATGGGCTGTAAATACACATGTTGAACTGCAGCTTCTTTGAAACACTATGTAACGTTGTTAACAACAAAGATGAAACGTTGTGGATCGAATGTCGACCAAATATTGATGTTATTTTGGTTCGGTGATGAGTGTGACTTCGAAGCAAATTCAAGTAGGAATGTTCGAAGTGTTGTAATGTGTTCGTTGATCGTTGTAATGCAACGAATGTGAAGACGCATCATGGTGGTGATTTTATGAATTATGGTTGCTCGAGAAGTGGCTTGAGCTTATGAACAATCACCGGGTTGGATGGCTAGAGATATTGAAGGTCGAGGAATTATCATTGTCGTAGGTTCTAGCGGGATTAAAGAAGGGGTATAATGGGGCGCCCAAAAGACTAGGGGTGGATGATCGAGTACCTTAGGCAACATGACTAGCCTAGATACGTTTCGTTGTATGGCATATGGAGCTTTGCTAGAACCCGGGTTTACCATTTTCCCTTGACGGACGACAAGGTGTTGAGCCGGTCATACGGTTAACGATGGTTTCAAAGCAAGATTGGCGGTGATAGCCAGAATCATGGATGATGTTTGTTTTGCTTGTCGTCTTGTGTAGATTATTTAACGTCGAAGGAGATATCTCTTAGGTGCTTGTCTGATAGTTTTTTAGACCTTCGGGGATTGTGCTTACGAGATGTCGATATCGATTAGATTGGTCTACGCTTGATAACATGATTGCCATGAATGTATTGTTGTTTCAAATTGTTTTTTGTAAAGGCAATCACTGTTGGATGTGGGGAAGATGAGTGTGAGTTCTTCTCTGTTGATGGTGGTAGATTAGTTGATTAATCTGTCTATTCTCATATACTTTATTGATGATGTTATATAGCTATTTTATTGCTCACTAAGACTGTTGTCTAACTCGAAGTTTTATGTCTCCTTCTTATTACCTTGGGTTGTTCATCCAATTGTGGATGGGCAGACTAAGTAGTAGGTGACAGGTGATGGATCTTGATGAGGAAGATGCTGCTGAGTGATGACGAGCAGGAGGATGGTGTATTATTTTCTACTATCTAGTATTTTTTTTTCTTCTATTTGATGTATTCTCTGAGTGTTTGTAGTGAGGCTTATTGTACAGACTCTTATAGTGTTATCCAAGGTTGTATGGATATTTTCATGATGATATGGAAAAGTTTAAGATTATGCTCAATTATGCTTAACTGTTATTGCTTATTGTATATTTTCTACTATATTTTATCCTTGTGCTATGAGTTATACAATAAGTTCCTCTTATATTATCCTACCCTGATGATCGTCCACAATTGCCTAGCATGTCTTTCAACACATTATTTTCCCTTGTTAGGTGCAGGTGTTGTGGGCAGCTGTCACATTTAGTATCAGAGCTCTGGTTATCGATTTTGGCCAAAGTTCGAAGTCGTAATTATGTATGAGAGACGTATTTGTATATTTATGATGGATGTATACTATATATTAGCGTGTAGTATGATAGCGTTTGAACCCCATTTGTAGTTATCTAGGGCAAGGAATAATCATTCTATATTTCAAATTTAGATTGAGTCGTCAACCATCAAGGCACACTACTAGGGAGGAGACTGTTCCTGTAGGGGGTAACGGTGATATACCAGACTACCCATCTATGCTCGAGGCCATGATGGAAGCAATCATGAGGAGGGTACCCGCTCAAGGGATAGCCGCGGTAGATGTAGGAGTTCAAGTGTAGGTTCCTAGAGTCGTGGACTTCGCAAAGCTATGCAAAAAATTCACCACTCTAGGGGGAAGCCGTTTAAGGGGACAGAGCCGATTGTAGAGATTCAAGGGGGGCTTGATACTTGTATTAGGATCTTTGGAGACTTAGGAATCGATGATGCAACTAAGAGGAAGCTTGCATCGAGACAGCTATAGGGCAGAGCTATGGATTGGTGGAACTCTGTCACTTTAGAGACTCCGGAAGATGAAATTTCATGGGAGCAATTCCAAGTCAAGTTTGAGACGAAGTTTATTTCTACCGCTCAAAAGTTTATTATGATTAAGAGATTTGTCGAGCTTAGGCGGAATGGTCAACCGGTATTGGAGTATGTTTCTGACTTCGAAGCCTTGTCGAAGTACGCTCATTCGTATGCCGATACTCCTTATAAGAAGAACAAGAAGTTTGTCATGGGCTTGGACAATTATCTTGGGAATCAGCTAGTTGATCACCTAGATGACACTAATGAGAAGATCTTCAAGAAAGATCTAAGGCATGAGAGCTTGTTTCCCAAGGAAGAGACTGTAGTTGCAGTTAAGGAAGAGCCGAAACCACAACAGGGTGGTTATAACAATAAAAGGAAGCAGCAACAGCAGAAAGAAAATACGGTCAGAAGAAGCAGAAGGGTGAAGTGATTAATTTTAACTACTGGCAGAAGGACCATTTTTACAAGGATTGCAAGAATCCAAAAGCCGAAAAGAAGTGCTTTAAGTGTGGAAAGCCTGGGTATAATAAGAAGGATTGTCCAGAACTAGCTAAGGGAAAGCAGTTTGTAAAGGCGTATGTTTTGGAAGCTGTGCCATCGCCTTCAAGGGCTCCAATGGTGCAGGAGAAAGGGAAGAGTATCATCATTCAAGGTATTCTTTTCGTTAGAGATGTTTTAGTCCGTGCGATATTTGACACCGAAGCATCTCATTCATTCATTTGTAATGAGCTTGTGTGCCGCTTGAGTTTGGAACCCGAGATTTGTGACATACCTTTTGTTGTGACAAATCCAGTTGAGGGTTCGTCCAGTTTGTGTATGATTTGTCGTGTTTTAGTGTTGTCCATTCATGGTTGCTCCTTTATGTGTGATTGTTTTGTTCTTAACTTCGCTGGGATCGGGATTATCTTGGGTATGGACTGGCTCAAAAGGTATGCGGTAAAAGTGGATTGCGAAAAGCTAGAGGTGATAGTCGGGAATATGGAAGGGCGAATGGTTGTGATTCTATGTAAGCCCGAAGATGGTTTCTTTATGAGCTATTTATATTCGCTTGTGATTCCGTGGGAAGACTTGTCATCGATGTTGATCGCAAGTAAATTTAAGGATGTCTTGACGAGGTCAAAGGGTTGTCGCCGCATCATAAGATTGAGTTCAGAATCGATTAGCTCGAGGGTGTTAGACTTGTCGTCATGCCTCTTAGGCAAATGGCGCCTAAGGAATATCAAGAGTTAGAGGTGCAAGTACATGACCTTTGGAAAAAGCGATTAATTAGGAGAAGTGTTGTCCGAATTGGGTGCACCAATTGTGTTTGCAACCAAGGCTGATGGATCTTTGAGATTGTTTGTGGACTATCATGAGTTGAATAAGGTGACCAAAAAGAACAAGTATTTGTTGTCAAGGATAGACGACTTGTTCGATCAGATCCACGAGGCCAAGGTGTTTTCTCAGATGGATTTGGCAACAAGATTTCACCAGTTGAAGTTGGCAACAGATAGTGTGCCAAAGACTGCTTTTAGGACACCATTCAGTTTCTTCAAATGGTTGGTGATGCCGTTTAGGTTGACTAACGCACCAGCCTATATCGTGGATCATATAAATAGGGTATTCAGAGAAAAGTTGAACAAGTTCGTGCTTGTGTTCGTGGATGATATTCTGGTGTACTCTCGGAACGAGGAAGATCATAAGGCGCACTTGCGAGTTGTTTTGGAAATCTTGCGAAAGCATTAGCTAAGAGCTAAGTTTTTGAAGTGCCACTTCTTGAAGAGCGAAGTGAGGTTCTTAGTCCATATTGTTTCTGGAAATGGAATAGCGGTTGACCCCGCTAACATGGCAGCAATCCAGGACTGGGATAAACCTAAGAATGTGACAGATGTTCTTAGTTTCCTCGGATTGGTGGGATATTATCGCCAATTTATTAAGGATTTCTCCAAGATAGTTGCACCATTAACTGGATTGACGAAAAAGAATTAGGTGTTCACATAGGATGCGAAGTGTGAGCAAGCTTTCAGAATCCTGAAAGAGAGACTGATGAGTGCTCTTGTTTTGACCATTCCAAGTGGGGATGAAGAGATGATGGTATACACTGATGCATGTGGTACTGGACTTGGAGTAGTACTGATGTAGAAAGATAGGGTTATGGCTTACGCGAGTCGACAGTTGAAGCCGCATGAAAGGAATCATCCGACTCATGATTTGGAGTTGGCAACGATATTGTTTTCTCTGAATATGTGGAGACATTACCTGTTAGGAGTATGATTCGAGTTGTTTACGGATCACAAGTCGTTGAAGTATCTTTTCTTCCAAAAGGGTTTTGAATCTTTTATAGCAACGGTGGTTAGAGCTTCTGGCATCGTATGATTTTGGAACAGTCTATACTCCTTGTTAAGGTAACGCGGTGGCAGATGCGTTGAGTCGAAGACACGCAAG
Source organism: Allium sativum (assembly GCA_030737875.1). NCBI lineage: Eukaryota > Viridiplantae > Streptophyta > Magnoliopsida > Asparagales > Amaryllidaceae > Allium > Allium sativum. The sequence goes on along the minus strand of CM060912.1, from coordinate 876,997,696 downwards.
TTTGGGAGCGATGTTTTCGGAATGGAAGTACCTCGAGTACTTGATAGGATTTGATTTCATCCCCCGAGGTGAGTTGGAATCTGAAAATGTTGGCAAGCTTATCGATAAGAGATAATCTTATCGAAAGGATTGGGGAAAGCCAAAAAAGTGATGTAAAGCTTGTCGATATTATCCAAAAGTTGGAACCAGAGGATACAAAATTCAAGGTCAATCGAGAGGGTTACCTTCGAAAGAAAGGATGACTGGTTGTTCCGAATATCGATGGATTGAGAGATGAGGTTCTGAGAGAATGTCATCACTCGAAGTTGAGATTCATCCTAGTGGTAATAAGATGTATTAGGACATGAAGCGAGCTTACTACTGGGAAAAGATGAAGAGAGATGTTGAAAAGTTTATTTCCAAGTGCATGAATTGCCAGTTGGCGAAAGCTGAACAGAAGAAGCCGGATGGATTGCTTCAGCCATTGGAAGTTTGTAACACCCCGTAAGTTGAATAACTTGCTATAATATAAAATAGGGCAGAATTAAATTTAAAAATCTGAATCAGGGGAAACGGGCTATGCCATTGCGTTCGTCTCGGAAAAATACGCGAAATAAAGTCCGAGTTTTCGAAAATCGGAGTCCGTATGACCCAGATATGGCCCGAAGAAGTTTCAGAAAATTTAAAAACAAATTTAAAAACAGAAATTTCAAATTTCAGAAGTGGCGGGAAAATTCCCGCCAGACCCAGGGGGTCGACCTGGGGGTCGACTGGGGAGTCGACCTGCCCACCAGGTCGACTGGGGAGTCGACCCTAGTGTCGACCTGGGGGTCGACCTCCCTGGTCGAGCCCAGGTAACCTGGGTGCACCAGCTTGTCTTTTGGGCTGTGTTTTAGTGGCTAGGACGTGATCTGACAGCTCTAATCTAATTTAGGGTTAATCTAATGGCCTAAAATACCTAACTACTCTATAAATACACCCTAAGACTACCCTAATTCATACTAAAAATAGATACAATGCCGTCATGCCATCAAAATGCAACTTGAAGGAGCCTCCATCAATCTAAAGAGGAAGATAGCTTCTCAAATCAATCTCTAATCAACTCTAGCAACTTAATCTTCTTCTTAGGAGTGCTAATCAACAAGTTGTGAGTTTTCTATAGCCTTAATGACCAATTGTTGAAATGATTATGATAGGATATAATGAGGTTATGGCTATGAATGTGGATCAATGCATGTTATGCAAGTTATATGCTATGTGTTAATGATGTTATGCATGTTATGCATGTCATATGCTATGTGTTAATGATGTTATGCAAGTTATGCAAGTCATATGCTAAGTGATCATGATGTTATGCAAGTTATGCAAGTCATATGCTACATGTTCATGATGTTATGCAAGTTATGCAAGTCATATGCTACATGTTCATGATGTTATGCAAGTCATATGATATATGATCATAATGTTATGCAAGTTATGCAAGTGTTAGGCTATGTGTTCATGATGCTAGTTATGCAAATCACTATGATAAACATTGATCCATTATGACACCATGATATGCAAGTTTGGTGTATGATTATATGCAAGTTCATACATGACATGATATGCAAGTTTGGTGTTCGATTATATGCAAGTTCATATATGATATGTTATGCAAGTTTGGTGTATGATTATATGCAAGTTCATACATGACATGTTATGCAAGTTGGTGTTTGATTTTATGCAAGTAACATGTGCAAGTTTACACCTTTGTATGATATGCATACATATGCAAGTTAACCCCTTTGTATGTCATACATACATATGCAAGTTTACCCCTTTGTATGACATAAATAACTTATGCAAGTTAACCTCTTTATGACATATGTGATTCATGCAAGTTTGGGTTGATTATTTATGCTAGTTGGGTTGATGCTATATGCATGTTGACACCTTTAAACCCATGTTGATGTTAATGTTATGCAAGTTGAACCCATTGTATTTGTGATGAATCTTCCCTTTTATGTCATGTTGGCGAATTACGTGGGGAACGATGGGGTTAATATACATGTTAATGAAATGGTGTGAAGTTGGTATGATTATACATACCATAAAGTGGATGGACATAATTGAGTCAATTATGTACATCGTTAAAATTGGAATTAATTAGGGAAAATTAATTCAAAATATGGGGGTGATTAATTAGGTGTAATTAATCGACTAAGACACGAGGTTGGACCATTTTGTAGCGTTAGACTGCCCGGAACCGACCGGCAAATCCAGCGGCTACAAATGATTGGCCCAATGTGAGAGGTCTTAGGCACAAACTAAATACGTGAAAAGTGTATAGACACGAGGTTAGACTCGGTTATGGCGTAAGGCTGCCCGGACCCAACCGGCAAATCCAGCTGCCATAAAAGATAGTCTAATGTGAGAGGTCTTTACAACGGTTACGTTCTTAATCAATTAAGAAACACTTAACCAGATAAGCATGTAGTGGGGCATGAAGGGTTAAGTGGGTGCCTTGGGTGGCATGTGGAGATTAAGTAAGTGCCTTGGGTGGCATGAGAAAACCTAGTGGTTGCCTTGGGTGGCAATAGAAAATACGATTAGAATACTTAACCAAAGTGGAACATGTAATTAAACATGATTAAAGGGTTAAGTGGGTGCCTTGGGTGGCATGAGGAAATCTAGTGGTTGCCTTGGGTGGCAATAGAAGGTAAGATTAGAATACTTAACCAAAGTGGGACATGTAATTAAACATGATTAAAGGGTTAAGTGGGTGCCTTGGGTGGCATGTGGGAAAATCTAGTGGGTTGCCTTGGGTGGCAATAGAGAATACGACTAGAATACTTAACCAAAGTGAAACATGTAACTAAACATGATTAAAGGGTTAAGTGGGTGCCTTGGGTGGCATGTGAAAATCAAGTGGGTGCCTTGGGTGGCATGTAGAAATCTAGTGGGTGCCTTGAGTGGCAATTGAAATATGATTAGATGACTTAACCAAACCTTAACATGTAAGTGGGCATGATTATGAAAAAGGGGTTAAGTGGGATGCACTAGATAAAATGACAAGCTTAAGTAGTAGCTTGTGGGGGCCCATTTCAACCAGTAACCCATATGTATCTTATTGGGATCGACCCATGTCGAGGATAGGACACGCGTACTGGGCTTGACTATAAGAGGCCAAAACGGGGTAGCGGTGGAAATGCGATTCCAACGGGTTTCATATGCGTGTGTGGACCCGGGCTGGTAGGTAAGACGTTGTTGCATCGTGTAGATATAAGCCGTGCACCATTGATAGTATCGGGTTGCCACTTTGGGGAGTGATACACCCCACTGTGGGGCCAGCACGGGTATCTACGGTAGGGAGCCGATCGCTTGGGGAGTAGCAGGTACACCTAGTGGAGATAGGGGAAGACGGCACCTATGTAGTCAGCTAGGGGTACAAGAGACTACTATTAAGATTGCTAAGGGTACACCTAGTGGAGATAGGGGCAGACGGCACCTATGTAGTCAGCTAGGGGTACACGAAACTACTATTAAGAATTACTAAGTACACTTAGTGGGATCAACCTTTAAGTAGGAATTACCCTTGGGTGGGTAGAACTGGTGTGGTGCAGTGTAGGAATTACCCTTGGGTGGGTAGATCTAGGGTGGTGCAGTATAGTATTTATCCTTAGGTGGATAGTCGCGTCTTTACCGTTATCTTAGTTTATCCTAAGTCTAGTTGGCTACTTAGTGTAGTCATTTATCCCCAGTCGTACTGTACCAGGTTTATATCACACCCTAATTACTTTAATGATTGTATTGTTAAGGTTATAGGGCTCACTCAGACTTATGTCTGACCCCGTTGTTTTTATCTTTTTCCCCAACCCTCAGGTTCTCAGAGTGGGCCTAGCACTAGTGGGATTTTGATCAGATTGCTTTATCTATCTTTTGGAGCTTGGACTCTTGAAGAAAAGCTCGGTTATCTTTTCTATTATGGCTATTAGTATGTAGTGGGATTATGTACTTATGTTTTAACGAGATGGATATTCTGTACTTGACTCTTGTTGGTTTTTTGAGATGTAACCAAACATGTTTACCTTCTGCTGCAATGAAATGATGTTTTAAATTTCAAGTATTACTTATATCTGTCTTGTTGTAATTTTTCAGTTCTATATTCACTTAAATACTCCACCGAAGCTAAGGCATTCCCTTTGTGAGTGACCTTAGCGGGTGTGGGGTGTTACACGTGGTATCAGAGCTTAAGGTTACTAGAACAGATAAAACTTTTAGAAAATATTTTTCTAAAAACATTTTTGGAAGAAGTAATTTCAAAAACATGTTTTTGAGAGAAAAGTTTTTGAAAGAAAAGAACATAATCCCCAAGAGCCATATATCCTTCCTTCGATTTTCCGTTTTGAATCTCTTCCTCTTTCTCTTTTTGAATTACCCCTCCGTGTATAGATGTCTTTTTAGGATACATAAGGACTTCCGTATGAAGGACGGAAGAATCACTTCAAGGGACTAAGACGTTTTCCAGGCTAAGAAGTTAGTCCAAGGAGGTGGAGGGCTTATGAGTACCTTTAAGATGGACGAGAGAGGAAGGTTCAAATAGTTGTTAGGTAAATAAAGGACGAAACCTTATCGTGGTAATAAGGCCACGAAAGGAGAATGAGAAGGGGAAGGCTAGTTGTTTTGGAGAAGTAGGACACCTTAGGGTTGTCCAAAGAGGTAAGGGCGAAGTTCAAGATCTTCTGGAGGGTAGAGGTTTTCCCTCACGACGGGTATACCTGATGGGGGTAGGACCGTCTAAGTTGAAATTTGGTTCTCTCGATCATCCTGTTCGAACTTTATTCGACTCTAGTGCACCACATTTCGTTTATCTTATCATCATTAGTTGAGTCACTGCACCTAGACACCAGTTTAGTAGATGATCCCGTGGTTGTTTCAAACCCAATTGGGGGGCTCCACTTATTTGTCCATGATATGTTTGGGTTTGAAGGTTTCCATACTTAGCGTTGAGTTTAGAGGTGATGCTCTTGTTTTGGGCTTCACGGGCTATGGGTTGATTTTGGGCATGGACTGGTTATCCAGTAATGGTGTCGTTCTTGATTGCGAAAGGAGAGTTGTTAGGCTCATGACCCGCTTGGGTAACACTCTCGAGATCTCTTGTAATCCCATAGATTCTGTTTTGCTAAGTTATCTTGAATCGCTTGACGCTTCGGTCAATAGTTTGCGATCTGTTAGAGTGGTCCGAAAATACTCGGATGAGTTTGGGGAGGTGAAGGGCTTACCTCTGAAGCGAGAGATAGACCTCCGAATATATCTGGTAGACGATGCTAAACCAGTATCTTTGTCAGTACGCCACATGGCTCCTCGTGAGAGGAGGGAACTCCATAAGCAAGTAGGGGAGTTGCTTGAGAAGGGGTTCATAAGACGAAGTATATCGGAGTGAGGTGCTCCAGTAGTTTTTGCCACGAAGGCGGATGGGTCCCTCAGACTTGGTGTAGACTATAGAGAACTCAACAAGCTCACAAAGAAGAATTGACACCCATTGCCGAGGATTGAGGATCTCTTTGATCAGATTGGTTGGCGCCTCAGTGGTTTCACAGTTGGACTTAGCCACGGGGTTTCATCAGTTGGGAGTGACTGAGGATAGTATAGAGAAGACCGCCTTTAGGGCTCCGGATGGTTTCTATGAGTGGCTGGTGATGCCATTTGGTTTGACGAACGCCCCCGCATACTTTGTTGATTTGATGAGTAGGGTGTTCAGGGAGTACCTAAATAACTTCGTAGTGGTCTTTGTGGATGACATCTTGGTCTTTTCTAAAGAGCAAAATAAGTTTTCGTGTGTGCTTAATGGGTTAAGCAAAGCCAGTTATTTTATCAACGGTGGTTTTGGAGCAAGATTGGCAAGGACATCCAGAGTTGGACAAGGGCTTAATTATTTAGCCGTTTCTATTAGTATCATCTCACGTAGGTCGTCTGAATTCGAAGGAGGTGTCCCTTGGGTGTTTGTCTGATATTGGTTTAGGCCTTTGGGGCTTGCACTTGGGGGATGTCGAGTTCGACTTGGATGGTCTGCGTGAGAGATGGATAGTTGTGACGATTTTGTATGGGAGAATATCCTGATTTTCTCCAGAAGTGGAGAAAAGCATGCCCTACATCTTAGGGAAGTGTTGGAGACTCTTCGAGCGCATAGTCTTGAGACAGAAAAGGTGGATGGAGTTCTTAGCATCCTATGATTTTGAGATAGCGTATACCCCTGGCAAGGGTAACGTGGTGGCGGACGCCTTGAGCAGAAAAAGGTTGTCCTTGAGTCCATTGTTCGTGGAATGACGAAGCTTGGAATTTATCTCGATGTTTGATTTTAGACCTTCCGTTGACTATATACCCGGTTTGCTAGCATCCTTGGAGGTCAGACCTACTCTTTTGGGACAGATTGGCGAGGCACAGAGGGACGACCCACAGTTGGTTGAGTTAGTAGAGAGGCTCATAAGGGGGGAGTCGTCCAACCATTTGAGTAGGTACACCCTAGACTATAGGGGGTGCTTGAGTAGAGACGGTAGACTTTGTGTACCACAAGACGAGGGTTTGAGGAAGGCTATTCTTGATGATGCACACCGTTCTAGGATGACCATTTATCCCGGTGGGGACAAGATGTACCAGAATATGAAGAAAGATGTGGCCGAGTATGTCGCTAGATGCTTGGTGTGCCAACAGGTGAAAGCGGAGCAAAAGAAACCCGGTGGGTTGCTTCACCCATTGGAAGTTCCGCAATGGAAGTAGGATAGTGTCTCGATGGATTTTATTGATGGGTTACCTAGATCGAGGAAGGGTAATATGGGAATTTGGGTTGTGATAGACAGATTTATTAAGAGTGCCCATTTCACACCCGTGAAGAGCAAGAGAACGGCTCCATGGCTAGCTTCAGTTTACCTTCGAGAGATAGCCCGGTTATATGGTGTACCTTCTAGCATAGTGAGCGATCGAGATCCTATCTTCACTAGCGAGTTTTGGAAGAGTTTGCAAGAAGCAGTGGGGGTACATGACGTATTCCATGTGTCACATTTGAGGAAGTGCCTACATGAGACCGCAGAGGTGGTAGAGCCGAGCCTGCTTAGGGAAGTAGAGGTAGAGCGTGATGCGACTATTCGACGAGCTCCTACCCGCATCCTTGGGTTAGAGATTAGGAAGTTGAGAAAATGAGAGGTTCGACTAGCCAAAGTGCCAAAGGGAGAAGATGAGAGTAATGCTACTTGGGAGAAAGAAGCGAAGATGCGTTCATTGTACCCATTTCTTTTTGGAGGGTATGTCTTTTAACTTCTCCTTTATCGTTTGTCTAGTGCTTATCTTATCTTTAGTATGTCCTCTCATTAGTACCTTTGACCTTTAGATAGGGAAAACCTATGGTTGAAACATGTGTTTGAGACATGTAATGTTTGATGGATGCGTGTGGATGCAAGTGGTTGCTCGTGGATGCATATACACACACTCTAGGCACTAGATCGGCTCAATCACTTCATATTGCATATTGCATAAAATTGTGTGTAGGTAGCTATATTAATGGATGTATAATGGTTGCGTTATCATATGGATGATGCATTTTGGTGTATGGTTGTGCACACATATAGAAATAGTATGTGTCGATAGGGATCTTTCACATACATATTGGATGCATGGCACTATCATGGATTGCATTAAGGAGGTCAACTAAATAAGTGGACCGCCTAATTTTGCATTAGATAGGGAACATATACACACACTCTTTGCATATGTTCATAAAGCATTAGAAACTTTAAGGACAATGGATGCCAGTGTTTGATGGTTTGAGTAGATGGTTGTTTGGATGGTAGCATACGTTCTTCTTGACTTAGAGATTTCGGGGACGAAATCCTTTAAGTAGGGGAGAATGTAACACCCCATATGTTGAATAACTTGCTATAATATAAAATAGGGCAGAATTAAATTTAAAAATCTGAATCAGGGGAAACGGGCTATGCCATTGCGTTCGTCTCGGAAAAATACGCGAAATAGAGTCCGAGTTTTCGAAAATCGGAGTCCGTATGACCCAGATATGGCCCGAAGAAGTTTCAGAAAATTTAAAAATAGAAATTTCAAATTTCAGAAGTGGCGGGAAAATTCCCGCCAGACCCAGGCGGTCGACCTGGGGGTCGACTGGGGAGTCGACCTGCCCACCAGGTCGACTGGGGAGTCGACCCTAGTGTCGACCTGGGGGTGGACCTCCCTGGTCGAGCCCAGGTAACCTGGGTGCACCAGCTTGTCTTTTGGGCTGTGTTTTAGTGGCTAGGACATGATCTGACGGCTCTAATCTAATTTAGGGTTAATCTAATGGCCTAAAACACCTAACTACTCTATAAATACACCCTAAGACTACCCTAATTCATACTAAAAATAGATATAATGCCGTCATGCCGTCAAAATGCAACTTGAAGGAGCCTCCATCAATCTAAAGAGGGAGAAGATATCAATGGATTTTATCGATGGACTACCAAGAACCAAGGCAGGAAATAAAGGAATTTGGGTTGTCGTGGATCACATGACCAAAAGCGCAAGGTTTATTCCTGTCAGATCGACTAGGATAGCATCAAAGTTGGCTGAGCTTTATATTAAGTGGAAAGTTTGATTCCATTGTATCCTGAAGGGCATAGTGAGTGATCGAGATCCATTGTTCACGAGTGGATTTTGGAAGAGTTTGCAAGCGACTTTGGGAACCGAGTTGTGTTTGAGTACGTCTTATCATCCCCAAACCGATGGTCAAACTAAGAGGGTTAACCGAGTTTTGGAAGTTCTCTTAACAGCTTGTGTGTTACGGCCTGCCCCGCACCAGCCGACATTCCCCTCGAAATGCGCTGTACCGATGTCCAACTAGCATGGGACGGTCGCCAAAGAAAGGAAAAGAAAGGAGAAGAAAGGAATTTGAAACTATGAACTAACAAGGAACCTGTAGAATGTCTCATAGCGCATGGGATAAATTATAATAATAACATAACTTTGACATAAAACAGGCGAGACAGTGCATAAGCTGAAAACTAAACCATTATAGCAGCGGAAATTCAAAATACAACTTATCATCCAAGCCAACATTATTACAACTTTGAAATACTATTTCTAAAGCAAAAAGAAAGAGGTACACTACTAATGCCCAAAATAGTGACCAACAACAACACGGGGAGATTATATGCGTAAATAGTACGTGTAAGCCTCCTTCTCATCTCCGGACATCTACTCGTGCATATCCACCTGACTCGTCTCTAGTCTGTTCGTTTAGGAGCACCCAGAGTAATAAGAAGAGACATAAAACTCTGGGTCAGACAAAAGTCTGTATGAGCGATAAGTAACAAAACAAAACAATAACAGGTATAATCCAATCATACCTGAAACTGTTCCTACAACCAAAGAGTTAGCACAACAAGATGTACAGTACTCTAAGGTAACACTAACAAGAAGTGTAAATGGGGAGTGTGCATGACGTGGTGATAGCAAACATCGAGCATAGCAATCATCCTCGCATCTCTCACTCAGTGCGTAAAGCATACGAAATCCACCACTCGATCACCCAATCCTTTGCTACCATCACTTTGCTCCATGGAGTCACAACGACCCCATTGCACTGATCCATAGCCATTAATCCGTTTCTTAGTGGTGAACTAAAGTTATGGATATCGATAACCTCTTCGCATACGTCCCGCAGCAAAGTCCAACACATGAAGTTAACTCGTTGGTTCCCATTTGGTTCCTGAGTGATAACTTCCCGTTTGGACTTCCTTTGCATCTCGGGTTTTGGTCTCCTTCAGTCCGGTTCATCACATTCAGTTCGTTAGTCTCCGTTTGTGGTGTGCAATCGATTCTTGGTGCTAAATTCATGGTCAAGCTCTCCGGGTCGTAACCTTGCTTTCCACTCATGACCTTCCATAGGGGTCGGGTCGTGATCCTCCATAGGGGTCGGGTCGTGATCCTCCATAAGGGTCGGGTTGTGATCCTCCATAGGGTCGGGTTGTGATCCTTCATAGGGGTCGGGTCGTGATCCTCCATCGGGGTCGGGTCTTGATCCTCCATAAGGGTCGGGTCGTGATCCTCCATAGGGGTCGGGTCTTGATCCTTCATAGGGGTCGGGTCGTGATCCTCCATGGGGGTCGGATCGTGATCCTTCATAAGGGTCGGGTCGTGATCCTCCATAGGGGTCATGTCGTGATCCTCCATAGGGGTCGGGTCTTGATCCTCCATAGAGGTCGGGTCGTGATCCTCCATAAGGGACGAGTCGTGATCCTCTTTAAGGGTCGGGTCGTGATCCCTACCCACTTCAGGAACCAAATTTTTGTAGTTTTTCCTGTGAGCTAATTTCGCTAAACGACGGCATTTTCGAACATTCTAACTTTTCTATGAAATCACAAAACACTCCAAACAGTCACAACAACATACGGAATCGACCATAAACACCAAAACAACAATTTAACAAGTTAAAATGGAACAAATATACCAAAAATTCATGTTTTCCCTTAACCATGCTTAACCATAACTAATGATAGAATTAGAAAAACATATACAAATTAACCCAAAACTCTAACAGAGGCTTAAAATAATATTTAAGAATTTCTAAACATTTTTCCAGAATTTAATCATGTATAATTTTGTTAATTAACACTAATAACCCTTAATTAGCCGTAACTAGTGAAAAACAATGCAATTCACTCACCTTAGCCATAAATAAAATATCAAATCTAAAAAATCCACTGTTTGGGTCAAATTCTGATGCCTAGCAGCTGCTCTAACTCTGATTTGGTGCTATTTCTCCTTGATTTGATGTAGATTAGCTTAATTCTTTATTAGAGAGCGATTTGGGATGAAATTAGAGGGTGAAGGCAATTGTTAGGGTTTCTAAGAGGTAAATGGAGGCTAGAAAACTGAAATAGAATGGAAGCCTAACTCATTTAAGCCTCCCCATAACCCTAATCTCGAAATGGGTTACGGGCCCATTTGCTAATTACCCTAATCAGCCCACTTAAGCAGTTTTTCACCTTCTAAACCTTATTTTAGCCATATCTCCCAAACGGTTAGTCCGTTTGACAAATGTGACCACTCTACGGAAAGAAAAACCATCATCCGGATCTTCAGGTCAAAACTCCTTACCAATCAAAAGTTATAGGCGAAACAAGATTCGCTAGGGGGGAAACGGTCATTTAAAAATTGGCAAAAATCATGAACATGAGAAATGACCCCAATAGTCGTTCCCCAAAGTTACACGACCATACGACTTCATAAGAAAAAAAAGTAAATATTCTACGATCCTCCGATGCGCAGAATGCAGGTCGTTACGTTCTCCTCCCTTTAAGAAATTTCACCCCCGAAATTCCTTAACTAAAACATACAAAGGATCCTGCATGCCTACCAATCGTTTACAAACAATCAAACATACATAACAACACAACAAGCCTATCCTAGCATGAGGTTTACTAACAAGGGAAATAACTATACCATGATTAGAGTCTTACCAGGCGAAGAGTTCTGGATACAAATTCCTTATGTTCTCCTCTGTTTCCCAAGTGCAACCATTCTCATTCTCGCCCTCACTGGATCTTGACTAGTTTCACAGCCTTCCTTCGAACTTGCTTCGTATCGTACTCGACAATACGAATCGGCCTGCGGTTCCCAACCGTCTCGGGTTCTACCTCGATATCATCTAACTGATCCGGTGAAATAGCCATATCAGGGTCGTGTACGAACTTCCTTAACTGGGAAACATGAAATACATTATGAACTCCCGCCTTCTTGTCAGGTAATCCCACTTTATATGCCGAAATTCCCAACTTGCTTGAGAACTGGGAATGAACCAATCAAATCTTGTGCTAACCTACCTCTCCTACCAATCTGAATCACATTCTTTAACGGAGAGATCTTGACGAACACTAAGTCGTTAACGAGGAATTCCAAATCTCTTCGTCTTTTATCGGCATAACTCTTCTGCGTATCTTGGGCAGTCTTCATTCTCTACCGAATAACCTTGATCTTTTCTGAAGTTTCTCTTATTACTTCTGGTCCAAGCACAAATTCCTCATTGTTTTCCAACCAACATGACAGTGAGTTGCACGATCTTCCGTACAATGCTTCAAATGGAGCCATACCAATATTGGATTGATAATTATTATTATATGCAAACTCAACTAGATGTACATGGTCATCCCATGACCCTCCTAAATCTAAAATGCAGGCTCTCAAAAGGTCCTCTAATACATGATTCACCGTCTTTGTTTGACCATTAGTTTGAGAATGGTATGCGGTACTAAGATGTAATTCTGATCCTAAAGCCTCTTGTAAGCTCTTCCAAAATCCGCTAGTAAATAAGGGATCTTGGTCGCTCACAATATCTTTAGGTACTCCATAAATTCTCACTACCCACTTCATATGCAGTTATGTTAACTTAGTTGTCGTTATATTCGATTTGACAGGTATAAATCTTGCACTCTTGGTAAGTCGATCCAAAATCACCTAAATACTATCATGACCAGATCTAGTCCTTGGTATACCATCGATGAAATCCATTGAGACTTGTTCCCATTTCTATTCGGGAATTTCCAACGGTTGTGACAAACCACTAGGCTTCTTTTGCTCAACTTTAACTAACTGGCAATTCATACTCTTGGAGATAAACTTCCCAACGTCCCTCTTCATCCCTTCCCAGTGATAGGTTTGCGTCATGTCTCAATACATTTTATTACCACCGGGATGTATAGTCAATTTCGAGTAATGACGTTCTCTAAGTACTTCATCTCTCAATCCGTTAACGTAGGGTATAACTAGTCTCCCATTCTTTTGAAGCCATCATTTTCTATCAACTCCATACTTGTTCATCTCCTCACCGTCGATGTCCATTTCTAATTTGGAGATGATTTCCAAAAGGTTAGGATCGTCCCTCTGACTGGAATCAATCCACTCAATCAAAGTCGGTCTAACCGTCAAACTTGCTAACATTTCTAGATCCAATCCATACATGGTCTGAAATCATATCGTACGATATACTCTAGTTGCTTCCATCCCAGAAACATAGCATCTAAACTGTCATGTCTCCTATTCGATGCATAAGCTATCGCACCTAGTCCGGTAGCATAGGCATCCGTGTATGCCGTCATCTCTTCATTCTCTATTGCCATAATCCTACAGGTGATAGTCTACTCAAGGGAACAAAAATAGGAACAAACATACCAACCATAACATCCACCAAACATGTCCTATCTATCAACTGCTAAAGCCATAAATACGTCGATACCTACCTGACTAGTCCAACCAATCCCGAGGCTAACGGAAGCCCCGCCTCCATACATACGTCGATGCATACTTGACTGGTCCAACCAATCCCAAGGCTAATGGAAGCCCCGCCTCCATACAGACTACTGTACGTCCAACGTACGTTTATCCTCCAAGGATAACTAGATCACGTCCAACGGATCCAAGGTAACGGGCATCCCCAGATACCCCTGCTTCGAGTCCGCCTAGAACACTCTAAGTATAGACGATTTCTTGGTACTCTCATCAGAAGAGCTACCCACATACTCTGACCCAGTCTCGAGTATCCATCACTAACAAATCTCAAGTCCAACATGAGTCGTCTCTCTATTCGTTTCATCTCCAAGATATACGAACAACCATTTTTCTTTTATGAGTTCAACTCCAACTTGAATCGCCGTAGCCCTCATTGCATCTCCACGATCAATGAGCACATCTTATCCCCTCGAAGTTCTACCATTCTTGAACCAAAGAGAACATCAACATAGGGTCCTAAACAATCCATTGCCTTGCAGCTTCCTCAATTCCCACTCGAGTCATCTCCTAGCCCTATCGGATCCAACTTGGGGCAGTCTATACCATTGAACAGTCTTATCATGCCACGACTGCACATCACTCCTCGAGTAAGCCGAGATATCATTCAATGGAAATCACAACAACTACTTATATCTCACGCAAACCATCCTAGTCAAACTCGACATTCCCTAAGCACAAGCCCCAAAGGCCTAAACCAATATCAGACAAGTACTCAAGGAACATCACCTCCGTATTTAGACAATCTACATGAGATGATGCTTGCAAAATAACTAAGCAATCACAAGCAAACATACATCCATAACTCAATAAGACCACATTACAACAAATCATGCAAAGACAAGTCAAACCACCTATCGGGTTCATCACAACTAAAGGTCTATCAACTATCTCAGGTCCCAATCACAACTTGTCTACCAGGTCATTAGATATGAAGAAATGGGATGTCTCGCTATCAACAAAACTCGAACAGGAACATCATAAACAGAAAGCATACGTCAAATAACGATGCACTTTCCCTTGTCCACCGCAGTTGAGGCATTCGACAAAGAAGGAACAACATTGATAGCATATGCTTTCACAATCTGCTTCTGTTTAGGAGGTTGTGGACATTTATCCTTGTGATGTCCCACTTGGCCGAAATTGAAGCACTTCCTTTCCCTAGGCTTTTCCTGACAATCTCTAGCATAGTGGCCCTTCTTGCCACTACTAAAGCACTCTTTATCTTTCTTCTCCTTCTTTTTCTAACCACCCTTGGTCTAATCCTGTTTTCTCTTATTCTGAGACTCCTTACCTCAATCGCTTGCTTGCGGCTTTGTTTCCTCTACAGATGCAATAGCAACATCGGCCTTTAACTTAGGGTAAAGACTCTCCAATCTCAATGCTTTCCCCATTATAGACTCGAACGTCTCGTCGATGTGGTTTATCAGGCTTTCCCCTAAGTACTCATCTAAGCCGGTTATGAACTTCTCGTTCTTCTTCTCGGCAGTGTCAATAAGAGATAATCCATACTTCGATAAAGTATCGTACTCAGCAATATATTCCAAGACTGCCCTACCATTCTGCTTAAGCTTCAAAAATTTCCTAAACAATTCAGATTTGTGAGCAGCTAGAATGAACTTTTTAGCTGAAACGAGTCTTAAATTACTGATTCCAAGTAACCTGATCTTCAGGAGTAGCTGCTTTAATAGCATTCCACCAATTCATAGCTCGTCCTTGAAGCTGACGCGATGCTAACTTTCTCTTCATGGCATCATCGATTCCCAAGTCCTCGAAGATGCGCTCACAACTATCCAACCAATCTTGAACATCTGTAGCCGGCTACGTTCCATGGAACGGCTTCCCGCCAAGACTAGTATAATCCTTGTTAAGCTTGGCAAAATCGGCCCTAGGCCCCTGCACTACTGCGCCACCACCGTTTGCAGCATTAGGAGCTGCCCTCTGAACATCCCTAAGCATCTCTCTCATGAAGTCAGTGAATATCGTCCTCATATCAGGTGCATTCCTATTATTGGCTCCTGAACCCATATTCCTCGTATATTGGCTCAATGTTCAATCTGTAAGGAGAAAACGATTAACCATCTCTCCAGTGGTGCCAGTGCAGTGCGACTTCATCCCTAGATATACTAATAGTATATATATATATAGCGTTTGAAAACCAAAATATCACAAATACGCGCTCTCATATACGTGCTATCTCTCCCTGGTGTCTTCCCATAGGTTAACTACGCAACCTAGAGCTCTGATACCAAATGTGACGGCCCGTCCCGCACCAGCCGACATTTCCCTCGAAATGCGTTGTACCAATGTCCAACTAGCATGGGACGGTCGCCAAAGAAAGCAAAAGAAAGGAGAAGAAAGGAATTTCAAACTATGAACTAACAAGGAACCTATAGGATGTCTCACACCGCATGGGATAAAATATAATAATAACATAACTTTAACATAAAACAGGCGAGACAGCGCATAAGCTGAAAACTAAACCATCGTAGCAGCGGAAATTCAAAATACAGCTTATCATCCAAGCCAACATTGTTACAACTTTGAAATACTCTCTCTAAAGCAAAAAGAAAGAGGTACACTACTAATGCCCAAAGTAGTGACCAACAACAACACAGGGAGATTATATGTGTAAATAGTACGTGTAAGCCTCCTGCTTGTTTCCGGACATCTACTTGTGCATATCCACCTGACCTGTCTCTAGTCTGCTCGTTTAGGAGCACCTAGAGTGATAAGAAGAGACATAAAACTCTGGGTCAGATAAAAGTCTGATATGAGCGATAAGCAACAAAACAAAACAATAATAGGTATAATCCAATCATACCTGATTCTGTTCCTGCAACCAAAGAGTTAGCACAACAAGATGTACAATACTCTAAGGTAACACTAACATAAAGTGTAAATGGGGGGTGTGCATGATATGGTGATAGCAAACATCGAACATAGCAATCATCCTCACATCTCTTACTCAGTGCGTAAAGCATACGATATCCATAACTCGATCACCCAATCCTTTGCTACCATCACTTTGCTCCATGGAGTCACAATGACCCCATTGCAATGATCCATAGCAACTAATTCGTCTGTCAGTGGTGAACTAAAGTTATGGACATCAATAACCCCTTTGCACACGTCCCGCAGCGAAGTCCAACCCATGAAGTTAACTCGTTGGTTCCCATCTGGATCTTGAGTGATAACTTCCCATTTGGACTTCCTTTGCATCTCGGGTTTTGGTCTCCTTCAGTCTGGTTCATCATATTCAGTTCGTTAGTCTCCGTTTGTGGTGTGCAATCGATTCTTGGTGCAAAATTCATAGTCAAGCTCTTCGGGTCGTGAACTTGCTTTCCACTCGTGACCTTCCATCCTCCATAGGGGCCGGGTCGTGATCCTCCATAGGGGTCGGGTTGTGATCCTCCATAGGGGTCGGGTCTTCGTCCTCCATAGGGGTCGGGTCGTGATCCTTCATACGGGTCGGGTCGTGATCCTCCATAAGGGTCGGGTCGTTATCCTCCGTAGGGGTCAGGTCGTTATCCTCCATAGGGGTCGGGCCTTAATCCTCCATAGGGGTCGGGTCATGATCCTCCATAAGGATCGGGTCATGGTCCTCTATAAGGGTCGGGTCGTGATCCCTACCCCCTTCAAGAACCGAATTTCTGTAGTTTTTCCTAAGAGCTAATTTCGCCAAACGACGGCGTTTTCGACCTAACTTTTTTATGAAAGCACAAAACACTCCAAACAGTCATAGCAACATATGGAATCGACCATAAACACCAAAACAACAATTTAACAAGTTAAAATGGATCAAACATACCCAAAACTCATGTTTTCCCTTAACGATGCTTAGCTATAACTAATGAGAGAATTAGCAAAAGATATACAAATTAACCCAAAACTCTAACAGAGGATTAAAATAATATTTAAGAATTTCTAAACATTTTTCCAGAATTTAATCATGTATAATTTTTTTAATTAACACTAATCACCCTTAATTAGCCGTAATTAGTGAAAATCAATGCAATTCACGCACCTTAGCCACAAATAAAATATCAAATCTGAAAACTCCACTGTTTGGGTCAAATTCTAATGCCTAGCAGCAACTCTAACTCTGATTTGGTGCTGTTTCTCCTTGATTTGACGTAGATTAGCTTAATCCTTGATTAGAGAGCGATTTAGGATGAAATTAGAAGGTCGAGGCAATTGTTAGGGTTTCTAAGAGGTAAATGGCGGCTAGAAAACTGAAATAGAATGAAAGCCTAACTCATTTCAGCATCCCTATTACCCTAATCTCGAAATGGGTTACGGGCCCATTTGTTAATTACCCTAATCAGCCCACTTAAGCAGTTTTTCACCTTCTAAACCTTAATTCAGTCATATCTCACAAATGGTAAGTCCGTTTGACAAATGTGACCAATCTATCGAAAGGTAAACCATCATCCAGATCCAATGGAAGTGGTTTCAGGTCAAAACTCCTTACCAATCAAAATTTATATGCAAAACAAGATTCGCTAGGGGCAAAACGGTCATTTAAAAATCGGCAAAAATCATGAACATGGGAAATGACCCCAATAGTCGTTCCTTAAAGTTACACGACCATACGACTTCATAAGAAAAAGAAGTAAATATTCTATGATCCTCCGATGCGTAGAATGTGGTCATTACATTGTGTGTTGCATTTTGGGGGATCATGGAAAGACCATCTGCATTTTGTTGAGTTTGCATACAACAATAGCTACCAGTCGAGCATTGGGATGACACCATACGAGGCGTTGTATGGTAGATCGTGTAATTCTCCGGCATGTTGGTTGGAAACTGGAGATAAGTTAGAGCTTGGGCCTAAGATGATAAGAATAACCTCGGATTGTATCGAGATCATTCGACAACGAATGAAGCCAGCACAAGATCGTCAAAAGAGTTACGCCAGCAAGCGTCGTAAGGATTTGGAATTCGACATTGGCGATATGGTTTTCGTGAAGATTTCACCGTTGAAGAATGTTGTTCAGTTCGGAAGCAAAGGAAATTTATCTCCTAAGTTTGTTGGACCGTTTCCGATAGTCGAGCGAATTGGAAAGCTCGCGTGTAGGTTGGATTTACCTGAGAAGATGTCGGGCGTACACAATGTTTTCCATGTGTCGTTTCTACGGAACTGTGTGCATGATTCGAATGTGGTGGTATCTCCTGAACAATACGAAATCCTAGAAATCGAGATCGTAGTTACAAGACCTCGTACGACGCTTTGCGTTGGGGGAACGACATGACACAACTTAGCAGAAAGGCGGTTAAGCAAGTTGGTGCAGTGGAGTCAGGATGATGACGATTGTACATGGGAGATGGAAGAGAGTATGAAGGCGACCCATCCGGAACTCTTCGTCGGTATGACCCATTAAAATCGCATCATCTTACATCATCACAACTTATGCTATCATTATAAGAATTCCACGTGCTAGGATAAGGCTATGGATGCATGGCTTGATGGATGCTAGTTTGGGTGATAAATTGGTTGCCCATAGATGATAATCATGCGGAATTGTTGTGGTTTCTTGTGTTTGTTTGATATTTCGGGGACGAAATTCCTATGGGGGAAGAATGTAACAACCCTTGTTTTACGTATCGGAGTATCATAAAATATTTTTATTTAATTCTCTGAGGGTTGGATCATTCTCACATTTTGATATGTTGGTTATGGGGATGTAGGACATGTCCATGATTTTTACCAATTTTGTTTATGACCATTTTTCCCCTGTAAGTTTTGTACAGGGAATACTTTTGACTGGGATCGAGTCAGGTGCTGAGATTGATTTCATTCGAAAGGAAATGGTGTTACCAATTCTGTAGAGTGGTCAATTAAAGATTCTGTTTAGCAGTTTGGAAGGAATTGTTGTTTTAGTGCTGCACAATTTCTGTTCTGGTTTTATAAGCCATTGATGAGCTAATTTAATGTGACCTATTAGTAGCCTTGTTAGAGGCTATAAATAGTGGAGTAGAGGCATGGAGAATAATTTAGTTTCTTCATTCTCTCATTTGGTTGAGCTCGTGATCCTCCTTAATTAATCAAATACACCTTTCCTCCATTAAAATTCTAGATCTATGCGAGAAGATTGAAGATCTACATCAAACAAAGCTAGATCTACATCGAGTAAAGAAAGGTTATATCAAATTGAGAGGTTTGAAGCATATTCTTCGTTTTCGGATTGGGAGTTTAGTGATTTCATGTTAATTCAAAGAATTGGTGAGTGATAAGCATCTCTCACACGGATTCAATCAAGTACATGTGTTGTTTGATCTTATTTTAATCATTTTAAGTTGTTTTCACCAAGATCTACAT
Organism: Allium sativum; assembly: GCA_030737875.1. Classification (NCBI taxonomy): domain Eukaryota; kingdom Viridiplantae; phylum Streptophyta; class Magnoliopsida; order Asparagales; family Amaryllidaceae; genus Allium; species Allium sativum. The sequence goes on along the minus strand of CM060912.1, from coordinate 876,978,093 downwards.
CATGATAAGTATATTTTCATTCAAATCACCATAAGATCTAATTTAGCAACTTAAATCAGCATTCTTATATTAATCATATGTTTATGCAAGTTAGATCCATTTTTTGTTTGTGCATTGATTTATCATGATTTGGTGAAATCTATATGGTTATTGATGAATAATTTTCATTTTGATGTTGTTGATGATTTTATAAAATGTTTATGACTGAATTAGATGATTTGGAATGAGTTGTTTGCATTGATGTTGTCATTTGGCGACGATTTGGTCAAGCTTGGAGTTAGATTGATCAGATCTAGAGTTGGGTCATTTTCGGTCAGATCGTTGGCTTATGCTCCAAGAAATGAAGCTCAGGTCGTTCATCGTCAGGTCATTGGACTTGGTTGACATGGTTCATTGATGCTTAAAAAAGACAGGTCGTAGGAACTCTGGGTCGCTGGAACTCCGGGTCGTTGGAACCGGATAAAATAGAAGAACATGTACTAGGTTGTGGATCTCCGGGTCGTGGAACAGTTGAGTCGTGGCTCGATGGGTCAGCCGAAGCCATGGGAAGGAAAGGTGAGGCCAATCAGTCAGGGATGAACTGATAGAGCGACCTAGTAGGGTCGGGTCGTTGGGATGGGAGGACGTCCGATGGGGTCAGGTCGTTAATCGTATGAAACGACCTGGGATTGCTACAACGCTATGGAAACGCAGTGGAAAGGAATTGAAACGCTATGATTGATAAAGTGCATCAAGATGGGCTAAAAATACACATGTTGAACTGCAACGTTTTGGAAACGCTATGGAATGTTATTAACAGCAAAGATGAAACATTTTGGATCGAATATCAACCAGATATTGATTTTATTTTGGTTCGGTGATGAGTGTGACTTCGAAGCAAATTCAAGTTTGAATGTTCGAAGTGTTGTAATGTGTTCGTTGATCGCCATAATACAATGAATGTGAAGACGACTCAAGGTAGTGAGTTCGTGGATAATGGTTGCTCGAGAAGTGGCTTGATCTTATGAATAGTCATTAGGTTGGATAGCCAGATATATTGAAGGCCGAAGAATTATCGTTATCGTAGGTTCTAGCAGGCTCAAAGCAGGGGTATAATGGGACGCCCAAAAGACTAGAGGTGGCTGGTCGAGTAACCTGGGCAGCTCAACGGGCCTAGATATGTTTCAAACTGGGGTTTACCATTAGCCCTTGACAGACGACAAGGTGTAGAGTCGGTCATACGATTAACGATGGCTTGGATGATGATTGTTTTGCTTGTATCATCTTATGTTGATTATTTAAAGTCGAAGGAGATATCTCTTGGGTGCTTGTTTGATATTGGTTTAGGCCTTCGGGAATTGTGCTTGGGAGATGTCGATTAAAATGGCATATGCTTGATAACATGATTGCCATGAATGTATTGCTGTTTCAAATTGTTTGTTGTAAAGGCTATCACTGTCGGATGTAGGGAAGACGGGTGTGAGTTCTTCTCTGTTGGTGTTGGTAGATTAGTTGATTAATCTACCTATTTTCATATACTTTATTGATGATGTTAGATAGTTGTTTTATCGTTCACTATGACTGTTGTCTGACTTAAGGTTTTTTGTCTCCTTCTTATTACCTTGGGTTGTTCACCCAGCTGTGGATAGGTAGACTAAGTAGTAGGTGACAGGTGATGGATCTTGATGAGGACGATGCTGCTGAGCGATGACGAGTAGGAGGCTGATGTGTTATTTTCTACTATCTAATATTTGTTGTTTTCGTTGTTTGATGTATTATCTGAGTGTTTGTAGTAAGACTTATTGTACAGACTCTTATAGTGTTATCCAAGGTTGTATGGATATTCTCATGATGATATGGAAAAGTTTAAGATTCTGCTCAATTTTGCTTCACTATTATTGCATGTTGTATATTTTTTATTATATTTTATCCTTGTGCCATGAGTTATATGACAGGTTCCGCTTATATTATCCTACCATGGTGATCGTCCACGGCTTCCTGACACATATTTCATTATATTATTTTCCCTTGTTAGGTGCAGGTGTTGTGGGCGGCTGTCACAAAATACCTACTTCCTCATACTTCAAAAGAGTTGGCATTTGCATGATTTGAGAGATCTACAAGGACCTTGGACGTCATTAATGGCTACCAAGGACTTGAGGAAGAAGAAGAACATATATTTTCTCCCAAGACTTTACATATGCAGAATATAACTCTCGAAAATTTAGCCAAATTTTATGCATAAATGTTATGATGATGTTCACCCCTTGTAATCCTCAATAGCCAATAAAAATCTGTAAACGCTTCAAAGTGGATGCAGGTTCAATACGAACCGAACCACTATAATTATTTGTGTTCTTTGCTTACTGCACTTTTATTTTCCGTATGCGAAACATTATTCTCGTGTAATCGAGAATCCTTGGGTGTGATGACAATTTTATCCATCAACACTTTGGTGCTTTCATTGAGATCTTTACTTGCTTCTTTCCCTCTGATATCCATCCTGACTTTGAAGTGCTACTCAGGCTTTCTCAACCCACCCTTCAAGTCTGCTTACGATGGCTAAAAAGGAAAGGATCCAATGGTCGGAACTTCCATTACGGATGACACTGGTACTTCTCATCAACCCCTAAACTCGAAAAACCTGATTGACATGGAATTGTTCACGCTTATGATCCTAACGCACCGGCTACACAAGTTCAGCTCTTCGAGCTCAATAAGAAATTGGAAGACAAAACTCGCGAGCTCAACTACACGTTGAAGACAAACATTGAGCTGATGCAGCGACTCCAAGATAGTCAACGCCACATCACTCGTCTTCAACTTAACCGGAACAATGCTCATCCTTTACTCAATGCTTCAGAGAGTTCTTCTCCCGACACTCACTGTGGGGGTCGAAGCTAAAAGTGGAGGACCAATGCTAATACCGCGGCTAATGCCAATATTAATGCTAATGTCAATGGAAACGACAATGAAATAGTAATGGGACTACCGTGATTTTCAGTTATAGAATGCTTCAACATAACCTTCTTGGTTGGTTATTAAGAATGAACCAGGTCCTGCTAATCGACACCCCTCCCCGAGGATGATAGAACCGAACTGTTGCCGCTTTGAACTTGCCGCATACGCATCCAGCAACCCAACTGGCCCAAGTTCAAACTGATAAAGCTCGGCAGGCTCAGGCCCAGCCTCATCAACCTTACCAGAATCAAATAGACGGGGTTGATGGCATAGATAAAGATTGTCCTGACATTCATCCCCGAAGACGTCCATGGCTCCGAGCCCTTGAGTTGAACAACGATCGTTGGATTCTAACGGAGGTTTATCTTGCGTTTCTTACTGACATGATCTAAAGGATCATGAGAGAGATGCGAGGAAACGCCACCAACATTTGGGAAACCAATTTGAGGTGTAACCCCTTTACGTGGGTCGTCCACGAAGCAGAATGGCCTCGACGTTTCGATATGCCCCCACTAATGGTTTACGTAGGAAAGATAGATCCTAGCAACTTCCCAAACCGTTATGAATGGCATATGGACTCCAATCGAGCCACCGACACCATCAAATGCAAGTGCTTCTTAGTTTTCTTAGAAGATACAACTCTGCTTTTGTTTACTCGGCTTCCAGATCGATCCATCTCTACCTTCGACCAACTTGCTTTCGAACTAGTGAAGCAGTTCATAATGCACGTTATAAGGCTAAAGGACACTCTTACTCTATCAAACCTCTACCAAGGCATGGGGGAGTCTCTTAAAAGATATCTTGAACGCTACAACGCTGCCCTTGTCGAGGTTGACAATCTAAGCCACACACAATATTAGTCCAACTTGCTAAGGGCATCTTGTCCAGCTTCGAATTTGGGGCATGGATCGACATAAAGCAACCCAAGACCTTGGAAGCTTTCTATGAGAAGGCCAATCAGTTTCTTTTCTAGGAGGAAGCACGATGAAACAGGGCGTGTAACACCTCGCACTTTTCCGAGCTCGAATTTGGACAAAAATTGAAACTCAAACCCATACAAGTACAGAGAGTATAAATCTTATACATGCAGTTAATGAGCATGAGCATAATCAGAGTATAATAAAACTAACTCACAGCGGAAATGAAATAAGATAACAAATACCGACCAAGGCGACTAACTTTAAGGCATATCACTACATCGATATCGAGCAGGAGAGAACGAGAACCAAAAACCAAAATTGAACACTTGTTAAGACCTATTTTTACCGAGATAAACCTGAGAGTTGTTATGAAGAGGGGGTCGAACAACAAGTCCTGATGAGTAGGAAATGTATAACACTATCTGCGATGCACAAATGTACTCCATTTGGTCAAAACCAAAACATATGTCTAACAAGGCAAGTAATTCTAACCTAGCCTTATAGATATTTACATACGATGACTAACCACAGAACCCAAGGTAATAATCTGTACCTAGCGGTATCGTAATACTAAGATAGATCATTTACGAATAAGTATGAAGCCTTTTAACCACTATTAACTTAATCAAGAGGCAGGCAACTGACTTCAAACTATCACACGAGGAGGATACCTATTTATATATAGCCATTTAAGACCTAGCTCCCTATGTAAGGTAAAGGAGGACACTTACAATCACTTGATACCCAAGACGAACCGTAGTGGTCACTTGGTACCTTATACAGTGGTTAATTCTACCATAATATAAATTAGAGGACATTAGCTACTAAGTCGGACTAATCTAAGGACTCCGTTATTCATGCATATAACTATGCCCCGCATAAGAAGAGAGATAGTAAGCATCCGCTTATTACCTACAGGATAACGACGTTTCGCCATTTATGACCTTCCCCCGACGGACCCCGAGTCACTATCTAGCTGGCCTTATTGGATAATTCCCTTTAATCACTTAATACTTTCCGTAGGATAAGCAGACCTTTGGTACCTCCGGAGCGGTCATTTAATACCTATTCTGAAGGCGGACCTGTAGCCCAATAACCTAATACCTAGAGGAAGCGGACTAACGTGGGAATTACCAAGTTCATACCCAATAGTCATTTAATACTTATTGATTATGGGGAGGTGAGCTACGCGATCACTTAATACCCTTTTAAGGGTGGATCTAACTACTTACTACCTCTATCCTGAAGTAGGCTTATAGGTTATTTCCTTTCTAAGGTTTCCTCGTTTGGGATGGGAGGCGGTTCCTATAATCATTAATACCTCACATTTGAGATAGACCTTATTTTAGGAAATAATCCTCCCCACGTAATTAACTATCGTCATGGATTCTTATGGTTAATGAAATCTCACATCAGTTGTATGTATACCCAACCGTTGGAAAGTGCAGACTTCTGTTAGATAAGGTAACCGACCTTGCATCATTAATAATCTACTAAATCCACTCTTGATTCTTAATTATATTAATTCTATATTGACTAGAATTAGATAACGAAAACTTATAATTTCCTATCCTAAGATGTTTATTTATCAATTTCCTTATTGGACTTAATATTTACTACAACAATCACAACCCATCAATCCCCATTTAGTTTCCCTTTACTGTTATTAATTATAATTCCTGCCATTTATGACTCTAACGATCATATTTTCCTAAGGCATTAATTAACCCATAAATGCCATTTATTTCCACTAATTAGAATTAATGTCGTTTTATGAACCTAACGATTATATTTCCTAAGGCTTGAATTTTCTTTTTACATCGGTCTCATTTAATTCTATTTTATATATTGTAACTCCATTTATTACTACATGCTCAATCCCTCTTATTTATTATTTATGTATTCATACATATAAATTTATTACTTATTGGATTCCCTAATTGGAGTTACAATTCCTAACACAATTTAAATTAGAACCATTTGGTATGTTCATCCTATTAAATTCACTTCCCCAATCAAAGATGATTACAACATTCCTTATTTTATTTATGACCTTACTTATACCAAATCAAATTCATTTATTGCTACAATAGTCATAATACTTATTTCCATTAATTATGGATTATATTTCCATATACATTTCCACATAACCATTTATTGTAATAGCGTTGTTTACGTAGATTCAGACTGATATGAATATATATATATATATATAATTTAAGCGCATTAACGTAGTTACTATATTTTGTTTTATTATCATGACCATTTATGTTTTGGCCTAAATTAACGACAGAACAAACCTTTTTATGTTTGTTATTGTTTACGACTTAAAATCTTATAAAAATGTTAATAAACATCTGTAAAATTGCCTAAAATAGTTAAAAAGAGGATATGAACATATTTCAAATCACAAGAAGTACGAAATATATGTTTTTGGAATGTTGTTGTAAACTATATGCGTAATTTACACATCCCTTCCTAATTGTTTTGTATATATTCCTTGCTGATTTGAAACAATGCCCATTTTGTTAAAAAGAACAAAAAGGGCATATCTTCAATAACGAAGTAAAACCCCAACAACATCAAATATAAACAGGAAAAATCTTTTAATCTAAATTTACATAAACCACAAATTAACAATACATCTAAGAATTTGGAATAAAACTACAAATTTGACAATGGTATTGGGACTGATTTCTATATCCAAGGTGTATACAATAACCACAAACAATTCAATAAAAAAATATAGGTAATATAATTTAGTTAATCAAAAAGGCCTACAAACTCAATATTCAAACCACAACCTATTATTTCAAATATGACAAAAACAGTAAACAAATATGATAAACTTTTAGGCATACAACTTAGACCTATTACAAACGAACTAAATAAGTTATTATAAACGATGCATATAATTTCCCCACTCACGTGAAAGCTATCCAAACTTGAATCTAAATAAATCTTTAGGCCTACAATTCCCAAAATTTTACAGATCTATAATTATTCTAAAAAGGGGATTCTTTCAAATTTGTAGATTTGCAAGAAAATAGGAAAGCAGGAAGAAAGTCTATCGTAGTGCCATCTCCTTTACACATAAATCTGATTCTAATCTTGTTCAATCTATGTTTGTTTTGATTATATATATTTAGATTTGATTTAGAAGGGGTTTGGAAGAAGTGGAAAATGACAAAGTTTCGTTGCTGCCTTCAGAATTGTGTGCAAAAGGATGAGGACCATGGGGTCTGACCCTTTATTTATCGGGATTAGAATGGCCATCGACCATTGGATTGATCCGTCCATATATTTATATAATTTATAGAACAGAACCCTAGCCACCACAACACCAGGTACGACCCAGGTCAGACCAGCGGTCAACCGCTTGGGTCGACCTGGCTGTGGTATAGGTGTGAGTTAAGGTAACTAATTATTACCTTATATATTTTATTTTATCTTATTTATTTTCCATTCGTTTTCGTATTTCATCCGTAACTTTTTCATATGGACTTTTTCGTGAAATTCCAAACATAAAAGTTGACCATAATTCCGCCATGAACGCAACGGTGTAGGTTTCATGGTCAAATTCCATCATTTGCGCAAATTCCATTTTCAGAGCCTAATTAGATAACTAAATTAACTACCGCTTGGTACCCAAATCCATAGAGCCTGTTGCGGATCGATGGATCCATGACAGCCTCAAAAATGATATCCTTCTTGTCAGCAGTCAAGTCATCTCGTCCAATGTCCTCGAGGAGTTGTGCCCGTGCTTGCTAAAACTTTTGCCGTTATACAAAATACAGTTGAATTTAGATAACATTATTTTAATTAACTTATAACTTTTAGTTAATTATGTTATATTTTCATATGCGGTATTTTCTTTCTCATCATGGTCCCAGGAGTATGAAACTGCGGCTAATCGTCGGTCTGACTCATCACATGAGTATGCTGAAAACATTCCAATAAGATATAGGAGCACCGCGCTGTCTCTCCTGGAATATGCATATAAAAATATATATTATATATTTTTATAATATCTACCTTTTAACAACTTAGAAGTTAAAATCTTTAACTGTTTATCTTAACTAATAATTATACCAAGTTCTTGCGGTGATGCTGGAATGACTTGGAACCACCGCGATGTGTGACCGGGTTCTTGCTCCTACTTGCCAAATATCTCTGTGACTCCCTCTGTAAACATAAGTTGAAAAAAATATTTTATAATTCTAATTTATATATTAATTGGGAAGCATAATTTAAATTAAACATGTCGTAAATTTACCAAAAACTCCGCATTGCCCCACCAGTGGACAACACTACAACCAAAAAGCCTTTTTACAACCGACAATTCCCATTGTAATATGTTGCCCATTGTAATATGGCTTTCACAACGGTCATTGCGGTCGTTGTATTAGGCCTCATTGTAATAAGTCAGTATTTTACAATGGGCATTTTCCATTATAATATGTCTTAGCCACAAAAGACATTAACCATTGCAATAGACACTAATACAACTATTTTTGCTCGTTGTTAAAATGATACAAAATAACATAAAAAAACCATTCATGCAACATATACACAAATCATACTCGCAATTGTTAAAAACCAATACAAATTATATATTTATAAGTCGCATATTCGATTCTTTTTATATGTATTCTTTCACATTTACAAGAAATAATAAAGAACATACTCCATGATAAATAATATTAACAACTTTTGCTTGTCCACTAGGCCAAATCCTCGTCTTTGCTAGCTTTTGATCTTTTTTCAACTTTTTTCTGTTAAAGTCTGCATAACTAAGAACAAAAAATTACAAAATAATATTGCAGCCATCTAAAAATTAAAACCAAAAACCCAAAGGGAGCGTATAAGGTAATAATTATAAAAAGGTTATAGAAAGTACCTTCAAGGGGTTTAAAGAACTACGCAACAATGATTCAAATTTCAAAACACATACCACACACACACACAAAAGCATAGAAACACGCAAACACATATGCACTGACGGTGGTTTAGGGATTCCCCTTTATATTGACTTGGGTTGTTAATGCCAACAAGTGACTACGCCTCCTTGTTCTGAAATTGATCCTTCTTTATGAATAATACATTAAAAAAAACATGTACGATCAGATAATGCACTAAATAAACTTGTACAAGCTTTGTATATCCCATTGGATTATAAAAGGTAAACCAAACTGAATCATGCAGTGTAGCCCTTAATCCATAGTCTTCACCTATGAGCTCATGGGGTGCGAGCATTCATTAGCCTGAGTGGAATAAATGAATTAAACCAAATATGTTTGCTTAAATCAATTTAATTTGGTTTATTTTGTTGAGTTTAGTTCTATTTCAATATTTGTTTTGGCTTGCTGTCATTTTGGTTTTCATTTTCTTGACATGAAATTAAACCAAATATAAAACTCATTTTATTTCTTAACATCTTAAATATCAGCATCCATTTTATTATTTGTATTATTGTCCTAACATACTATTTATAACAAATAACATCCATAGACTCACCAAACTGACAGGAATAAACCTGCACAATATGGAATGTATAACATATTCATGTGCTTTATGAATGTACGTATAAAGCTATATACTAGTACAAGTAAGCAAAAGAACCATGTGTAGTAATGGGAAGACAAAATTGTAGTACAACAACATGGTTCAAACATGTAACAACAAGATTCATCACTCAATGACATACATCTTGCAATCAATATTCATACCGTGACACTAAATAAACTACATGAACCTGACAAATTTAACAGTTACCCGGGAAAACCTAATGGCATATGCAATTCGATTCAAACCCACTTCCTAGAAATATATTCCATCTTTAAACAAAAGCTCAAAAAAAGACAATCTCCTTCTCACAAGCACACCTTACAAATTATGTATGAGCATTCAAGTATATCATGGGTGCACATTTCCAATAATAGTACAAACAAAAGCACCATAACATAGAGAAAGATTTTAGCACAAATAAAGAGGCCTATATCCAAATGTATAAAAAAGAATTGGGACAAAACATGTGAAATGAGTCCTCCTATAGCAACAACCTAAACACACTTGCATGCAGAGAAGCAAAAACGATAAAGTGCACATCCATTATTCGAGACAATCATTATATAGGCAATAGATGTGCTAGAAATATTAGCTAGGTAATAATGAAGCAGATCCAGAAAAACTAAGAGATTCCATAAAAAAAACTTCAAATGATTCAATATGTTTCAACACTAGGAAAAAGGGAAGGCAAATTCCTATTATCCCCAGAAAACGCATATCATTCGAAAAACCAATAGCCTAAATACTATCAGAAGGAATAACGTATAGCGTTTGTCTCTACAATAGATAGCCCAACTTCAAACTAACGGGTTTTAGGAAAAAATATATAATAAGATTTAAATTAAAAAATTTAAATCACAATGGGTCAGGAAGTAAGCACGTTAAGCCAACATGATTTTCAAAATCAGTTTAAAGTACTAAATGGTATTGATAAATGAAAGTGGATGCTAAAACTAAATCAAAGATGTCATTTACTCGAGGCTTATGCAACTCAAATACACATACGGTAGCAAGCTTTTTACGAGTGCATACACACACCAGGTTTAAAGTCAAAACAAGAACGAAATGTAGAAAAATCATCTAGGGTGGCTAACTGTCATAACTTGGCCAAATACAACTCAAATACGCATGAATAGGTGACATTAAGAGTCAGACGTAAACAAGGGCAGACATATTTTCAACATGTGAATGCTACAAAACAGGGAGAACATAAGTTTAGCTAAAACACAAATAACAACTTACACGACAATTTCCTCTGTAATCCATCTTCAACACTTCTCTAATCTTCAACACTTTCCTATGCATCACATACGCAACCAGCAACCTGCACACAACTCTATTACCTACCCGAACTCAAAATTCCATTACCTCACAACCTGCTACTTCATCTACTTCCACCAAATCACTACACGACCTTGAACAAACATCTCCCCTAAAACCACTCTCCATCAACCTCGATTTCAAATAGCAGTCGCAACCTCCTTCACTAACCAATACCGCAAGCACCATAACAACAACCTCCTAACTTCACCATGACAATTCCAAAATCCCCACTCAAGTCCACATCAGAAAATCCAAATCTAAATCATAGTTTCGATCGAAAAATCACGATTAATTGAAACCCTCTGAACTACCCACGCAATCCAAGAGTCATCACTTGTAACACCCCGTAATTCTAACAAAACAATATTGATAAACTGAGGAATACCTAATTAAATATTTGGAATTATGTAAAATGGACTGCGCCATTGCGTTCGTCTCGAAATTCTGCTTGAGATAGACACCAAGTTTGCATAAAATGGACATCGTATGAGAAAGTTATTAAGGTTAGATGTTTGTATATGCATAAGAGAAATATATGTAACAAACCAAAATTAGAATTCAAAATAAATAAATAAATCAGAAGCAAGAAATAAGGGGGAAATCTGCACGTTAGGGGTTGACCTTCTCCTAGGGGTGTCGACCCATGGGTCGACCTCCACACAGAGGTGTCGACACTCATGTCAACTCCCCTCCCCACAGATCTGGGCAGAATCCAGTTCCTGAACGTAGACTCGTTTCTTGACTAGATTCATTGACCCTAGGCTATAAATAAGACCTCATACTCATTATTTTCATTCACCAAAAACAATGGAGACAACGAGGTGCTTCCCCAACTCAGTTTGATCTAGCCTATTCTTCTGTCAACAACAAGTTGTACGTATTCAAAGATCTGTGTTGCAACAACTACAATCAAATCTCTGTTCTTTAGATCCAATCATAGTGAATTTATGTTATTTTTAGATAAAAACACCTAAAATGTAATCTTGACATGTTTATTAGTTTGGATCTAAGCCTATGCCTATTAGAAATCTGAATCACAACAGATCTACCTTTACTTGTGTATCAAATTTACCGTTTAGATCTCATATGTCTATTCATGATATCCCTATCATGTTAGTTTACTTAATCATGTCGCTATATTCCTATTATGTTAGTTTGCCTAATCATGTCACTATGTGCCTAATCTGTTAGTATGACCAGTTCTATTATCTTACGCCAGTTTTATGCCTATCCTTGTTCTCTTCTCTCCCGCTTTCCCTTTTTGTTTTATAGTCAGGCTACCTTCGAGCCGAGGCCTATCACTGAAATACACGAGCGCACGAATTTAAGTGATTGGGAATGATTACTTTGGGGCATAATTCATATTGTAAAACATGATTGGGAATTTTTGGTCATAATTTATACCTTGAGCCAAAACTTGAGATTTGGGGGCATAATCTATATCTTGATCTAAACCTTAATCCGGGGCATAACTAGTATCGTAGATCGGACGAGGATTCGGGGCATAATAAACATGAAAATTGGTTAGTAATGAAAATGCCTAAATTCATAGTAATTAGAAATTGTAACTGTGCTTAGACATGAGGTTTGATTACACTTGTGGTAGAAGTCTGCCTGTAACACCCTATAATTTTATAACACGTTAAAATGATAAACTAAGGAATACTTAATTAAACATTAAGAATTAAGTAAATCAGACTGCACCGTTGTGTTCATCTCATAATTCAGCCTAAGATAGACACCAAATTTGTGTAAAAAAGACATCATATGAAGTTATTAAGCCTAGAAGTTTGTATACGCGTAAGAGAATTATATATGTACAAAACCATTCAAAATAATTCAAAATCAGAAGACGAGGGTTTGGTGGGAGTTCGGACCATTAGGGGTTGACCCCTCCTAAAGGGTGTCGACCCATGGGTCGACACCATAACAAGGGTGTCGACACCCATGTCGACCCCCCAGATCTGGGCAGAATTCAGTTTCTGAACGTGCACCCGTTTCTTGACTAGATTCGTTAACCCTAGGCTATAAATAAGACCTCATTCTCATTGTTTTCATTCACCAAAAATAATGGAGACAACGAGGTCCTGCCCCATCTTAGTTTGATCTAGCCTATTTTTCTTCAGTAGCAAGTTATTCGTATTCAAAGATCTGTGCTACAACATCTGCAATCAAATTCTCTGTCCTTTAGATCCAATCACAGCGAGTCTATGTTATTTTTAGATATAAACACCTAAAATGTAATCTTGACATGCCTATAAGTTTGGATCTAAGCCTACGCCTGTTAGTAATCTGAATCATAATAGATCTGTCATCATTTGTATACCTAATTCACTGCTTAGATCTCAGTATGCCTGTTTATGATATCCCCATTTTGTCAGTTTGCCTAATCATGACACCTTATGACTATCATGTTAGTCTGTCTAATCAAGTCACCTTATGCCTATCATGTTAGTTTGTCTAATTATGTCACCTTATGCCTATTATGTTAGTTTTTCTAATTATGTCATCTTATGCCTGTTTTATTTACTATGCCTATTCTTGTTCTCTTCTCTCCCTCTTTCCATTTTTGTTTTTGTAGCCTGGCAACCTTCGAGCCTAGGCCTATCACTGAAACACACGAACGCACAAAATTGGGAACGATTGGGGATTATAAATTTGGGGCATAATTCATATTGTAAAACATGATTGGGAATTTTGGGCATAATTTGTACCTTGAGCCAAAACTTGAGATTTGGGGAAATAATCTATATCTTGATCTAAACCTTAATCGGGGAATAATTTGTATCGTAGATTGGATGGAGATTTGGGGAATAATAAACATGAAAAATTGGTTAACAATGAAAATGCCTAGATTTACAGTAATTAAAAACGGACACCGCGCTTAGACACGAGGTTAGATTACACTTGTGGTAGAAGACTGCCTGGAATCGCCCGACATATCCAGCATCCACAAGTGGTAAATCTAATGTGTGGGGTCTAAGTGCATAAACACGTAACATGCTAAGACACGAGGTTAAGTCCGACTTGTGGAAGAAGTATGCCCGGACCCAACATGCATATCCAACATCCACAAGTGGCAGACTTAATATGGGAGGTGTAGCGTAAGTAATAGCCATAAATGAATGAATGGTGGTGAACTAGTAATACTTAACATTTTGAATCCATAAGGATTACATGAACCAGTTAACTTGAGTAGGGGTTAAGTAGGGTTAAGTAAATCTTGTGGTGGTGGGTAATATTTATATATATAGGCCTACAAACTTAACATGTTAAGGTTATGCAATCTTGATAAATTAGTAGGCATAACCTGTTGAAATCCTAGTAGTTGGGATACAAGCTAGGGGGAAGCTTGTATCATCTGGTGTGTGGAACCCGTTTCAGTCAATAACCCATCTTGGTATCAAACGGGGAACCCTGAACAAAGTCGGGGTCTGGGCATGCTTGCTGAGCTGATTATAAAGGTCACTTGGGTGGGAGTGTTTGACGGCCTGTTCCAACTGAGTCATGTGGGTGCATGGGTCCGCTTGCTAGGGACATAAGACGATGTGACATCTGCAGATATGGTTTGTGCACATCTCGTAAACAAAGGGTTGCTACTTTAGGAAGAGATACATCCTACTGTGGAGCTAACACAGAGTATCTAGATCGATTGGGGGTAGTAATTAGGGTACATCAAGTCATGCTTATGTTAGAGTTTGTGCCCTAGAGGCAATTCATTTGATGAGATTGATAACACCGTTGATGTTATTATTTTATTTGGAATAAAATATTATTCTATTATATTGTATTTACTGTGTAATATAAATAATAATAATAGAAGTCCTTAGAATAATAATACGGAATTATATAGTTCGAGTAAGACTGAACTTGAGATTATATAATGTGATAAGTATTATAATTCTTAAATGCCCCTAGTCGAGTTTTATTATTAATATAGGACAACAATAAAGCGTTAAGACTAGTATATTGATTGATTGATGATCACATCTAATTTATCATTAATATACGTGATATTAATGTCAAAACAAAAACACATATTGGAGAATATCGTATTGGGATGACCCGCCGTGAGATAACTCCATGGAATGTAATTAACAGTATCATAAGTTATTCTCATAGTGACAGTGATGTAATGGTCCTCAGACCTGAAATCATTATAATTTTATTCGAGGATATTTGTATTTTGATATCATCTAAAGTTATTTCGTAACAGAGTAACGATAACGGTGATTATTGAATACATCTCGAGTCGAATGAAAAATTATGAATGATCTAGATGGAATTTAACCCTACGATATATTTGTAGTGATATCCATGGGCCTCTTGATTGAGTGAGACTGTGAAATGCATGGCCGTGCTCAAATACTGATTTGTTTTAAACAGTCTACTCATCGATCAAGAAAACGGATTAAATTATAACGAGGATGATACGATCCATGCCTCTAGTTTGATCCTGGATATATTGGTTAAAAGGATTGTATTGCATTAAGACACCGGTCACAGAAAGGAAGTATCGAATCTTTGATCTTATTACATCTTGAGTAGCAGCGACGTATTGCTAGATGCCAATCACTGTTTATGATTTATATACGATTTACAATCATTGCCAACGTTGTAATAACCTATAGGGTCAAACACTTAGAACATGGTAAGAAGAATACTGGTTTTGTTATAGATAAAATGAAATATCAATTGTTGATATCTTGTTTGAATGAGTAAAAGGAATTTTCCTTTATATGTTATCCACGTGTACACATTAAAAGAGATATTATTTCTTTTATTGGATATATATGGACACATTTTCATTCCAACCCGTATGATAAAAAAAACCTAAAACGAAATCAGAAATGGCGGCTAGCACCACCATCTCCTCCTTTCTTTTGATACGATCAAAAGAGCCATGTTCGTGTGGATACCAGTAGAGGCTCGTCGCTTTGATGGGCTAATGATTCGGTCCTTCTGCTGCTCAACGAATTCGAAGACTTCAACGGATTCAATCAAATCGAGTAAGTCGAAATTGGGGATTTTACACACAAGCAAGGTATGAACCCTTTTGATTTATCGTTTTGCATAGATCCGAATTTTGAATGTTAATTTGGTAAGAAATTTAGGGTTTTGATTAGATTTCATTAACCCTAAATTTCCATCAATGGTATCAGAGCAAGGTTGCACAATTCGATATTTTGAATGTTAATTTTGATTCATATCTGCTTATAATCTTGGATAATAATACAATTACAAATACTAATTTTAAGTTTTGAACCGAATTCCTTTGTAACAGTGAAATTGTTTCACTGCTATAATACTCATGTATTTGATACCTGATATTGAAATCATTTTTCGATAATATTATCTAGTAATAATTTTATAGTTGATTATAAATATTAACCTTGTTTAATATTGTTATTTTAATGAACTATGGAGCCCTATGTATTAATCAAAAGCCAATTTTGATTCATCTAAGATATCAAGTCATTTTGATTTGAATTTTGTGAGCATATTGTAATTATGTAAATCTGTGCAATTAGATGAGAAACAGTTAAATTTAGCACTGCAGTAATAAAATCTAGGATTAATTTTAACTGAGTGGTTGATCATTGACATTAATTCTAGTTAATGATTGATGAATACCAACCTGCCAATTGTTTGGCAAATAAATTAATTGTTAATTCAGTATGGCTATAATATACTGAATGAAACTGTACAATTGTTTAAGATATGAAATGTTCATATGTTGGTCTATAATATAATTATAAGTACCAAATCCATTATTTCATCAATTTCGATAAGCCTGTAAAGTATATTAGGATATACATACCCTCTAGGTATAATACTGAACACAGATTTGTTTTTGAAACAAGTTTATATATGAATTTACTTATATAATCATTTTGAATATCTAGATACGCTAATGATTATATATATATAATATACAAATCTAATTTGTAAGTTTTAATTCCAAACATATATTATGACATATTTGATATGCAAACTTTTGGTTTTAAAATTATGTTTAAATCTTAATCATGGAATTCATATTTTATTTGTAACATACATTTATGTAGTATATATGTATATAAGGTAATCTGTACCTAGTCTATGAAAGGAAATAATTTTGATGAATATGATTTCATCAAAATGAAACATGAATCCTGGATATCAATCAAAACCAGTTTTGATTGATTAAAATAGAAGCCAATTTTTTGTGTGTGTGTGGATACTAATTTCATAGAATATTGTATTGCTGGATTAGATAAAAATTGTGAATTGTTTTGATACAATTGTTGTTAAAGGGAAATCGCAATTTTAAGTTGGATCCAGTTATGTAACCTTAGTCAATATGTGTATCATTTAATTACTCAAGTTTATATTGATAAACTGAGTGTTTGATGTCATTTATATCAGGAAAAGATACTACTGTTAATGTGTAACAGTCAAGATCAATATGGGAATTCAAGCAGATTTCAAAATTCTGTTGAATTTCCGTAAGCATCCTTTCCTTTTATATTGATACCGATCAATTTATATTTCATTATGATGATGTTGTTATAAAAGAACTGACTCATAAATCATTTCAATTGCTTTTAACAGAATTTTATGTTATGCAAGTTTAAGCAATTTTGGATTTAAAACTCAGATCTCATATTGATCAGTATTGTTAATACTATTAAGGGTTGGCAGTATATAAGTCTATTTGCCAAAAATATTTTAGTGTTTGAAATTCATACATATGCTCCGCAGTTTTATACTGACATTATACAGATTTGTAGAATTTGTAACATATGTAACATGATTTTGTAGAATCTGTAACATATTTGATATGTTTTATCTGAGTACATAAATATTGCATATGTGTATTGGCATAAATGTATTTAACCTGTCATCTAAAAGAGCCTTTTGGACTTAATATACTGAGTATATATATTTTATCATGATAAAATTGATATATTCAAATTTCTAAAAAATTTAAAGGAAATGTGATTTCTTATTCATTTTCATTCTTATAATACTTGCGTATATAATTGAATCCTTCTTTCAACAGGTTTTTCATCCAGCCTGTATACATGTAGACAGATATATATGCATATGTATAAATAGAAGTCAATCCTCATATTTTGTTAAATATGATTTATTGATGAATATGATTCATCAAAATAGTATAAATGGATAGAGTATCAATAAGATTTTTTGTGTGGATTGTTTTGATTTAATAAAATCATTTAAATCGAATTTTGTTAATACCAATTTAAGAATTGATCTTAATACCAGAAAATAAAATCAAATTTGTTTGATTTAGTCAAGACATGGTTTTCTGTTTCGATCCGTACACTAAGTTTGAAACAGAACAATTTAGTTTGATTCCATTTACAGTATAATCAATTTTATTGTAAAACAGGGGTTGGAAATCCATACTAGCTTTACTTGGTTATGCATTTATATATATAGATATGTAATCTGCACACACATAGTGTTGGATCAAAATATACAAATCATGAAGTATGCGATGCTGTCCTTGCTTACAATTTATATGTATAATCCTAAGTCATAAACACACATTGTATAATTAGCATCACAAAGCAGTAACATGTGTTAATATTTGATATAATACCTACTGTACTGGTACAAAACTGAAAGCAGATAGTAGATTACAATTGCATCTTTGCAAATCAATTCTGCCTACCTGAAACATTATTAGTTTGGCCTACAATGAAAATGTTAATTGCATGTATACTGATATATGTATACATTATCAAATGAATAATGAGAATCATTGGTGGACTGCCTTGCACATTTTGATTGTGCATATTTACAAATAAGTAATTAGCCTGTAGGCTATCATAAGAATGAAGTGTTGTAGCCAAATACTGTCATAATATGGTATATGTATATTTATCAGAGAAGATAGTATAAAATATAAATTAATAAACAAAGTGTTGTTTATTAGTTTTATAATACTATATATAATGATTTATAGTATACTGTTGGCTTTTGAAGCCATATGATTGGTTATACATGCATTCTAACTAATATTGTTTAGAGCAATAAAATTCAGGTGGACATCCTCAGCCTGGTTGAAAGCTTGATCGGGAATACACGAGAATATGCTGAAATGAAGTGATAAAACGGGAAGCAAGTGTGACTTGATGCACTAACACTTTATAAGATGTATACTGCGATGTAAATATGAGAATTATACATGAAATTTATTTACATGTATGTATATATATTTATATATTTTGTATAATGGATGCAAAATGTATAAAATTAAACAAGTATGACTTGTTTAGGGAGTAATCTGAATGTAATTATTATACATATCTAGTTGATATTATAAGGAACAAATGTTGTTCACAAGGATTGATTGTATGTACATATTAGTGATATGTATAATGGTCTAATATATGGAAGTTAGTCTGACCCTATATATCTGATGCTAGCTTAAATTTGATCATGCTAAATATTTATGGGTTTTGATTTATAGTATGGAGCGTGATGCTCTGTAAATTGACAAGTGACTTGATATGATAATTTTATATATGTCTGAATCTAAGTTTGGTCATGTTCATTTACTTATTCTAGTGTATGTG
This sequence comes from Allium sativum, assembly GCA_030737875.1. Classification (NCBI taxonomy): domain Eukaryota; kingdom Viridiplantae; phylum Streptophyta; class Magnoliopsida; order Asparagales; family Amaryllidaceae; genus Allium; species Allium sativum. Next base: position 876,958,751 of record CM060912.1, on the reverse strand, counting down.
TGTGTATATTGCTGCAACAGTTCATTAGAAATCATATGATCATGAATACAGTGTACAAGTCCACATATTTGTGAGTTTCTTCACGATAGTTTAATTATGATTACTGTCATTTGAAGTGAAATGCATATATTTTGATATATGTAAACAACTTTGATATCGTTCGCCACAACGAATTATAAATTCCCTTTATAGCAAATTTTGTTATATTAAGTCATGGTGACGTCTTCCAATAATATACTCATCACTGTCCAAGATCAATGGTTGTAACTAACGCCAAAGCGTTGTGCACCTTTTATTTTGGTTATATGCGATGGAGTAAAATGTGGTGCTCCAACCTATTATTGGGTCTGACTTAACTGGGCTGGATAATAGGATTATGGCCTTAGAGACAAAAGCATGAATTATTCTACTTTGAGCAAATGAATAATACTGAACAAACTGTTCAACATGCGATCCAAGAGTTATATAGACGATATAATTGACATAAGATGTCTACCTAAAAGGTTGTGTTTTGGGTTTAGCCAAAGCTGGGTCAAGGCATGACTAGATATGGATCTTGGAACACCATTATATGATATACATATATAAACAGAGGGATGCTAATTTGAGTGGGAGCGTATTTCAGTTTAAATTACATATTTAAGTTAATATAAATTTTGATTGTCAAAATTTTGTGATTAAATAAATATTACATAATAAGTTATCATTTTATCTAATGTAGATATTAAATAATAAATAACTCGATAATTTAAATTAGTCCTTAAGAAGTATATAAATTGAAGTAAATCAAATTTCTTGACTAACATTGAAATTTGAGGATTGTCCTCAAACAAATCAAACGTAATTGTTATATAAACATAGAGGATCTAAAATGAAAAGTTGAGGTATGACTTCAACCGAATAATATGTAAATGTTATCACAATCTACTTATACATTTCTAGTATTAGATACTAGATATAAATCAAATAAATGTATGTTAATTTACAAAAATTGCAAAATAAGTAGAAATCTGATAAAATGACAAGTGGACTTACGAATGGAAATGAAACAAAAGTTGCTGGATTACCCATAGAAAGTTGATTCTTGTTGTGTATACTGGCTTAATAAAATTAATAAAATAATTGTTATTATGAAATTCCATTTAAAATAAATGTTATTATAAATCTTGTTCAGACAAGTTTAAATTTCATTTGTAATAAATGAGCAATTGTTATTCATTTTATTTAAATGAAATATATTATGTAATTTCACAAATAGTTAATGATCTTTATAAAGTGTTAACTATAATGTACTTGATAAACACAGAGTGGTTTAAATTTAATAATTTAAATCCAACACATCTTTAGCATTGTCAATTAACCAATATAAACAAGAAACACGTACCAAAACTCCATAATGATGGAATTTTGAGGTCATTTGATTTTGAATCATATGAAGAATGCAAATCTTGTTTATATGACAAAATATCTGAATCGCATTTCACTTGATACAATGAATGGAGTATAAAGTATTGGGTCTCATACATAATGATGTATCTGAGCAATGAATACATAAGCTAGATGTAGGTTTTATTACTTCATTATATTTACTGATGATATCAGTAGATATAGATATGTATATCTTCTGAAATACGTATCAGAATCCTTTGAAAAGTTCAAAGAATTCAAATTGAAGTTAGAAACCAATTTTAATAGAAAATAAATATTTTTTGGATAGTTCGAAAGAGAACATTTAAGCCAATAAATTTAATGACTATCTGAATGAGTTTGGAATTGTTTCACAACTCTGACCACCTAGAACACCATATTGAAATGGTGTGTCTGACAAGAGAAATCACACCTTATAAGATATAGTACGATCAATGATAAAGTCATATAGATCTTCCAATAAATTAAATTTTGAACAACTGCATTTAATCCTACTCAGACGATCATGAAGACGCGATATAAGATATAAACTAGAAAATGTTCCAGTGTGTCTATTATGTAGATTTGGGATGTGAAGCGTTTATTAAACGCCTCGCCTTTGATAAGATCAATTCCAAATCTGATAATTGTTTTGTGGAGTATCAAATGGATATTATTTCTATAAATCCTTGGAGAATAAAATGTTTATTGCTCGAATTGATATCCTTTCAAGAGGAGCTATTTTTTAATATATCGATAAGAATGAAATAGATTTTGAAATGTCTCGGAAACCACAAAATACCATTGAATCTTGTATAGACAAGAAATTGAGCGGGAGTGATACAATAGTTCACATGTTATTTGATAACACATTAATTATTGTAAACGGTGTTAGTTTAAAATCAAGAAGTAAATACTGATTCTAAGAAAGAAAATGTTTGGATTAAGAAGTTCATGATTGAACTTAATTCATTATTGATCGAATGATACACATTGCGATAACAATATGGCTGTTGCTCAGGCCTAAAACATTAAACTCATCATCAATCCAAACATATATTTTAAGAAATATAATTCTTATGTGAAGTTGTTCACAGAAGAAATAAACATATCTACAAAGTTACAAAAGTTGTAATGTTGCAGACCTACTGAATTAAACTCTGTCGCAGCAGAAGTTTAATAATCACACTAGTTTCATAAGTATACGATACGTAAATGATTGACTCTAGGGCAAGTGGGAGATTGTTAGAGTTTGTGCCCTAGAGGCAATTCATTTGATGAGATTGATAACACTTTTGATGTTATTAATTTATTTGGAATAAAATATTATTCTATTATATTGTATTTACTACGTAATATAAATAATAATAGTAGCAGAAGTCCTTAGAATAATAATACGGAATTATATAGTCCGAGTAAGACTGAACTTGAGATTATATAATGTGATAAGTATTATAATTCTTAAATGCCCCTAGTCGAGTTTTATTATTATTATAGGACAACAATAAAGCGTTAAGACTAGTATGTTGATTGACTGATGATCACATCTCATTGATCATTAATATACGTGATATTAATGTCAAAACATAAAAACGTATTGGAGGATATCGTATTGGGCTGACCCGCCGTGAGATAACTCCATGGAATATAATTAACAATATCATAAGTTATTCTCATAGTGACAGTGATGTAATGGTCCTCAGACCTGAAATCATTATAATTTTATTCGAGGATATTTGTGTTTTGATATCATCTAAAGTTATTTCGTAACAGAGTAACGATAACGGTGATTATTGGATACATCACTAGTCGAATGAAAAATTATGAATGATCTAGATGGAATTTAACCCTACGATATATTCGTAGTGATATCCATTGGCCTCTTGATTGAGTGAGACTGTGAAATGCATGGCCGTGCTCAAATACTGATTTGTTTTAAATAGTCTACTCATCGATCAAGAAAACGGATTAAATTATAATGAGGATGATATGATCCATGCCTCTAGTTTGATCCTGGATATATTGGTTAAAAGGATTGTATAGCATTGAGACACTGGTCACAGAAAGAAAGTATCGAATCTTTGATCTTATTACATCTTGGGTAGCAGCGACGTATTGCTAGATGCCAATCACTGTTTATGATTTATATACGATTTACAATCATTGCCAATGTTGTAATAACCTATAGGGTCACACACTTAGAACATGGTAAGGAGAAGACTGGTTTTTTTATGGATAAAATGAAATATCAATTGTTGATATCTTGTTTGAATGAGTAAAAGGAATTGTCCTTTATATGTAATCCGCGTGTACACATTAAAAGAGATATTATTTCTTTTATTGGATATATATGGACATATTTTCATTCTAACCCGTATGATTAAAAAAAACCTAAAACGAAATCAGAAATGGCGGCTAGCACCACCATCTCCTCCTTTCTTTCGATACGATCAAAAGAGCCATGTTCGTGTGGATACCAGTAGAGGCTCGTCGCTTTGATGGGCTAATGATTCGGTCCTTCTGCTGCTCAACGAATTCAAAGACCTCAACGGATTCAATCAAATCGAGTAAGTCAAAATTGGGGATTTTACACACGAGCAAGGTATGAACCCTTTTGATATATCGTTTTGCATAGATCCGAATTTTGAATGTAAATTTGGTAAGAAATTTAGGGTTTCGATTATATTTCATTAACCCTATATTTCCATCAGCTTGTTTTGTACCCCATTCTTGTAACTGGGGGTTAACACCTATCAGTTCTATTGGGCCACCTGTTATTGTATGGGGTAAAACCTCTCACTAGAATTACACCTAAGTCTACCATCTTGTACTTGTTGGGAACATCTTGTTCTTGTTATACTAGTATTGGTGCAGAGAAAACTTTTTGAGAAGCACAATGCATGTTCTGTTTATCCAGTTTCCCTTGCTACACCTGCCTTATGACACTGTTATCTCTCTCCAACTTATATGTCTGTCATGATGCTTTTACTTATTTATATACTAAAAGTAACTGGACTCACTGGACTTTATGTCTGACCCATTTTGTTTCCTCTTCTGTCTCTTCCGTCACACTCCCCCCCCCCCCCCCCAAGGTTCTCAAGGTGGGAATACTCAAGCTTGATTGGGATTCTTCTTTTCTGCTTGGAGCTACTTAGATGTATCGCTCGATTTTGCATTTGCTCCACTATGGCTATATTTTGGGGATTATGCTCTTTTTATATCATTGTACTTTGATGATGATTTTTATACAAGGCAGATGTTTTATGTTTTCGATATTCTAGACTTATTATGTAATTGGGTTTGAACCGTGAAGCTTTTCTATTTAACTAAGTTTTAATTATGCTGTTATTTTATTTCTGTCTTGTAATGTTTCTATTTACCTAAACGCTTCACGAAACTTAATGCATTCTGATAAAGAGTAACATTAGCGGATGTAGGGTGTCACATTTGGTATCAGAGCTGAAGGTTAACAGATCGGATAAAAGATTTTGAAAATTGTTTTCAAAAAGGTTTTAAAAGAAAGCGTTTTCAAAAGAAATCTGTTTTGAAAAACAAATTCCCCAAAGCCTTATGAGATATCTTTCGGTTCTCTATTTGAATCCCTTTTTCCTTTTCTTTTCAGTATGTTTGGGGAACCTAATATTCTTGAGGGTGTTACGATACCTGGTTAGTTCCGTAGGTATCCTGAGGCTATCGCGCTTGCTGGAGGGCAAGCAGACGCCCCTCCTCAGCTGCAGTCGTCGCTCCTCCTCCTCCTCCTCTGCGTACTGATAATTTCTCTAAGATATGCAAATATTTTTGTGCTATGGGTGGAAAGCCATTCCGAGATACTGAGACTTTCGTAAAGGCAAGGAATTGGCTTAAAGAGACGGAGGATTTGTTTAGGATTTTTGAAGTTGATTACCGTAGGAAGATTCAGTTGGACGCTTAGCAATTAAAAGGTGAGGCCTCGTTTAGGTGGGAAGTGACGCATGCGGGACATCCAGTCGAGGCATGGGATTATTTCCGACGGAGATTCAAAATGAAGTTTCTTTCTCAAGCCGAGCAAAGTATGCAACTGGGAAGGTTTTTGGCGCTTACGCAAGGAGGCATGTCTGTTAGAGAGTATGTTAATAAGTTTAATCAATTGGTGAGGTTTGGTGGAACTACTAGATACCCCGCACAAAAAAGCTTTGAGGTTTGATAAAGGATTGAGTGAACCCCTCCATGGGTTGGTTATGTCTCATATCCCAATGGGAGAAAGTTTTGAGAAACTTGTTGATATGGCATTGATGCATGAAGAAGGCAAAGGTGAAAAGAAAGAGGCTAAGGTTGAGAAAACACAAAATAAGAAAGTGTGGCCCAAGAAAAAACAAAAGAAACAAAAGAAGGGAGGTAAGATCAGCAAAGCTTGGGATAAGAGGAAATGCCATCATTGTGCACGCGAGGGTCATATGATCATGGATTGCAAGAAAAGAATGAACACTTGTTTCCATTGTGGAGAAGTCAGACGTGTTATTAAGGATTGCCCGAAGAGGCAAGAATAGGGTCAAAGGGAAGGATCTTCTGGAGGGCAGGTGCATGCTCTCGTAGCTAGTGCTCCAGATAGAGGTAGACTGTCGAAGGTTTGATTTCTCTGTCCAATCATCCAGTTAGAACTCTTTTTGATTCTTGAGCTTCGCATTCTTTTATATCTAATTATGTTGTTGAGTCTTTGCACCTTAGTACTAGTATGGTTTTGGATCCCGTTGTTGTCTCAAACCTCATTGGTGGTACGGTTCATTTATCTATGATTTGTCGGGGTTTCCGAATATCTATGTTAGGTGTTAAGTTTGAGTGTGATGCATATGTGCTTGGTTTTATGGGCTATGGTTTGATTTTAGGGATGGATTGGCTAGCCATGTATGATGCCATTTTGGATTACGAAAGGAAGGTCGTTAGACTTTTGACTTGCCATGTGAGGACCCTCGAGATTTCTTGTGACCCGAAAGGATCTGTCATGCTTAGTTTCCTAGAGTCGCTTGATGCATCTATCGATGACCTACGATTTGTACCAGTAGTCTGTGAGTATCCTGATGTTTTTTAGGAAGTTCGGGGCTTACCTCCGAGGCGCGAGATTGACTTCCGTATATACTTAGTGGACAATGCAAAGCCAGTTGCATTGCATGTGCACCATATGGATCCAAGAGAAAGGAGAGAGCTTAGCAAGCAAGTAGGGGAGCTACTTGAGAAAGGGTTTATTAGGCAAAGCATATCTGAATGGGGTTCTCCAGTAGTATTCGCAACTAAGACGGATGGTTCGCTTCGCTTATATGTGGATTATAGAGAGTTGAATAAACTCACTATGAAGAATAGGCGCCCACTTACGAGGATAGATGATCTGTTTGACCAGCTTGTGGGTGCATATGTTTTCTCTCAATTAGACTTGGCCATGGGGTTTCATCAGTTGAAAGTGGCTGAGGACCGTATAGACAAGACCGCTTTTAGAACTCCATATGGTTTCTTCGAGTGGCTCGTCATGCCTTTTGGGTTGACGAATGCACCCACCTATTTTGTTGATCTGATGAGTAGGGTGTTTCGGGAGTTTCTAAATAAATTCGTCGTGGTCTTTGTTAATGAAATCTTGATTTTTTCGAAGAGCGAGGAAGAGCATTCCCGACATTTAAGGGAGGTTTAGAAAACTCTCCGTGCGCACCACAACTTAAGGCAAAATTCTCCAAATGTCATTTTTGGAGAAAAGAAGTGAGATTTTTAGGGCATGTGGTCTCTAAAGATGGGATAGCAGTAGATCCCGCGAAGGTAGTTGTAGTTCAAGATTGGCAGATCCCAAAGAATGTAATGGAGGTGAGAAGTTTTCTTGGTTTAGCAGGCTATTATAGGAAGTTCATTAAGGACTTCACAAAGATATCATCCCCACTCACCAGACCGACGAAGAAGAATTTGACATTTTCTTGGGATATAGATTGTGACGATGCTTTTCAGCGATTGAAGAAGGCTCTGACAATAGCCTCAGTCTTGACCTTGCCCGACGGGAACAAAGTGTTCATAGTATACACTGATGCATGCGGTACAGGGCTTGGTGTGGTTCTGATGCAAGAGGGAAGGGTAGTATGTTATGGAGGTAGACAACTAAGAGTTCATGAGAAGAACTACCCTACCCATGACTTAGAGTTAGCTGCCATATTATTCATGCTTAATACTTGGAACCATTATCTACTTGGAGAAAAGTTTGAGTTGTACACCGATCATAAATCTCTCAGGTACTTGTTCTCGCAGAAGGATCTTAATTTAAGGCAACAAATATGGATGGAGTTCCTAGCATCCTATGATTTTGAGATTGCTTATACCCCTGGCAAGGATAATGTAGTGCAGATGCATTGAGTAGGCAGAGAATGACTTTCAGTCCTCTGTTTCTGGAGAGGAAAAGCTTGGAGTTTATATCGACTTTTGGTTTTAGACCCTCCACCGAGTTTATACCTTGTTTATTGCCATCGTTAGAGGTGTGACCTACCCCGTTGGACCAGATAGAGACTTCGCAGCAAGAGGACCCATAGCTAGCAGATATCTTGGATAGGCTCAGTAGAGGGGAGGCTTTAGTCACCACAGTAGATATTCCACGGATGATAGAGTGTGGTTGCGACGAGATGGAAGGCTTTATGTTCCCTAAGTTGGGAGTTTGTTGAAGACAATCCTTGAGGAAGCTTATCATTCTAAGATGATAATTCATCTGGGTGGTGATAAGATGTATAGAGATATGAAGAGGGTTTTTCTTTGGGCTAGGATGAAGAAAGATGTGGTGGAATTTGTTTCTAGATGTTTGATTTGTCAGCAAGTCAAGGCAGAGCAAAGGAATCATGGTGGTTTACTTCATCCTTTGGAAGTCCCATGGTGGAAGTGGGAGAGCATCTCTATGGATTTCATTGATGGTTTTCCTAGATCAAGGAAAGGCAACACCATTATTTGGGTAATAGTGGACAGGCTTACTAAGAGCACTTATTACATCCCCGTTAAGAGTAAGAGGACAGCGACATGGTTGGCAGCAGTTTATCTTCGTGAGATAGTCCGTCTACATGGAGTACCTTCCAGTATTGTGACGGATCATGACCCCATATTCACTAATGAGTTTTGGAGGAGCTTGCAAGAAGCATTAGGTACACAGTTGTGTTTGAGTACCGCTTATCACCCTCAGACCGATGGACAGAGAGAAAGGGTGAATAGAGTTCTTAAGAATCTCTTAAGGCTGTGTATCCCAAAATTCGGAGGGACTTGGGAAGAGCATCTTCCTTTGGTAGAGTTCTCTAACAACAACAGTTACCAGGCTAGTATTGGCATGGCACCCTTCGAAGCATTGTACGGACGACCCTGTTGATCAACGACTTGCTGGTGGGAATTAAAGAAAGTTTTCTACTTGGACCTGAGATGATTAGGGAAACTTCAGAAAAGACTGATCTTATCCACAGAAGCATGAAGACAGCTCAAAACAGGAAAAAGTCCTAGGTAGATAAGAGAAGGACCGACATTGAGTTTGAGGTAGGAGATATGGTTTTCATTAAGGTATCACCTATGAGGAATGTAGTTCGCTTGGGATTTGTAGGGAAGTTGGCACCAAGATTTATAGGACCATTTCGCATAACAGAAAGGATTGGCCAAATGGCCTATAGTGTAAAGCTACTAGAAAGATTGTCCAATGTTCATGATGTTTTCCACGTTTCTCATTTAAGGAAGTGCTTGCATGATATCGCAGAAGTAGTTGAGCCAAGTATGCTTGAAGAAGTAGAGATGGAACGAGAGGCGACAGTTAGACGAGTTCCTACCCGTATTCTTGGATCTGAGGTTAAGAAGCTATGAAACCGAGAAGTCAAGTTGATGAAAGTTCAGTGGGGAGATAACCAAGAGGATGCAACTTGGGAGACCGAAGACAAGATTCGTGCTTTGTACCCTTTTCTTTTCAAGGGTATGTTCTTAACTTCCTTTCTAAAGCTTTTATTCATGCTTGTCTCTATCATTTAAACATATTCTATCAATCAAATCTTCGACCTTTAGGTTGAGAACCCATGGATGTAAACATGTGTTTGAGACATGTTATGTTTGACGGATGTAAGTGGTTGATAATGGTTTCTCATGGATGCATATACAACACATTAAGCACTAGATCGACTCAATAACTCTCATACTGCATATGCATGTGTGTGCATTTTTCTTCTTTTGTGGATGAGAATGGGTGAATCATCATATGGATTTTGCATTTGGATGCATGATTTTGCACACATATAGAACTTACATGTTATACTAGGATTATTTGCATACATGTTGGATTCACGGCACTAACATACATTGCATTAAGGAGGTCAACTGAATCAGTGGACCGGCTGATCTTTCGCATTAGTATAGGGACATTTACACACGCCTTTGCATATGTTCATATAAGCATTAGAAATCTTTTAAGGACAATGGATGTCGGTGATTGGTAGATGAGTAGATGGATGATGGATGTTAGGATATACATTCTTTTTAACTTGGAGATTTCGGGGATGAAATCCTTTAAGTAGGGGAGAATGTAACACCCCATAATTTTATAATACATTAAAATGATAAACTAAGGAATAATTAATTAAACATTGAGAATTAAGTAAAACGAACTGCACCATTGCATTCATCTCAGAATTCTGCCTAAGATAGACACCAAGTTTGCGTAAAAAGGACATCGTATGAAGAAGTTATTAAGCCTAGAAGTTTGTATACACACAAGAGAATTATATATATACAAAACCATTCAAAAGAGTTCAAAATAATTCAAAATTAGAAGATGCGGGATTGGACGGGAGTTCGGACCATTAGGGGTCGACCCCACCCAAGGGGTGTCGATCCATGGGTCGACACCATAACAGGGGTGTCGACACCCTTGTCGACCCTCATGTCGACCCCCCAGATTTGGGGAGAATTTAGTTTCTGAACATGGACTCATTTCTTGACTAGATTCATTGACCTTAGGCTATAAATAAGACCTCATTCTCATTGTTTTCATTCACCAAAAACAATGGAGACAACGAGGTGCTGCACCAACTTAGTTTGATCTATTCTTCTTCAACAAGTTATTCGTATTTAGATATCGATGCTACAACATCTGCAATCAAATTCTCTGTTCTTTAGATCCAATCACAGCAAGTCTATGTTATTTTTAGATATAAACACCTAAAATATAATCTTGACATGCCTATAGGTTTGGATCTAAGCCTATGTCTGTTAGTAATCTGAATCATAACAGATCTTTCATCATTTGTACCTAATTCGCTGCTTAGATCTTAGTATGTCGGTTTATGATATCCCTATTTTGTCAGTTTGCCTAATCATGACACCATATGCCTATCAGGTTAGTTTGTCTAATCATGTCACCATATGCCTATCATGTTATTTTGTCTAATCATGTCACCTTATGCCTATTATGTTAGTATGCCTAATTATGTCATCTTATGTCTGTTTTATTTACTATGCCTATTCTTGTTCTCTTCTCCCCATCTTTCCCTTTTCGTTTTTATAGCTAGGCTGCCTTCGAGCCTAGGCCTATCGATGGAACACGCGAATGCATGAAATTGGGAGCGATTGGGATTTATAAATTTGGGGCATAATTCATAATGTAAAACATGATTGGGAACTTTGGGCATAATTTGTACATTGAGCCAAAACTCAACATTTGGGGGCATAATCTATATCTCGATCTAAACCTTAATCGGGGCATAACTTGTATCATAGACTAGACGGGGATTTGGGGCATAATAAACATGAAAAATTGGTTAACAATGAAAATGCCTAGATTTACAATAATTAGAAACTGTGACCGCGCTTAGACACGAGGTTAGATTACGCTTGTGGTAGAAGCCACCCGAAACCGCTTGGCATATCCAGCACCCACAAGTGGTAAATATAAATCGAGGGGTCTAAATGCATAAACACATAACGTGGTAAGACACAAGGTTAAGTCCGACTTGTGGAAGAAGTCTACCCGGACCCAACCGGCATATCCAACATCCACAAGAGGTAGGCTTAATGTGGGAGGTCTAACGCGTTATAACCATAAATGAATGAATGGTGATGAACTAATAATACTTAACCGGTTTGAATCCATAAGGATTACATGAACCAGTTAACTTGAGTAGGGGTTAAGTAAACTTGCTTGAAACAATGGGAGGGTTAAGTAAATCTTGTGGCGGTGGGTAATATTTATATATATAGGCCCACAAACTTAACCTGTTAGGGTTATGCAGTCTTGGTAAACCAGCAGGCACAACTTGTTGAAATCCTAGTAGTGGGGATACAAGCCTAGGGGAAGCTTATTTCATCTGGCGTGTGGAACCTGTTTCAGTTAATAACCCATCTTGGTATCAAACGGGGAAGCCCGAATTAGGTCGGGGTCTGGGCATGCTTACTGAGCTGATTATAAGAGGTCACTTGAGTGGGATTGTTTGACAGCGCGTTCCAACGGAGTCATGTGCGTGCATGGGTCCGCTTGCGAGGGAAGATAAGACGCTGTGACATCTGTAGATATGGTTTGTGCACATCTCGTAAATAAAGGGTTGCCACTTTAGGAAGAGATACATCCTACTGTGGGCCAGTACATGGTATCTACGAGTTAGGGAGCCGATTGATCGGGAGTAGTAATTAGGGTACATCTAGTCTTGCTTGTTGTCGTTGGGGGTTAACACCTGTCAGTTCTGTTGGGCTATCTGTTATTCTATGGCGTAAAACCTCTAACTAGAAGTACACCTAAGTTTACCATCTTGTACTTGCTGGGATCATCTTGTTCTTGCTATACTAGTATTGGTGCAGAGAAAAGTATTAGATAAGCACAAAGCATGTTCTATTTATCATGTTTCCCTTGCTACACCTGCCTTATGACACTGTTATCTCTCTCCAACTTATATGTTTGTCATGATGCTTTTACTTATTTATATACTAAAAGTAATTGGACTCACTAGACTTTATGTCTGACCCATTTTGTTTCCTCTTCTTTCTCTTCTGTCCCCCCCCCCCCCCCAAGGTTCTCAAGGTGGGAATACTCAAGCTTGAACGGGATTCTTCTTTTCCGCTTGGAGCTGCTTAGATGTATCACTCTATTTCACATTTGCCCCACTATGGCTATATTTTGGGGATTATGCTCTTTTTTATATCATTGTACTCTGATGATGATTTTTGTACAAGGAAGATGTTTTATGTTTTCAGTATTCTAGACTTATTATGTAATTGGGTTTGAACCACGAAGCTTGTCTGTTTAATAAAGTATTAATTCTGCTGTTATTTTATTTCTGTCTTGTAATGTTTCTGTTTACCTAAATGCTTCATGAAACTTAATGCATTCTGATAAAGACTGACATTAACGGACGTGAGGTGTCACATTTGGTATCAGAGCTGAAGGTTAACAGATCGGATAAAAGATTTTGAAAATTGTTTTCAAAGAGGTTTTAAAAGAAAGTGTTTTCAAAAGAAAAGTCTGCTTTGAAAAACATATTCCCCAAAGCCTTATGAGATATCTTTCGATTCTCTATTTGAATCCCTTTTTCCTTTTCTTTTCAGCATGTTTGGGGAACCTAATATTCTTGAGGGTGTTACGATACCTGGTTGGTTCCGTAGGTATCTTGAGGCTACGGCGCTTGCTGGAGGCCAAGCAGACGCCCCTCCCTAGCTGCAGTCGTCGCTCCTCCTCCTCCGCGTACTGATAATTTCTCTAAGATATGCAAATATTTTTGTGCTATGGGTGGGAAGCCATTCTGAGATACTGAGACTTTCGTAGATGCAAGGTAAAGAGACGGAGGATTTGTTTGGGATTTTTGAAGTTGACGACCGTAGGAAGATTCAGTTGGTCGCTTGGTAGTTGAAAGGTGAGGCCTCATTTTGGTGGGAAGTGACGCATGTGGGACGTCCAATCGATACATGGGATTATTTCCAACGGAGATTCAAAATGAAGTTTCTTTCTTAAGCCGAGCAAAGTATGCAACTGGGAAGGTTTTTGGCGCTTAAGAAAGGAGGCATGTCTGTAAGAGAGTACGTTAATAAGTTTAATCAATTGGTGAGGTTTGGTATGGAACTGGTAAATACCCCGCACTAAGCTTTGAGGTTTGCTAAAGGATTTTGTGAACCCCTCCATGGGTTGGCTATGTCTCATATCCCAATGGGAGAAACTTTTGAGAAACTTTTTGATATGGCATTAATGCATGAAGAAGGCAAAGGTGAAAAGAAAGAGGCTAAGGTTGAGAAAACACAAAATAAGAAAGTGTGGCCCAAGAAAGAACAATAGCAACAAAAGAAGAGCGGTAAGAACAGCAAAGCTTGGGATAAGAGGAAATGCCATCATTGTGCACGCTAGGGTCATATGATCATGGATTGCAAGAAAAGAAAGAGCGCTTGTTTCCATTGTGGAGAAGTCAGACAAGTTATTAAGGATTGCCCGAAGAGGCAAGGATAGGGTCAAAGGGAAGGATCTTCTGGAGGGCAGGATCTTCTGGACTTACTAGACTTTATGTCTAACCCATTTTGTTTCCTCTTCTTTCTCTTTCATCCCCCCACCCCCCTCCCCCAGGTTCTCAAGGTGGGAATACTCAAGCTTGATCGGGTTTCTTCTTTTCTGCTTGGAGCTGCTTAGATGTATCACTCGATTTCGTATTTGCTCCACTCTGGCTATATTTTTGGGGATTATGCTCTTTTTTTATATCATTGTACTCTAATGATGATTTTTGTACAAGGCAGATGTTTTATGTTTTCAGTATTCCAGACTTATTATGTAACTGGGTTTGAATCATGAAGCTTTTCTATTTAACAAAGTTTTAGTTCCGTTGTTATTTTGTATCTGTCTTGTAATGTTTCTATTTGCCTATAACGCTTCACGAAACTTAATGCATTCTGATAAAAAGTGACATTAACGGACGTGGGGTGTCACATTGCCCAGAACCACCTGGCATATTTAGCCTCCACAAGTGGTGAATCTAATGTGAGGGGTCTAAGTGCATAAGCATACACTTAACAGTGCTAAGACACGAGGTTAAGTCCGACTTGTGGAAGAAGGCTGCTGAGACCCAACCCGCATATCCAGCATCCAGAAGTGGTAGACTTAATGTGGGAGGTCTAGCGTGTTATAACCAATAATGAATGAATGGTGATGAAGTTGTAATACTTAAGCTGTTTGAATCCATAAGGATTACATGAACATGTTAACTTGAGTAGGGGTTAAGTAAACTTGCTTGAATCAGTGGGAGGGTTAAGTAAACCTTGTGGCGGTGGGTAATATATATATATATATATATATATATATATATATATATATATATATAGCCCCATAAACTTAACATGTGGGGTTATGCAATCTTGTTAAATTAGTAGCCATAACCTGTTGAAATCCTATTAGTGGGGATGAAAGCCTAGGGGGAAGCTTGTATCATCTTGTGTAGGACCCGTTTCAGTCAGTAAGCCATCTTGGTACCAAACGGGGACCTCGAACTAGGTCGGGGTCTGAGCATGCTTGCTGAGCTGATTATAAGAGGTCACTTGAGGGACGGTGTGGGAGGCTCATTTCGATGGGTCATGTGTGTTCATGAGTCCAGTTCAGGGAGGTTAAGACGCCGTGACACCTGTAGATTTTGTTTGTGCACATCTTGTAAACAAAGGGTTGCCACTTTAGGAAGTGATACATCCTACCGTGGGTCCAGCATGGGGTATCTACGAGTTAGGGAGTTAATCGATTGGGGGTAGTAATTGGGGTACATCTAGTCTTGCTTGTTTAAGAGCCCGTTCTTGTCGTTGGGGGCTAACACCTATCAGTTCTGTTAGGCTACTATTATTGTATGGGGTAAAACCTCTCACTAGAAGTACACCTAAGTCTACCATCTTGTACTTGTTGGGATCATCTTGTTATAGTAGTATTGGTGCACAGAAAAGTATTAGAGAAGCGCAATGCATGTTCTGTTCTATTTGTCTTGTTTACCATGTTATACCTGCCTTATGACATTGTTATCTCTCTCCAACTTATATGCCTGTCATGATGCTTTTACTTATTTATATGCTAAAAGTAACTAGACTCGCCAGACTTTATGTCTGACCCATTTTGTTTTTTCTTCTTTCTCTTTCGTTCCCCCTCCCAAGGTTCTCAGGGTGGGAATACTCAAGCTTGACCAGGATTCTTCTTTTCAGCTTGGAGTTGCTTAGTTGTATTGATTGATATCACATTTGCTCTACTATGGCTATATTTTGGGGATTATGCTCTTTTTATATCATTGTACTCTGATGATGATTTTTTTTACAAGGCAGAAGTTTTATGTTTTCAGTATTCCAGACTTATTATGTAATTGGGTTTGAACCACAAAGCTTTTCTATTAAATAAAGTTTTAATTCCGTTGTTATTTTATATTTGTCTTGTAATGTTTCTATTACTGTTTACCTATAATGCTTCACGAAACTTAATGCATTCTGATAAAGAGTGACATTAACGGACATGGGGTGTCACATCACTCCTCTACCATCTATCAACCTCCATTTTTAGCATATTCAAATCTGCAGCTATGCGCAACTCGAAGCACTCACTCAAACACCTGAACATAATCGCGATTTGCAAAGGGCAAGGGAAATTGCAAGTTTTAGTAGGGATGGATTCAGGATTAAAGATTCAGCATGAGAGTTTGGAATTTAGGTAGCCATTTTCAAGTAAAAGAGAAATTTTTGAATGAGTGGTGAACTCAAGCAGCCATTGTCAAGTAAAAGAGAAAATTTTGAAATTGAAAGGCAATTATAATTTAATTGAAGTTTGTTTAGGGTTATGGTTGTTGTTGGAATCATCTGGAATATGGGTCGGGTTACTTCAATCCGTTATTTTCTCTTTTACATTGTATTATTGTTATCTAATTTGGTCATTGGGTTTTAGGTCATTATAGGAAAGTTTGTAAGTATGTATTTTGTTAGTACAACAATAACGAAAGCTAATGCCATTTTCAAAGAGGGGGAAAAAATATAAAGTAAACATTAGTTATGAAAAGCTATAAATAATGATTTTTATAAATTTTCATTGATAATTGTTAATTATAAATTATAGATCACCATTTATAACTTATTAATTAAATTTTACTTATTTTTTATTAATTATAAATTACCATTTGTCAATTGTAATGGTTTTTTTAATTTTCCAGTTTCAAGTCGTTAATTACTAAAAATGATTAAATATTAAATCGAAATTGCTATTCAATAATTTTAAAATTTTAGCCTCTAAAATTTTAAATATTAAAACAATTGCTAACTATAATTATGAAATACTAAATATAAAATGTTACTTCTTAATCATTAATATCTCTTGTTAATTCTAAATTATTAATTATTTAATTTATTATTGATTATAAATTAATTATTAATTTTAAATATTAATCATTTAAAATTAATTATTATACACTAATATCGCTAATTATTTAATTTAGTTAATAAATAGTAAATGTAATTTACTAATTATTATTAATCAACCATAAAAGGTATTAAATATAATTTTTTATTGATTATAGATACGAATTAATAATTATGAATTATTTATTAATAATCATTAATTATTATAAATTTCAAATTATGTTTTATATAAGTTGATATTTATAATTATTATTTATAAATTAATATTTATATACTTTTGAGTAAGTATTATTGGTTATTAATTACAAATTATCAATTATCAGTTATAATAAATTATTAAATATAAAGTATATATTATTATGTATTTGTTTTTATTAGAAATTAATATTGAGTATATATTATTGTGTATTCGTTTTTATTAGAAATTATTATTGTTAATAATTATCGAATATTAATGAATAATAATTATTACAGCGGGCATTTTATGATCGTTGTAAAATTAGCATCGATTAAAATGACTATTTTACGATAGTTGTTAAATTGACACCTATTACAACGGGAATTATGAGCATTGTAAAATTTATTCCACTTATAATTGGTATTTTGTGACTATTGTAAAATTAGTATCTATTACAACGGTCATTTTTCGAATGTTGCAAAATTGACATCTGTTACAACGGATATGAAAGAACTGTTATAATAGCATTCTATTATAATGGGCAGTCATAGCCGGTTGTAAAAATGGCATTGTATAGGACCTCAATTGACCGTTGTAATAGTCATCTATTACAACGGGCAGCTAATGTCCATTGTAAAAGTGGGGTTGTAATAAGGTATTTTTGTTGTAATTTTGCAAAATCATCCCATACAACAGTGCTCATTCAATTGGGCATATTTTCAGCTGTTTTAGACTATTTATATTATCCCTATAGTTCTTTGCAATTTTGCTATTCTAGTGGTGTTGTACGAGGGAAATATCGGCATCGTAAAGGTCCACTGAACCATACACATCTGAGAATATAAGATATGTACGCTTTTATAAATAGTAAAAACATGAATTGATCATATCCTATAACATGAATTTATATAACGTGTTCCTAATGTATAAAGTGACATTATATAAATTTATCTAATAAACATGGTAGTGTTCTATAAATAACATGACATGATATAAAGTGTTCTATAAATAATATGACAATGTATAAAGTGCTTTATAAATAACTTAACAATGTATTAAGTGTTCCTTATAGACATTAATTGGTATTTAAACCTAAGAAGTAAAATATTTAAAAAAAATCAATGCACATGACTACATAATGTAATAAGTAATATATCACACATACCAAAAAAGTCCAGCTAAATAACCTCCTTCACGTTATTTGGAATTAACGTCCACTTAAGCCAACATATCGTCATGCGACTCACGTATGCATGTCGCAATATCCCAAGAACTATGGTAAATGGTTGTAGCTCAAATCCACTGTAATAAACAGGAAAAATCCATTTGATATTTCATGACTACTATACATATTTATATTATATTGTACAGAAACGAAATTTATTTTTGAAACTTAATACTTACCCTCAATCTGCTTTAGGCTAACCACACCACAGGATGCACTAGCTCGTGTGATGAACCATCGCCATCACCACCCGCAAGAGTACCAGTCCCTCGTCGATAGGAAGAAGGAGACCTATAATGTGAAGGGGTACGTCTATTTAATGACATTTCTATACTACTTGTTACATACAAACATTATTGTTGAACATAAAAGGACAATGTAAAACAAACATTATAACATAACATAAAAAGACTATAAGATACATATCATATTAACATAACATATTATTTTTAATGAAAATAGTATAACATTAAAAAAAAAATAACTTTACCTCCCCAAAAATGTTGATTATTGATCATTCCTCATCGCTTTCAGACTCCGTTTCGTACTCTACTTGGTTCCTTTATAGTTTCAAATGCTTTAATTAATGCATTTGATTCACTGTTTAAATGTCCAAAATTTGTTTGTCATCAATTATTATTATTTCTCTATTTGGCTATTAAAAACAGCCGATCAATCTATTTTATATTTTCTTAGAGTAAGGAGTATAATAAATTTGAAGAGCTTGTTTGGTAAGTACGAAAGGATCATACTTACAATAATGTGAAGTATAATTTATTTCTATAAGATTATATTTTGGACGCACATTGATTTTAGAACCTAAAACAATGCTAAACCAATTGCATTCAAATAAAAGTGCATCTTTCGCGCTTCATGTGAAATATGTCAGTTGCAAAACCTGGGGTAGCACGCCATAACAATCATTTATATCATCACTTGGATCATCGCTACCTTTAACAAATACACTAGTATCGTTACTTAATTTTCCAGCGCCAAATTCTTTGGTATAAAATTTATATCCATTGACAAAGAATATTGGATAGGTCTTGACTTTCCTTTTGGTCCCATGAATAAATGCTTCAATCCTTCGAATACGACTACAACGCAGTTTTCTATATCAAAAACGTAATTAGAAAACCAAGTAGTGAATTCTTTGCCAATATAATCATTTGGATGTTTTGATTCGTAAACACGACAATTATAGAATAAATTTTGCATTATAATTAAGATACATGTGTGCATATTTGTATATACGCATATGTAGAAGGTATAAATATATTGCGTAGGTGTTCGACACAAAATATTCGGAGCTTTCTCCCTCATGGCGATTGGAAATTCGCTTATACCTTACTCTGTTTCTCCCTCTTAACTTAGTCTTCTCTCCCCATCTTTCTTCACATCTGCTATTATCCTGCCTTCTTCAGCTCACCTCGTTTTTCAAGCTTTCGCATTTGACGTAGTCTGTCTTCAAACCTTAGTCTAACCCAAATCCGTCGCCTTCTCGAGTTTCTTCCTTCTAACTCCTTGTCTCGATCGGATATGTACCAAAACACTAGTTCAACACGCAGTGAGCTCTCAAATCATAGTCAGTATTCCCTCTTATCTCCCTCCTTCTTTATACTTAAGCTCAGTTGCTCTATTGCTTGCCAAAAGGCAGAACGTGTAATGGTTGTGGATTGATTCAATCGACGTGCTGGTGAGTGTACTACCTTCTTTTCTTGAGTATTTTGAGTTTGCTTGTTGGTTGAAGTTCACTTGTGAGGAGAAGGTATCGATTTGTGTTGTTTTCTTTGTTGTGTTTGTGTCTTCTGTGTCGTACTTGAGTTGGGTTGGTCAGAGTCTTCACCTTGATTTTGTTGATTAGGTTGGGCTGTGTTTGTGAATTTTGTAAGAGATTTTGTTGAGCATTCTTCAGCTTGAAATTTTCCCTTGTGCATTGAGACTACGCAAGTAGTTGTATGATCTTTTGGTCATCTTTGGTATGTTTTTTAGCCAGTTTATGTAATAGTGTTTCGAGCTGATGCTGCACTGATTGTTAGACATCTATGTTATGCTACATTTGAAGGAATGATTTGTGTTATTTCATCAGCATGTTATTGGTGCATTGGCTGCGAAGTTGCTCATCCCTACTGCGTCCATCCTTTGATTCTACTTGCATGTGTAGCTCCTGAGCCCAAGCTGTTGATTCTCTGAGGCCTTAGCTCGTGAACTGATTGATTAGTCGTTTACATTTGCTTGTCATGTTCTGAATTTGGTTAGCATTGTGGGCCGCGAGTTCTCTCCTTGGTTTGTTGGTCTCCAAAAAGGAAATATACTGCAAGTTCATTAGGAAATGGATGCTTCATGCATTTTCATTTTCTGATTTGACTTGTGTAATGTAATAGTAGTTCGAGTGTACTCGACTCTCGTGCTGTAATCTAATTATATTTAGTGGACGGTCCACTTCAAAACCATTTGTAGTTGATATATTTACTCTCTATCACATGTACTGCCATGTATCATTACTAGTTATAATAAAAGTGACGGTTCACTCTAAAATAGGGGTGAGTGTTCCATCGGTTTGTTTGTTTTTTGTGTCAAAATTATCAAAACCAATAAAACCATTCACTAAATAAAAACATACCAGTTAATCTCAAAACCGAACAAGACCAAATCGAAAATAACCGATTTGGTTCGTTTGATTTATCCTATTAGGCTTAAACAGGCCTAAAGCATCTGCTGTATAAAATAGAGTGCAAGATGATAAAAACAAACATTGAACAATAGTTGCACATTTACATTACGATGATTTTTTATTAACAACAGAAAAATTTATATATAGTCAAAAGTTATCAAATGTACCATAAATTGACAATCAACATATATTAGTTCTTTGAAAATTTGCATTTCGTAGACAACGCACACACATAAAGTAATAGCCTAGGATAAATATGCTGCTCACATTATAACAGCAGAATACTGCATGAACTTGTCAACAAAATAATACATGACTTGATTTTAAAAATCATCATAAATCCAAAGTTACAAAATATCATTAGGAATTAGCAATAACATAACACAAAATAGCAAAATGAAAGTTCATATAACAACTTACAGTCAAGGCAAAATATGAATGCTAAATGTTATGCATGGCCAAAATGGAAGACAACCATGATCTCCATATCTCCATGCAGGCCTATAAGAATCCCTCTCCACTCAAGCTTTATAATTCTAAACCTGAAATAAACATGGCCAATATACATGAATATGCATATGTTAGCATATAAATAACTTGTTTTTGAGTATTTGTGTTAAAAAATTTGGACCATTTCTCGATTTGTGCGTGTCATCCTTGCGCAGGGGCTATGCTAATCTTCTTTGGATCGTTCCAATTTTATCGGATGGGTGGTAGAAAATTGAAAAAGAACAAATCAATTAAACATAATTTGACATTCATTGTATGCAGAACTTTCAAAAAAATAAAAAAGTTCAGATGTGTTCTATAAATTTATTGTCTCAACTAAATTTACAACTCATACAACCAAGCATATAACAATAAAATAGAAAATTGTAAAAGAACATTACAAAAAAGTTATGGCGTGAAAAACATAAGGAAATGATACCTGATGAAAATCTGAAAGGTAGAAACATTCTTTTACATGTTCTTCATTTGTTACCTGTAACCTATATTGAGCAAAACAAAATGTTTTAGTTACTTAAGTGCAAAAATATATTAAACAAGCAAGTGAATATTTTTCATAATAAGAAAACAACGCAATTATCAAGTTTGATTATCCTGCACCATATTCAAAGTACATAAAGTTTAATAACTATAAAACTGGATCCAATATTCAATAGAATTGATACTTTTTGTGTAGGCAGAAACTAGAAGTGTTATGAAATAAAAATTTGGTTTAAGAATTTTATCATACGGGATTGTGTATAATAAGACTTGTTGAGATTTAGCAAGTTCTGGATAGTTTGAAAAACATATGAAAAACTAAAATGAATTTGGTTACACGTTATTCCAATTTTTATCAGTTGCAACACATTTCATAAGATACAACATTACAACAAAAACATATTTTGCTTACACTAGTTTCAAACGCACATACTATAATAAAATAAATGCAAATCTCATAGTTTTTTAAAATTACCACTTACAGGAGAGTAAACAACGGATGAATTATAGATCTCACAAGCTTAAATCAATGCCACAAGAGATTGATAGAAGAATTTGTAGGTTTGTGTTAAAAATATTTGAGAGGATTTCGTTTACGGGATAACATTTTATGTGAATTAGTAAAGTGCGTAAGTGCCAAGACATAAATTATAGCGGTCCACTTAAAAAATTATTAATGATGTGTAAATTGTGAAATGAATTGATGCCTCGTATAAAGGAATATGTTTCATATTCCAGGTAGGTTTTTACTACTATTGTTGTGGAAAATTGGAAATTGTAATTATGATGCCGCATATATTGATTGATTACCATTCCAAAAAAATGAGTAATCATATTAAAATATAAACAGTTACATTAAATCTTGAAACATTCAATTCTTATTCGGTTTAATCTGTTGGTTCGATTTATAAAATTTAAAAGCCAAAATCGTCCGAAAATCAAATAAATATGAAATTAAAAATCAAAACCAACCAATTAATTATGTATACAAACCGAACCAACCAAACCAATTCGGTTCGATCGGTTTGAACCAAGAAATGCTCACCCCTACTCTTAAAACCAATTGTGTTAGAGAATATGCCAAGAGATATGCTACATAATTAAGAATATGTTAGAGATAAGAATAAAGACATGTTGCCTTTATTTGGTATTGCATTAATTTGGGGTTATATTTGGTATCATATTGATTTGGGTCAATATTTGGTATAGAATTATTTATTATAATTGACCCAAATATACTCTAGAATATTCTCATCTAGAATGCACTTTTAGATAAGGATAAACCATCTATAAATAGAGACAAGGTTAAGCATTGTAAATCAATAAAGCATCTTTTGTAATGCCAGTCAAGTAATCAATAAAAATGTAGCCTTCTAATTGTTATACCGTTTGATATCTCTTCCTCTTTATATCAAATTCTAACATGGTATCCGAGCTAGATTAGAGAAGGAGAGAGAGAATGAAAAGATTTGAAGTGAGTTTTTTTTTTTTGTTTTTTTTGTTTCTCTTCTTTCGTTTGTTTTTACCTACGAACATCAAGCCAAATTGGATTCGATCCTTTCAAAAATGAAAAATCCAAAGCCAAAACCAAATCTCTAAAACCATGTTTCACCAGTCCATCGAGAAAACCAACTCGAATTGATTTAGTCAGGATCCAATCAAAAAAATGGAAGAAAGGGGGATGCGTATGCTTCCAAAAGAAATTGACGTGGGTTTGGCGAATTGCGTGGGAAGTATGGGTGTGGTAATGAATGGTTGCGGTTGTTTAAAGTAGCAAGTCTAGTCATTTTTTTGTGAGTCTATATTAGTGAGGAGATCGCAGAGGTTTGATTCACATTCAAATCAAATAAGATGGTGTTTGGGATTGCTGTCTGAATTGCGGTGGACAAAGTTGACAGAGGTGATGTTTACATGTTTAGGTGGAGCTGTTGATATTCTAATTCTGTTGTTCGAAGGGTGGAAGGAATTTGTGGTATATGATCAGTTTTTGGATGATGGAGGCACTGGGAACTTGATTATGCTTATGTGAAGTGGAGTTGGATCCGTATAGGATGATTGAATATGGTTGAAGTTTTTTGTGACCGGTTGTTGCTGTCGAGTGGCTTTGTCACCAGTGTTCTTCCTTATAAGGTAGGAGTTTTTTAGCGGTGAAACTACCTTGTTGCTTTTGCCTCTACATTTCACTGGAAGGTTGATGGTCAGTGGTGAGCTCAGATGTGCTGTTGGGCTTGAAAGCGGTGTATGAACCCTATTTGTATGTCATATGTTGTAATATTCCTTTGCAGTTGTATGGTTTGTGAGTTTTTTGATGTGATTTCGTTAATATTTATGTTTGAAAAAAAAGGATGGTAAGAGCTTAGATTGATTTTGTTTGAGGTGTATACGGTTTGTGTATTTGTAGATGAAGGTCTGTGTTTTCATGTAAAGGTTTGGTGAAGTGGTTTCGGTGTTGTGGGAGGTAAACAGTGATAGGATAGGATTTGTAACGGTTTTTGGTTTGCTATTGTTTGTTTTCTAAGCATGAAGAAGTGGGGCGTTTGCAATTTTGGGAGGATGGGATTATTAAAGTTAGTTGTTTGGATTGTGTCCCTGGTGTGTATGCAGAGAAGGGAGATGCTACGAAAGTGAACTGGTGATGCAACTGCGAGTATTTGTGGAATGGAAGGAGTTGCGAGGAGGGAGTATTGCAGTGGTTCTTGTTGGCGCTGCCGATTGTAGATAAGAGGCGTGTGTTACTGTTGTCGTTTGAACATGGTGATGTTTTGATCTGGTGATTGTGGTGATTTACGGCTTTGGGTATGGTGATTCCGATTGTAGCAAGGAATTGGTCGGGAGACACTGCACTGTATGGAGAGCTGAATGATGGTGATGATGGGTTAATTGACTTGTTAGAGAGTAACATTAGTTTAAAGATGTTTATTGTTCGTTTGATGTCTATATCGGTAAACCTGTTTATTAGGAGGGAAATCGACGTTGATTGAAGGTGGGTAGGTGGTATTGTAAGGTATGTTTGGAGGATGCAAACATATGCTGATTCATCCCTATTGATTTGGTTTTGGTTTTGTTTTCGTTTGATGTGTTTGGGGGATGCAAACATATGCAAACTCATCCCATTTTGGTTCATTTTGTTTTCTTTGTATGTTTGGGGGATGCAAACATACAAAAACATCCGGAACCAGTTTTGTCATTTGGCCGCTCAGAACTTTTGCTTACCGATCAAACTGAAGATTGTTGAGTTTCTGTTGAGTATTTGGTACTTGGTGCTTGGAGTTTGTTGTTACTCTCTAACAATATTGAAATGGTTGCTCAATCTTGCTATTCTTCACTCAGTTTGTAGCTTCTATTTAGCAAACCCACGATTTTCCGCATCGTGAGTTTGAGGGGGATGTTAGATAATATTCCAAGAGATATGTCAGGGAATATGCTACAAAATTAAGAATATGTTAGAGATAAGGATAAAGATATGTTGCATTTATTTGGTATTGCATTAATTTGGGGTAATATTTGGTGTTGTATTGATTTGGGTCAATATTTGGTATAGAGTTATTTATTATAATTGACCCAAATTGGCTCTAGAATATTCTCATCTAGAATGCTCTTTTAGATAAGGATAAACCATCTATAAATAGAGACAAGATTTAGCATTGTAAATCAATAAAGCATCTTTTGTATTATCAATCAAGTAATCAATATAAATGCAGCCTTCTAATTGCTTTACCGTTTAATCTCTCTCTCTCTCTCCTCTCTTTATATCAAATTCTAACAGGCATTGCCAAAAAAAGATATAAACGTATTACGGCGAACATAATTTTATTACCTAATAAATAGTGCAACATCATCACAATTGGGAAGAATATACGTGTGTACTACATGATAATCTCTATCGTCCAACCATACTTCTACACATTTACCAGCAGGTCGACTATGTTTTTCAAAAAATAGATAAAGTCGCTTAACAATCATCTTGATCAATGCCTTCATCATTACACGCAACACTTTCAAATGGCACGTTCACATGATCACTAAAATAATGAGAGGAAAAAAAATGAAGCTTCTTCTTCGATGTATTATTGCAAATCGAATCTTCAACTCGGGCTTTCTGTCTCACAATTTTCTTTAAATGATTTAAGTAACAATTACGAATTATTTTAAATTAATTTTTCTATACATTTAATTAAACAAATATTTAATGAATGAAATACTAATATACCTTTCAAATGGATACATCCATCCATATTGCACAAGCCCTCGAAAACATGCTTCAATTGCAAGATGAATAGGTAAATGCTCCATAACAATGAAAAAACATGGAAGATATATTTTTTAGTTTGTAGAGCAATATAAGAATTTCTTCCTCAAGATTACGTAAACGATCAACTTTTTATGTAGTAGAAAAAAGCTTTTTATGAAACAAACCAAGATCTCTTACAACAGACCAAATTTTTATGGATTACAGTTCTTTGAAAGCGACAGATAACAAATTCTCCATAATAACATGACAATCATAACTTTCCATCCCGCTAATTTTACTGTTCTTATGGTCGACGCAACTACGAAGATTAGAAGATATACCAAGTCCAGGAATATTAATCCTTCCACACATTTTAAGTATTTTAACTCGATTATTGTCTATCTTATAGCATGCTTTTTTTTGGTATCATTTGGCTTTATATGAAGCTTAGGACGATTACATATTACTTGGATATCACCTCTTGATTTCAAATAATCTTTCTTCTTCTCCTTGACATTCAAAATTGTATCAAACACGTTTTCTCATTATGCATCACATCAATATTATAACAAATCAGGAGATTTTTCTTCAATCAATGGCTGTAAATAAATATTGATTACTTATGTCGGATCATCAGGACCAAGGATGGTAACTGTAAGAAACATACATGGAGTATCATACACATTCACGAAGATAAATTATAAGGTGTGACAATTGTAGCCTAGGACGAATATTTAGAACCAAATTGAGAAATTGGTGAAAATCCATCCATACATAGACTAAGCCTAACATTACGATTCTCAGAAAGGGGCGAGCAATATTCGGTTCAAGCCAAATTAACCGATAAAACCAGTTTATTTTCGTCTGTTCGGTTCGGTTTTAAAACTAAACTATTTGTATTCGGTTTGTAAAATAAAAAAAATTGGCTATCGGTTTAACCGAATTAGCCAATCTTTTAATTTATTATATAATTTTATGGTATTGTAGTGCTTTTATTAATTAGTTTAGTTATGTAATACAAAGACATTTGTTTCAAATAGTTAAATTTCACTATAAACAAAAAATTTACAATATAAAATTTCTTCAAACACGAATTTATGTTTTACTTTGAATGAATTCATCATTTGAATAATAGTACATCCTTCAAGTTCGGTTCAATCAGTTACCAACTGAATTAACCGAAATTAATTTGGTTTCGTTCGGTTTGGAAATTTTCGGTTTCAATTCGATTTGAGTTTATACTAGACTTTCTTTCCCTTCTTCTTTCTTGGTTTGTACATTTTCTGATTTCATATTTTACAATTCCTAAAGTTGATATCTTCTTTCCAAAACAACAACAATCGTTTAGAGAGTTTTTGTAAGGTAAACCAAAAGCGGACATTGGTTTTCTACTTTATAATGATTTTCGTACATTGAATTATTGGAACGCATATGCTGCTTTGTAGATTGTACAACAGCTGTAAATCTAGCTTCTGTGAGATTGTATATAGATTTCATCACAATGTATTCAACAGTTACTGATAATTGAGTTATGCTTCTACAACATTCCATAAGGGGTTTCTTCGCGGCATCTAAAAAATCATTTTATTTTGCCTTAATATTTGGTTCTTCTTCTGCATTACCATCATCGTCGATGAATTGAGAAACAAAGAACATTGAACGTGCAACATCTTCAACCATGTGTTCTATGATATTTGTCGTAGAAATTTCATTATACATTACCACCTCAACTTGTACAAGATTAAACGCTAACAGTTCTCCTTGACGATCCCAAACCAAAAAGTTAGACACGAAATTATACTGATGCAAATAAACTCTAACCATTTCTGGTATCAAATGCTTTCGCAATTTGCATCTACCACATGGACAATGGATTTCTTAGTCGTTTCTGTTGTTACTTGAAGCGAATTCAATAAACACGCGAACACCATTATTAAAATGTTTATTTATTGAGCCTGCAATTTACCTTCATTGTTTGTACATCCAGCTCCGATCAGTAAAATAATTGTCCATTTGCCCTATTACTAATTAAAAGGTATGATATAAATTAAAATTGCATTGACATTTTATCAAAATAATTTTATAGATGAATGTTGTATTAATTGAACATTGACACTTTGTTGAGGGATCATCCTACCTCCCATTACAAGTACAATAACGTAATTAAACCGCGCAAATCTTTTTAATTTAAATGATTCAACAAAATTTTGGCAGCACTTCGTTTTAGTTCCTTGAACAGTACACAGTTGTGTGTACATAGGGAACACAAATGAAGCACTGTCGAAATTTTGAGAACCGTTTAAATGAAATGTTTTATGAGATTTAATTACGTTATTGTGTTTGTATCTTGTCCAATGTAGGGAAAAATCTAACAAATATTGTATACGACGAATATAGATGTCCATTTTGTTAAATTAAATAAATGAGTATTTAGTTAACGATCATAAACAATATTTATCAGACATAGCTAAAAAACACTCTAAGTGTTTTATGAATATAATATATTACATATTTTATAGTTATTAAAAAAAATGATGTTCGATCTATAAGAAATCATGGAAAATTTTCTAAAATCAAAATCATGTTAATTTCCCTTTTCTGTTGTTTTCAATAATTTAATAACAATGATGTGTATATTAAAAATCAACTTATACAATTGTTGCTCTTATTATCAATCGTCTGTGTGAAGCAGCAAATTTTAAACTAAATAAGTCTTGAATGGCTTAACTCCAATCTAACCGTACATATATAGAGTTTATCACATATCCGCTCATTTTCAAAACTTAACCAACTAACCATACATTATAAAATTGAATATTGTTTTTTGATATTTCCTAAAATACATAAACTAAATTATGCTCACTTGCACTAAATGTTCCCAAACAAGCCTAAAATCACTTAAATATTCAACTTATATGCACATTATTATATTGTCATACAAACTATAAATTTGCAATGCATAGTTAACACTATACATACAATAAGGCAATACAAATATGTAAATTAAATATTTAACAGAGATTAAAGTTTATACCTTTTTTAGAGGAGAATAGTTGGCTAGAAAGGAAGAAAGAGAGGTTTCCAAGTGTTGGAGAGGTTAGAGAACGATGAAGTAGCGGTGGGCGGCGAATTTGGATGAGGAAAGTAGATTTGGGGGAGTTTTTAGGGAGAAATCCAAATGTGAAAGAAGAAGCATGTTCTTTCTTTTGCTCGTGATTTAGCAACGACCGCCAACGGAATTTGGGAGAGTCTTATACTATACAAAATGCTAGTTATCTTTGGTATTGTCCTTTTTGTTTAATATATTTTAAATTTTGTCTTTCAGCCCTTAAAAAAACTTCATGTTATTAAACCTAATTTTTTTTTTCTTTTTTTTTTTTTAATTCCTATGTCTATTTTTCATATGGCCTAATCTATCTAAATGAGGTTCACTGCGTTATCTAAACATATAAAAAGATGCATATGCACTATTTATACATTAATTATGACTTGATGCTTTTCATGAACATCATTTTTTTTTCTTATCTATTTTGTCTTCATAATTGATTTGGACCATTATAGATTAAAGAAAATATTACTTAAAGTTTATGTGAAATGAACGAGTTCAACAGAAGTATCTAATTTAATTAATCATTGATTAATATCATTGTCTAGACAACTAATCTTCAATCAACATTTATCGTACGGTTATCCGTATAAACTTGTGGACTTGTAGTGCTGTGCATACACGCTATCATGGAGATTGAATCACGGGTTTGGCCAAAGAGTAGACGTCCTTTAAGACAAAATGGAAGCCAGGTGAGCCATGTATAAGCAGAGTAAGCTGCAGTTCTTGTGACAGCACATATCTATCGAAGTGACAGTCCGTTTGAAGGTCCCATCACACGCTGTATGATTCTAATTGGAGGGGGGCGAACAATCAACAGTTGCTATATCGTATTTCCGCCTTACCAGGTACGTCGTTCCAAAACTTGAACGGAATTTCATCCTTCCCCTTCCATTATCATACTTCATAGCACCAAGCGATCTGGGGCCATGCAATATTTGTAGGCCTCTTCAAAGCTTTGTTTTTGTCGTTCGTGTGCAACACGTAAAAATGTTCCAACCAATCATTTCCATCAACTACTATTTGAAAGCCCACATTAGTCTCAATAGGAGGTAATAATAAGGAACGCTGCTAGAATACCCGGGTGATTTTTCATCCGAATTCACCCGAAATATACCCCCACGTTAAATTCGGGGGTATAATTGTCATTCTTCCTCTCAATACTGCCATTATCTCTTTCTTCCGCAAGTTTCAACCAATACTTCCTCTCCACCTTCACCGCAATTCAGAACGAAAATCAGTTTTCGGGCATACTAGCATTTTTGAATAATAAGTTGCTTGCCATATATATGTGTATATATATATATATATATATATATATATATATATATATAAACACACACATACGAATCTGATCATGATGCGAGAGCATATTATGGAAATGTTGCTTTCATCCCTTAAAATCACAATTTGCCTTAATAGCAATTCCTTTCATCACGTCGCCATTTGACTTAGAAGTGCACGCTTAGTTCTTCTGTTCTCTGTGGAATGTAGACTGTTGCCATAAGCAGATCTGGTCCGGTACTCGCTTGGTGTAAACTGGACCATTGCACGAGGCATCAAGTTGCATTAGCGCATAACAAAAGTTATGCAGGTATAAAAAATGACAAGCAGAAAGAAAATGCAGAAAAATTAAAGTACATTTTATTTTGCTCTGTGTGTTTTTCCTAAATGAATACTTAATGCCAAAAGCCTAAATTATTAGCTGACGGTTTGAAACTTGTTATTTTAAAGGACGTTATTGTTAATCTTCTATATTCAACCGAAAAAAGTAAATGATAAATTGTAGTTTGCCTTGATCGTTGATTTCTTGTTATGTAAATTTTTTCAATTACGTGCTTATGGCTTTTTTTTTTTAAACAGTTCTTCCTATCTTTATTTGTCCTGTTAAGTTTGCTTAGTTTATATTGTATTTAGTAATTTAGATAATTAAACCTATCATAAAATTTTGTTTTTCAACCTAACTTTTTAAGATATTTTCTTTCCATATGGTCTTATAATAATTTGACAACTTGTAGTAGCAATTATCGAAAACTAACGCACTCAAAGAATAGCAAAAATAATTAAACAATGCATGATGCTATGCAACTATCATCCAAAGTGATGGCATCGATCAACATTCTTATTATTGGTCAATCTATTTTACAAACAACATTAAAAAGTATAAGTAAAATTTTACTTTTCTTTTAGGATTGTTGATTATTTTGAAAATTCAGAAGAAAAAAATTGATTTTTTAAACCATTGCCTAGTTTCTAATGGATTGAAAATTTATATATTTTTTAAATATGAATTTTAGAAAATATCTTTATCTTAGTATATTCTGAGATGTTCCACTTTGACCAAAAATTTAGCTTTAGAATTTTCATTTTTATCAAATAACATAAAAATTTGTTCTAAAATTACAAAAATTTGTATACTGGACAATTTCTTCATAGCGCAAATCAACCTGACATTATATTTTGAAAACCCCAAAGATTTAAGTGAAAGCAATGATATTTTTAGCAACCTTGTGGATTCTAATATCAGAACAATTCAAATATTAAATGTAAAATTTTGTTATATTTGGATCTATTATTTCCAGTGTTTTGCATAACAAGCATGCTATTTTTTATTTGTCTTGTTTTCAACGTTAATTCATAATAGCAGTATTTAGTTTCAAAAACTAACATTGCTTTATAAATTAGAATATTATCTAGTATAATCACACAAATGTTTGAAATGAGGGATTAATTCAATAAATCACACTGCACGTCGTAAGTCCTAGGATCGGCTCTTGTAATAGGAAGATACAAAACAATGGTAAATACCTACTTTATCCACTTCATATACAGA
This sequence comes from Allium sativum, assembly GCA_030737875.1. Lineage (NCBI taxonomy): Eukaryota > Viridiplantae > Streptophyta > Magnoliopsida > Asparagales > Amaryllidaceae > Allium > Allium sativum. Next base: position 876,926,762 of record CM060912.1, on the reverse strand, counting down.
CTTAAGTCCATATATATTATTCAATATAGTAAAATCATATGCTCCTCTGCCTCCTTCTTTTCCTTATTTTTTTTCCTTACTCATTTCCACTCAAGATCATTCCCAATTAAGAGTTGACCAATCGAAAATCGGGGGATCAAATTCCAAATAACCTAATACTAACTTTCAAACCAAAATTTTCATTGTAATTCCCTTTTAACTCAATTCCCAAATTTTGACATTTTACTATAAATTTTTTTTTTTTTACTTTTAGGCTTATTTCTTTTTCCATGATTTTCAATCCCGACATTACTTATACTCATTTGTTTGTATTCCATTCCACAATAATAACAATTTCATGCAAGTATATTTTCAATGATTTACAGTTTAATTGCGAATAGTTTGCATAACCCATTTGTACTATTATTCAAACACAGCTTATGTCAAATCCAACCATTTAAATGGGAATCTGACAATATTATATATCATTAACGTAAAAAAATAATAATTTAAATCCACTCACTTAGAGAAAACACTTCGAGTTTCAGATATGATTTACAGTTCTGTTATCCGTAGTCTTTCATTTTGTAACCTTATTTAGATCCACAAACTAGAATTTACACGAATTATAAATCTAAATCCAAAGAAATAGAAATAAACTAATTTAAAAACCAAATTTGCAGAATACGTTATACGGATGACATAATTCAAACATCTTTTCTTAGATCTATAGTTTCTACCTCTAGAATTCTATTCAGAAAGCCCAGATCTAAAATATTTATTTTATAAAGAGTTGGAGAAGAAAAGAAAATGATAGAGCTTCCGTACCTACTCAAAATAAATGTGGGTTTTACGATAGCCCTGCACATTTATTTATAGATGTCCAAAACTATGTCGTCCGTCCGATTTAAAATGAACAAGATCTCATTGAACAACACATAACAAAACAAGCCAAAATAACGTGTTTGGGTCGACTCGTGCCTCACATGGGTCAATCTTAGGGTCGACCCGACCCCCGACCTAGTCCAATATGGGTCGACCTGGTTAATGTAGAGGTCGATCGAAATATGTTTTCTTTGATATATTTTTGCATGTTTATCAACTTAGATTTGAATATAAACGTTAGTTTATAACGTTGATTAACTTTCCATTATTTGTGATTTAATTATGTTTTTGACACATGTTAATTTTAAAATTCAAAAAAGCGCATTATTTCTTTGATTAATATGCACATATACTTATAAAATAAATATATTCACGCACATTTACGCATATAATTATTTTTCGATACAGAACTACAAACGTCAATAACTTTTTCGTGTAAACTTCGTTCAGGGAATATTACAAGTAAATTTATCATAAAATCGCCACGAACGCATTATTATAACTTTCGATGTCAAATTCTAACAATTTCAAAAATGTCCATTTTCACAATTCATAATTATCTAAAAACGTGGAGTGTTATATTCTCCCACCCTTTAAGAATTTCGTCATCGAAATTCGGCAAGGGCAAAACCATGTAACTCCCCGCACCAATCACATCTAGGGCTGTCAACGGATACTTTCGGATGCGGATAGTGTCATATCCGCATCCGCATCCGAAACCATTTTCGGATATCGGACATCCGCATCCGCGAATACGGACGGATATCGGATAATTATCTGCTCCGCCAACGGTCGATAAATCAACGAACATAAATGAATTTTTTTAACTTAATATTGATCTTTTTCAACCCAATTGATTACTAAAGTGCTATAAATAAATAAATAAATAAATATGATGATAATATACAATTTTAAGCAATATGCATGCATTTAGTAGACTTTCAATTTTGCAAAATAATAAATTAGTACACCTAATAATGTTAAAATACACATAATTTAAGTTATAATCGGGAGTAAAAGCGGATGGATAATTTTCGGATGTGGATATGCCTATATCCGCATCCACTTTTCTGGATATCGGATATTTATCCGCTTTCTAGATGCGGATGCGGACGGATTTCGGATTTTTTGGATATCCATTGACAGCCCTAATCACATCCAGTCAGTGTACACCCAGCTTTTGCAACCATTTGTGCCTATGTGCAGAGTGTAATACATCATCAAATATATAAATGCAAATAAATTTCTAAGCGGTACATCGAATGCTCTTTTCTTTAAGAATTATTTTCAAAACATGATGCAATATCCTAAATATACTTGAAATTTTATATGAACGCAATATTTTAAAAATCAAAATAACTTTTCATTCGATTTTTCTCACATTTCTACAAAATTGAAGCATAGTTCAACCAAATTTTGCATTCAAAAGCCCTACCACACAAATTTTACTATTCAAATTTAGGAAAATTAATTTTTTCAAACTCGATTTCTTATGATGGAAAAACGTAAAAAAAAGGAAAACTGCACATTTTCCGCTTCGGTTTTACAAACATTTTTCTCCGTACTCGGAACTTTTCTTAGTGCATATCAAAAATCATATTTTTCCCGAGCACAATTTACATAAGATAATTTTTTCTTTTTAAGTTTTCCATACTTTGTATGAAAGAATATCGTTTTATCTTCAAATTTTCATTTTTTATTACTAAATTGTTTTCTTTAATTAGATTTATCATTTTGTTCTTTGTTCTTTTTCTTGAGTGATCTTACAAAAACATTGGAAAAAAAATACTAGCAAACACTAACTTTTACAATAACCAATGCATAACACTTTTGTATGGGCATATACTATAAATAAAAAGAAAACACACGCCCTAATTTAGTATACATCTAAGAAATCTTAAACTTGGTTTTAGCTCTGAAACTTCCTCCAAAACAACCTGGAAACCTTCTCCAAAGGCTTCTTACACTATATCCTCTTGGACTCTCATATATAACTAAGATGACCTTTAACTGGTATTGGGCCCTTAAACCCGAAATCTAGTTGTCTTCTATCATAGTCTCATGACTAAGCTTTACCTATTGCCTCAGCCCCCATGAATGAGTCTTTGATATCATCAGATTTAAATCCAATAGTCCCTACTTAGCCATGATGCAATACCATACTAATGGTTATTTAATTTTTCTTTAATTATAACTTGTCTCATTATTGTTTTGCAAGAACTCAAGATTTTCTCTTTTTTGGTCGAATTCCATTTTAAAGACCTTCTATTACCACTAAAGTTTTATAGTCTACTTAAATATCAAGATAATCCTTCTAGGCTCTATCTAGTTCCATATGCACACTACGGGAATTCTTTATTAGCATTCCCTTCACAATTTTTACCAAGTTGCTAATTTCCATCAATTCCATACTTACAAGTCCGTCTTATTATTTTAACATTTTTTTTTCAAAGTTTATACATTCCACCTAACTTTTTTTAAAATTTAATTCCTTTTTCAAAGCCCTTCTTAAAAGTTAAAAATTAGAGTAGATAAGACTAATTGTTTCCAATTCATTTACCACGATCTATCCATAATTACACTTTTTTTTCCAAAAGGCTATGCACCTTAATATACTGGAGCTACTTATTAATAAGAAAACCAAGGCAATCAATAAGAAATTTCATTAAATTACAATTTAAAGCCTTAGCAACTTAAGTTTCATAATTATATACAGGGAGTAGCTATTGGAGCACAAAATTAAACACAGAATCAGAGACACAAAATCTAGACCATAGGATTTGTTTGTCTTTATGCGTGAGATGGAATCCAGGAGGGAGATCTTGTGGTTGTGATTGCTTGTGTCTAAATTTGTGTCAACATTGTGTCTAAATAGACTTTCCCTTATATATATCATTTAACACTTAAACACAACACTTATCAAAATCAATCTTTAAACCAGAAGAAAGCTCAAAATATATAAGATAAATTTCAATATAGTGATATGCTTAGGTAAATGAGAAGAGAAAATCATAGTGTCATCGGCAAATCGTAAAACGAAGATACCATCACTAGTGGCATCTCTTCTAACAACATCTAACGCTCCATTCCTAATGGCGATTTTAACAAATTTGGAGAACGCATCATCAACAAGATCAAATAATATAGGAGATAAATAATCTCCTTGTCAAAGACCACATTTTGAGTGAATTTTACCATTGGGAATATCATTAACTAGGATACAAGAGTTATCAAATTTAAGAAGAGACCAAATTTGACCAATTTGCCTAACATTAAAACCTCTAGCCAGCAAATGGTCTTTAAGAAAGTGCCAATTTACAAAGTCGAAAGCTTTAGCAAAATCAAGCTTAAGAATAGCACATGACACATTCTTATTACAAAAATTAATATATTCTTGAACAACCGCAACACCATCGGTAATATTTCTGACTTCGATAAAAGCAATTTGCAAATCATCAATTAAATCATCCACTTTAGAACTTAGTATATCGGATAAAACTTCAGAAATTTTAAAAGAACAATCTAATTAGGAAACAGATTTAAAATCTTCAATATATTAGCTTTATTTTTCTTGTGTAATAGAAAAACAATGGTAAAACTAAATCAAATTAACTATAAATTCCCTTAAATTTTTTTATTAAAAATACTAATTGAATCATTTTTTCAAAAAATTCCAAAAAGTAATGGAAAAATAGAATAGGAAAGCCAATAGAACTAGGGGATTTGTCCATAAACATATCTTTTATGGCTTTCAAAATCTCAGATTCAGAAAAAGGACTATCTAAACCACTTAAAGTAAGTCTATTACTCTCATCATAAAGTAAATTTCAATTAGCCTTAATCCTATGATTATTAGATTTATCAAAAATATCTCTATAGTAACTAGTAAATTCTCTGCTAAAATCTTATTGCTCAAAAATTTCAGAATTATCAACTAAAATAAAATTAATGTATTGCACGTTTTTCTACCATTAGCAACTTTATGAAAGAATTTGGTGTCTTAATCTCCCTCATTAATACAATTAACCCTAAATCTTTGCTTTCCCGTAATTTCTTCTTATAAAAGAATTTATTAAGATCCTCTTTAAGATTAGAAATTACATTCTTTTCAGCAATATTTAAAGTTCTACTTTCTTCAGTTTTATTTAAATTTTCTTTTAAAATATTATCTTTCATATGTTTAATGTTACCAAAAACATCTATATTCCATTTTTTAGAAAACTTTTAAGCTCTTTGAACTTACAAACTAAAGCTTTTGCTATGTTATTTGAGAAATAATTATATTTATTCATAGAAAGTCATTTTTTAAATTAATTCTTTAAAATTATTCTCAAGTAACCACATTTTTTCAAATCTTACAATTTTATTTTTAAAATTCAAATTTGAATAAGAAAAATAATACTACAATGATCAAAGAACAAACTAGGTAAACCCACAACATTACAAATAGAAATCTGTCTTTCAATTCATCACTAATAAAAAGTCTATCTAAAAGGCCCACAGATGGAATATCTCTACCGTCAGACCAAATAGAAAGTCTATAACTTAATTTGATTTCAACTGAATTACAACTAATGATAAAATGATTAAATTCTTTCATTGTAGAGAAGTATCCATCCTTAGGAGATCTCTCCTCTAAAAATCTAGTAACATTGAAATCACCACTCAATATCCAAGACCGAGAAGCAAACAATCTAGATCTAGACATTCACTCCAAAGCACCCCACGATTTAATTTGAAATTAGAACCATAAACATTAGGAATTTTCAAAATAGAATAATCACAAACATAAAAAAAAATTACATTGTATGATTTTTAATAATAGTTTGTAAAAGTCTCACACATTAATTTTTCCAACCAATCATTTGACCATCAGCACTACCTCAAGTTGGAACAAATCCCAATTATTGATATGAATGCCATCTAAACATCTAAGAAAAATTCCAGTATTTGGATTTTCAAGTTTAGACTCTTCCAAAAGAACTAAATTAATGTGATCATCTTTGAAGAAAGGCCTAATTTTATTACAATTATCTAAATCATGTAGTCCTGTAAGAATCCAACTAATAATCTTCATTTATTGAAAGATCTAGATTTGTAAGTCTAGCACTGTAAGTCTAACACTCTGTCTCACACAAGATTATTAGAAAAAATAATGCCTGTATTTTTAGCTAAAACTGTAAATCATTAAAGGAACGATCACACAAAGCACAAGAACCACAAACACTACCAGAAAGAAAATTAGTTAGAGCTAGAAAAAGCTGTAGAATCCTTCCTACTAAGGGCCTGTTCGGCACCCCAAACGGGGCTGTGTAGAAACAGACGCGTTGGACGTGTCCGTTTCTGAACGGTGAAACAACCCCGTTTCTCCAACGGACCAAATTCGGTCCGTTGGGATCCGACGCATCAAATTTAATTTGATTAATTAATTATTTTATTTAATTAAATCGGTTTGTTTATATTAATTATTTTATTTAATTAATTGTTTTAAGTTTTTATAAACTTTAAAATTGATAATTTGTGCAAATGAGATCCGTTTGAAACACTTCTTTTTGCGTTGTGATCGTATCGAAGTTTCTACGTAATGGAATTGGTTTGAACTGAATTGAAGCAACTTATAATTTTTCAATTTTTTATTTTATTTATTTATTTATGTAAGTTATTAATATATATTATTTATTAAAAACAAATGATAAATTAATTAATTAAATTACAAAATAAAATAGTATGCTTAAATACTCTTAACGCGCCAAACATATTCTTCGCTAACTATAATTCTCCGCTCCCGCTTGTGTCAAACACACCCTAAGTCTAGCATTTGATGCCAAGATGGTATGACATAGTGGTATGGTGTGTGACTACCGAGTAAAAGCTCGCGAGTTCAAGACTCTCTTAGATCTAGTGATGTAAACAAGTTCAAAACAAAAAAAAGTCAAAAAGTCTAACACTCTATTCTCACACGAGCTAGATTTGGAAGAAGAACAAACTCTAGTCTTCATCCTTTTAGAAAAGTAAGAATCTCTACACAACAAGGGGAGATGAATCTGCAACTTCACAATTCAAAAAAATAGGATCAGAGATAGCACTGAAGGCCGAATGATCCAGACCAGTGTTTGTGTGTTACCAGACCCAATCAAACAAATTCCTCACGCCTACACTAACAACATCCTCCCTCAAACTAGAAGAAACAGTGAAACATGGAATGACTCAACTGTTGCCTGCTGGTGTACGACCCATCGCATGCAAGCTATTAACGAGAGCTTTGTAAGAAATTGAAATAATTCTTTTATTACTTGCTTTGATAAAATGTACAGAGACTGAATTGAATTATTTTGTTCAACGAAATGTACAGATATATATAAGAAAGAATACATAGATAATGGGCTAAAGCAGATAGGTCCACTTATTAATAGCTAATGAGATGTTGCAGTTGCCCATCGGGTTTGTTTTGGTATGTCATATATCTCATATGCTAACACCCCCATCAAAACAAACGGGTTTCTCCTTTTCCTCATTTGAGCCGCCATCAGAATAAACCAGGGTTTCTCCTTTTCCTCATTTGAGCCGCCATCAGAAATTCCTAATTCTCTTCGTAATCTCTCAAAATTGCTCCTTGATAGAGCTTCGGTTAAGACATCCGCCTTTTGATAGAAAGTTGGTATGTGATTCACGACTAGCTTACCAGATTCAGTTCTCTCTCTGACAAAGTGGAGATCAATCTCCATATGCTTCGTCCATGAATGCTGAATCAGGTTGATGGATAATGACATGGTGCTTCGATTGTCACACCAGAGCTTTTGTTTTCTAGAGAAGCTTAACCCTAATTCAGCAATTAGAGCTTCCACCTAAATAATCTCAGCCGTGGCTGACGCAATATTCTGCTTCGGTGCTCGACCTGGATATAGTTGACTGCTTCTTCGTACACCAGGAGATTGAGTTTGGTCCCATGAATACAAAGTACCCAGAAGTTGACTTTCGATCGTCTGGGTCGTTAGCCCAGTCGGTGTTACTGTAAGTATTCAAGTTTATATCTTTGCTAGCTTTAATTACTAATCCATGTTCCTGAGTACCCTACAAATAACGTAGTATCCTTTTCACTGCACCCCAATGATTGCTTAACGGATTCACCATGAATTGACAAACCTTATTCACACTAAAACAAATATCTGGTCTCATAATAGTTAGATATTGTAAAGCTCCCACTATACTTCGATATTGCTTTATGTTGTCGATAACATCACCCGTATATTTGGATAGACGGAGATTGCTAGTCATAGGTGTAGGTAGCAGTCTTGCCTTGTCCATGTTTGCCCTGATCACTATTTCTGATATATATTTCTTTTGTGAAAGAAACAGTTCTGAATCTGATTTTCTATGAACTTGTATTCCCAAGAAATAGTTCAAGTCACCCATGTCCTTGATAGAAAATATCTGATCCAATTGGTTTATCACTTTGTTGATCTCTGTAATATCATTTCCTGTGATTAAAAAGTCATCTACGTACACTAAAATGTAGACAATAGTCTGATTGCTAATTTTAGTGTATAATGAACGATCTGATATGGTTGCTTTTTGTATCCAAGAGTAGAAAGCGTATCTTTCAGTTTTACATACCAAGTTCTAGAAGCTTGTTTTAAGCCATATATTGCTTTATGTAGCTTGCACACATGATTTTCCTTGCTCTTGATTAAGGTACCCTTTTGGTTGTTCCATGTACACGTCTTCATGCAAGTCTCCATTCAAAAATGCATTGCACACATCTAGTTGTTTTATTCTCCAACCATTGCTTAGTGCTAGGGTTAAAATGATTCGAATAGTGGTTGGTTTTACTACAAGAGAAAACTTCTCATTAAAATCGAATCCATCTGCATCTTTCTTCAATTTGTATGTCCATTTGCACCCCCACAATGTTCTTGCCTTTGGGTACTATAACCGAACTCCATGTCTTGTTTCTCATCAATGCATTATATTCTTCGCTCATAGCATTACACCACTGTCTGTTTTTAACAGCTTGCTCATAAGTCACCGGTTCACTTATATGATCACCATTGTTGATGGATGCATTGTATATTTTAGGTTTGAATATCCCACTTTTAGCTCTAGTGGTCATATGATGTTGATTTTGTGGTTGATGCATCTGATTCTCAGCACTGCTGCTATCAGATGTATGATTATCATTGCTTTGATTTAAGTTGTCTGCATCATTTCTGTCGTAGTGTTGTGGTTGGTCATCATCATCACTCATAGGCTCGCTTGAGCTATATCCAGACCTTGTACTGGACATGGTTGGAGCGACTGTAGTTTGATGTGATGGCCCATCTTCATGTGTTTGCATTTTCCATTCAGTCAGTGCTGGTATGCTGTCGACAGTGGTTCTGATCTATTCATGTTCATTCTTGTTTTTGCTCTTCCTTTCTGCAAAAGGAAAAATATTTTCATTAAAAACGTGTCTAGATATAATAACTTTCCCATTACTATCCATACACTTGTACCCTTTTTGATTGCTTGCATAACCTAAAAAGGTACATGGGGTGGATCTTAAGGAAAATTTGTGTCTATTGTACGGTCTGAGGCATGGAAATCACAAGCATCCAAATGTTCTCAGAGCGTTGTAGTCTGGTTTATTACCAAAAATAAGCTCATGAGGACATTTGTGTTGTAATCTTTTAGTAGGCATTTTATTGATCAAGTATACAACTGTGTTAAATGCCTCATTCCTGTACGTCATAGGCATGGATGCCATAGATAATAGGGTTAGGCCTGTCTCAACTATATGTCTATGTTTTCTTTCTACAATGTCATTCTGTTCAGACGCGTAAGGGCATGTAGTTCTATGATTAATTCCCTTTCTTTTGAATAAATTTCTGAGTGGATAAAACTCACTGCCCCCGTCTGTTTGAACTATTTTAATGCTATGGTTTATTTGATTTTCTATGAAATCAATAAACTGCAGCAATACGTCATGTGTTTCTGATTTGGCTTTGAGAAAGAAAATCCAGGTATATCTTGTACATGCATCAACAATTGAGAGATAATACATGTAACCTTGTCTGGAGTTTAACGGTGGAGGACTCCATAGGTCCACTATCACTAATTCAAGAGGTTTAGTATAAAAAGTTTCAGATCTGTTAAAAGACAATTTATGACTCTTGCTGAGTTGACAGTGCGTGCAAATTTCAGACACGGGTGAGTTTTTATAAGCAATTTTATTATCTCTTAATATCTGACTTACAGTGTCATAACTAGGATGCCCTAGTTTACAATGTCATATATCTAAGTCATTTTTGATGCAACTATTGTTGCTACAGCCAGAGTTATCTACATTATCATCATTACTAAAATGAATGTTTGCATTACAGCACCATATATTATTATCAGTTCCCTTTCCTGATGATATGTTGCTGAATTTGTATAGCCCATTGTCCAATCTACCCTGTAATAATATGTCTTTGTTTAGAGAGTCTCTAACTAGACAATATCTTGGGTGAAACTCAAAATACACCTTACTTTCATTGGAAATTTGAGACACACTAATCAGATTCTTTTTGACATTTCGAACTCTAAGTAAATTGTTGAGAAATAGCTTTCTTTTCCCCATCAACACAACTTGTCCCAATGTGAGATATATTCATAGCTTCACCGTTACAAGTATGAATAACTTGCGTACCTGTGTAGCTTTTGTTCCCAAGGTTTAGGTTCTGTAGATTGTTTGTGATGTGATTGGTCGCTCCAAAGTCTGGAAACCAATCCTCAACATTGATATCATCAGCTTTGATTGAATCATCGCTGCTCGTAGCTTGCCCAGCAACACCTTCTGTGTTGGATCTTCCTTGATGACTTGATTGAACCATATTAACATTTAGCCCTCTTTGATTTGATTGATTTTGTTGAGCATTGTTCACATCTGCATTAAATCTAAAATAACATCTGTTTGCAGTATGTCCTGGTTTATCACATATCTGACATTTTACTCTGTATGTATTATTGGATCTGCCTCTTCCTCATCCCCTTGTGTTTGGATTTCCTCTCTGCCCTTGGGTACTACCTCTGCCAAAACCAGGTGTGTTTCTTGATTGATTTGTATTTCTTGTATTTGTAGCAAAATTGATGTTGTACTCATTTTACATCGCTTTTCTTTGCTGTACACGACCTTCATGAGCCAACAGGGCTGAGTAAACAGACTGAATATCAGGTAAATTTGGTTGAGTGGTGAGGTAAGTCACTAAAGATTCATACTCCTCATCTAGACCATTTGTTAGTGTAAGAACTTGCTCACTTTCAGATATCTTATGTCCAACAGAATTTAGTTTATCGCACAAAGTCTTCACTTTAGATATATATTCTCTCATGCTCATGTTCCCCTTTCTTGAATTTTGTAATTCTTTTCTATAATGCATTATCCTTGCTGACGATTGAGAATTGAATATTTGTTGTATAGTTGACCAAATCTCATGTGACGAATTACATCCAATTACTTGTGACAATAAGTTTGCACTAATTGATGACATTAGCCAAGATGATAGTAAATTGTCTTGTTCACGATGATGAATGTGTGTTGGGTTACTAATGAGGTTTCCATCTTTGTCTGTGATCATCGCAGGTGGTATTATCTTGGTTCCATTGACATAATCTTGAAGGTCATGACCATTCAATGTTGTTTCAATTTGGAATTTCCACAGCAAATAATTGTCTTCATCAAGCGGGATGGTTATGACTTGGGTTTTCGGTTTTATGAGGGTATTCGAGGAGAGTATTGGTGCGGCAGTGCCAACACTTGATGTTGCAGATGATACGTCTTGATTACTACCAGTCATCCTTCAGGAAAAGAAATGGGATACAGAAAGCGACGGTGTAAAGAAAGTATATGGCGAGGCCACTGCTCGAGAGGTGGCAGCCTGTACTAATGCGATCAAGAAATGGATGCAATAGCATTTTTTGTGTCTTTTGAGATGCAAGAGCCGAATTATTGCATGGTGAGGAAGTCAAATGAAGAGATGTACGATCTCTAATGGCAAAGAAACTGCTTGCAGCCGTTGGGATCTTGATTTCAGCCTTGGCACGACATAGTTTCGTATGTCTCTGATGGCAAATGAACTGCTGCAGCCGGTGGATATTGATTCCAGCCTTGGCACGGCACGGTTTCAGATGAGAACAGTGACTGCACACGATCAGAGAGGTTGATCTCCGGTGATGAAAACACTCTGAGGAGACAAAACAAACCACCTCTCACTTTAATGCAGGTAATATTGTTTTAGAATTGCCGTTATGCGTTAGGCTCCGATACCATGTAAGAAATTGAAATAATTCTTTTATTACTTGTTTTGATGAAATGTACAGAGACTAAATTGAATTATTTTGTTCAACGAAATGTACAGATATATATAAGAAAGAATAAATAGATAATGGGCTAAAGCAGATGGGCCCACTTATTAATAGCTAATGAGATGTTGCAGTTGCCCATAGGGTTTGTTTTGGTATGTCATATATCTCATATGCTAACAAGCTTGCATGTCAAAGCCAGTTGAAGTAAACATCTAATAACAAGATGAAATAGTACTAGGCATTGTTTCAGCAGCACATGACATAGAAGACCGAATTCAAAAGGCATAGCATCCCTAACTGATACAAGCTTCAAAGGTTACCACAGTCATACCATAATAGTTGCTACCATTACTGAAGCAGTCAACCGAATTCAAAACAGAGTCAAAAGAATGAGCCAGAGAGACAGCACAACGAGCTGATAATTCCACTTTCTCCAAAAATAAGGTATTGAAAAACTTCAAAGAGGGCTGAAGAAAGGGGTGCATGTGCACAGAAATTACATGCCCGACATCCTTAAAACCAAGTCTACAAGAGAAAACTGAATCAACCATGCCAGAATCCCCCATTGACCATCCATAGATCTCCGACCCATTATTCGACAATCCAAAACTCAAAAAACCGAATTCACACCAACAGTCTTAGATTGGCAGTGACACTCAATAGCCCTAAAAAACTCAGACTCATTTTCAACATTAAAATCAACATAAAGGTTTTTCTCATCACAATTAACATCAAACTTGACAACCGAAGCAGGTTCAACATGCTCAACATCAACTCGAAAGGCAAGGCCTTATCATCAACAATATAACCAACATCACCTGAAGTTTCGGAGTAATGCTTATTACAATAACATCATACTTTACTACCGAAACAAGCTCAACGGGCTCAACATCATCTTCAATGGGTAGGGCCTCGAAACGGTTAGACAGCAATATTTTAGAAACTGGTGCAGAGAGATTACCGAAGTACATATGCTTTTTTAAAAGAGATGAATTCTTCCATGCCAATCACCAATGAAGAACACGATGTAGAAACAGAAGAAGCCACGTTTAAAGAAGCTACATCCAGATCAAGAAGCATATAGTCCCACTTAGTGTTAACCAAATCCATATTCAATTGAGGTTTCTCAATAACAGAACGATAAGCGTCATCTCCAGAAGGAAATGGAAGAACCACATCAACAACAATAAATGATGCGATCCACTCAGAGTCCTAATTAGAGAAAGAACCAGGTTTGAAATTAACATAGCGTTTAAAACATTAAAATGAATATGAATTTCATCAAACAACTTAAGCCCGTACGCCATCGTAGAAAAACAGTCTAAAAAATATTTTTCAAATTTAAATAAGACAAACAAAGCCGAAAGCACGATCTTTCATGGATAAAGAAGAAGGCAATGAAGGAAAAACAATGATTTTACTAGAAATCAAATTAGAAAAGGATCAAAAAGAGCTATAGTTTGCAAAGAGTCAAAATACCAATACAGATCTATAAACCTTCCTGAGAAGAAGAACCAGAAACGATTTTCTTGAGCAATAAAAATTAATACAAAACATAGCATAGTGCTTTTCAATACCATTTTATCAAGAAAAAGGGGAACAGGATTAGTCGAACAATTAAAGCTTTTATGACCCAAAAAAAAAACAAAAAAAAAAAACACCTAATTGGTTCCCTACAGTTCGCAACTCTATAAGATCAATCACCGCATCTGAAACACAAATCTTGAATCTTTTTACCAACGTTCCATGGTTTTCAACGTGAACGAGAAGAAGATGAAGAGCGATAAACTGAAATGGGTTAGAGACAACAAAGGCGAATGAATTACTCCATCTTCGATTGTTAGAAACACTCAGTTGCAAGGAAGAATCACGAGAAGGAAGAGACCGGAATTCTTGCTGAAGACGAGACACCAATCCAAAATTAGTGGACAAATTTGCCTACTTAATGGCTACCCACAAATTTGAAATAATGTTTTTCCGGTGGGGAATATGTAAATCTTCTTTAACAATCTACCAGCAAATAAAGTAAATAGATACAATGACAAATATCAGTGTTGTTACGAATTTGATCTTTTAGAAAGATGGGAGAATATATCATGAATTTCTTGCCTCCCTCTTGTTATCATCAACTTGCTTAACTCAATAAGTTCCATGGTACAAACCATGCAGACATGAAGAAATTGGTAATCAGGTGTATTAGAATGCGTTGTCGCTGGTAAGAAAGGTAAACTTATCATTTGCAGTAAAAAATGGGGGAAAGGAGAAGAAAGAAAAATGGGGGTGGAAGGTAGAGTATACGATCAAAGCAGCAATGCAAAGTACTGTATGCAATACGATTCATGAAGATTGTAATTTGTAAATAAAAACACCATACATAAGTCAAAGTTTTGCTAACATTGTTTGTGGAGATGGAACGCAATAAACCAAAAATGGTTCATCAATAACACTTAAGGCCATCATTTTGTAAATATTTTTCTTTTCTTTTCGTTCGATGTTGCATGCAAGCAATGATATTGATAAAGAAGAAAGAAAACAAAGAAAAGATAGAAAAGCATACAACCAGGATGCAAACTAGTCAAAAGAATAAGAAACTGAGTGGTAAGTTAAAATGAAACAAAGCATTGTTAGCAACTCGTATAGAGGATAAAGTTTTTAACAGACCAATGAATCGACAATGGTCCTAGTTGTTCATGGCCCAAAAAAAAAAAAAAAAAAAAAAAAAAAAAAAAAAAAAAAAAAACAGAAGCAGTCAACAACGGTAACTGAAAATAATTCCTGAAATCCAAAAAAAAAATGTTGCTATCGATAACACGATAGCTACCAACATGACCTTTGTTTACCACGACAGTGGTCGATTTACAATTCATAAGGCCGGTTTCAAGGTTTGAACTCATATAATTGAGGGTCTAATGGAATACTCTTTCTTCCATATATTGCGTAATTTAGTAAGCAATTTTGGCATTTTGCATTGAAATTGTCTGTATCATATGGATTTAATTATCTTTTCCATGGTTAATATTGACTTATTTCAAGCTATTAACCGTACGTTAGTGTGAATGGTTAGGGGAAATACAAAATTGGTTTTGTTGCTCTTATATTCTTCATTCGTAAAAATAATTTTGTAGTGGTAAAAAAACCAAAAGTAATCGCCTGAAATCCAAAAAAGAATATGTTGCTATCGATAACAAGATAGCTACCAACATGACCTTTGTTTATCACACGGTGGTCGATTTACAATTCATAAAGCCGATTTCAACGTTTGAATTCATATAATTGAGTGTCTAATGGAATACTCTTTCTTCCGTATATTGCTTAATTTAGTAATCAATTTCGACATTTTGCATTGAAGTTATCTCAGGTATCATATGGCATATTATTACCTTATTTTGACTTTCATGCATATAATTATCTTTTCCATGGTAAATATTGATTTATTTCAAGCTATTAACCAATTTCGACATTTCGCAATGAAGTTATCTAAGGTATCATATGGCATATTATTACCTTATTTTAACTTTCATGGATTTATTTATCTTTTCCATGGTAAATATTGATTTATTTCAAGCTATTAACCGTACGTTAGTGTGAATGGTTAGGGAAAATACTAAATTGGTTTTGTTGCTCTTATATTCTTCATTCGTAAAAATAATCTGGTAGTGACAAAAAATCAAAAGTAATCACCGTTGGCGGTGGTCGATTTACAATTTGTAAGGCCGATTTCAAGGTTTGAATTCATATAATTGAGTGTCTAATAGAATACTCTTTCTTCCATATATTGCTTAATTTAGTAAGCAATTTTGACATTTCGCATAGAAGTTGTCTGTATCATATGGATTTAATTATCTTTTCCATGGTTAATATTGATTTATTTCAAGCTATTAACCGTACGTTAGTGTGAATGGTTAGGGAAAATACTAAATTGGTTTTGTTGCTGTTATATTCTTCATTCGTAAAAATAATCTTGTAGTGGTAAAAAAACCAAAAGTAATCGCCTGAAATCTGGAAAAGAATGTTGCTATCGATAACACGACAGCTACCAACATGACCTTTGTGTATCACACGGTAGTCGATTTACAATTCATAAGGCCGATTTCAACGTTTGAATTCGTATAATTGAGTGTCTAATGGAATACTCTTTCTTCCATATATTGCTTAATTTAGTAAGCAATTTCAACATTTCACATTGAAGTTATCTCAGGTATCATATGGCATATTATTATCTTATTCTGACTTTCATGAATTTAATTATCTTTTCCATGGTAAATATTGGTTTATTTCAAGCTGTTAACCAATTTCGACATTTTGCATTGAAGTTATCTGAGGTATCATATGGCATATTATTACCTTATTTTGACTTTAACGGATTTAATTATCTTCTTCATGGTAAATATTGATTTATTCGAAGCTATCAACCGTAGGTTAGTGTGAATGGTTAGGGAAAATACTAAACTGGTTTTGTTGCTCTTATATTCTACATTTGTAAAAATAATCTTGTAGTGAGAAAAAATTAAAAGTAATCGATGTTACCAGGGATCGAACTGGTTAGGGAAAATACTAAATTGGTTTCGTTGCTCTTACATTCTCTGTTTGTAAAAATAATCTTGTAGTGACAAAAAACTGAAAGTACTTGCTGTTGCAGGGGATCGAACCCAGGGTCACCCACACGACAAGCAAGAATACTCACCACTATACTACAACAACAACTTTGCTATACTTCTAAAAAAAAAAAAAATCCTTTTTGAAATGTGCGATTCATCTTACTAGTCAAGAAATCAAAACTTTTGATGTTGATAGAACTCAATTGTACAAATAGTTGTCACCACTCTTGAGGATCAAAATCCATATCATTCAGCTGAAAATGGGAAAGCCTTTCATCATGCCCAACAATACAACCTATTCAAATTTACAACAATAGTAAAAATAGAAGTTTCCAATGAAATTAAAAACCTAGATTTTGTTTTATTTATTTATTTTGTACATCTACTACTTCCTGTGTTGTTTACACTCTCTTTCCTTTCGCATCCATAACTTCTCCGTTGTGACATTTAAAAACCTCAGCCATCAAGATGCTCTCTAAAATTTTCATATCTAGGCTACATGTAATTTTGTTTGAATATACTTATTTCTCATCACATGTTTGCACCATTATCATGTTATAGGATAAACATAATATTTGCATCATCTCACATTACCAATTTTCAAATTTTAAAAACCTACAGCGTGGATGCTTTCATAATCATTACCAACTAACTACAGCAACTTTACTAATATAAAAATGTAAGACAATGAGCACTGTACTAACTAAAGAATTGCATTTTCAGCTTTTAAAAACCAACCTTTCAAGCATCAAATGTTTTCTTCGTACCACTAAAAGCTTCCTCAGGTGACATTTCTGCAGTCCACGTTATGAATAATAAAAATCAGCATAAAATCTATATTCATATCCATGGAAACACATAACTAACCCAAAGGAAATTCAATCGTTAACAGCTGACCTCAAGCAATCCAGCCGAAATACCAAAAGAATTCTCGCTAGGGCCTTTATCCAGAGAACTGCAAGATTAAACAATCTCGAAAGCTCAAACCTCCTCTACTCGATTTTTGACCGTTATGTAGCTTCTTCAATTGCTTCGCACCACAGCTTTCAAGCTCTCTTTCCAATTCAACTTTAAGATGTATGATTTTTAACTGAGTGGATCGGAAATTTCTAGTGCTAGGGTTGATGCAAAATGGAGATGGAAATGGCGGGAATTTACAAGTGACAATGCGTGCCTCTTTGGAAGCAAATAGCCAGTTCTAGGGAAATGGAACGGTTTTAATGCTGCAAGATCGTATGAGCACATAAAGAACTAGCAGGCCCGAAATTTCTAGGTAACAACAGGGTGCCAAATATAAATTGGCTTCGGAAACAGGTATCTTTTGACGGGCTTGATGGAGAGTCACAAGCCTATGACTGTAGACCCTCTTGGGGTATTCCCAAATGTTTAGGCCCACCATCTAGTATTTACATCTGTTTTTTGGTGCTCGTAGGAATTATTTAGGCAAGGAAGCTACATATAATAGGATCGATAATATTTGTCGATATCATATGGCTCATTCCACATATCTAATGATTAATAGCATGAAATTTATGTTCTGTTTTCCACAAAATGCAATGGTGCAGAATACATTTGTAGCCTAAAGTCAGTCCTTCGAAAATACATTCAACCAACTCCAATCCTTGTACCAGTTAAAAAGAACTAATGTTCACTTTGAATTTAGTGTGGTACTCTTGCTCGATCAAATTTGAATTCGTATAATTGAGTGACTAACGGAAATACTCTTTCTTCCATATATTGCTTAATTTATTAAACAATTTTGACATTTTGCATTGAAGTTGTCTGAAGTATTATATGGTATATCATTGCCTTACTTTGACTTTTGTGTGGTACTCTTGCTCGGTCAAATTTGAATTCGTATAATTGAGCAACTAATGGAAATACTCTTTCTTCCATATATTGCTTAATTTATTAAACAATTTTGACATTTTGCATTGAAGTTGTCTGAAGTATTATATGGTATATCATTGCCTTATTTTGATTTTTATGGATTTAATTATCTTTTTCATGAAAAAAATTGATTTATTTCAAGCTATTATTAGTTCAAATACTAATTTGGTTTTGTTTCCCTTATATTTTTCATTAATGTGGATGGTAGGGAAAATAGTAAATTGGTTTGGTTGCTCTTATATTCTTCCATATATTGCTTAATTTATTAAACAATTTTGACATTTTGCATTGAAGTTGTCTGAAGTATTATATGGTTTATCATTGCCTTATTTTAACTTTTATGGATTTAATCAAACCGACCGTTAGGGAGATTTGTCTACTGTAAGAGAGCCAAAATCAAATTGTCTGTGCCAATGAATTACGGCACAAATATCTCACGTTTCTCTCCCAAACCATTCCCAAAATTATCGATTTCCAAATTTCTGTTGTTTTCTTTCTCCATCCAACTTTTCGGATCTGACTTTCCACATTTAAATCACTCATTTCTTATAGAAATTTGTCTTCGCAACCACATATTCTTGGATCTACATAATTCTGATTTCATAACTCGTTCTCTCTCACGCTTTCTTCTCTTGCTGACCAAAATCGCGATTCAATCACGCTTTCTTCTCTTGGTGACCAAAATCGCGATTCAATCGGAAAATGTCCAAAACTTAACTCGAAGGCAGTACTGGTTGGATCAAGGGAGAGAGGCGTTTGAGCTCGGTTTGGAAAGTTGCGAGCAGGAGGAAGATTGGCACCCTTTTTCTTTTCATTGCTTCTGCTGTCGTTTTGCTTTCCTGTTTCTTCGCAATTAGTAGAGGTTTTTCTTTTCTGCTTTACTATTATTGTTATTACTATACTTGGCTGGATCAAGGTATACAAAGTCCACTTAAATGCCTTTCATTTACAAACTCATTTTTTAGTAAGGATAGATGTTATTTTTGGAGTAGTAAATTAAATTGTCTTTTACTTACGAACGTAGTTTAACTGGCTTTCAAGGGAAAAAAACATCTATCTTTTTCTTCTTCTGAAATCGATGCTAGCTATAGGCTTAGAAATGTGTTTGAAATCGTTGATAGTTGAAGTTTACAAATTGGTGTGAACGGTTCTTCATAACCTCTTTTTTGTCTTTATCTTCCATCCTCTACTCAGCCCAAAAAAATTATTTTTTTTCTTATGGTTTAGGTTTGATATCTGAGAGTTTACGTTGTTTGAGAAGAGAAGAGACAGTACGGCTGTTACTGACTGAGTGAAAAGAAATAAAGTGGTGGTAGGAAAAAGGTCAAAAATAATACAATCTATTAATTTTTTAAAGGTGGCTAGTAGTCTAAATGGGGGTGTGAATAACAGCACACTATAAAAAAGCTACAATAATGGGAGGAAGTTTCTGATTGAAATAAGGTGTGAGAAATTAACAAAACAAAGCCTAGTTGTTTCTAACATAATCTGTTTTAACTGTAATTAGTGATAAAAGCCACAATATGACCTGATAGTTTCATTCTTGCAGATGAGCTCGGCAGATAGAATGAAAGTAGTTTTGGAATCTATGAAGGAAATTTATGGGAACCATCCTGTTTATATTCATGAAAATGGTGAGTCGCTATAAATTTGATTTCACAAGTACTCATAACTTCCCCTTATACTCTGGTATTTCAACCCAAATGCAAATGATAAAATATTCCATGTTTAACAGGAAATATATTGCTCGGATTAGATAATTTGACACACATTATCAAGCCTATATTTTATTAGGATTAGATAAGGTCTCAAAGTATAAATGAGCAACAGAAAAATAAGAATGAGGATCTGACAAAATTAATCAATACAATAACTTACATGGGAAATATTCGAGATACATTGGAGAAAAAAACCATGGATAACTTGTGACGATCCCAAAACCCCGTGACACGGTGTTAAGGATAATCATTGGAATATAACACATTAATCATCATTAGCAGATCACAGATAATAGCATAAACAAAAAATAGAATAATTTACACTCATATGACAGTGGAATCATATAGATATCATCACATCAGAGAAGCACAGTACAGGATACAACTTAGTGCATAATGATACATAATCAGTCACCATCGCCAGAGGCGGAATCATACATAAAGAGTACTCAAAATAAATATCAGTCTACATCGCCAATGGCGGAATCATAATATAGATACAATAATGGCGGAGAAAATCCAAGTCAGCGCAGTGTAGTCAAGCCTCGCCATGAGCCAAAAGATGCGTCAGAAACCTGTAACTAGGCTGCCCGTGTGGAAATGAGGGCACCCGAGTTTGCAAGGTGAAACAAACTACGAGTCAGTCATGGGACTGGTATGAGAAATCTACTCAACTTATTAACAACAATAATAAAGCAAATCAAAGGACCACGCCACTTTCGCGGAACGGGTTTACTCCAATGAGTGCTAGTGCATGAAATAAAGTAAATGATTAAATCAACGCAATGCTTTTTATAAAATGAAGCCATTATAAGACTCAGGTCCCATCACACAATGCAACGCAAGCCGGAGGATAGAGTTTTTACCTTATAATGGCCAAAAATGCTTCATACGAATAAAACAAAAGTGCTTGATATTATTACTAGTGCATATATGTTTCAAAAGCAAATTCAATCATAAATATTAATCCTAGGCGGCATAGCTACCATCTACTATGTCGCCCTACTAGCAATACAATCACGTCCGCATATTTCGTATTGGAAATTGGGTTCCTTCATGAGTCGAGGCAACGGGCAAGCTCCTCTCCGATTCGAGACACTCTAGCAAATGTCCCAGGACCCCACTATGATCCTTGGATCTTCAGGGCCGGTCCTCTCTTACTTTTGAGGATTAGTTATTCCTGAACACACGTTTCCCAGTCCTTACAGACCTATATCGAGGCGCCTCGCATTCCAACAACCACACAGGTGAAAAGTATATATAATGTCAGGGCTAGTAGGTCACTGACACCACCTTAGCTAGAAAGAAACGTCGTGCTCTCCCTGCAGTCACTCTCCCGTTTTTGACTCATACCGAGGTGTGAGGCTCGCGAATTCACGTTATACACAAAGCTACGTCACACAGACCATGCTTTGATCATCAACCACAAGACTTTGCTTTGCAACAGAAGCCTTGATCATATGCCACTCAGGCGTGCCACACAGGCAATCCACTCCATGCGACTGGTTTCTGTCAATACATAACCTCTGAGCTCGTACGTCTCAGAGAAGGGCGTTAAGCAAGAGAATAAATTCTCCGCCGCCAAACAGATATATATTTAACAGAGATCAATCAACACAGAACAAAATCCAATGTCAGACACACAGTCCATTTACAAGTCCGTTCTGGGTCTGAACGAAACCGGAGGCACCAATTCCTCGCATATCCGTACAATCAATAGTATGTTTGGACGGCTACTACTTCAATTCCTTCATGGTAGCTACTCCAATCACGAGCATCAGTAGCGCCCATCCATCCAATGTGGAGATCGTCGGTCTTCAGTCGTCTTCGACTCTTCGACTTCTCAACGTCGATCGATTATTTGAAATGAGATAAACTCGGCCTTTTCAAATAACCCACGTATATTTAGATTTTCAAATCAATCAATCACATGGTTGGACTATTCAACATTCACATTTCAGTTATTTAGTTATAATTTTCATGTCAAATACATTCAACCATCACATATCAAGCAAACACAACAAAATTGGTTTATTTTCACTCTATATCGTCTATAGTACTTTATAACGATATATCGCCATTTTTATTTAATTTAAAACGGCCATATTTAATTAAACGACGTTTCAGGTCGTGTCGATGCACTGGCGCTGCTTTTCATTAATTTTGTTTAACACATATATGAAAATCTAACCGTTGGATCTTCACAAATTTTACATCATTAGGAAGGTCATTTCAAAACGAATCCAACGGTTTCAGTTTTGGGAAAATCCGACGGTCGGATCTTCCACACTAACCATTTGAAGTTTCGATTTCAATTTACGAACTGCAGCATCGTTATTCGATTTAATTTAATTATATTTATATATATATAAATATAATCGTTTCTGGCGCTGTTTTTCTTCAGTTTTGAATTAAACATTCCAGACAATCCAACCGTCGGATCTTCACAAAGTTGGTGTCGTTGGAAAGATATTTCCAAGGCGAACCCAACGGTTGCGGTTTCGGGAAAATCCAATGGTCGGATTTCCCGCACTAGTCGTTTGAAATCACGGCTTCAAAACATGAACTGCACGGCCACATTTCGTTTTAATTCTATTTATATTTATATATTTATATAAATATAGTTCATTTAAAAATTCCTATATCGTTTCCACTTCAATTATTTCACTAACGCCTTTAAATTTCGAAAAATTTCGCCATAACCTCCTTTGTACGGGAGGGTCTGGGAAAATTCCCAAATAGCCACACGGGCGTCTCATATCAAAAAGAAAAAGAAAAAGCCAAGCGGCTATCCAACAGGCTCATAAAATCATCACCCAAACAAAGCGGTAAGTGTGTACCTATTTGTCGGGCACAAATTCTATTTCTCTTCTCTAGCCCCTTTTTGCTTTAACCTGATCAATAGATATGCATGTACATATATACAATTTCTAACATTTATCATTTTCCATTCAATTTCATATTTGATTTGCTTTGGTTTAAAAACACCATTCATTCTAATGTTGCATGCATAGGCTAAAATCATATCATTAGCTAGTTAATGTATATTTCAACTCATGCACGTTTATTTGAACAAGTGGCTATTTTTTAACACTTCACATTTCAAAGATGATAATTTTGGTGAACTAAAATAGATTTTAACACATGACTATTTTACTTAGTTCCTATGCATGTTAAAAAGAATATTTCTTTCACAAATATTTATTTCAACGTCCGCATATTTTTAGCATATCACAAATATGATAAAAATGATATTTTTATCATTCAAAATATTTATTCGACCAATGGATGTTTCAACACTTCATAGTTTCAATAAAAATGTAATTTTTATCGTTCGATCTTTTTATTCAACACATGAACCTTTCCACTACACACACTTCTCAACAAATGAGTATTTCCACACATGGACATTTTATTTATGTTGTTCATATTAGAAAGATGGGATTTTTATGATTGAAATTATCTATATAAGGCGAATATTTTTATTTACTTCATATACATATAAAAATGTGATTTTTATTGTTTAAACACTTCATTCATTCACAAATGAATTTAATTTTCACACAACACTTTTCAACACACAAACATCTCCACACATGGATATAGTTTCAATATATGACTTTAATTTCAATGCATGAAAATAATTTCAACATATGAAAATAATCCTAACACACAAAGATTATTCAAAATTTCGGCAGCATAACGGCAGGGTAGTTAAAACCGGCACCGTCTCTAGTACGGCTCCTCGCTCTACCTTAAAACCTCGCGGTTTTTGACAATGGGGATTCATGCATCTAATTCGCACGCAGGCGGCATGTTTATTTTTATTTCCACAAATATTTTCAATTCATTTCAATCACCAATGGGTATTTTTCAACCACAACCAAACAATATCAACCACAAACAATTATTCAACCATTCGTATTTTTCATCCAATATTTCACACCAATTCACCACAATAAATATCGTCCATGGTTTGTGGACGAGGGGAGTATATATATATAATATAATACATATTTGCTATATTTCACTAGCATTTCAACACATATATCAATTATTCTATGCATGTAAAATTCATACTTCACTTATATAGCTTACACTACGTATGTACATGAGGTATGCAACACGTATGTAATTTATATTTCGCTTATATAAATTATACACGACATTTTCCATTCAATTTCACGTTAATTTAGATTTCTCACCTTGGTTTTCTGAGCGCTAAAAATCGATACGATGTCAGAAAAATCCGCGGCTTCTTCTATTGGGTAGAGAGCTTCCTTGCGGTCTCGATGTTTCCTGTTTCATCGAATTTCGTCAACACACCAAAAAGATATGATTTTTCAAAGTGTAAAGATCAAAGAAAAACTCACTTTCACGAAGCTTCAAAACTAGGTTTACAGTTTTCGCGAAATCAGTGGCACGTGGGGACGATCGGGGAGTTGGACTTGGAAGAGGGAAGAGAGGGCTTCAAGTCGGTGGTGGCATTCGGTGGCGTTCAGGGCGGCGGCGGGAAGTGCTCGACTTCCTGGCTTCGATACGGGCGGAGGAGGTGACGAAGGTGGCGGCGGTGGGGTCGGATTTGAAGAGGAGGAGGAGGCGCGTCAAGGTAGGGGGTGGCGCAGGCTGTAATCGCCTGAGGCGGCGACGATGGAGGAGAGAAGGTAAGGAGCGGTTTTCGCCGTTGAACGAGGGGGGGGGTTTCTTTTTTTTTTTTTTTTTAAATTTATGAAAGGAAAATTCTGATTGGCCGAGGATTATATTAAATTTTTAAATAGTGTTTTCTCAAACGAACTCCTTTTTAAACCCAACGACTGTCGCCCCTAGCTAAATTTCCCCATTCCGGACACAATGGGATATGTTTCGTAGGCCAATTCGACTGTTACAGTCAGTTATTTTTCAAATTAAAGTATAAAACATTTAATTTTTAACTCTGAACGCACATTTCAATTTGACAGGACCACAAACTGATTCGAAAAATTCCAGAAAAATAAATTTAGCTATGTTTTGACGCTACGGTCCCAACAAAACTAGTTTCGTCGAATTCTGAGGTCGTTTGAAAAATGGCCATTTTCTGGTCGATCCAATTTAACAAAAATCGACCAAACACATTTTCTTTTGCCACGCTCACATACTAGCTTCAAAAATTATGAAATTTGAAACCTAGCAATAGTTTGACATCCCGGACCCAACAAAAGTGGTTTCGTCGAATTCCGAGGTCGTATGCAAAATATCAATTTTCCAAGGCTATATATTCTATATACCGACTCTTCTGAAAATTCATTCGGCCATAACTTTTAATTCCCGTTATGAAACTTCGATTTTTCAGATTCGTTAGAAAGGTATTGACTAACAGATTTAAATATTTTTGGTTTCGCTAAAATCCGTTATATTTTCCACCCTGCATAGTCGGTCAAAGTTTGAATTCAAATTTTCAAACTGACTCACTATTTCTAATTCACTATTTTATTGAAATATTCTATTTCAATTGCTTAAATTCCTTTGAAATCACCAATTTAAATTTTTTAAATTGGCTCGTATTTTCCGGGTTATTACATAACTACTATAGGAGCAAGATATGAATACACCCTCTAAAATAAGAAGACAAATGAGAATATCTGCTCTCTTATAATTAGGGAATGGCATGTTTGAAAATGTGCATGCAGAGAGATTTTCATAAACACAGCTCATTTTTTTTCCTTTCAGAGAATGAGTTCTTTACTAATATTTGAGAATGAATTCTTTATTGATATTGATTCTCGATTTCATTCAAAGCTCCAAGATTTATAAATTTATTTTCTTGCTTTTACGTCCATGAAGTCGTTCTTGTTATTTTATTTACCACTTCTGGAACCTTGTCCTCCTCTAGAAGATGATGAAGATTTCTTACAGGAACAAGAAGAAAACCATGTAGATTTGGTTGTTCCTTTCAAGAATTCTTTGTTGTTCCTTTCAAGAATTCCATAAAGCAAATTTTCCGTGAGGTGACTTCTTTTTTGAGTTTGTTTTGTGCTTTTGTACTCAAGGGATTAATAGCTTGGAAGTGTGCATCAAAAATTAGAAAAATTAGATTAAGAATTCAATTTCCTATCACAAAATATCAAGCATTATTGCATCACTCTCCATTATACATAACTATAATATCAATTTTATAGTTCAAAATAAACCTATCTTCATTTTAGTTTTAAGGTTTTACCCCCTTCTGTATATGTTTTTAAGTTTTAGCAGTTGTTACCTTGAATGTACAAATATTTGTAGTTTTCATTTAACAAAGTTGATTGTAAAACCTAAGTCGAAGGAATAATAACATTATTCAGCTTTTACTTGTGGTCATGATGATTTAATAGGTGTAATGCATGCGTGTGCATGCACGCACACGCTCACACAAAGACACATACATAGAAATTTTATTTGGTGACACGATTGGTGACACAATAGATTTCAACCCTAAATGTCAACATTATATGATCCAACGGTCAACCCTAAATGTGAACATTATAGGATCCAACGGTCAATATCTATTTTGTCACATTGTGTCCAAATAAAAATTTTGTAAGGCTTAATATTGTCTAAACTAACACCAAATGTTCGCCTTTTGATGTGAATATGGACTATACAACTATCTGAATTACTAAGCAACCACCTACACAAATGCTTAGAAAAAAATAGCATTGTTGCCAAAGTTGCAAACTTCTGTTTTGTCATTCGATTTTTGGTATATCATCCTCCTATTTTGAATCAGTTTTTGTTATTTATTAGTATAAATGATGGTGATAATAATTAAATAAAGTTTTATACAATAATATGTTCACTCTACTTACAGCTGATTGCTTAACATCCATTTAATGTTTCATTGTATATCAGACTGCTATTGTCACAATTAAAAGACTATTTGAAAGAATAGTTGTCCACCATGTATCAAAAAGAATAGCATGGAAGCTTCTCAAAGGTAATAAACGTTTTAAATTAGCACTATTTTTTTTGCTTCTGCTTTGGTATCTTGACATGCTCGTGTATTATTGATTTATGTACAAAATGTTGATCTATGCTATTTTAACAATATATATGATATATTGTCCATATATTGCATGTCAAACTTTTAATGACATTATTATTTCATGATACGAATTGTAATACTAAACGATAGTATAGTTGTGATTATATCAACTATATTTGCTAATATGTCATTGATATCTTAGCTTACAAATATTAATATTTTTTTGTTATCTTGACGATATTGGCCATTGTATCGATGGTATAGAGCCAACATTTGATGTTTTGGTGGCAGGTTGTAGTATAGAGGTGGGATGGTTTATAGATGCTGCTGAAATGGATGCGCACATTATTTTTTTGTGTTCTAATTGTAGTTAATATAGCTACCCCTAAATCATGTTGTTTTGCAATTAGGTTCTGAAAATGGTACGAGTTTTTCCCTTGGAAGTTCAACTTCCTTCATGGAGCCATTTTTTTTTCCTTGCTTCAAGCCTTTGTCAATTATTTCACCCTTTTACCTCTATTCAGAACACAATTTTGTGGTCAAACTATAACATTGGCCAAAAAACTTCAAAGATGTATTGATACTGCAAGTAGATATGTCAACGGCTCATATGGTTGAACTACTCATTTGAACTATTCTCAAAATTGATGTGTTTTGACAACTATCCCCTGATAAGTCATTTCTAATTTAATTAATTGATTGAAATTTATGGTCGTGTAGTAAATTGACATCTTGTTTTTGGGTCTGCATACTTCTATGATAGGTTAGCAGTAATTTTGATAAAAAAATCATTAAAGAAAATAACTGAATATTCTTCACAGTACTCAATATTGTTGGATTAACCAAGTTTGATGTCTGAATGTAGAGAAATTTGGGTCATATTTATTGGACTTGAATAAGAAGACACATGCCCTGACTGAAGACTGAAGCAGCGAGCACAAAAGAAAATCAAGCAGGGAGTTATAAAGAGCTTGCAATTGGTTGGTGCATTTCTTTTTATTGCAAGTTCTGTTGGATTTCTCATTTTGATTTCTCTGGGAAAGGTAAACAAATTTATAAATTTTTAATCAGAGTTACCAGACTACTGCAATTATGGAAATCATTGTACTACTAGAGATGTCTAATACGGCAGATTAGGTTGGATGGGAAAAAAGATTGTAAATTGAAAACATTAACTTTTGCAAAGGTAAATTGGATCATTTTAGTTTTAATGGCTATTTACCATGTTGGATCATATGTAGAGTGGATGTGGAAGTTGAATGTGACTTTCAAAATTTACTTATGATCATTCCAATTGATTTTCAAAATTTTCCGATGTTTAAAGTTTAAACAATATTTACTCACTCTTCCAAAGAGTGTGATGTGGGGTGGATACCAATACCTAATTTTGCCTTTCAAAATTGTCTGAATATTCATTTCGCACAAAGCAATCTCATCTTCTAATAACTATTTTCTCTTTTGCTGTTTTAAATCAAAATTTTTAGCACCTTGCATTGATGTTTCATGCTATAAATGCCAATAGCTTATGAAGAAGCTATAGAAGTTCTATACGAATCATGATGATTCAAAATGCATACCAATTAATTCAAATTTTTCCTTAGTATTCCTAAAGAGGCTTGCATGTGATCACTTGCATTGGAGCATCATAGGGTAAATCTAATCCACATGCAACACATGGTAACTCCCTAATTGATGAAATATGGTTATTTGAACTTGTGGGTTTATTAACTTCGTTAACTTCGTCGGCTTTCAGTTCGGCTGATCCTACAACCCCATTAGCTGCTTTAATATCCACCGGACTTTCATCTGCTTTGATAATAGCTCCATGCTGGCTTTGTTTGACATATTGAATTTTAATGTTGTGATCTTCAGTGAATTCTAAGCTAATATGTTTACATGCATCAACTTGTCTACCATTATTTTCCCTGTAAATCATTTAATTGTGATGAGCTAATGTGAAAAAAAACTAAAGAACTGTATAATTATAGGTACACTGGGGGTCACCAAGATATGTGAATGTTGAAAATGACTTGCCTTGAAAACCAGCTCGAAATAGTTTTACGGTATTGTAACATACTGTAGTATTTCACAACCGGTGTTACTTCATAAGTTGAATCCTTCCGCACTATTAGCCCTTCCATGCTGAAGAAGTATAATTCTTATATTATTACACAGTGACTTGTAGTAGAAATCCCCAATTAAAGAACCAGACAGTTATGTAAAGATTGCTCTTATATACGACCAATTACAATAATCTTTTAGTCTGTGATCGGTCATAACACGCCTCCGTCCTGTGTGGTGATCAAACTCACATGTTAGTTTGGGGATGTGGAGAACGAGTGACAGTTAAGAACAAATGAATTGGAATTAGCTATGTATGACATTAGCTATGTTCGACATTAGCTATGTCCCAGTCGATTGTTGATTATTCAGTCGAATCAAATTTTTTGTTGGAAGAAATATCAATGATGACAGATTCTTCAGTTTAGTTATTTGTTTATGCAATGTTCAATTAATCATCTCGGGATTTTAGTTTTTGAAATTAACAATGCTACTTTTATGTTTTTATTTTAATAATGTAGTTCGTTGATATATGATTTTTTATTACACTTATTATTGCATTATTTATCTTCTTTAATTGGCAATTCACAAATATAATGATGTGTTATAAGCTAGCATTTGTTTGATTTCTTCATTTTATAAAATCGGTAATGATTCAGAATATATTAATTAATAGAATTTACATATTTGCATTTATTTTCATATATTTTTTAAAATAATAATGTAAAATTTCCACTAATTTCTTGTTTAAGAATATAGTTAATAGAATTTTTTTTTCTTTAATATCAGATAATCTAGCGGTCGATTTTCCCACTGTTGTGCGGTAATACTAGTTATCTTTTTCATGAAAAAAATTGATTTATTTCAAGCTATTATTAGTTCACTAAGAGTTCGCTAGTGTGAATGGTTGGGGAAAACAGTAAATTGGTTTTGTTTTGCTCTTATATTTCTCATTCGTAAAATTCATTTTATAGTGCTAATGCTAAAAAAAACGAAAGTAATCGCCGTTGCCGGGGATCGAACCCGGGTCACCCGTGTGACAGGCAGAA
Source organism: Allium sativum (assembly GCA_030737875.1). Classification (NCBI taxonomy): domain Eukaryota; kingdom Viridiplantae; phylum Streptophyta; class Magnoliopsida; order Asparagales; family Amaryllidaceae; genus Allium; species Allium sativum. The sequence goes on along the minus strand of CM060912.1, from coordinate 876,896,263 downwards.
ATACTCACCACTATACTACAATGACTTTGTTGTAGTTTTAACTTCTTTTTCCTTTATAAATGGGCGATTCATCTAACAACAAGTGTTAATACAAAAATTACTAGTCAAGAAATGGAAACTTTCGATGTTGATGCAACTCAATTGTACAAATAGTTGTCACCATTCTTGAGGATCAAAATCCGTATCATCCAGCTGAAAATGGGAAAGCCTTATATCGTGCCGAACAATACAAGAAACCCATTCAAATTTACAACAATAGTAAAAATGGAAGCTTTCCAATGAAATTAAAAACCTAGATTTTGTTTTATTTATTTATTTTATATATGTACTTGTTCTACTGTTGTTTACATCTCTGCTTCCTTTCGCATCCAGAACTTCTCCATTGTGACATTCACAAACCTCAAACCTCAGGAATCAAGATATTTTCTCTAACCTAATTTTCATATCTAGGCCACATCTAATTTTGTTTGAATATACTTAATTTCTCATCACATGTTTGCACCATTATCATGCTATAGGATAAACATAATATTTGCATCATCTCACATTACCAATTTTCAAATTTTTTAAAACTACAGCGTGTATGCTTTCATAATCATTACCAATTAACTACAGCAACTTTACTAATATAAAAATGTAAGGCAATGAGTACTATTATTAACTAAAGAACTGCAATTTTCAGGTTTTAAAAGCCAACCTTTCCAGCATCAAATGTTTTCTTCGTATCACTAGAAGCTTCCTCAGGTGACATTGCTGCAGTCTACAATATAAACAATATAAAAATCAGCATAAAAGCTATAATCATATCGATTAAAACAAAAAACTCAGCCACAGGAAATTCAATCGTTAACAGCTGACCTCAATCAATCCAGCCGAAATACCAAAAGAATTCTCACCAGGGTCTTTATTCAGAGAACCGCAAGATCAAACAATCTCGAAAGTCCAAACCTCCTCTACTCGATTTTTGACCACGGCTTCTGCAGCTTCTTCAGTTGCTTCGCACCACAGCTTTCGAGTTCTCTTCCCGATTCAACTTTAAAAGGTATGATTTTGAATTGAGTTGATGGGAAATTTCTAGGGCTAGGGTTGATGCAAAATGGAGATGGGAGTGGCGGGAATTTAGAAGCGACGATGCGCGCCATTTTTGGAAGCAAATAGGCAGTTCTAGGGAAATGGAATGGTTTTAATGCTGCCAGATCGTACGAGCACGTCAAGAAGTAGCAGGCCCGAAATTTTTATGGTAGCAACAGGGTGCGGAATATATAAATTGGTTCTGGAGGTAGGTGCGTCTTTTGACGGGCTTGATGGGTATCCCGGGTGTTTGATTTATGGTTTTTAATTTTTAATTTTCATCCATAGTAAAATACAAACGATACATGTATAACGTCAAACGTGGTCCCTTCCAATACTCTTTCATTCCCTCCATTATCACTTAAGTTTTCTTATGTTTTGTTATCAATATTGAAAACTCAAAATATATTTTAAACTAAACATTACCTGAGTTTCCTAAACATCAACTCGCATTCGTATGTCGTATCTTAGTCTCAACCCCAACAAAAACATTGGTACATTGAAAGAGAAAAACAAGACATTAAATAGTTTTTTGTAAGCCGACAAAAGGAAAAGGACAGAAGTAGCAATTCTTCATCTTTCATTTGAGATTTGTATAATTTATTTAGCAAATAACGAACATCTACTTAGCTGGTTTTTGTAAAACCAACCAAGAAGCACAAGACTAGCCGAATATTTAAAAATCGATTATTCTCTTCTCCTACCACATTCCAGCACAGTCTCTTTTTCGATTCTCCTTCCTATCATTAGAAAACAATGAGAAGGTAAAAAAGAAAATATGAGATTATTTTGGAATGGTATTTGAGGTTCCATTTGTGAAAGACTGATTTTGAGTAACAAAGAAAATATTGATATTGAACAAAACGTCAATGTCTCAATGATTGATGAAGAAGGTCGATCATCTCGACAATCAAAAGAAAACATCATGGCTAGGCGAAGAGACTTGGTCAAATATACACAGAATGCGGTTGTTAATCTCCGTATCGATTAAAGTTTGGGAGCTGATAAAATTTGGATGGTTTTTTATGTTCTTCCTAGCAACAAAGTACATGCAAGTGCGTGTTTTGAAGGTTCTATAAGATAACTAATTTTAAATTTTCATATAATTAGGTAAAATAATAGAATATCAATTAAAATGCAAAGTATTTAAAATTAGACTCGTCGGGATCACACTAATGTCTCTTGGCTTAGTGTCATTAACTCTACGGGACTATTCGACCAATTAACATCACCGAAAATTTTCCGTAGAATAGAATTTGGTGATTTTTTTTTAATTGCATATTTGATTAATTACTACACACTTATTTACATATGTATGATACGTGCAGTAACCATATATTACTATAACATGTATAATCATTTAAATTCGAATGTTTAATTGTGTTGTATTTTAGCTTCGTGATGATGAAAGATTATTCACACCTTTCACGTTAATTTTGAAGAGACGGAACTGACTCTATGTTTCTATGCTTAACGGTATAAGCATTGGCTGATGGGAGGCATTACTAAATGATGAGTAGTACCAATAATTTGGTAATTTAAGTAGGGTTACATCTTACCTTAATTGAGACGATGGATTATCGTATGAGATCCTAATTAGAAGCAATTATATTATATAAGCAATTACTGAGTTGGTATATGATTATGATGAATAAAAATAATTTATAGATTGCTTGTTTTTATAATTAAATTTGTGATGATGTTACACCCCATAGAATTATCATAACTAATTATTGATTAATTCAGCTCAAAAGGGGAATTCAATCAAATATCATAACTACACAATAAAAATTGCACCATTCTATTCATGCTAATTTTCTGAAACAAGTTCCATACTTCGAATTTTGTGAGTAGTTTAAACGAAGAAATTATTGACATTTGAAGTTTTTGTAACACCTACCGTTGAAATGCTAGAAAATAAACGATAATGACGATGTAGCCATCAATAATATTATTTTTCGGTAAAAAAGGAGATTGGTTAATAGTACCATTAACATCAAAGACATAAGAATATGGATTTTTTTAAAATGTTTCGTCAATCATATTCATTACATAATTTTATTAGTAATTCTATGTTCGGAAAAACTATATTTATTACAATATACTCTAAGAGCAACATGTGAAGATACCCTTTTGGTTGATTAGAGTCAAATACTTGGTAATTATACAACTTTCCCTTACATCTGTTTAAATAAAATGAAAACACATAGCGGATTAGTAAAGCTCTTAAATAATTATCTGCCTCATGCACATCTATGAAAGCTTATCCGTAAAACTTGAAAACTTTACTCTTTGACTACTCAAGTGGACAACAGGGATTTAAGGGGGGAAAAACAAAATCTTCAGGTCTGACGAAAAGTCTGGTGTGAATAACAATCTACCATCTCGAATCAAAATGAATATCTAGTGAGACTATGACGCTAAGCAGATTGGGTTTCCCCCTTATTGATATCTTAATTAAACCATAAATCATGCACCTGCAACCATAATGGTTTGAACACAATAAAATAATCATATAAGTGTGTGCATTATGGGTAAGTCTGATTAATCTGTCTTCATAGTGTTGGCAACACTCTTATCCGACCCAAAATAAATAAAAATTGGACCATCCATCCAACTTAGTTGTCTATGCGTCTTACATTTATCTGGTTAACTATCTAAAATTTATAATCTCATAAGAAAACCTTATATGGATTACCCATCCCTATCCTTATAGACTACTCAACTCATAGAATTTATTTATTAAAATTTATATGGTTTATGCATCACATATGTTTCATTAATCTAAAGTTATGTAAACTATCCATTACATATACCATAGTCTTATGATTACTATGAAACCCATCATGAACTATATAAAGAAACTATTCATCTTAGACATTATATGGACTATCCATCAAACGCATTTCATAGTTTTCCTTCGATAGCCAAGAACCATTCGTCGTCAATTTATAATCGTAATTTAACATAATTACATCTATGTATAATCTATGTCTACTGGTATCTCTAATTAGGTTTTCTAACCCATAAACCTATAACGTGTTGAAATAATGTACATTGGTATCTCGATAAATGACATCGAAAGCATAAAACAATAGCGTGTCATATATAATATACATTAGTATCCTCAATGAATGATGTCGAAGTCATAAAAGATAACATCCCAATCCAAATATATAACCATATGAAATGATAACTTATGGCATTCATGTCGTTTCAAATGATGTCTAGTCTTTATCCAAGATTCGAAAACAAAAAATGTAATTCTTTATAAAATACAATGCTAAACTGTCAAAATTATATGGTTAACGAAATGCTTAAAATATAGCTTATCTCGCCTCTAGTTAAACTTGTGGTTTGCATGAAAATAATTCATCTTGACTTGTAGAACAACTTCAAAATGAACAAGTTATGACATCATCTCGCATAATAAGGTTATCGAAACAAAGAAAATGAGGAATGTCGAGATTGACAACTCGTTGCATTAATGCTTTAAGTAGAAATCTATAACTTACGACATCATTATAGGAATATAAAAAATATTAGATTTTTGCTAGAGTTATAATGTTGACGTCGAAAATCATGACATCAGTAATTTATGTTGAGATCGTATTATATCGACATCATTGCCACAAGTTAGATTAATATTGATCTTGCGGCATCAAAACTTAAAAAATCGGTTTCAAAACAAAAGGAGAAATGGTCTCGAAAGTGTCTAAGCATGTTACAAGATCACCATCTTGATATTAGCAAGGCAACGACATCGTTTACTCGCACTTCAGTATCGAAAGAATCATTTCATGACTACATAAGGGATCGAACTGGTTAGGGAAAATACTAAATTGGTTTCGTTGCTCTTACATTCTCTGTTTGTAAAAATAATCTTGTAGTGACAAAAAACTGAAAGTACTTGCTGTTGCAGGGGATCGAACCCAGGGTCACCCACACGACAAGCAAGAATACTCACCACTATACTACAACAACAACTTTGCTATACTTCTAAAAAAAAAAAAAATCCTTTTTGAAATGTGCGATTCATCTTACTAGTCAAGAAATCAAAACTTTTGATGTTGATAGAACTCAATTGTACAAATAGTTGTCACCACTCTTGAGGATCAAAATCCATATCATTCAGCTGAAAATGGGAAAGCCTTTCATCATGCCCAACAATACAACCTATTCAAATTTACAACAATAGTAAAAATAGAAGTTTCCAATGAAATTAAAAACCTAGATTTTGTTTTATTTATTTATTTTGTACATCTACTACTTCCTGTGTTGTTTACACTCTCTTTCCTTTCGCATCCATAACTTCTCCGTTGTGACATTTAAAAACCTCAGCCATCAAGATGCTCTCTAAAATTTTCATATCTAGGCTACATGTAATTTTGTTTGAATATACTTATTTCTCATCACATGTTTGCACCATTATCATGTTATAGGATAAACATAATATTTGCATCATCTCACATTACCAATTTTCAAATTTTAAAAACCTACAGCGTGGATGCTTTCATAATCATTACCAACTAACTACAGCAACTTTACTAATATAAAAATGTAAGACAATGAGCACTGTACTAACTAAAGAATTGCATTTTCAGCTTTTAAAAACCAACCTTTCAAGCATCAAATGTTTTCTTCGTACCACTAAAAGCTTCCTCAGGTGACATTTCTGCAGTCCACGTTATGAATAATAAAAATCAGCATAAAATCTATATTCATATCCATGGAAACACATAACTAACCCAAAGGAAATTCAATCGTTAACAGCTGACCTCAAGCAATCCAGCCGAAATACCAAAAGAATTCTCGCTAGGGCCTTTATCCAGAGAACTGCAAGATTAAACAATCTCGAAAGCTCAAACCTCCTCTACTCGATTTTTGACCGTTATGTAGCTTCTTCAATTGCTTCGCACCACAGCTTTCAAGCTCTCTTTCCAATTCAACTTTAAGATGTATGATTTTTAACTGAGTGGATCGGAAATTTCTAGTGCTAGGGTTGATGCAAAATGGAGATGGAAATGGCGGGAATTTACAAGTGACAATGCGTGCCTCTTTGGAAGCAAATAGCCAGTTCTAGGGAAATGGAACGGTTTTAATGCTGCAAGATCGTATGAGCACATAAAGAACTAGCAGGCCCGAAATTTCTAGGTAACAACAGGGTGCCAAATATAAATTGGCTTCGGAAACAGGTATCTTTTGACGGGCTTGATGGAGAGTCACAAGCCTATGACTGTAGACCCTCTTGGGGTATTCCCAAATGTTTAGGCCCACCATCTAGTATTTACATCTGTTTTTTGGTGCTCGTAGGAATTATTTAGGCAAGGAAGCTACATATAATAGGATCGATAATATTTGTCGATATCATATGGCTCATTCCACATATCTAATGATTAATAGCATGAAATTTATGTTCTGTTTTCCACAAAATGCAATGGTGCAGAATACATTTGTAGCCTAAAGTCAGTCCTTCGAAAATACATTCAACCAACTCCAATCCTTGTACCAGTTAAAAAGAACTAATGTTCACTTTGAATTTAGTGTGGTACTCTTGCTCGATCAAATTTGAATTCGTATAATTGAGTGACTAACGGAAATACTCTTTCTTCCATATATTGCTTAATTTATTAAACAATTTTGACATTTTGCATTGAAGTTGTCTGAAGTATTATATGGTATATCATTGCCTTACTTTGACTTTTGTGTGGTACTCTTGCTCGGTCAAATTTGAATTCGTATAATTGAGCAACTAATGGAAATACTCTTTCTTCCATATATTGCTTAATTTATTAAACAATTTTGACATTTTGCATTGAAGTTGTCTGAAGTATTATATGGTATATCATTGCCTTATTTTGATTTTTATGGATTTAATTATCTTTTTCATGAAAAAAATTGATTTATTTCAAGCTATTATTAGTTCAAATACTAATTTGGTTTTGTTTCCCTTATATTTTTCATTAATGTGGATGGTAGGGAAAATAGTAAATTGGTTTGGTTGCTCTTATATTCTTCCATATATTGCTTAATTTATTAAACAATTTTGACATTTTGCATTGAAGTTGTCTGAAGTATTATATGGTTTATCATTGCCTTATTTTAACTTTTATGGATTTAATCAAACCGACCGTTAGGGAGATTTGTCTACTGTAAGAGAGCCAAAATCAAATTGTCTGTGCCAATGAATTACGGCACAAATATCTCACGTTTCTCTCCCAAACCATTCCCAAAATTATCGATTTCCAAATTTCTGTTGTTTTCTTTCTCCATCCAACTTTTCGGATCTGACTTTCCACATTTAAATCACTCATTTCTTATAGAAATTTGTCTTCGCAACCACATATTCTTGGATCTACATAATTCTGATTTCATAACTCGTTCTCTCTCACGCTTTCTTCTCTTGCTGACCAAAATCGCGATTCAATCACGCTTTCTTCTCTTGGTGACCAAAATCGCGATTCAATCGGAAAATGTCCAAAACTTAACTCGAAGGCAGTACTGGTTGGATCAAGGGAGAGAGGCGTTTGAGCTCGGTTTGGAAAGTTGCGAGCAGGAGGAAGATTGGCACCCTTTTTCTTTTCATTGCTTCTGCTGTCGTTTTGCTTTCCTGTTTCTTCGCAATTAGTAGAGGTTTTTCTTTTCTGCTTTACTATTATTGTTATTACTATACTTGGCTGGATCAAGGTATACAAAGTCCACTTAAATGCCTTTCATTTACAAACTCATTTTTTAGTAAGGATAGATGTTATTTTTGGAGTAGTAAATTAAATTGTCTTTTACTTACGAACGTAGTTTAACTGGCTTTCAAGGGAAAAAAACATCTATCTTTTTCTTCTTCTGAAATCGATGCTAGCTATAGGCTTAGAAATGTGTTTGAAATCGTTGATAGTTGAAGTTTACAAATTGGTGTGAACGGTTCTTCATAACCTCTTTTTTGTCTTTATCTTCCATCATCTACTCAGCCCAAAAAAATTATTTTTTTTCTTATGGTTTAGGTTTGATATCTGAGAGTTTACGTTGTTTGAGAAGAGAAGAGACAGTACGGCTGTTACTGACTGAGTGAAAAGAAATAAAGTGGTGGTAGGAAAAAGGCCAAAAATAATACAATCTATTAATTTTTTAAAGGTGGCTAGTAGTCTAAATGGGGGTGTGAATAACAGCACACTATAAAAAAGCTACAATAATGGGAGGAAGTTTCTGATTGAAATAAGGTGTGAGAAATTAACAAAACAAAGCCTAGTTGTTTCTAACATAATCTGTTTTAACTGTAATTAGTGATAAAAGCCACAATATGACCTGATAGTTTCATTCTTGCAGATGAGCTCGGCAGATAGAATGAAAGTAGTTTTGGAATCTATGAAGGAAATTTATGGGAACCATCCTGTTTATATTCATGAAAATGGTGAGTCGCTATAAATTTGATTTCACAAGTACTCATAACTTCCCCTTATACTCTGGTATTTCAACCCAAATGCAAATGATAAAATATTCCATGTTTAACAGGAAATATATTGCTCGGATTAGATAATTTGACACACATTATCAAGCCTATATTTTATTAGGATTAGATAAGGTCTCAAAGTATAAATGAGCAACAGAAAAATAAGAATGAGGATCTGACAAAATTAATCAATACAATAACTTACATGGGAAATATTCGAGATACATTGGAGAAAAAAACCATGGATAACTTGTGACGATCCCAAAACCCCGTGACACGGTGTTAAGGATAATCATTGGAATATAACACATTAATCATCATTAGCAGATCACAGATAATAGCATAAACAAAAAATAGAATAATTTACACTCATATGACAGTGGAATCATATAGATATCATCACATCAGAGAAGCACAGTACAGGATACAACTTAGTGCATAATGATACATAATCAGTCACCATCGCCAGAGGCGGAATCATACATAAAGAGTACTCAAAATAAATATCAGTCTACATCGCCAATGGCGGAATCATAATATAGATACAATAATGGCGGAGAAAATCCAAGTCAGCGCAGTGTAGTCAAGCCTCGCCATGAGCCAAAAGATGCGTCAGAAACCTGTAACTAGGCTGCCCGTGTGGAAATGAGGGCACCCGAGTTTGCAAGGTGAAACAAACTACGAGTCAGTCATGGGACTGGTATGAGAAATCTACTCAACTTATTAACAACAATAATAAGGCAAATCAAAGGACCACGCCACTTTCGCGGAACGGGTTTACTCCAATGAGTGCTAGTGCATGAAATAAAGTAAATGATTAAATCAACGCAATGCTTTTTATAAAATGAAGCCATTATAAGACTCAGGTCCCATCACACAATGCAACGCAAGCCGGAGGATAGAGTTTTTACCTTATAATGGCCAAAAATGCTTCATACGAATAAAACAAAAGTGCTTGATATTATTACTAGTGCATATATGTTTCAAAAGCAAATTCAATCATAAATATTAATCCTAGGCGGCATAGCTACCATCTACTATGTCGCCCTACTAGCAATACAATCACGTCCGCATATTTCGTATTGGAAATTGGGTTCCTTCATGAGTCGAGGCAACGGGCAAGCTCCTCTCCGATTCGAGACACTCTAGCAAATGTCCCAGGACCCCACTATGATCCTTGGATCTTCAGGGCCGGTCCTCTCTTACTTTTGAGGATTAGTTATTCCTGAACACACGTTTCCCAGTCCTTACAGACCTATATCGAGGCGCCTCGCATTCCAACAACCACACAGGTGAAAAGTATATATAATGTCAGGGCTAGTAGGTCACTGACACCACCTTAGCTAGAAAGAAACGTCGTGCTCTCCCTGCAGTCACTCTCCCGTTTTTGACTCATACCGAGGTGTGAGGCTCGCGAATTCACGTTATACACAAAGCTACGTCACACAGACCATGCTTTGATCATCAACCACAAGACTTTGCTTTGCAACAGAAGCCTTGATCATATGCCACTCAGGCGTGCCACACAGGCAATCCACTCCATGCGACTGGTTTCTGTCAATACATAACCTCTGAGCTCGTACGTCTCAGAGAAGGGCGTTAAGCAAGAGAATAAATTCTCCGCCGCCAAACAGATATATATTTAACAGAGATCAATCAACACAGAACAAAATCCAATGTCAGACACACAGTCCATTTACAAGTCCGTTCTGGGTCTGAACGAAACCGGAGGCACCAATTCCTCGCATATCCGTACAATCAATAGTATGTTTGGACGGCTACTACTTCAATTCCTTCATGGTAGCTACTCCAATCACGAGCATCAGTAGCGCCCATCCATCCAATGTGGAGATCGTCGGTCTTCAGTCGTCTTCGACTCTTCGACTTCTCAACGTCGATCGATTATTTGAAATGAGATAAACTCGGCCTTTTCAAATAACCCACGTATATTTAGATTTTCAAATCAATCAATCACATGGTTGGACTATTCAACATTCACATTTCAGTTATTTAGTTATAATTTTCATGTCAAATACATTCAACCATCACATATCAAGCAAACACAACAAAATTGGTTTATTTTCACTCTATATCGTCTATAGTACTTTATAACGATATATCGCCATTTTTATTTAATTTAAAACGGCCATATTTAATTAAACGACGTTTCAGGTCGTGTCGATGCACTGGCGCTGCTTTTCATTAATTTTGTTTAACACATATATGAAAATCTAACCGTTGGATCTTCACAAATTTTACATCATTAGGAAGGTCATTTCAAAACGAATCCAACGGTTTCAGTTTTGGGAAAATCCGACGGTCGGATCTTCCACACTAACCATTTGAAGTTTCGATTTCAATTTACGAACTGCAGCATCGTTATTCGATTTAATTTAATTATATTTATATATATATAAATATAATCGTTTCTGGCGCTGTTTTTCTTCAGTTTTGAATTAAACATTCCAGACAATCCAACCGTCGGATCTTCACAAAGTTGGTGTCGTTGGAAAGATATTTCCAAGGCGAACCCAACGGTTGCGGTTTCGGGAAAATCCAATGGTCGGATTTCCCGCACTAGTCGTTTGAAATCACGGCTTCAAAACATGAACTGCACGGCCACATTTCGTTTTAATTCTATTTATATTTATATATTTATATAAATATAGTTCATTTAAAAATTCCTATATCGTTTCCACTTCAATTATTTCACTAACGCCTTTAAATTTCGAAAAATTTCGCCATAACCTCCTTTGTACGGGAGGGTCTGGGAAAATTCCCAAATAGCCACACGGGCGTCTCATATCAAAAAGAAAAAGAAAAAGCCAAGCGGCTATCCAACAGGCTCATAAAATCATCACCCAAACAAAGCGGTAAGTGTGTACCTATTTGTCGGGCACAAATTCTATTTCTCTTCTCTAGCCCCTTTTTGCTTTAACCTGATCAATAGATATGCATGTACATATATACAATTTCTAACATTTATCATTTTCCATTCAATTTCATATTTGATTTGCTTTGGTTTAAAAACACCATTCATTCTAATGTTGCATGCATAGGCTAAAATCATATCATTAGCTAGTTAATGTATATTTCAACTCATGCACGTTTATTTGAACAAGTGGCTATTTTTTAACACTTCACATTTCAAAGATGATAATTTTGGTGAACTAAAATAGATTTTAACACATGACTATTTTACTTAGTTCCTATGCATGTTAAAAAGAATATTTCTTTCACAAATATTTATTTCAACGTCCGCATATTTTTAGCATATCACAAATATGATAAAAATGATATTTTTATCATTCAAAATATTTATTCGACCAATGGATGTTTCAACACTTCATAGTTTCAATAAAAATGTAATTTTTATCGTTCGATCTTTTTATTCAACACATGAACCTTTCCACTACACACACTTCTCAACAAATGAGTATTTCCACACATGGACATTTTATTTATGTTGTTCATATTAGAAAGATGGGATTTTTATGATTGAAATTATCTATATAAGGCGAATATTTTTATTTACTTCATATACATATAAAAATGTGATTTTTATTGTTTAAACACTTCATTCATTCACAAATGAATTTAATTTTCACACAACACTTTTCAACACACAAACATCTCCACACATGGATATAGTTTCAATATATGACTTTAATTTCAATGCATGAAAATAATTTCAACATATGAAAATAATCCTAACACACAAAGATTATTCAAAATTTCGGCAGCATAACGGCAGGGTAGTTAAAACCGGCACCGTCTCTAGTACGGCTCCTCGCTCTACCTTAAAACCTCGCGGTTTTTGACAATGGGGATTCATGCATCTAATTCGCACGCAGGCGGCATGTTTATTTTTATTTCCACAAATATTTTCAATTCATTTCAATCACCAATGGGTATTTTTCAACCACAACCAAACAATATCAACCACAAACAATTATTCAACCATTCGTATTTTTCATCCAATATTTCACACCAATTCACCACAATAAATATCGTCCATGGTTTGTGGACGAGGGGAGTATATATATATAATATAATACATATTTGCTATATTTCACTAGCATTTCAACACATATATCAATTATTCTATGCATGTAAAATTCATACTTCACTTATATAGCTTACACTACGTATGTACATGAGGTATGCAACACGTATGTAATTTATATTTCGCTTATATAAATTATACACGACATTTTCCATTCAATTTCACGTTAATTTAGATTTCTCACCTTGGTTTTCTGAGCGCTAAAAATCGATACGATGTCAGAAAAATCCGCGGCTTCTTCTATTGGGTAGAGAGCTTCCTTGCGGTCTCGATGTTTCCTGTTTCATCGAATTTCGTCAACACACCAAAAAGATATGATTTTTCAAAGTGTAAAGATCAAAGAAAAACTCACTTTCACGAAGCTTCAAAACTAGGTTTACAGTTTTCGCGAAATCAGTGGCACGTGGGGACGATCGGGGAGTTGGACTTGGAAGAGGGAAGAGAGGGCTTCAAGTCGGTGGTGGCATTCGGTGGCGTTCAGGGCGGCGGCGGGAAGTGCTCGACTTCCTGGCTTCGATACGGGCGGAGGAGGTGACGAGGGTGGCGGCGGTGGGGTCGGATTTGAAGAGGAGGAGGAGGCGCGTCAAGGTAGGGGGTGGCGCAGGCTGTAATCGCCTGAGGCGGCGACGATGGAGGAGAGAAGGTAAGGAGCGGTTTTCGCCGTTGAACGAGGGGGGGGTTTCTTTTTTTTTTTTTTTTTAAATTTATGAAAGGAAAATTCTGATTGGCCGAGGATTATATTAAATTTTTAAATAGTGTTTTCTCAAACGAACTCCTTTTTAAACCCAACGACTGTCGCCCCTAGCTAAATTTCCCCATTCCGGACACAATGGGATATGTTTCGTAGGCCAATTCGACTGTTACAGTCAGTTATTTTTCAAATTAAAGTATAAAACATTTAATTTTTAACTCTGAACGCACATTTCAATTTGCCAGGACCACAAACTGATTCGAAAAATTCCAGAAAAATAAATTTAGCTATGTTTTGACGCTACGGTCCCAACAAAACTAGTTTCGTCGAATTCTGAGGTCGTTTGAAAAATGGCCATTTTCTGGTCGATCCAATTTAACAAAAATCGACCAAACACATTTTCTTTTGCCACGCTCACATACTAGCTTCAAAAATTATGAAATTTGAAACCTAGCAATAGTTTGACATCCCGGACCCAACAAAAGTGGTTTCGTCGAATTCCGAGGTCGTATGCAAAATATCAATTTTCCAAGGCTATATATTCTATATACCGACTCTTCTGAAAATTCATTCGGCCATAACTTTTAATTCCCGTTATGAAACTTCGATTTTTCAGATTCGTTAGAAAGGTATTGACTAACAGATTTAAATATTTTTGGTTTCGCTAAAATCCGTTATATTTTCCAACCTGCATAGTCGGTCAAAGTTTGAATTCAAATTTTCAAACTGACTCACTATTTCTAATTCACTATTTTATTGAAATATTCTATTTCAATTGCTTAAATTCCTTTGAAATCACCAATTTAAATTTTTTAAATTGGCTCGTATTTTCCGGGTTATTACATAACTACTATAGGAGCAAGATATGAATACACCCTCTAAAATAAGAAGACAAATGAGAATATCTGCTCTCTTATAATTAGGGAATGGCATGTTTGAAAATGTGCATGCAGAGAGATTTTCATAAACACAGCTCATTTTTTTTCCTTTCAGAGAATGAGTTCTTTACTAATATTTGAGAATGAATTCTTTATTGATATTGATTCTCGATTTCATTCAAAGCTCCAAGATTTATAAATTTATTTTCTTGCTTTTACGTCCATGAAGTCGTTCTTGTTATTTTATTTACCACTTCTGGAACCTTGTCCTCCTCTAGAAGATGATGAAGATTTCTTACAGGAACAAGAAGAAAACCATGTAGATTTGGTTGTTCCTTTCAAGAATTCTTTGTTGTTCCTTTCAAGAATTCCATAAAGCAAATTTTCCGTGAGGTGACTTCTTTTTTGAGTTTGTTTTGTGCTTTTGTACTCAAGGGATTAATAGCTTGGAAGTGTGCATCAAAAATTAGAAAAATTAGATTAAGAATTCAATTTCCTATCACAAAATATCAAGCATTATTGCATCACTCTCCATTATACATAACTATAATATCAATTTTATAGTTCAAAATAAACCTATCTTCATTTTAGTTTTAAGGTTTTACCCCCTTCTGTATATGTTTTTAAGTTTTAGCAGTTGTTACCTTGAATGTACAAATATTTGTAGTTTTCATTTAACAAAGTTGATTGTAAAACCTAAGTCGAAGGAATAATAACATTATTCAGCTTTTACTTGTGGTCATGATGATTTAATAGGTGTAATGCATGCGTGTGCATGCACGCACACGCTCACACAAAGACACATACATAGAAATTTTATTTGGTGACACGATTGGTGACACAATAGATTTCAACCCTAAATGTCAACATTATATGATCCAACGGTCAACCCTAAATGTGAACATTATAGGATCCAACGGTCAATATCTATTTTGTCACATTGTGTCCAAATAAAAATTTTGTAAGGCTTAATATTGTCTAAACTAACACCAAATGTTCGCCTTTTGATGTGAATATGGACTATACAACTATCTGAATTACTAAGCAACCACCTACACAAATGCTTAGAAAAAAATAGCATTGTTGCCAAAGTTGCAAACTTCTGTTTTGTCATTCGATTTTTGGTATATCATCCTCCTATTTTGAATCAGTTTTTGTTATTTATTAGTATAAATGATGGTGATAATAATTAAATAAAGTTTTATACAATAATATGTTCACTCTACTTACAGCTGATTGCTTAACATCCATTTAATGTTTCATTGTATATCAGACTGCTATTGTCACAATTAAAAGACTATTTGAAAGAATAGTTGTCCACCATGTATCAAAAAGAATAGCATGGAAGCTTCTCAAAGGTAATAAACGTTTTAAATTAGCACTATTTTTTTTGCTTCTGCTTTGGTATCTTGACATGCTCGTGTATTATTGATTTATGTACAAAATGTTGATCTATGCTATTTTAACAATATATATGATATATTGTCCATATATTGCATGTCAAACTTTTAATGACATTATTATTTCATGATACGAATTGTAATACTAAACGATAGTATAGTTGTGATTATATCAACTATATTTGCTAATATGTCATTGATATCTTAGCTTACAAATATTAATATTTTTTTGTTATCTTGACGATATTGGCCATTGTATCGATGGTATAGAGCCAACATTTGATGTTTTGGTGGCAGGTTGTAGTATAGAGGTGGGATGGTTTATAGATGCTGCTGAAATGGATGCGCACATTATTTTTTTGTGTTCTAATTGTAGTTAATATAGCTACCCCTAAATCATGTTGTTTTGCAATTAGGTTCTGAAAATGGCACGAGTTTTTCCCTTGGAAGTTCAACTTCCTTCATGGAGCCATTTTTTTTTCCTTGCTTCAAGCCTTTGTCAATTATTTCACCCTTTTACCTCTATTCAGAACACAATTTTGTGGTCAAACTATAACATTGGCCAAAAAACTTCAAAGATGTATTGATACTGCAAGTAGATATGTCAACGGCTCATATGGTTGAACTACTCATTTGAACTATTCTCAAAATTGATGTGTTTTGACAACTATCCCCTGATAAGTCATTTCTAATTTAATTAATTGATTGAAATTTATGGCCGTGTAGTAAATTGACATCTTGTTTTTGGGTCTGCATACTTCTATGATAGGTTAGCAGTAATTTTGATAAAAAAATCATTAAAGAAAATAACTGAATATTCTTCACAGTACTCAATATTGTTGGATTAACCAAGTTTGATGTCTGAATGTAGAGAAATTTGGGTCATATTTATTGGACTTGAATAAGAAGACACATGCCCTGACTGAAGACTGAAGCAGCGAGCACAAAAGAAAATCAAGCAGGGAGTTATAAAGAGCTTGCAATTGGTTGGTGCATTTCTTTTTATTGCAAGTTCTGTTGGATTTCTCATTTTGATTTCTCTGGGAAAGGTAAACAAATTTATAAATTTTTAATCAGAGTTACCAGACTACTGCAATTATGGAAATCATTGTACTACTAGAGATGTCTAATACGGCAGATTAGGTTGGATGGGAAAAAAGATTGTAAATTGAA
Organism: Allium sativum; assembly: GCA_030737875.1. Taxonomy (NCBI): domain Eukaryota; kingdom Viridiplantae; phylum Streptophyta; class Magnoliopsida; order Asparagales; family Amaryllidaceae; genus Allium; species Allium sativum. Next base: position 876,879,540 of record CM060912.1, on the reverse strand, counting down.
AACATTAACTTTTGCAAAGGTAAATTGGATCATTTTAGTTTTAATGGCTATTTACCATGTTGGATCATATGTAGAGTGGATGTGGAAGTTGAATGTGACTTTCAAAATTTACTTATGATCATTCCAATTGATTTTCAAAATTTTCCGATGTTTAAAGTTTAAACAATATTTACTCACTCTTCCAAAGAGTGTGATGTGGGGTGGATACCAATACCTAATTTTGCCTTTCAAAATTGTCTGAATATTCATTTCGCACAAAGCAATCTCATCTTCTAATAACTATTTTCTCTTTTGCTGTTTTAAATCAAAATTTTTAGCACCTTGCATTGATGTTTCATGCTATAAATGCCAATAGCTTATGAAGAAGCTATAGAAGTTCTATACGAATCATGATGATTCAAAATGCATACCAATTAATTCAAATTTTTCCTTAGTATTCCTAAAGAGGCTTGCATGTGATCACTTGCATTGGAGCATCATAGGGTAAATCTAATCCACATGCAACACATGGTAACTCCCTAATTGATGAAATATGGTTATTTGAACTTGTGGGTTTATTAACTTCGTTAACTTCGTCGGCTTTCAGTTCGGCTGATCCTACAACCCCATTAGCTGCTTTAATATCCACCGGACTTTCATCTGCTTTGATAATAGCTCCATGCTGGCTTTGTTTGACATATTGAATTTTAATGTTGTGATCTTCAGTGAATTCTAAGCTAATATGTTTACATGCATCAACTTGTCTACCATTATTTTCCCTGTAAATCATTTAATTGTGATGAGCTAATGTGAAAAAAAACTAAAGAACTGTATAATTATAGGTACACTGGGGGTCACCAAGATATGTGAATGTTGAAAATGACTTGCCTTGAAAACCAGCTCGAAATAGTTTTACGGTATTGTAACATACTGTAGTATTTCACAACCGGTGTTACTTCATAAGTTGAATCCTTCCGCACTATTAGCCCTTCCATGCTGAAGAAGTATAATTCTTATATTATTACACAGTGACTTGTAGTAGAAATCCCCAATTAAAGAACCAGACAGTTATGTAAAGATTGCTCTTATATACGACCAATTACAATAATCTTTTAGTCTGTGATCGGTCATAACACGCCTCCGTCCTGTGTGGTGATCAAACTCACATGTTAGTTTGGGGATGTGGAGAACGAGTGACAGTTAAGAACAAATGAATTGGAATTAGCTATGTATGACATTAGCTATGTTCGACATTAGCTATGTCCCAGTCGATTGTTGATTATTCAGTCGAATCAAATTTTTTGTTGGAAGAAATATCAATGATGACAGATTCTTCAGTTTAGTTATTTGTTTATGCAATGTTCAATTAATCATCTCGGGATTTTAGTTTTTGAAATTAACAATGCTACTTTTATGTTTTTATTTTAATAATGTAGTTCGTTGATATATGATTTTTTATTACACTTATTATTGCATTATTTATCTTCTTTAATTGGCAATTCACAAATATAATGATGTGTTATAAGCTAGCATTTGTTTGATTTCTTCATTTTATAAAATCGGTAATGATTCAGAATATATTAATTAATAGAATTTACATATTTGCATTTATTTTCATATATTTTTTAAAATAATAATGTAAAATTTCCACTAATTTCTTGTTTAAGAATATAGTTAATAGAATTTTTTTTTCTTTAATATCAGATAATCTAGCGGTCGATTTTCCCACTGTTGTGCGGTAATACTAGTTATCTTTTTCATGAAAAAAATTGATTTATTTCAAGCTATTATTAGTTCACTAAGAGTTCGCTAGTGTGAATGGTTGGGGAAAACAGTAAATTGGTTTTGTTTTGCTCTTATATTTCTCATTCGTAAAATTCATTTTATAGTGCTAATGCTAAAAAAAACGAAAGTAATCGCCGTTGCCGGGGATCGAACCCGGGTCACCCGTGTGACAGGCAGAAATACTCACCACTATACTACAATGACTTTGTTGTAGTTTTAACTTCTTTTTCCTTTATAAATGGGCGATTCATCTAACAACAAGTGTTAATACAAAAATTACTAGTCAAGAAATGGAAACTTTCGATGTTGATGCAACTCAATTGTACAAATAGTTGTCACCATTCTTGAGGATCAAAATCCGTATCATCCAGCTGAAAATGGGAAAGCCTTATATCGTGCCGAACAATACAAGAAACCCATTCAAATTTACAACAATAGTAAAAATGGAAGCTTTCCAATGAAATTAAAAACCTAGATTTTGTTTTATTTATTTATTTTATATATGTACTTGTTCTACTGTTGTTTACATCTCTGCTTCCTTTCGCATCCAGAACTTCTCCATTGTGACATTCACAAACCTCAAACCTCAGGAATCAAGATATTTTCTCTAACCTAATTTTCATATCTAGGCCACATCTAATTTTGTTTGAATATACTTAATTTCTCATCACATGTTTGCACCATTATCATGCTATAGGATAAACATAATATTTGCATCATCTCACATTACCAATTTTCAAATTTTTTAAAACTACAGCGTGTATGCTTTCATAATCATTACCAATTAACTACAGCAACTTTACTAATATAAAAATGTAAGGCAATGAGTACTATTATTAACTAAAGAACTGCAATTTTCAGGTTTTAAAAGCCAACCTTTCCAGCATCAAATGTTTTCTTCGTATCACTAGAAGCTTCCTCAGGTGACATTGCTGCAGTCTACAATATAAACAATATAAAAATCAGCATAAAAGCTATAATCATATCGATTAAAACAAAAAACTCAGCCACAGGAAATTCAATCGTTAACAGCTGACCTCAATCAATCCAGCCGAAATACCAAAAGAATTCTCACCAGGGTCTTTATTCAGAGAACCGCAAGATCAAACAATCTCGAAAGTCCAAACCTCCTCTACTCGATTTTTGACCACGGCTTCTGCAGCTTCTTCAGTTGCTTCGCACCACAGCTTTCGAGTTCTCTTCCCGATTCAACTTTAAAAGGTATGATTTTGAATTGAGTTGATGGGAAATTTCTAGGGCTAGGGTTGATGCAAAATGGAGATGGGAGTGGCGGGAATTTAGAAGCGACGATGCGCGCCATTTTTGGAAGCAAATAGGCAGTTCTAGGGAAATGGAATGGTTTTAATGCTGCCAGATCGTACGAGCACGTCAAGAAGTAGCAGGCCCGAAATTTTTATGGTAGCAACAGGGTGCGGAATATATAAATTGGTTCTGGAGGTAGGTGCGTCTTTTGACGGGCTTGATGGGTATCCCGGGTGTTTGATTTATGGTTTTTAATTTTTAATTTTCATCCATAGTAAAATACAAACGATACATGTATAACGTCAAACGTGGTCCCTTCCAATACTCTTTCATTCCCTCCATTATCACTTAAGTTTTCTTATGTTTTGTTATCAATATTGAAAACTCAAAATATATTTTAAACTAAACATTACCTGAGTTTCCTAAACATCAACTCGCATTCGTATGTCGTATCTTAGTCTCAACCCCAACAAAAACATTGGTACATTGAAAGAGAAAAACAAGACATTAAATAGTTTTTTGTAAGCCGACAAAAGGAAAAGGACAGAAGTAGCAATTCTTCATCTTTCATTTGAGATTTGTATAATTTATTTAGCAAATAACGAACATCTACTTAGCTGGTTTTTGTAAAACCAACCAAGAAGCACAAGACTAGCCGAATATTTAAAAATCGATTATTCTCTTCTCCTACCACATTCCAGCACAGTCTCTTTTTCGATTCTCCTTCCTATCATTAGAAAACAATGAGAAGGTAAAAAAGAAAATATGAGATTATTTTGGAATGGTATTTGAGGTTCCATTTGTGAAAGACTGATTTTGAGTAACAAAGAAAATATTGATATTGAACAAAACGTCAATGTCTCAATGATTGATGAAGAAGGTCGATCATCTCGACAATCAAAAGAAAACATCATGGCTAGGCGAAGAGACTTGGTCAAATATACACAGAATGCGGTTGTTAATCTCCGTATCGATTAAAGTTTGGGAGCTGATAAAATTTGGATGGTTTTTTATGTTCTTCCTAGCAACAAAGTACATGCAAGTGCGTGTTTTGAAGGTTCTATAAGATAACTAATTTTAAATTTTCATATAATTAGGTAAAATAATAGAATATCAATTAAAATGCAAAGTATTTAAAATTAGACTCGTCGGGATCACACTAATGTCTCTTGGCTTAGTGTCATTAACTCTACGGGACTATTCGACCAATTAACATCACCGAAAATTTTCCGTAGAATAGAATTTGGTGATTTTTTTTTAATTGCATATTTGATTAATTACTACACACTTATTTACATATGTATGATACGTGCAGTAACCATATATTACTATAACATGTATAATCATTTAAATTCGAATGTTTAATTGTGTTGTATTTTAGCTTCGTGATGATGAAAGATTATTCACACCTTTCACGTTAATTTTGAAGAGACGGAACTGACTCTATGTTTCTATGCTTAACGGTATAAGCATTGGCTGATGGGAGGCATTACTAAATGATGAGTAGTACCAATAATTTGGTAATTTAAGTAGGGTTACATCTTACCTTAATTGAGACGATGGATTATCGTATGAGATCCTAATTAGAAGCAATTATATTATATAAGCAATTACTGAGTTGGTATATGATTATGATGAATAAAAATAATTTATAGATTGCTTGTTTTTATAATTAAATTTGTGATGATGTTACACCCCATAGAATTATCATAACTAATTATTGATTAATTCAGCTCAAAAGGGGAATTCAATCAAATATCATAACTACACAATAAAAATTGCACCATTCTATTCATGCTAATTTTCTGAAACAAGTTCCATACTTCGAATTTTGTGAGTAGTTTAAACGAAGAAATTATTGACATTTGAAGTTTTTGTAACACCTACCGTTGAAATGCTAGAAAATAAACGATAATGACGATGTAGCCATCAATAATATTATTTTTCGGTAAAAAAGGAGATTGGTTAATAGTACCATTAACATCAAAGACATAAGAATATGGATTTTTTTAAAATGTTTCGTCAATCATATTCATTACATAATTTTATTAGTAATTCTATGTTCGGAAAAACTATATTTATTACAATATACTCTAAGAGCAACATGTGAAGATACCCTTTTGGTTGATTAGAGTCAAATACTTGGTAATTATACAACTTTCCCTTACATCTGTTTAAATAAAATGAAAACACATAGCGGATTAGTAAAGCTCTTAAATAATTATCTGCCTCATGCACATCTATGAAAGCTTATCCGTAAAACTTGAAAACTTTACTCTTTGACTACTCAAGTGGACAACAGGGATTTAAGGGGGGAAAAACAAAATCTTCAGGTCTGACGAAAAGTCTGGTGTGAATAACAATCTACCATCTCGAATCAAAATGAATATCTAGTGAGACTATGACGCTAAGCAGATTGGGTTTCCCCCTTATTGATATCTTAATTAAACCATAAATCATGCACCTGCAACCATAATGGTTTGAACACAATAAAATAATCATATAAGTGTGTGCATTATGGGTAAGTCTGATTAATCTGTCTTCATAGTGTTGGCAACACTCTTATCCGACCCAAAATAAATAAAAATTGGACCATCCATCCAACTTAGTTGTCTATGCGTCTTACATTTATCTGGTTAACTATCTAAAATTTATAATCTCATAAGAAAACCTTATATGGATTACCCATCCCTATCCTTATAGACTACTCAACTCATAGAATTTATTTATTAAAATTTATATGGTTTATGCATCACATATGTTTCATTAATCTAAAGTTATGTAAACTATCCATTACATATACCATAGTCTTATGATTACTATGAAACCCATCATGAACTATATAAAGAAACTATTCATCTTAGACATTATATGGACTATCCATCAAACGCATTTCATAGTTTTCCTTCGATAGCCAAGAACCATTCGTCGTCAATTTATAATCGTAATTTAACATAATTACATCTATGTATAATCTATGTCTACTGGTATCTCTAATTAGGTTTTCTAACCCATAAACCTATAACGTGTTGAAATAATGTACATTGGTATCTCGATAAATGACATCGAAAGCATAAAACAATAGCGTGTCATATATAATATACATTAGTATCCTCAATGAATGATGTCGAAGTCATAAAAGATAACATCCCAATCCAAATATATAACCATATGAAATGATAACTTATGGCATTCATGTCGTTTCAAATGATGTCTAGTCTTTATCCAAGATTCGAAAACAAAAAATGTAATTCTTTATAAAATACAATGCTAAACTGTCAAAATTATATGGTTAACGAAATGCTTAAAATATAGCTTATCTCGCCTCTAGTTAAACTTGTGGTTTGCATGAAAATAATTCATCTTGACTTGTAGAACAACTTCAAAATGAACAAGTTATGACATCATCTCGCATAATAAGGTTATCGAAACAAAGAAAATGAGGAATGTCGAGATTGACAACTCGTTGCATTAATGCTTTAAGTAGAAATCTATAACTTACGACATCATTATAGGAATATAAAAAATATTAGATTTTTGCTAGAGTTATAATGTTGACGTCGAAAATCATGACATCAGTAATTTATGTTGAGATCGTATTATATCGACATCATTGCCACAAGTTAGATTAATATTGATCTTGCGGCATCAAAACTTAAAAAATCGGTTTCAAAACAAAAGGAGAAATGGTCTCGAAAGTGTCTAAGCATGTTACAAGATCACCATCTTGATATTAGCAAGGCAACGACATCGTTTACTCGCACTTCAGTATCGAAAGAATCATTTCATGACTACATAAGTGGTCATCTTATGATTCCATTCATGTTGGTCTCAAAACTCATGGTCGCGTCATGGATAACGACCATCGTCTGGGGGTTTTCCATATATATAGATGACATGATAATATCTTAACTATTTTAAAAACTGTTTTTATTTATTTTAAAGCAATTAATTTCCCCAACCATTATTAATTGTCAAATTTTCATTTGTTAGAAATAAATTTTATCTATTTCTTTTCAGAAAAATTACCATAATATTTTCTTTTTTCAAAATATATTTTGTACCCATTAATTAGTATTAATTATTTAATATAAATAATAAGTTTTTCTAACTTATTTTCACTTAAATTGTAATCACCTAGGAAAAAAACAACTAAAAATATGAATTAGTCTTTATATACAAAAACTTCGAAATTAAATAGTAATCCAATGATTTTAATGATAAAAACCGAAACAAACACTATTTCCTTTTTAGAAAATTAGTAAAACATTCGTTTTTAATTTAAAATTTATGAACTTAAAAACTTATCTCCAAACAATATTTTACATGACATACTATAAAATTTGTTCTTTCCTTTTCTTTTGATTGTTATAGCGTTGTCAAAATGAGGACAAACGATAGGAAGAGGCTTTAAGAGATAAAAGATAGATATTTTTCAATTTTCTTTTATCATTTATTATCGCTTATGTTCAGTTTTAAGACATTTTTAATAGTTAATTTATTAAGGTCCGACCTTGTTGACTGTGAAATTTCATTCCCCTAACTTGTTATGTTATTCTATTTAACTTCTCTAAGTAAATCTCCTAAATATTGTTAAACTAAAATAAAAGGTAATATAGGCTTCCCTTCTTAAAGAATTTGGCCTCAAAGCTCAGTAAGGACAACATAATAAACATAACAAACATGTAAACATTTGTAATAAGAATTACTTGTATACCCTACCAGCTACAAAGTTTATATAACAAATACATAACTGTTGTAACATGCCATTATAATGGCTCAATATAAGTATCCTGAATTTTGTTATTTGTCTACCAGGTATAGTTTTTCGGTTTGCTGCTCCACTAAACTATAACTAATCTAATTATCTTGTTCATTAACATCCTGAATTTTGAATTTTGTTATTTGTCTACCAGGTATAACATGCCCTTAAAGTCGTCAACTTAGTTTCCATATCATTCTCAATGATTTGCTTAACTAATAATGGATCTTCTCGTTCCTTACAAGCAATCATTTCAATCGATACTAACTGATTTCCAAGCAAGAAAACATGGAAAAATGCTGATTGGAACTGTACTTTACAAGTAGTCAAGGCTTCAAAATCTATCCACATTGCCATCATAGGTAACATCACTCTGATGTTTCATACTAAGTGCGTCGACGACTTTGTTTCCTTTTTCATGGCATATACTCTATATCAGATTAAAAGATGCCAAAAAATTTAGTCATATCTGGTGCCTTATATTCAATTATTTTTAAGAGAATAAGTACTTTAAAGACTTATGATCCATATAAAGCTCGCACCATTCTCTCAATAGATAGATTTTCACATTTCAAGGCAAAGATCAGTACAGCTAACTTCAATTATGAGCCGATACTTAACTTAATATAGTTTAATTTGTTAAGAAACATAGACAATCACTTTACCACTCTACATCAACAGAGCTCCTAATCCATTTCCATATACATCTATATGCACCACCAAATCCCCATTACTATCTGGTACAACTAACATGAGCGCATTGTTCAATAAATATTTTAACTTATGGAATTCTTCTTCGCATTTACTTGACCAAACAAACTTTACATCTCTTATATTTAGTTTAGTTAAAGGTATTATTGCTCGAGAGAAATCCTTAATGAATATACTGTAATAGCCAGCTAATTAGAGAAAACTTTATCTCGGTCAACGTCATGGGTTTCGTCCAATTTATAACAGCTTCAATCTTAGCCAGATCCATAAACAACCATTTTTCCCAGGCTATATGATCAGAAAACTTTACTTCTGTTTTCCACAAGTAACATTTTCAAGAACTTTATTTTAGTTGATGTTACCTTAATGTCTCAAACGCTATTCAAAGATGAATCTCATGTCTTTTCCATCCTGTGAACATATCAAGATGTCATCAATGAACCACATAACTGTCTAGGTGCTCTCATAAAATTTTGTCCATCAAGTCTACGAGAAAGCAGGTGCATTAGACAACCCAAATAGTATAACTAACCACTCGTATAGACCATACATCATTCAAAACGACATCAAAGAAATATTTTCCACTGTCACCCTTATTTGATGGAACTACGTTGCTAAATCCAATTAGGATTATACTTTGGCTCCACTCAATTACTTAGAATAAATCACAGATTCTCAGCAAAGGACATATATTCTTAACCGTCTTCTCATTCAGCTTACGATAATCATTGTACGATCTCAACGATCCACCTGGTTTCTTTATAAGTATTATAACGGTTCCTTAAGGTGAACTGTTTGATCTAATGAAACTTTTGTTTCCTAGTCTATTGGCTTCACTTTTAACACCTTCATCTAGGTATGGATAACCATATTAGATGATAGCTTATGATTTCAGTCGTAGGTACAAGATCTATTTTAACTTCAGTAACCCTTCTAGTCGGTAATCTTGTCACTACTTCGAAGGCATTTGCAAACTCCCTTAAAATAAAACCTATTAAACTCATCCTTTAATTATTTTGCACCAAATAAAACATAAACTCATGAACTTGAATTCTAAATTAAGTATATAATATCGATCGCTACTAATAGGATGTCTCAATGATAATTTTCTATCCTAGCATCATAATTGTCTAACCAATCCGTACTCGAAATAATTCCAAAACTCGCAAAGTCAAACACAAACAAACAAATTGCAAGCAAAAGTGTAACATAAATAACCATGTCTCATTCAAAGATTTACATGCCCTCTTGTCAGATTCGGTACCCTTAAGGAAGTGACAAGGTAAAATGGTTCTAAATTTAACTTATCTACCAAACACCAAGAGATAAGTAAATGTGATGCATCACTATAAAATAACAATCTACCTAGTAAGTTTTGAATCAAAAGTGTACCTTCCATCACAGAATTTCCTTACACAATAGCAGTTGGTCTAAATGATGGTGGTTCCAAAAAAAAGGACCTTCCTTTTATATGCCTTCCCGTCTTTGGACATTTGTCTTATAATGCCCTATTTGGTTATGGTTACAACACTTTATTATTAGATCCCCTGATTCATGATTTTAATGACAACAACTATATAATCATAATATACATTATCTGTCTATGCATGATATATATATATATATATATATATATATATATATATATAGAAAAGCCATTGAAAATTTGAAGACATACAAAAGGGATATGTACAAGAGCTTCATAGTAATATATCACTATGTGTAATAGTAGAAATAAAATGTACAAACTCCATGTTGGATATATTTTAGATAAAAAGATCTGAATATAGGTTTGTCCACTTGTCAAACATCTGTCCATTAAGATCAGTTGTCTATCTACACTCTCTGGAAATTTTCCAGACTCAACATAGACGTCTGACCTATAAGGACAGACATATGCCACTAACTTCAGGAAAGTTTACATGGTAAGAACAGACATCTGTTCTCTTGGGTCAGACGTTTGTCCTGAGTGATGGCCTGTTATTCCGAAAGGTTTTCTTCCAAAATGAAAAGTCATGCCTATTTCTTTAAACCCTAGTTTCTGCCTATCAAAGATTACAACTATTCGATTGAAGAGTTTTCATTCTAGAAACAATATCTTTTCAATAAATCTCTTCAATCTCTATATAGAGATTGAAAACAAAAGAGTTTGATCATCGAATCTTTCTGACTCTATCTTATACTCTATATACTCTCTTGCAATCTATTCATCACTCAATATCACACTACTTCTTCTATATATGAAAGCACTTCAACTCATATATCTACTCAAGGAGATTATAGGAGAATTTTGTAAGCATTCGATCAAAATCAGTGTTGTATAGACCACAATCTTGTCAAAGAAAACTATGATTCTCTAAGCCTATTCCTCTGAGCAAAGAGAGGGTTGTTTTGGTAGTTAGAAAGCCGAAGCTAAGGTTCAGGACTGTACGTAGGATGGGAGGTCCGAACCAAATAAAAATTTGGTGTGATGTTTTTTTTTTACTTTACTTATTTCTGCATTTCTAGCTTTTATAGTAGTTATACTTCATTAATTAGATTCACACAATCCATATTAGCACTTTCAGTTGGTATCAAAGCATGGTTTTGATCAAAATACAGTAATATGTATTTGTATCACACTAATATGACAAGTATATTTTAAGAAGGTCTGTCTATAACACGTCCTCCATTTTTAATGGTTCTAATTATGTATATTGGTCAACCCATATGCGAATTTTTATGGAAGCTAACAAATTAGAAATCTGGTCCACCACTCAAAATAAGTATGATGCACTTACCACTGAAATGAGTGCACGGACCGATACACAAAAAACCATATATAGCTTCAAACAATGCAAAATCGATGAATGTTTTGTTTCATGCTTTAGATAAAAATGAGTTTTCATGAGTCATGTTATGTAACACCGCATATGACATTTGGCATACCTAACAAATAACACACGAATGTACTACCAAAGTGAAGCAAATAAAAATTTCAATCTTACAAAATCAATTTTCATCTTTTGAAATGAAACAAATTGAGTCCATAATTGATATGTATTCGAGATTTCAAACTATTCAATATAATATAACGGCCCTAGGAGTAAAATTCACTGATTGTGATTTGGTATCTCGAATACTCAATTCTTTGACATCTGAGTGGGAAATGAAAATATTAGCCATAGAAGAAGCTAATAACATTTCAATACTCAAAGTTCAGGAATTAATAGGAAATTTAATGTCCTATGAAGCTAGCCTATAGGTTAGAAAAGAACAAAACAATGATAAGAAGAACATAGCTTTTCCGGCAAACAATGAAGATTATGACTTAGATGAATCGTGTTCATAGCTAAAAACTACAACAAGTTCAAGAAGTTCAGAAAAATGTCAAAATTCCAAAAGGACATAAATCAAGCTTAGTGAATCAAACCTCAATCAAATGCTTTGAATGTGATGAGTTTGGTCATATGAAGAAAAATTGTCCAAATCTCAATAATGAAAATAAGAAACACATAAATGAGAAATTCAAAAAAAAAAAGGAAAGCTTTTCAAGAGGAATGATTCTAAATCTTCCTCATTAGACAGTGATAGTGATACCGACACAGAACAAGCTAATGTATGTTTTATGGCTGACATAGATGAGGTATATCATGAGCTTACTAACAATAAAATCTTAGACATTATAATGGAATTGGATGATAAATGTATAGAACTTAAAAAGTTGAATAAAGAATATATTTCTAGAATGAATAAGATGGAAATTGAAATAGGATTATTGAAAGATGAGAAAATTATTCTAGAAGAAAAATAGAAAATGTACAAGATAATTGCAAAAAATTGTCTTCAGAAATTGATTTATTATCAAAAGAATTAGGAAAAGTTAAAATAGAAAATAATGATATTCTTAATAAAACAATAACTTTAGAAAGTAATCTAGAAATTTCACTTTCTTATATTTCAAAACTCAAAAATGAGTTCGAAAAGGTTACTATAAATGGTCCGAAAGTTAACAAAGGTAAATAGAGTTTAGACAATCTAACCAAAAGTTCCCAACCTTCTAGAAATAGGAATGAACTAGGTTTTAAAAAGAATTCAAAACCTAAAATCAACAGTTTTATTTATAAAAAGGTTAAAAAGAAAATTTCAATAAAAGGTTTTAAACCCTAAGGAAGTAAAAATATGGATTCCTAAATCCAATAATAAACTTACTCGGCAAAAGAATATTGAATATTTCCTATGAGATGTAGTTTACAATACAAAATATATTTTTAAAGGCTCCTAACCCACTTTTGTTTGGCTGCCTTCTCCGCCTAACATTTAGAACCCTAACGGAGGAAGTGGGCACCAGTTGAATCTTTTTATCTTGTAGGTACCCAAAACAAAACAAAACAAAACAAAACAAAAGGAGAAGTGGATATTAGATAGTGGCTGTTCCAAGAACATGATGGGAAATAAAAGCATGTTTTTAAATATAACATACATGGATGGCGGTAGAGTAACTTTTGGTGATAATCCAAAAGAATACGCCATTGGCATTGGTAATGTCATCAATATCGATATATCTAAGTCTCTTATTATTTCTAATGTATTGTTAATTAAAAATTTGAAGCATAATTTTTATAACCATTAGCCAGCTATGTGACAAAGGTTTTCAAATTAATTTTCAAAAAGATAAATGCAACATACTTGATAACAATAAAAGATTAATTTCAAAGGATATAGGAAAAGAAATATTTATATCTTAAATATTAAACAAAATTCTGATTTATGTTTGGCTGTAAAACATGACGATCCATGGTTATGGCATAAACATTTTTGCCACACAAATTTTAAGTATATAAATCAACTAGCTAAAAAGAACTAGTAAGAGGATTACCAAAAATCAATTATAAAGTTGATAATATGTGTGATGCATGCCAATTTGGATAATTGAAAAGGAGTTCTTTTAAGTCTAAAAATAATATTTTGACAAACAACCATTAGAATCGTTACGCCTAGACTTATTCGGCTTAACTCAAATTCATTTAATTGACCACAACAAATATGTTTTTGTAACTGTAGACGACTTTTCAAGATATACATGGACATTATTTTTTAAACACAAAAGTGATGCTTTTGGAATGTTTAAAATTTTGCCAAAAGAATTAAGAATCTAATGGATTTAAAAATAAAGAAAATTCGTAGTGACCACGGCAGGGAATTCAAAAGAATAATTATTTACTAGTTTTTGCAATAAAAAAAGGAATAAGTTATAATTTCTCATTTCCACAAGCTCCACAACAAAACGGAGTCGTAGAAAAGAAAACTCGAATATTACAAGAATGCGCTCATACATTATTAAATAGTAGTGGATTTGTAACGGCCCATATTTTTTACCGTTTAATTAAATATTTAAAAATTGTTTTAAATGTCGATCTAGATTTTAAATGGTTTGAATTTAGTAATTTTGAATATTATATTGCTTTAAATAATAAAATAATAATTTAATTTTGAAATAGTGGAAATTGGCTAGATTTACAATATTTTATGATTCGGTAATATAAGAATATTTATTTAAGTTTATATTTAATTTTTATTTCATTTTATATTTTCTTTTACGATTTCATTTATTAAACGATGTTTGAACGTTTAATTTATAAATTTATTATAAAACGAGCCGCAGCGGTGCGGTAGTTAGTAATATTACATTTTGAACATTAAATGGACATACAGGATCCAATATAAGTCGGATTTTTATGAAATAAGAAACGTCCGAATCTATTGGATAATATTTTTCTAATAAAGCAGAAAAATCGAGTTTTCATATTATAGATTTTATTTTATGTCCAAATCAAGTTTTCAAATAGTCGTTATGGAATTCGTATATAATATAATGATTTATATTATATAAAATAAAATATTTTTATTTTATTGAGTATTAATTTAGCTTGAAACTCAACCCAAAGTATTTTATTTTGAAAATATATGAAATTTTGTCTGAGTATGTCTGATCGTAATATTTTATTATTATTATATTGAGTTATTTTAAAATTGGTTTATTTTAATTTATATTGGATCCTTAAAAAGTACTATTATTCAAACAACCTTCATTTTCAATTAAACAAAATTTATTATGACTATAATAGCTAATTATTGCTAGATTTCAAGTTTTGTGTAAATTGGAGTTACTTTGTGAGCGTAGCAAAATTAAATGCGAATAAATCGATCGTTTAAGCTTAAACAACCTCCATTTGAGCAAACAGACTTGGAATTCGACGAAACAAGTTTTATTAGGACCGTAATGTCAAATTATACAATGGCGTCCATTCTTACCACGAACGGAGTTTATATGTGACCACAAGAACGAATAAACAGTGTTCAGAAATGATGATGGGCATGAAATAAAGATCGTTAGTCATCGTCTAACATTTAAAAATTCGCAGAAAACCCCATTAACAAATCAATTTATTTCTTCAAATCTTTAATGAATAGGCAATGGCGACTAGAAGGAAAGTTGTAGAGGAGGTCGAGGGGAAGCTTCAACAAAAATTTGGTGACCTACCATCGCATATTCTCATCAGAATCGCCCAAAAACCGAAGATACACAATTTCGAATTATGGCGATTTGTGGTTTTTTGGGTTGTCGATAGATGATGGGGTCAAAAGAGATGTTGTAAAGGAAGAGAAGGACTATAGTTTCTCTTTTGGTCGGTAAGTCTGATTTTGACCATGGAGATGGCAAAACAATGTTGTCAAAGAGGTGTTGTATTGAGGAGAAATGATTGGTTCTATGACAACCCACGTCCGTTAATGTCACTCACAAAGAGAATGCATTAAGTTCTGTGAAGCGTTATAGGTTAATAGACACAAAATATTACAAGACAGATATATAGAATAATAGTGGAATAAAAACTTTATTTATCATAAGATACCGTGGTCCAAAAACGTCACATGTCCAAAACATAAAAGTCCATTACAACATAAAAGTTACTGTCTTGTACTTCAAAAATATCGGAGTACATAAAAGAAGTAAAATTCCCCAAGAACAAAATATAGCCATAGCAACAAGGATAGGAGCTTGATCCATACATATCAGCATCCCCAGCAAAATAAGTAGAATCACGGTTAAGCCTGAGTGTTTACTCCTTGAGAACCTAAGGGGGGGGGGGGGGAACGGAAGAAAGAAGGAGAAACAAAAAGGTCAGACATAAAGTCTGGAGAGTCTAGTGACTTTTAGCAAGTAAATAAATAAAGTTAGCATGACAGACATATAAAGTGGATAAGAGAGATCACTACATAATGACAGGTGTGACAAGGCAGATAGGATAAGGTGTATACGCTTCTCTAATGATTACTCTGCACTATTACTAGTATAACTAGAATGAGATGATCCCTTCCACTATAAGGTGGTAGACTTAGGGCATACGTCTAAATGTACCCTAACCACTACCCTAATCGATCGGCTCCCAACTTCGTAGATACTCTGTGTCAGCCCCACAGTAGGATGTATCATGTCCTAAAGTGGCAATCCCTCACTAATATACACAACCACATATCTACAAGTGTCGCAGTCGTCTTATCCCCCTCTGCCCGGCTCATGCACGCACATGGCCCAGTCGGTTTGCGTCGCCCACACCGTCCTCCACGTTTGGATCTCTTACAATCAGTCAGTAAGCGTGCCCCCTCTCCGCCTAGTATGGAGTACTTTGTTGGATACCTACTCCGGGTTACTGACTGAAATGGGTCCCACACAATATGATACAAGCTCTCCCCTTTGTCTTGTATCCCCACTAGGTTTTCTTCGGCTATGTATACCACTAGGTGTCTTTAATTACATAACCCTATTATTTCTACAAGTTATGCTTATCCTAAAAGTTGTCTTTAATAACATTATTATTTCCTCCGGTTTTGTATACCGCTAGGTGTCTTTAATTACATAACCTTATCGGGTTAAGTTTGTGGGCCTATATACAAATATTACCCACCCCCTCCAGATTTTCTTAAACCATCCATTATCCAACCAATTTTACTTAACCCCAACTTAGTTTATAATCATACAATCCCTATGGATTAAATTAGGTTAAGTAGTCCAATTCATTACCATGTCCATTTATGGTTCATAATGGGCTAGACCTCCCACATTAGGCCTACAACTTGTGGATGTTGGATATGCTGGTCGGGTCCGGGAAGTCTTAATCCACGGTTGGGCCCAACCTCGTGTCTTAGCCCGATTCGTATTTGCGCACTTAGACCTTTTACACTAGGTTCAACATTAGTGGCTGCTGGATATGTCGGTCGGGTCCGGGCAGACTTCCACCACTAATGCAACCTAACCTCGTGTCATAAGTACCATTACAATTCCTAATTGTAATTACTGGACATTTCATTCTTATCCAATTCTTACCTATGTCTTTATAGCTGATTATGTCCCTATTTCCCAATTATGCCCATAATTGATTTTATGCCAAATTTATTAATATTCATTACTCCAATTTATAACTAAATTAACATTCAAATTTCCAATTATGCCTAAATGTCCAATTTTACTCATAATGGATTTTATGTCCAAATTCATATAAAATTACGCCTTCCCTCGTCTCCTAACTAACGCATTTGCCTGCATTTGGCGGCATACCTAGGCTACAAAGTAGCCAAGGCATATACAGTAAAAAGGGAAAGGTGATGGAAAAAATGATAATACTGATCATTCTAACAAAGGTGACATGAACATATATACTGAATAGACATGTTTTGGCATAATAATAAGGTTGACATAAAAACAGATCTAGCATAAGTAGGATGACATAGTAGCATGTTTAGATCTAAATATGGATTCACATGTCTAATTTATAATATATCTAAATTGACCACAATATGACAGGTGAAAGGTGATTTGCATGAAGAATTAGATCTAACCAATGTTGTAATTGTCTAAATTAATAGATTTACATTAACCACAATATAGTTACAAATCGAGATCTACAAAGGCGACATAATAGAATAACCGCATTTAAATTAAATCTAGAGAAGTAAATCTATCATGACATAGTATAAGATTTAACAATAGCATAGATTCATAGTTTACAACATATCCAAATCACAGTCTTTCACAATTTACTTTTATCCATTTAAACCTAAAAGTAACCAACTCACAGTGTTTGGATTGTTAAGAAGATAGAAAAGAAGTTGGTGTTGAATCTACGCTTGAATCTCAGAATTTGATTTGCAGAAAATGAATAGAATTAGGTTTAGTCCATCTACTGACAGCATCTGGCCTCCATTGTATTTTAGGACAGAAAACAAGTGAAAATGGACCTTTATTTATAGCTGCCAGCCTCCAAACCGACTATGTGTAATGTCCCGCAATTTATAGCGATTTTGTAATTAATTTATTTAATTATTTTAATATAGTTGTTTGATAATTTAAATGATTTGAATTTAAATATTTAAATAATATATAATGGTGAATTAATAAAGTTAGATTCCAAAATGGTCGGAATCAGTTGAACTAGCGATGTTGTGTATATTGGATAATTTAATAGATTTAATTCGGTTTAGAATTGAATAGAATAACGAATATATTTATATAAACGACAATTGAACGTATTAATTATAATATAAATTATAATCGAGCTCGAAATGTCACGGCAATTTGTAATATTTCGATTTGAACTTCAACTGAGTATATTGGATTCGTTATAAGTCTGATTTCTTCGAAACAAGAAACGTTGGAATCTGTTGAACTGTATTTTTCTAATAAAAGAGAAAAATGGAGATTTCGTATTATAGATTATAAGTTATGTCCAAATCAAATTTTCATATAGTCGCTATGGAATCATTTATAAACCATAACAATATATTTAATTTCAATTAAATTTTGGCATCGAATTTAGACAAGATCTGTGAGACGTAGGTATAATTAAATTTTTAGAATTTTACTGTAATTTTTATTCTAAAAGATAAACACTTTTTTTTGAAGTATTTTACACCCTAAACCAACATTTTGGGGTCTCACAGAATGAATTAACTTGTCTATATTATTGTATTTTTGGAATCGTAGTACATTGCGGGACACGACTGTGTTTTTATTTTTGTCCATAACAGTTCATGTGTGAACAGAATTGTGTATAGCAGGGTACGCATAATCATAATAGACAGAGAACTTTACGCCTAAGTTAGAATATTATATAAGCACATAAATGTTTGTCTTCCTCGCTAAGTATTCGTACTGCAGAACTGAGTGATGGGAAGACTCAAACCAAACCGTACTAACCTAGCAAGTGCACTGTAATAAAACCTGAACTGCATAGTGAGCTATCTCCAAATATATATACTAGTATTCCTTAGCCTAGAAGTCTCGTACACCATTTGTCTTCTTCACGCAGGCTACTTCCACCTTCAGACTACCACCCTAACATAGTCTACCTATGATGTAAATTAAAGACTTGGTTGCAAAGTATCACTTATATATATATATATGTATATATAATCACGCGGGTATACAAATAATTTTAGACGCACAGTGACCCCTGTTACATTATCTGTTTGTTCAACCAATATACTATTTCACATCCCTCGTTTACTTCTTAAAGACTTAGGTGTTAAGTAATTGCAAGTTAAAAATAATTTACATGGCCTTTCTTTTCATCTCACTTCCTTGAATTTACCTGAGATGTGGACGTCCATACACTTTTCCTTCGCAACTAAGAAATAAGAACACTATAAATACTCTCTGTTTCACATTGTTATTGCTTCTTTTCTGTAAATTCCTTTCCCTCAAAATCACAAAAACAAAAACTAACCCATACCACTCTAATAAAATCCTAGAATATATATATATATATATATATATATACATCTATATGAAATACTGGCAAGTTTTCTGTTCGCTGGTGGCAGTTGTCTCGGCATAAGATGGTCGGAGTTGGATAAACGAAGGGATGGGGGCAAATGCATGGAATTGGCAGAAGGGAAAACAGTGGGTGGACTGTGGAGCAGGCGGAAGATAATGTAGAAGATGGGTTGCATGAATATGAAAAGTATGGCGTGAACATGGCAGCTAGACCGTAAGCAAGGATAATGCGGTGTGTGGGGTATCACTGGGAGTTGTTAAATCTAAAAGCAGTGTTAAGTGTGTAGTGGAGTTTCCTTTTTGTAAAGGAATGAGATGCGCGGAATGAGTAGCCAGTGGAAGTCTTGCGACAGCATGTAATGGCCCGTTTAAGTTACCTGGAGTTGGAACGTGTACAGGGGAGTTTCAAATAGGATGCGGCAGACGGTAAATCAAACAGAAGCAGGTTGCGTTTTTCTTGTATACTGGAGAAGGTCGATGGGAAGTTGGCATATAAATGTATACGAGAGTGATGTTCAAAATGTAATGAGGGAGGATGGGAATGGCTCGCTGTGTAAAGAGGTATAAAGAGGGACTTGCGATATTTTTGTTTGAATGGAAATGGCCATTTTAACTGTGCGTGTAATGTGTGCACACGGAAGGGAGAATTTTCTGGGAAGAAGGATTATGTGAGGCGGCTCTGGGTATGTTACTAAAGTGGGGATGTTGAGTTTTAAAGGAGGGGGTGGTAGCTTACAGCGTATATGGTGAAATTATAAACCGAAGTAGCAAAGTAGAAAGGGAAGGGGATGAAAGTCTGTAGCAGACGCGATTTTAAATGGAAAAGGGGTACTGTTTTAAAATGTGTTTGGAGAAGAAGCACAGAGAAGTGGGTGTGGACTTGAAAATGGTAAACGCAGGTGTTTAAATCAGGTTGATGGGCCAAATATTTTTGTGATGCCCATATACAAATTACCATAAAAGAAAAGAAAAGTGAAGAATAGGGAGGGACGTGATATGTGTGAGATGCTTTATCTTGCGTGAATAAATATGGCATGGTACAACAAATCGTTGGGGACGTTTAGGTAAGTAGACTATATTACCTAAGTTTTCTACTTATTTTATTCGTTAATTTAATATATAACCAGATAAGCTAATTTGTTAACTTAGAGAACAGATAACATACCACTACAAAATCTATTTCATCCGCGATTCCCGAATTTCTAATCGTACCAACAAATAAAACACGTTAGGTTAAGCATAAATTATCAGTAAGATGTTAGTGGCCACATTTAATTACACGATTAATGTAAGTAAATTACAACATGATTTATAGTGATACTCGTTAACAGAAATGAGAGCTGTCTGTTACGTTGGAATCGTACAAACGCAGGCTACACTATGAAACTTGTTTGGAGCCATTTGGAGTTCGTTTGAATTTTTGGCAGATTTAAACACTTGATCAGATCAACCGACGGTTATCATTATTTAACGATTAACAAACAAGGTGAGTAATCTCACTAACTCTGTCCAGTTTTATAATTTTATAAACGTTATTTAATATTCATAAAAATTATTGAATGCTGTGTGTGATGGTTGTTTGGATGAATTGATTAAAATAATACGTATAGTTATTTGTACAAGTCATTAGTTAAATATGGATTCTATTTATTATTTATTTCATATTGATATGAAATAAATGTTGATTAACATCTGTGGATGCAGGGAAACAAGTTGGAGGGATCCGATTGGATTCCTCAACAATTATATTGTTATTTCTTTTATATTGCCTTATGTGATGTGATAAATAATCTGTAGTTGATTATTTGTGTGGTTGGGATGTTTGAACAACATTGACCTGAATTAATTGGTATTAAAATACCATAAAATATATTCGAATATATTGGAAAAGAAACTGGGGTTTTAAAAAGGGAATTTCTATTTTTAAATAGAAATGGAATTTTGATTAGTTAGAATATAATAAATATTTTTGATTGTATAAAACAAGTAATTTGATTTATAAACGATATTTTTAAATGAAGCGAAATTATTCTTATTATACAGTTTGGAAATATAAATTTAAGAAATGAATTTATATAAAAAGAAAAGGGGAAATCGGTTAGAGGGAAAATCGATGAACTTATTTCGATGTTCAAAATATGAATATAACTGAAATAAATCGATAAGGATTTATAATTCGATGATGTTGAATGTTATTAGAATACATTATTTTATAAATATATGAAATGACATTCAGGATTTGACGAGATAATTAATATTTGGATTTGTAGCAAATAGGAAATCGAGATTTAAATTATAACTTACAGTCGGTAGCCACCATCAATCGCCGTGTGCGAAGCACGGGTCTCATCCTAGTTATAAATTATAAAATGAGTTTATGAAATGAAATATGAAGTATGGATTTATAAAATAAAAAAATAAGTGGGATTTAAACTGAAATGATATTTGTTGTTTAAATCAAGATTTAATTTAATAAAATGATTCCATATTTCTGTAAAGAAATAATATTCACATTTTAAAGTGAATAATGGTTTAGAAGTAAATGTTTTGCAAATCAGAATGGTGATAAAAGGAAGTTGGTAAATGATGGAAGTGATGAATTCAAAAGTGAATTTAGAAATTTGGTTTGACCTTTAACATTGAGTTTATTCCAAGGTCCGGAACGTTAATCGAATATAGATTATTCGTAAGGGAGTTATAAGTTGAAATTCGATTATATCAAATCCACGAAAGTAATATTTACTTTTCATTTTTAGTTGAAGATTAATTAATTATTATTTATTTATGTAAAATAAAGAATAAAAGTTATATTTTGAAATTAAATATTTCAAAGGTAGAGATTATAACGTCGTCGTTATAATCAAAGATTTTCGTAAAGAAGTGGATTCGTAAATTGAATACGAGAGTTGTGTAAATGGTTTTCTAAATAATAAATATAGAAATGGAGTCAAAGAAATTAGAAACTGACTGGAAATTGGTTAAGTTGAATAGCTGTTTGAGTATCGACCTGATGTTGGTTTCGGCCATTGGGGTTAATGCTTAGAGAGTTGTTCTCTTACTAGTTTACAGTTAGGGACCAACGGACGGGGAAGAATAGCGATGCGTAAATAAGCATATGGAAATGTTTTCCGATGTTAATAACGTATATTTTCTAAATATAGTAAATAAGAGTTGTAGAAATATGGAGTTAATTCCTAATGTTAAAAAGAGATATTTTCTAAGTATAGAAAATAAATAGTTTAAAATAGTGGAAAACGTTTCCTAAAGAATCGTGAGAGGCTAAATGAGTTAGGGAAATATATTTGGGTAAAGATATTAAAGGGAAATTGGGGAATGGAATGATGATTGATCGGTAAGATTTCCATTTGGGAATATGACCATTGTTTGTACACATGTTTTCCTTTGATAGTTAAATAACCGACTATCAAAGTCTTTGACCATTTCCGTTGTCAATACGGAGAGACCGAGATCAGATTTATTATCTGAAAACCACTTCGTTTGGGCACTAGCGTTGCGAATCAAATATAATGAAGATAATTGAAGACGGAGTTTATGCAAGGCTGTTCTGGCGATCCTAGGTAGAAATTGCCTAAGATGGATTTAAAGAATAGTTCCTTTGGGTTGTCCAGCCCCAGGACAATTTGAATGGACGAATGTCTGACAAAGTATATCCGGTAGATCGCGTAAGTTGATCGTTTCAAACGTATTTACGTTGGTGACATAGGAATTCGTTTCTCTTAGCTTATACCGTGGTATTTTTAGGGAAATCAATTTGTGATTTGACGAGTATGGTGATGTGGCATTCAAAGTAAATTAAGGAGTGATCTGTTAAAAGATACGTTATGACCTTAAACCTCATCAACCGGTAAATGACAAAAATCGGGCAGGCAGCATGGCTAAGTGGGTCGCACCCAATTAGGGTATATTATCACCATCTAGAGAATATTCATATTTGTTACTTCTTTCGCTTCTGTATCTCCCGGGAACGGTTATGTTGGTATACCAACCATAAGGTGATAATATATTCGGAACATTCAAGCGAAATGAATGGCCGATCATGTGTGGCCGAGTTACAAGATGTTCTTGTTGAACTCCAGTGCATCGCTTCTAGAGTACACTGATCGGAAGGTGGTTCCGTACCTTGTCATAGTTGGAAATCCATTACCTAACAAGAGCCCGCGGTTTTGATTTGTATATTATATATATGTAGAGCATGAGATGAAAGCGTTCTGCTAGATTATTATGTACTTGTATTAGACACTATTATAATATCAGAAAACTATTGATTTTTAGAAAGTGTTTTGGGTAATCATAAGGTAAAAACCATTTGTGTTTATGTTTGGATCAGTCTTTTGATTATCATTCCTTTGAAAAGGATTTTGAAAAGTTAAACTAAAATGATTTGAGTTTACTCACACCAGTCACATGACTGACCCAAAGTTTATTTTGTTTTCCCGAAACTCTTGGGTGCCCAATTTTGTATGGGCAGTCAAGTAGTTGGGATTTTACAGATACAATTGGAGGACATTGGAGCAGGAGACTTCAGTGTTAGATATATATAGAGTTATTTCCGCTATGATATTTATATGATGTACTCTGATGATAAATGTAAGTAAAAATATAGTTTTGTATTTCGAACTATGGTTATAATATATTTTATTCATTCCGCTGTGAGATTCGTGTTTCATCTGTTGTGATCTTCTTCTTCTTTTATTCTAACTTTCTTACTTTCTATTTCTCACCCTCTAAGTTATTTCTATCAATGATCTGGTATTTCCAATGCTTGATAGTCGACATCGTCTTTTATGTCGATTTTCAGGGTCGAAAATCCTGTTTGTTACACTATGCTACGTCAGCCTTAGGGGTGTCAACACCCCTGTAGGTGGGTCGACCCATGGGTCGACACTCCTTTGGGTGGATCGACCCCTTGGTCGACACCCCTTTAGGGGGGTCGACCTCCTAGAGCGGGAAATTTGTCGTCCATTCCGTTTTCACGCGATTTCGAATTCTGAACCCTTTTTGGCTAAGTTCTGACTCATGTGTATATATATAATTCTTCTGCGCGTATACAAACTTAAAACCTTCATAACTTCTCCATACGATGTCCGTTTTACGCAAACCAATTGTCTTGACCAGAATTTCGATACGGACGCAATGGTGCAGTCCGTTTCCCTTAATTCTGAATATTAAATTAAATATTATTTAATTTATCCTCTTTTTGTGTTGTTTTATATTCGGAGTGTTACATTCTCCCTTACTTAAAGGATTTCGTCCCCGAAATCTCTAAGTTGAAAAGAATGTATCCTACCATCCATCTACTCATCCACCAATCACAGGCATCCATTGTCCATAAAACTTTCTAATGCTTATATGAATATATGCAAAGGTGTATATGTCCCAATACTAATGCGAAAGATCAGGCGGTCTACTGATTCAGTTGACCTCCTTAATGCAATGTATGTTAGTGCCATGAATCCAATATGTATGCAAATAATCCTATTATAACATGTAAGCTCTATATGTGTGCACACTCATTCGTCCAAGTGCAACATCCATATGCTAACTCATGCATTTACATCCATAAAAGAAAAGAAAATGCACACACTTCCATATGCAGTATGAGAGTGATTGAGCCAATCTAGTGCCTAATGTGTGTGTATATACGTCAACAGGTAACCACTAGCAAACACCTGCATCCACTTGCATCCATCAAACATAACATGTTTCAAATACATATTTACATCCATAGGATTCCTATCTAAAGGTCGAAAAATACTATGGATAAGATATACTCAAATGGTAGAAACAAGCACTGATAAAAATTTGAAAAAGGAGTTAAGAACATACCCTCGAAAAGGAAAGGGTACGAAGCACGAATCTTATCTTCAGTCTCCCAAGTCGCATCCTCTGGGTTATCCCCCATTGAACCTTTAGCAACTTGATCTCTTTATTGCGTAGCTTCTTAACTTCTGATCCAATAATACGAGTAGGGACTCGCCTGACTATCACCTCCCATTCCACTTTTACTTCTTCCAACACACTCAGTTAAACAATTACTGCGGTGTCATGCAGGCACTTTTTCCGCAGATGAGAAACGTGGAAAACATCATGCACACCAGATAGATTTTCTGGGAGCTTTACTTTATAGGCCATTTGGCCAATCCTCTCGGTTATGGGAAATGGTCCCACAAACCTAGGTGCCAACCTCCCTATCGATCCGAAGCGAACCACATTCCTCAGAGGTGATACTTTGATAAAAACTAAGTCTCCCACTTCAAATTTGATTTCAGTTCTTCTCTTGTCTGCATAGGGCTTCTGCCTATCTTGAGCTGTCTTCATCAACCGTCGAATGAGGTTAATCTTTTCGGACGTTTCTCTAACCATATCTGGTCCAAGTAATAATCTTTCTGTAGATTCCCACCAACGAGTTGGTGATCTACAGGGTCATCCATATAATGCTTCAAAGGGTGTCATGCCAATACTGGATTGATAGTTGTTGTTATAGGTAAACTCTACTAAAGGAAGATGCTCTTCCCAAGTCCCTCGGAAGTCTAGGATACACAGCCTTAAAAGATCTTCAAGAATTCTGTTCACCCTCTCCGTCTGTCCATCGGTCTGAGGATGATAAGCGGTGCTCAAACACAACTTTGTACCTAATGCATCTTGCAAGCTCCTCCAAAATTCGCTGGTAAAGATGGGGTCACGATCGCTTATGATGCTGGAAGGTACTCCATGAAGACGAACTATCTCACTAACTTAAATTGCTACCAACCATGATGCCGTCCTTTTACTCCTAACTGGAATAAAGTGGTCTCTCTTAGTGAGACTATATACCACAACCCAGATACTGGTGTTGCCTTTCTTTGATCTAGGCAAACCATCTATGAAACCATGGAGACGCTCTCCCATTTCCATTGAGGAACCTCCAAAGAATGAAGTAATCCACCGGGCTTCTTTTGCTTAGCTTTAACTTGCTGGCAAACTAAACATTGGGAAACAAACTCGGCCACATCTTTATTCATCCTAACCCAAAAGAAAACCTTTTTCATGACTCTATACATCCTATCACCGCTTGGATGAATGGTCATCTTAGAATGGTGGGCTTCTTCTAGGACTGCCTTTATCAAGCTTCCAGCTTGAGGAATACAAAGCCTTCCATCTCGTCGCAACCACCCATTTTCATATTTGGCATATCTACTGTGGTGACTAGAAGTCTCCCCTCTTCTGAGCTTATCCATGATGTCTAGAATCTGTGGGTCACCTTGTTGCGAAGCTCCTATCTGATCCATAAGTCTCGGTCGTAACTCCAATGATGCAAACAAATCGGGCAAAACCTCGATGGAGGGTCTAAAATCAAAAGTTGATATGAACTCCAAGTTCTTTCTCTCCACAAACAGAGGACTCTGGGCCACCCTCTTCCTACTTAGTGCATCTGCCATCATATTACCCTTGCTAGGGGTATAAGCAATCTCAAAATCATAAGAAGCTAGAAACTCCATCCACCGTTGTTGCCTTAAATTGAGTTCTTTCTGCAAGAACAGATACTTGAGAGATTTATGATCGGTATATAACTCGAACTTCTCTCCAAGTAAATAATGACGCCACGTCTTTAACGCGAATACTATGGAAGCTAGCTCTAGATCATGGGTGGGGTAGTTCTTTTCATGAACTCTCAATTGTCTACCCCCATAACATACTACTTTCCCTTCTTGCATCAGAATCGCACCAAGCCCTGTACCACACACATCAGTGTAAACGGTAATCACCTTACTCCCGTCAGGCAAGGTCAAGAATGGGGCTGTTCTCAGAGCCCTCTTCAGTCGTTGGAAAGAAACATCACAGTCTATATCCCATGAAAATGCCAAGTTCTTCTTCGTCAGCCTGGTGGGTGGGGATGATATCTTTGCGAAGTCCTTAATGAACTTCCTATAATAACCTGCCAACCTATGAAAACATCTCATCTCGGTTGCATTTTTAGGAATCTACCAATCTTGTACCGCAACCACCTTCGCGGGATCTACAGCTATCCCTTCTTTGGAGACCACATGCCCTAAAAATCTCACCTCTTAAACTTCTCTCAAATGTTGGGCATGCTCTTCTTTGCTTTGGGGAAGATCAAAATATCATCAACAAAGACTACAACAAATTTATTTAGGAACTCCCGAAACACCCTACTCATCAGATCGACAAAATAGGCGGGTGCATTCGTCAGCCCAAAGGCATCACAAGCCATTCAAAGAAATCGTCCGAAGTTCTAAAAGAAGTCTTATATATGTTGTCCTCAACCACCCTCAACTGATGGAATCCCGTGGCCAAGTCTAACTGAGAAAATACCGAGGCACCAAATAGCTGATCAAATAAATCATCAATCCTCGGAAGTGGGTACCTATTCTTCTTAGTGAGTTTATTCAGCTCTCTATAGTCAACACACAAATGAAGCGAACCATCCGCCTTAGTTACGAATATTACTGGAGCACCCCATTCAGATATGCTTCGTTTAATAAACCCCTTCTCAAGTAGCTCCCCTACTTGCTTACTCAGCTCCCTCCTTTCCCTTGGAGCCGTATAGCGCACTGGTAATGCAACTAACTTTGCATTGTCCACCAGATATATATGGAAGTCGATTTCGCGCCTCGGAGCTAAGCCCCGTACCTCATCAAAAACATCAGAATAATCCCGGACTATTGGAATAGATTGTAGATCATCGATATATGCATCAAGAAACTCGAGGAAACTAAGCATAACCGACCCTTGTGGGTCACAAGAAATCTCGAGAGTCCTCCCATGACAAGTCAAAAGCCTAACGACCCTCTTCTCACAATCCAGAATGTCACCATATGTGGTAAGCCAATCCATTCCTAGAATCGACCCATAGCCCTTATACCCGAGCATATACGCGTCACATTCAAACTCGATGCCTAATACAGATATTTTCAAACCCTGACAAATCATAGATAAATGAGATGAACCACCAATGGGGTTTGGAACAAATACAGGATCCGCTACCATACTAGTAATTAAGTGCAGAGATTCAACTATAGAACTTAATATAAATGAATGTGAAGCACCAGAATCAAAAATTGTTCTAATAGGGTGGTTTGAAAGAGAATTTAAACCTTCCACAGAAATTTTTCTACCTCTATCAGGAGAACTGATCATGAGAGCATGCACCTGCCCTCCAGAAGTTCCTGCCGTTTGACCTTGTCCCTACCTTCCCACAATTGCGACATTTTCTCTTATCCTTGCCTTTGTCATTCTTCTCTCCTTTCTTCTGCTGTTGTTGCTGCCCCTTCTTGGGCCACACCTTCCTATTTTGCAATGTCTCCTCAGTCTTTTCTTCCTTCTTTTCTCCCTTGTCTTCCTCATGCATTAGGGTCATATCGACAAGCTTTTCAAAAGTGGCCCCCATTGGAATATGGGACATGGCTAACCCATGCAGAGGTTCATTCAGCCCTTTAGCAAATCGCAAAGCCATTTTGTGCGACGTATGCACCAACTCTAACCGAACCTTGCTTGCTAGTTGAATTTATTCACATACTCTTTCACCGTCAAGTTTCGTTGTTTGAGTGCTAAGAATCTCTCCATCTGCATGCTTCTCTCAACTTGAGAGAGAAATTTCATTTCGAACCTCTGTCTAAAATCCTCCCAAGTTTCCACCGGACGTCCAGCTTGGGTGACTTCCCACCAAAATGAGGCTTTGTCCTTCAGTAGCCGGCCGCTAACTGAACCTTCATTCTATCCTTTCAAAGATTACGAACAATTCCTCGGTCTCCTCGAGCAAATTCCGCGCTTCTACGAATGTCTCGTTCCCATGGAACGACTTCCCTCCCATAGCATGGAATTCTTTGCAGATCTTGACGAAACTATCATCTCTCGGAGGAGGATGAGGAGGAGGAATGAATGGTGCAGCTAGGGGAGGAACATTTCCTTGGCTTTCGGCAGGCGCCGTGACCTCCAAATACCTACGGAACCATGCGGGTATCATGACGCCCTCTGGGATATTAGGAATGTTTTGTTCCCCAGGCATGCTGAAAAAGGAAAAGGAAGAGATTTAGACAAAGGACCGAAGGATATTACATATGGCTTTTTGGGGAATGTTTTTTAAAACAGACTTTTCTTTTTGAAAATGCTTTCTTTTAAAATCTTTCTGAAAATAATTTTCAAAAACTTTATCCAATCTGATAACCTTCAGCTCTGATACCAAGTGTGACACCCCACATCTGTTAATGTCACTCACAAAGGGAATGCATTAAGTTCCGTGAAGCATTATAGGTAAACAGACATAGAATATTACAAGACAGATATATAGAATAACAGCGGAATAAAAACTTTATTTATCATAAGATACCGTGGTCCAAAAACATCACATGTTTGAAACATAAAAGCCTATTACAATATAAAAGTTACTGTCTTGTACTTTAAAAATATCAGAGTACATAAAAGAAGTAAAATTCCCTAAGAACAAAATATAGCCATAGCAACAAGGATAGGCTTGAGCCATACATATCAGCAGCTCCAGCAAAATAAGCAGAACCACGGTCAAGCCTGAGTGTTTCCACCCCGAGAACTTGGGGGAGGTGGGGGGAAACGGAAGAAAGAAGGAGAAACAAAAGGGTCAGACATAAAGTCTGGTGAGTCTAGTGACTTTTAGGAAGTAAATAAATAAAAGTAGCATGACAGACATATAAAGTGGATAAAAGAGATCACTACATAAATGGCAGGTGTGACAAGGTAGACAGGATAAGGTGTATACGCTTCTCTAATGATTACTCTGCACTATTACTAGTATAACCAGAATGAGATGATCCCTTCCACCATAAAGTGGTAGACTTAGGGCATACGTCCAAATGTACCCTAACCATTACCCTAATCGATCGGCTCCCTGCTCCATAGACACTCTTTGCCGGCCCCATAGTAGGATGTATCACGTCCTAAAGTGGCAACCCCTCATTAATGTGCACAGCTCCATATCTATACGTGTCACGGTCGTCTTATCCCCCTCTGCCCATCTCATGCACGCACATGGCCCGGTCGGTTTGCGCCACCCACACCATCCTCCACGTTTGGATCTCTTACAATCAGTCAGTAAGCGTGCCTCCTCTCCGCCTAGTATGGAGTACTTTGTTTGATACCTACTCCGGGTTACTGACTGAAATGGGTTCCATGCAATATGATACAAGCTCTCCCTTTTGTCTTGTATCCCCACTCCGTTTTCTTCAGCTATGTATACCACTAGGTGTCTTTAATTTCATAACTCTATTATTTCTACAAGTTATGCTTACCCTAAAAGGTGTCTTTAATTGCATAACTTTATTATTTCCTTCGGTTATATAAACCATTAGGTGTCTTTAATTACATAACCTTATCGGGTTAAGTTTGTGGGCCTATATATAAATATTAACCACCCCCTCCAGATTTGCTTAACCCATCCACTGTCCAACCAATTTTACTTAACTCTAACTTTAGTTTATAATCATACAATCTCTATGGATTAAATTAGGTTAAGTAGTCCAATTCATTACCATGTCCCTTTATGGTTCATAATAGGCTAGACCTCCAACATTAGGCCTACAACTTGTGGATGCTGGATATGTCGGTCAGGTCCAGGCAGTCTTATTCCACAATTGGGCCTAACCTCGTGTCTTAGCTCGATTCGTATTTGCGCACTTAGACCTCTCGCATTAGGTTCAACATTAGTGGCTGCTGGATATGTCGGTCGGGTCAGGGCAGATTTTCACCACTAATGCAACCTAACCTCGTGTCATAAGTGCCATTACAATTCCTAATTGTAATTAGACATTTCATTCTTATCCAATTCTTACCTATGTCTTTGTAGGTGATTATGTCCCTTTTTCCCAATTATGCCCATAATTGATTTTGTGCCAAATTTATTCATATTCATTACTCCAATTAATAACCAAATTAACATTCAAATTTCCAATTATACCTAAATGTCCAATTATACTCATAATGGGTTATATGTCCAAATTCATATCAAATTATGCCAAATCTAATATTTCCCCCCATATCCTAACTAATGCATTAGCCTGTATTTGGCGGCATACCTAGGCTAGAAAGTAGCCAAGGCATATACAGTAAAAAGGGAAAGGTGATGGGAAAAATGACAATAGTGACCATTCTAACAAAGGTGACATGAACATATATACTGGCACAGACAGGTTTTGGCATAATAATAATGTGGACATAAAAACAGATCTAGCATAAGTAGGATGACATAGTAGCATGTTTAGATCTAAATATGGATTCACATGTCCAATTTATAACATATCTAAATTGACCACAATATGACAGGTGAAAGGTGATTTACATGAAGAATTAGATCTAACCAATGTTGTAACTGTCCAAATTAACAGATTTACATTAACTATAATCTAGTTACAAATCAAGATCCACAAAGGCGACATAATAGAATAACCACAATTGAATTAGATCTAGAGAAGTAGATCTATCATGACATAATATTAGATTTAACAATAGCATAGATTCATAGTTTACAACATATCCAAATCACAATCTTTCACAATTTAATTTTATTCATTTAAACCTAAAAGTAACCAACGCACAGTGTTTGGATTGTTAAGAAGATAGAAAATAAGATGGTGTTGAATCTATGCTTGAATCTTAGAACTTGATTTGTAGAAGATGAATAGAATTAGGTTTAGTCCATCTACTAACAGCATCTGGCCTACATGGTATTTCAGGACAGAAAATAAGTGAAAATGGACCTTTATTTATAGCTGCCAGCCTCCATACTGACTATGCCACGTCAGCCCTAGGGGTGTCAACACCCCTATGGGTGGGTTGACACCCCTTTGGGTGGGTCGACACCCATCTAGGGGGGTCGACTGCCTAGAGCGGGAAATTTGCCGCCCATGCTATTTTCACGCGATTTTGAATTTTGAACCTTTTTTGCTAAGTTCTGACTGATATGTATATATAAAATTCTTCTACGCGTATACAAACTTAAAACCCTCATAACTTCTCCATACGGTGTCCGTTTTACGGAAACCAATTGTCTATCTTAACCAGAATCTCGATACAGACGCAATGGTGCAGTCGTTTCCCTTAATTTTTAATATTAAATTAATTATTATTTAATTTATCCTCTTTTAGTGTTGTTAGAAATTCATGGTGTTACAGGTTCCGATCGATTTGTCGTCGATCGAGAGTATTTTGTGATGTTATCTAAATGTTAATCAAAGGGGGTGACGTGACGGTGACACTGGCGGAGTTTGGTGGTTTGAGGTTGATGATGGCGGTTGCAGTTCTTAAATGAACCGAGGACAATCGTTTAATGTTATTGGCGTGGTGGAGCTGTCAGAAGGACGAGAATTCAGGGTGAAGGAAGGTCTGGTAATGGCGGTCCAGGTGAGGTAGGTGGCTTGGGTCCCAGTGCGATAGATCGTCGGTGGCAAGGCTTTTACCAAAGTCGTGTATTCGGTGAGAAACTGGAGACGGGGTTATAGATCGAAGAAGAAGAATATCGGGCTATTTCCAATTGCACAGTTGAAACTGCGTTATGTTGGCTGATGTAGCTGAGTTTAAGTTAATGAAACGTTAATAATTAATAAGTAATTAGTTAATAATTATATACATAATTGTAATAGCTGTTGCTTACACATACATTATCTGAATTACCCAAAACGAGGTCTGTTGGTATCGTGGCAACGGAGGCTAAGCATACAAGCTGGTTTGGTTAGAAACAGAAGCAGTTGGAATTTCGTGTAATTTTAAACGTCTGTTTAAAATTATACGAAACAACATGACAATCATCCATCGAAATAAATGGTGAGTTAATTCTCATGCTTTCTGGAATTCTATGATGTGTTAAATTCATATTAAAATATAATTTACCGTTAATGATCAGAATTGGATAGTTGAATGCCTGGTTGCTTACTGATTGTTAAACGGTTGTCGACATTTATAATATATCGTATTGGATGATTTGCTTTAAATATTTGTTTCATATATTATTATCAAATGTTATTATGATATGTGATGTAGGAAAGAACAGGTTGGAGGGATCCAACCGGATTCCTCAAAATATTTTGTATGTTGTTTATTTTTTTCACATTGTTCGAATATGAACTGTTTACCCCAAATGACGTTATATTCTGATTGAATGTTGATGGTTGATTGTATATTGAACGTTGAATATAAATTCAACGTTGACGTGATGTTTTTAATCAATAGATGTTATTGATTAAGTTATTGGCAGCAAATGATCTAAACCGCTGTTTCAAGACGTTAATTCGCCGTTGGGCGACGTAATTGGAATTATAAAATTTCTTTTAAAATTGAAGTGGAGTTTTAAAATTCATTTCTATTTAAAATAGAAGGTTTCAAAATAAGACGATATTTATAAATGGTTTTTATAAAAATAGTTATATAATATTTTATATCAATTTTAATGAGTTTTATAAGTATAGAAGCCAAAATTTAGCCTGGTTATTGTTTTGGAAAGAACTATTTAGTTAAACAGTTAAGCTATATAATTAGATTAATTATATTAATCTAATAAAAGAAGTAAATGAAATCAGTCAATAAATAACTGATGTTTTAAGTTGATGAAGTCAACTGTTTAATTAGAGTAGATAATTAAATGTATCAGGTTTCGATTAATCTAATGAAAATGGTTTAATGAATAATTTTTTTATAACATTTCTTAAATATCAAATTGCTGATATTTAAAGTTGCTTATCGATTGATAAATCATTAGTTGAGCATTCATCGTTTAATAATGTCAGTAAGCGATTAGCTGATCTATTTTTTAATGAAGTAAACTATTTTACTTCAGTTTATAATGAAATTAATTATAAGTAATAATAATTAAAGAAATTTATTTTAATGGTGATCAATTGAGAAGTTGTCAAGTTGAAATAGAACTTAACTGAATTATGTTAAGGGCGAAGTTATACTAAAACTAATATGCTGCTTATGAATAAATGTTGTTTAATAGTAGAATTAAGTACAAGCGAAGAGATTGGAAGAAGTTTCAAAATATAAAGGGTATATCGTAAAAGATTTATATAAGACTTTTGTTTACTTAATTATTAAAATTCATAAACAAAGGTAAATTTGAAATGTGCTTTTCAAAGGAGGAAGATTTATGTATTAATGTAAAAAATTCTATTCCAAGTTTCGTGAACGAAGTTAAACGCAAGTGATGAGTTCGAAATAATTTTTATTCAAAGAATTAGATTAAGTGAAAGGATTTCTAATTAGAAGAAGACTTGCAAAGGTAAAAACTTAGTTGAATTTATGTGTAAAGAACTTTGTAAATGGGTTTTAAAATAAAACCAAACGATAATGAGTTATATTACAGAGATTTAAAGCAAAAGAGTGTGTTTTAGTTAGTTTTACTTGAAAATATGCTAGGTGAAAGAAATGGTTATTAAAACCATGTTTTGAATAATATGGTAAACTGAATTAATAGAAAATGGAATGATAGGTTTTATGTTTCAAACTTTTATCTGTTCTGAGATAAAAATGTTGTCGATCAAGGTCTATGAGGTAATTAAAATACCCCAACTTGAAAGAATTCACTACTATCAGGGATGATATTAGTTTGAAATGGTAGGAGTGTTGGAATTTGTTTATTGTTTCTACAAGAAAAATATTGCAACGTTATTGACAAGACTTTGAAATGTTAATTAGAACTTGTGGACTGTAGTAAAACAATGTATAATTTAACGTGGTTTAAATCAAGTTTGAATTGTGAATTTATTATTACCTTGAGTTAAGAATATATGGGGATTTTCGCAAGGCAAAGGTAATGTAAGAGATTTGGAAAATATACAGTGATGTTTTTGAAATATAGAAATGAAATGGAGTCTGGTAAATAAAGATATGTTATTTTTTTCAATGTAACGAATAATGAGATTGAGACAAGAGAATATGAAATTGATTTCTAAGGATCGACAAAATAGTTTTAATAAATGAATCAGAGATGCCGATATAATTAGCCGTACTGTGTGAATTGATAGTTAAAAACCCAACTATAAATGGATATGTTATTAGACCTTTTGGCGTGTTGTTTCGAAGAGACCAGGATGGGAACTAGCCCCAAAACCACTTCGATTCAACGTTGCGATCGAAACTAACTTGCAACAAATGAAGATGGAGCATTGGAGATCGTAGATCTCCATGAAACGGTAGAACTACTTATAATCTCTGGGTAGCTCCCACAAAAGAGATACACTGTGGTTCGTTCGTGATTGGAATTTACGTATTGCAAGGACTACTCGCTACTGATCCTTGGAGTGATTCCTATATAAGGATGCAGTAGGAAGATGCCTTTGGTTCATTCTGTTCTTGGATGACTTGTATGAACGAATGTATGACATAGTAGTTCCAAATGGTCACGTAATCTGATTTTTACAAATATACCAAGTTTGATGGCGGAGATCATTCTCTTGCTTAACACCCAAAGTGTATTTGTGGACGTTAATTAGTGATTGATGGATTTGAAAATGTGGCATTCAAAGTAAATGATGAAGTGATGTTCTGGTAAACGTGACCTCAAGCCTTATCAACTGGGAAATGACAAAAATCAGGAAGGCATCATAGCTAGGTGGGTCATTCCCAAGTAGGGTATATTGTCATCATCTAGAGAAAATTCGTTTTTGTTCTTCTTTCACTTCTGTATCTCCTGGAAAATGGTTATGTTGGATCCAACCGTGGGTGACAATATATTCGATATACTCAAGTTGAATGAGTGGTCGGTCACGTATGGTCGGGTTGCAAGATGTTCTTGTTGAACCCCAGTGTATCCCCTCTAGAGTACATTGATCGGAAGGTGATCGCATACCTTTTCATAGTTGGAACCCAATCTCCAATAAGCGCCATGCTGTTTTTGATTATATAATGAATATGTAGAGTGCGAGATGCAAGCGTTCTGCTTGATGGTTATTTATTTATGATTTGATAGACACTATTATAATATCACTAGATTTTGATATATCAAAAATGTTATGGGTTATAGTAAGGTAAAAACCATCCTTGTTTATGTGTGGGTTGGTCTTACTATTATCCTTTCTTTCAAAAAGGATTTCTAAAGTTAAGAAAGTTGTTTGCCATATGAATTTACCACTGAAAGTATTCCAGACTGATCCGGGTGAATTTTTCTTTGCTTCAAATGTGCTCGGGTCAGACCGAGTATTTTTATAGGTTCTGGAAGTAGGAGGCTTTACCGTTAGTTATTTAGAGTTTATTTCCATTATGTTTGATATTTGGTATGTATATACGGTTTCTTTTTGTGTAAGAGATTTGATATATTATATATATTTTTTGTTTCGTTGTGAGATTCTGATGTTGATCTTCTTATTCTTCTATTCTAAAATTTCTTTCTTTTTCTTCTCATCCTTTGACTTCTTTCTATTAACAGTCCGGGTTTTCGACAAGTAATGTAGGATTATGTATTATTATTGAAAATTCGAGCGTCGAATTTTCCTGGCCGTTACAGGATTACCTAAGCAGTTTTGGGCGAAGATATAGCAATAGCATGTTATGTGCTAAATAGGGTAACACTATGACCAATGACTAAAAATATATTCTACAAAATGTTTTACGAAAAGAAATCTAGAGTATCATATTTTATAACTTTTGGTCCAAAATGTTCTATCTTAACACAAAAGAGAATCTAGGAAAATTTGATCCAAAAACCAATGAAGGTATATTTATCGGTTATTAAGATTGAAGTAAAGCCTGAAGAATTTTTAATAAACGAACAAACACTATAGAAGAAAGTTTGCGTGTTTCGTTTAATGAATTTTTTTTATTAATAAAAACAACGATGAAGAAGAAGTTATAATACAATCTACTGAAAGCAATATAGTTTCAGGTAATCATTACGAATCAACACATATATTAAGATCCCCTCCTCGTATCTTGAAAGATCATCCCCCGAATAACATCATTGGTGATCTAAATACAAGAGTATCCACTCGACATCAACTAAACCAAATGAGCCACATTGCATTTATTTCAACATTAGAACCTAAATATTATAAAGAAGCAGCAAATGACGAGTCATGGATTATAGCAATGCAAGAAGAAATCAATCAATTTGAAAGAAATAATGTTTAGGAACTTGTTCCACGACTTTCTGATCAATCCGTAATTGGAACAAAATGGGTCTATAAGAATAAAGCAAATGAAACTGGAAACATCATCCGAAATAAAGCAAGACTGGTAGCTCAAGTTTATAATCAAGAAGAGGGAATTGATTATGAAGAAACATTTGCTCCTGTAGCTTGATTTGAGGCAATTCGTACATTACTTTCTTTTACACGTCATCTCAATATAAAACTCTTTCAAATGGATATTAAAAGTGCTTTTCTAAATGGTTTTATAAAAGAACAAGTTTATGTAGAACAACCACTGTTATATATACATGAACAATTTCTGAAACATGTATATAAATTAAACAAAGCACTATATGATTTAGAACAAGCGCCTCCTTCTTGGTATGATACATTAAATCTCATTTTATTAACTTAAGATTCGAAGTTGGTATACTACACTCTTTATAAAAAGAATTAAAAATGAAATTTTAATCGTTAAATATATGTAGGTGATATAATTTTCGGATCAACTAACAAAAATTTATGTAAAAAAATTTCAATTATTATGAAAAATGAATTTGAAATGTATCATATGGGAAAGCTAAATTTCTTTCTAGGACTACAAATTAAACAATTAAAAAATGGTATTTTTATAAACCAAAAAAAATATTGTCATGATCTTTTTATATGTTTTGGAATGGAAAAGACATCTAGAAAACCTACTCCAACAAGCACTACTATTCATTTAGATAAGGATAAAAATGGAAAAGATTTTGATCAAAAATTATATCGTAGCTTTATCAGTTCCTTATTATACTTAATAGCAAATAGACCCAACATTATGATGAGTGTTTGCTTATGTGCAAGATTTCAAGCACAGCTAAAAGATTCTCACTATAGAGCTGTAAAATGAATTTTGAGATACTTAAACCTATACAAGAGAATACATGCTTTTTTATCCCTAAAGGCAGCACTTTTGAACTACTATCATACAGTGATGTTGATTTCAGAGGTTGCAAAACAGATAAAAAAAACAAAGTGGAACTTGTCATTTTATAGGTGAATCTTTTGTCTCATGATTTAGTAACAAGCGAAATTTGGTTTCTCTTACGTGTGAAGTAAAATACATTTCTATTGCATTAGCATGTGCTCAAGTAATCTGTATGCAACAAACACTAAAAGACTATAGAAATACATCCTAAACTCACCAATATATTATGATAACACGAGTGCAATAAGTTTATCAAAAAATATGATAGATCACTCTCAAATGAAACATATTGATATAAGACCCCAATTTCTTTGAGATAATGTTGAAAAAGGAAATATAACATTGGAATTTGTGACAACCGAAAAATAAATTGCAGATATATTTACAAAACCATTATATGAAACAACCTTTATTAAATTACATAGAGAATTGGGGATATGCTCATTATCTGAATTATAAAAAAAATAAAAATCTTTGTTGCAAAATTTCATATTGTTATACTGTTGTATATAACGCAGTTATATACACAATTATAAGATTTTTGTTTGATGATAACAACTAAATATATTTTATTATTAAATGTGTTTGTTACTGTACTGTTTCATATCTACATCTCAGACATAAATATAATATTAATATTTAAATGGAATACTATTGCACAAGAATTAGAAATTCAAACAGTATTTTACTTAAATATAATATTTATTTCAACAATTAAACAGTAAAAAATTATAACTCCACTATTTGTACAACACACGGTATTACAATACATTTCACATTCTTTTAATACACTGCTCTTCACTACAGGTTCACTTACACACTCTTTTGTACAAACATTTATACATTCACTCAGTAAACAACACATATATACTGACACTCTCTCTTTCACTGCTTCTGTCTTCTGTCTTCACAACTCACTGTCAGTCCAGTCATCATCTGCTTACCTGTCATATACAGAAACACATAGAGTACACTGCAATAGAAATAAAACTGAAGTGCATACAAATATAAATTTAATTTTAAGTTTTATATGCCTCAGATTTTCGGTGTGTTTCTCATCATTTTTCATGACTTGATCTGATATGTGTATATAATCACTCACATATATATACCGCATACACACGATACATGTATACACATACATGTGTATGTATATACATATACCTCTATGCAGAGGAAATCTAGTCTGACTTTTACAAGGACAAGAATTTTTTTTTTGATGGACTGCATATAAACACGTGCATAAATACACACGTGCGCACTGCCTCGCCAATCAAAATACAGTGTAGCAACTGAGGAGCAGCCACGTGGACCAACTCAACTCAGTGCATATATGGACGAGGAAATTAAAGTGTTGGCAAGCATCGAAGTAGAAGTGACAATTGCAAGTGTTTCAAGCATAGGGTCAGAGCCACAAAGTAATATGGCCGAGACAACACAAGTCAAAGTAAAGCGAGCAAGGTCAGATAATAGCATGAACCAAGAATGTTCAAGTAAACAAAGTCATGATCTACTCAACATCACAAGGCATATTTCAGCAAGCATATACAAGTATGTTCAGTGACAAATGAGTATTGATCAAGACTCGGTGCAACGACAAAACATAGTTCAGCATAGTACAAGTTTCATTTCAGCAAGGTACATGTCATAGGTCAAATATACATGGTCAGGATGGCATATGGTCAAAGAAGCATGGTACAACATGTATAAGGGATATGGCACAAGCAAGCACAGAAGCAGAGACAAGAACACAGCAAGCATGAATGGGTGTACAAGCAGTACTTGTTCCAGTACAAAATGGTTATCATATACACAATCTAGTGAAATAGCATGGAGTAGCTTATGGCCAAAACAAACTGGTCTATAAACAGCATGCATTTGTATACACATGTATGCAACTCAAGTTAACAATCAAGTGGAG
Organism: Allium sativum; assembly: GCA_030737875.1. Classification (NCBI taxonomy): domain Eukaryota; kingdom Viridiplantae; phylum Streptophyta; class Magnoliopsida; order Asparagales; family Amaryllidaceae; genus Allium; species Allium sativum. The sequence goes on along the minus strand of CM060912.1, from coordinate 876,839,229 downwards.
CTCAACTACATGGATCATTTCAGCTCAAATACAAGTACTCAGCATGTATACAAAGCAAGGAGCATTCAACATGTATTGATCAACAAACATACATATGGGCTGTTACAAATTCATATCCATGATGACAAGCAGTATTTTCTAAATTGGTGTGCAGAACCATTTTCAAGGAGGTATACAAGAATGATCAAAAGATGGACAATAATACAAATGTATACATGCATCATCAAATGCTCAATCAAAGTAACAAGAGTTGATCAAGAGTACAAATTCATAGATGGCATGGTTCAAATCAGTGTTGGCAACATGTTGAATATGCAGGGAAAACTTTCCAGTTTTATTCTCTCAAATTTTTTTTTAGCAAGTGGTCATAATTTCCAGAATTAAGAAATCAGTATATACTTTTTAGGCAAGGTGCAAATTCTCAATGGAACAAGAATATTTAATTCCAAAAACCGTGCTAGTGTTTCCAGAAATGTAGTGGCATACTTGGCAAGAGTGATTTTTCCACAATTCAATCAATAATGTTTTTGGCAAGTATCAAATGTGGATTTTCAAATGCAATTCATGTCAAGAAAATGTTTCCAGTTTTTCAATTGCAGAAATGAATAGGACCAGATAAACAACATTTTAAGCATTGAATTTGTTCATGTATTGTATAAGGAAATTGATGGGTTTCCAGTTTTGAATCGAATATCATTTCAAAGTCAATTCGAAGGGGTACAAATTCATATATGTGGACAAAGAGCAAAATTGCAAATTTGTTTATTTATTTCCTGAAATGTTCATGCCGTTTTCTAAAGATAGGAAATAAATCAATGATCAATTTCATGTTTAATTTCATCGAGGAAATCATGCAACCTTTTAAATTGAGAATACCATTTTCAAAGCAGAGGAAATCAAAAAGGGGAACACACAATCAATCAGGCCAAGCCATTTATCACAAAATCAGAGAGCTTAGGGTTTTCTATTAACCCTATATAAATCACCATTTTCATCATTGACTATATATCGAAAAACCATAAAACATTTCAGAGAAAAAAATACAAAGAACTCTCTTTTTTCACAAGTGTTTTTCAACCGAAAGAATCCCAAATTGAAGCATCAGAAAGCAACAGTGAATTCGAGCATCAGAGAACCATTTTTCATCAATCAAGGTCGATTCAATTTGGAGAGCTCAAGAAAAACCCTAATTCCTAATTTTGATGGCACCCATTTTTAATTCCAGAAGAAAGGAGAATGGGGGCTTAACTAAATTGTTGAATAGCCGGCCTTATTTGAATTGAAAAGGGAGCGTTTATTTATGTCTTAGTTTTAAGGAGTTTTTTCTTTGTTTTTATTTATTTTATTTTGTTTTTTCTTTTGTAAATCATCGAACAGTTTCTAGAGTCTGTAAAATTTAAGGGGTTCAGTTAGGGGTTTAACTGACAGTTGCTAGAGTCTGTAAAATCTAGGTCGTTTCCCAGTTTCGTTTGTAAAACTAGACAGTTTACTAGAGTCTTTAAAACTAGGGAAAAATTGGTCTAGGGGATATAAACCAGTCTAGGGTTTTGAGCGTAGGGTTAGAATATGGACAATGGGTTCGCGAGTTTACATGGTCTTGTAAGTGGGATTTGTTCTTTCACCTAGTAGAAACCTTAGGAATGCAGCAGTAGGCAGGATTTTGCCGAAGCTGGGTATATCTTGTGTCATTTACTTTTTTGCATTTAGTTTATACTGCATTCTGTGATCTGTGATTTATTTTAATATCCCGTAAAATTTGAATAAACCTTATTCACCCCCCTCTAGGGTTAATCTAGATCCAACAAGTGGTATCAGAGCCTGGTAATTTCATTAACCCTAGAATCACGGATCCTAGTTGTCAGTGCTTTGAGAGTCAGTCCAGTAATACTCCAGTTATTTTCAATGGAATAGATTTTTTCATTTGGAAATCAAAAATTGAATTCTATCTAAAATCTGTTAATTCTGAATATTGGAATATTATTATAAATAAGGGTGATATGCTAGATAAGAAAAATAAAGTTATAAATGCTCATGTCATGCATATTTTCTATTCTTATCTTAGTAATAATCAACTTGATCTTATCTCACATTGTTTGACTGCGCAGGAAATCTGGAATACTCTCAATACGAAGTATGGACAAATTGACAACAGCAGCTCAAAACCCCGAAATGTCAACTTAGATTCAGATCTATTCATAACTAGCCTTACAGATGAAAATTCAGATGGATCAGTTGATGGAGATTCAACAAATGATGAAATGAGAAATTTTTCATATGAAGATCTGGTTTATTTTTGTGTTGATTTAACCAAATCTTTTGATAAACTCCAATTGAAAAATAAATCTTTGAAATCTAAGAATCATGAGTTGACCAGCAAAATTAACTGTTTGGAATCAAAACTTTCAAACGTCATGAAATTAGAAAATTCTGATTGTGAAAACTATTTGAAATTGAAAACTGATCTCGTTCATCTCAATAAAAATATTCAATATCTTGAGAATGAAATTCTGATCTTAAAAAAGAATGAGACTGAGTTATTAAGTTCGAACAATCTTCTGCAAAAGGAATTTGAAAATTTTAAGACTACCAAAAATTCCAAACATGAAACTGCTGATAAAGAGAGTTTATTGAAATCTGATTTGATTTTGAAAGATTTAGAAAATGAAATTGCTAAATGCAAAAAATTTGAAAGACTTGAGTTTAAAAAGCAAAATTATTTTAAATTTGTGATTTTTGAATCCCAAACCAAAATTACTTTACTTGAAAATGAGAATTTGGTTTTGAAACAATTTGATACTGAGAGAAAGATCAATAATAATCATTGTTCAGATTTAATAAAAGAAAATGGTGTCTTAAATCCAAAATTCAATGATTAGAATCAACTTTGGATAAATTATCTAACGGGAAAACATCGTTGAATATGTTGTTGCAAAACCAAAAGTCTATTGGAAATAAATGTAGTATTGGCTTTGGGAGAAATAATGTTTTAGAAAACCAGAATTCTAATGATTTAAAAAAAATCCTTCGAACTGCTTTGGAATGAATCGATATGAAAATTCTAACTCCGATAACCTTAAAGGATTTTTGAATCATAAACGTGATGTGAATTTGTTTTATAATAATCCATTTTGGACCCCAAAAAGAAATAGAGTGAAACAGATTTGGGTTCCAAAGGGCATAAAGCTAAATTCCAATGGGTTGTTATACAAACAGGTTTGGGTACCGAAAGACATGAACAAAACTATGAGTGGTGTTACTAATTTTGTTAGACCACTCAATCCTCTAAACTGTTAGGTACCGGTGGAGGTTGAGGAACTGCTTTGCGAAAGAGAAATAGAATTCAATTGCTTCATATCATCAGATTATTCACAGTTCCTTAAGCCAAGTTTGTTGAGTCAGAGATTCTGGTTTACATCGATCTCAGGTATGATCTCTGAAATCATCTTTGTAAATATTTTTTTGTTTATTTCTTGTAGCAACCCGGAAAATCAGAACCAATTTAAAATTTTTATTTTGGCAATTTTTAAGAATTTTGAATATTTAAAATGATTTATTTAAATAATAATGACAGGAAATTTATTTTGAATAGAATTAGAACGTATATATTTATTTAAATAGAAGTTAGAATATAAATATTTATTTTAATTAAAAAAGGAATTGGAAAATGGCGCGGTAGTTTGAAAATTCGATTTCAAATTTCAAATGACTGTACACGATTCAAAATAAACCAGATTTTAGTGAAACTAAAAATATTAGAATCTGTTTGAAAATATCTTTCCAACGAATCCAAAAATTGAAATTTCATAGCGGGAATAAAAAGTTATGCCCAGTTGAAAATTCAGAATAGTCGCTATGGAAATATAGCCCTTAAAAATGGCGATTTTGCAAACGAACTCCGTTTTTGACAAGACCACTTTTATTGGATCCGGAATGTCAAATTATTTCTAGATTCCAATTTTCATAATTTTTGGAATCAATATGTGAGCGTGGTGAATTTAAACGTGTTTGCTCATTTTAGTTTGAATTTTATCGACCAGAAAATGAGGATTTTTCAAACAATCTCTAAATTCGACGAACTTAGTTTTGTTAGGACCATATCGTCAAAACATAGCCAGATTATTTTTCTGGAATTTTTGGAGACAGTATGTGGGCCCGGTAAATTAAAGTGTATGTTGAAAATTCAATATAATGATTTATATTTTAATTTTGACGAAAACTGATCGTAATGGTCGAATTGGCTTACCGGGCATATCCCATTGTGTTAAGAATGAGGGTAATTAGCTAATGGCGATAGTCGTTGGGTCTCGTTTAGTGTTCGTATGCGAAAACACATTTTTGGGAAATTAAAATAAATAAGTTAATATAAATATATAAAGGGGCCAAGGCTTGGTTAAACCCTTAATTTCATTTTCCACGATCAACCATAATAAACCCGCCCCCTTTCTCGTTCAAAACCCGTCGCTCTGCCCTAATTCACCGTCGTACCATCGCGACCTCCCCCCTCACCCCTCTGATGATCGATGGCGAGACCCCCTCCCTCCTCCGACGCCCTCTCCCCCTTCCTCTCGAGCACCGCGAACCCCCTCAGCCAAATCGCGCCCAACCACCCACTACTCCGCCGCCATAACCTGTCGCACCACCTTAGCACCACCAGCCAACCCTAGCGCTGTCCACTGCTCCGACCAGTCCCCCCAATTCCCACTGCAAGTTTTCGATTTTGGATTTTTAGCTTAGAAAATTTGGATTTTTAAGCATGGAAAATTTTGATTTTTAAGCATAGAAAAAATTTGATTTTTAAGCATGGAAAAATTTGATTTTTAAAGCATATAAAGAAATGATTTTATTTGTAAAAAGAAATGATTTTTAAACAAGAAAAGAAATGATTTTATTTGTAAAAAGAATTAATTTTTAAACAAGAAAAGATATGATTTTTATTTATACATTAGCAATATAAAATTGTGATTTTTATATATATTGTAGCGATATAAAAATGAGATTTTTATATATGTTGTAGTGCGATAAGAATTCGATTTTGAGTTATAAAAAAATGATTTTTATAATATAAACATCAGTATAAAAATATGATTTTTGTTATATGAATAGCATAAGGAAAAATATAATTTTTAGCGATTTAAAAATGCGATTTTTATATATGAAGTAGCGGTATAAAAATGTGATTTTTATATGAACAGTACAAGAATAAAAATGTGATTTTTATATGAACAGCGTGAAAAGATTGCGTTGGAATTTCGTGCAAAGCCAAACAGTTCAGTAATTCAGAAAATCAGAAATAAAACTGGAGGAGTGGATCCCAAAGGTGAGAATTCTCACTTTAATTTTATTTTCTAGTTAAAATTTATACTAGGATGCAGACGGTTCTTAGCAGCACCCGACACTCGTCGTCCACAAGCCATGGACGACTCGTTTGATTTGATTGTGTTGTGAAAATTAATTGTGATGTGGAATGGAATAAATAAATTATTCATGTGTTGAATAAAATATACAATCATTGAAAATATCATTTTTAATGTGTAATGGAAATACGAAATATTCATGTGTTGAATAAAATATATAATCATTAAAAATATCATTTTTAATGTGTAATTGAAATATAAAATATTCGTGTGTTGAATAAAATATTTTATAGTTAAAAATATAATTTTTAACGAGTATATGAATAAAATAAATATTCATTTACAAATCGGACGATTTGTTTATGTACACACATTTAACTGATATGGATTGGGACGATAAATTTTTACACATCGCCCAGCTGCACAAATAATATTCAGTATTTGTTGGTTGAAACCCCACATGGGTATTGGGATGATATTTGACGTACACTAATCCCAATTGTTTAGTTGTATGTCAATCGATTGGTTGACAGACTGTTATAAGCGTTAAATATTTATATTTAATGCTTATGCAGTGTAGAATGCACTCTGGATGATGGTTGATTGTTTATCATTGTTATTCGATACATGTGTTGTATGAAATCCATATAAATAACATTATATGGTAATTGACTGTGTCTTATTCCAGTTTAGAAAGATTGAATATTTAAAAATAAAGAATATTTTAAAATAATGAATATTTTAAAATAATATTCAATAAAAGATCAAAATCTGATTTTGACGTCCGATTTGGGATGGACACCAATATATTTAAATATATAAAGCCGTGTTGATTAGATTAATGCCATTTTTACGTGAACGATATTTATATATCGATTTTATTCATTTTTATAACGAATATTGAAAAGGAAATGATTTCAAAATCTAATGTTTTGAAAATATTATCATTTATATATTAATGATATGGAATATTCAATTTTGATTTAAAATCGAATATGAAGTTGAAATCGTTTTCAAAAAGAATTTAAAACGATTTATAAAATACGTTTTAAAAGGGAATCGACGAAGTATATATATATATTATGTATATTTAATGGCCTGCATAGAACGCGTCGCGCCGCGGTAGTTCGCGAATTTCGACCATTGACTTTGGTTTGACATTACGGGAGATCAGAGCGTCGAATTTGCCTAAAACCGGAACCGTTGGGTTCCTATCAAAAAGATCTTTCCATTGAAGGTAAGAGATTTGAAATCTAATGGTTGGATTTGGAATTATCCCCAAATCAAATTTGGAAAAGGTCGTTGTAAGTGCAGTTCGATGGCCGTTTATGGAAATTAACTGTACGGCCTTGATAAAATTATTAAAAAATATCAATAATATGTGTAAAATCATAATAAATGAGGTGGAAAGAATTGGGATTAAAAATTCCATATTTGAAAAGATAAAAATATTTTTTTTAATCAAAATGAACTAGTTATGAACTAGAATTATAATCCAATTATTTTTAAATAAATAAATTGGATTGAGAATGAGTTTTAATATAACCAGAATTTCCAATATATGAATTGGAATGGATTTGAATCGAAATTATATTCGGAATATTTCAATATTGGATTCCGTGATTATACGGATATTATGGAGGAATTTAGAAGATATATATATCGTTATTCCAATACGATATTTGTTGATTTCATAATTTGATATTGAATATAAGCCGATATATTTTTTATTCAGAGCCTTGTATTTAATATCAAACTGGATTTTGGATTTTTCGTGAACGGTGTCTTCATTAACACTGTTCTTAAATCTAAATGAGAAAAGAATAAATCTTTTAATAAGATTTAAAGGAGTTTACTGATTAATTGATATTAAATTGGAATTGAATTGAAATTGGTTTTGGGTTTATTGTGAATGGTGTTTTAAATAACATTCGTTCTTTAACCCGATTTACAATGAAATGAGATTTGGAGCTTATAAATCTTTTTATTAAAGATTTAATGGAGATTTTCCAAAGTAAAGTTTTTCAATTTAATATATTGGAATGAAATGGAATCCGATTTGATAATAATCGAAGCGAGTTTCTGTGGAGGAAGACTGTTAATATATATATATATATATATATATATATATATATATATATATATATATGGAATTTAAAAGGCTTTGCCATTATTCCATTTATATTATCGGTTGGATATGGAAGTTCATATCGATTATATACGTTGATCTGTATTCCGTGAAGATTCCATTGTTAATGGAATGTGATTCTGGGTTTATTGTGAGCTGTGTTTTAAATGGCATTAGTTCTTTAACCCAGTTAAAGATAAGATTAATTTCTTAATTTTGAATAATCATTAAGTAATGATTTTTGCAAATTAAAACTGAATTAGAGTTTTTAATGAATCTTGAAATAGATTGGAAGGTGAATTTGATAACTAAAATTATCAAATTTAAGAAATGATCGAGAATGGAGTATCACCAGTTTTACTCCAAGCGATAGTTAAATCTTTAATTAGATTTGAACGTGAAATGGTAATTAATTTTACCGATATCACCGTGGTGTTAGATATGAAGTATTACTAGTTTTACTTCATGGGATGAATAGGCCGGGAATCGGAAATTAAACTAATGATTACTTCGGTAAGGTTCGCTAATCCCGACTAGCTTGGATAAACCATAATTTGGTTTGAATTGATATCCAAAGGAAGATTAAAGAATAACTTTAAAGAATTTATCTTTGATAAAATTAATGGGAACCTATTCTAAAGGATATGAATATTTAAATAAAAGAATTTTCGGAATTGGAATGAGGCGTATGTTGAGTTTTTATAGCACTTGTTTATTATATACGCGAGTTATTCAGAAAGACCAGGTTTATCCCATTCTGAATAACTGATTCGACGATAAGTCGTAGATGAAGACGGTGGTTGAAGACCGGAGGTCTTCACATCGTTTGGATGATAACTGATGTCTTGATTGGGCTGTGCACCCAAGACGAGGTAATAAGTGGTGATCGTCCAGACGTACTTGGAGATCGACGGATATGCGAGGGCCTCTCTCCTGTATTGGACATACAGGACGAGTAATAAGGTGCCTCCGGTTTCGTTCCAACCCAGAACGAACTTGTAAATGGACTGTGTGTCTGACATCAGATTTCATTCTGTGTGATTGATAGACGTCAGTTGCATGGCGTGAATTGCCTGTATGGCATGCTAAGATGCAGATGATCAAGGCTTTTGTTGAAAACAGAGTCTTGTGATTGATGATCAAAGCACGACTTTAATATAACATAGCTTTGTGTACCGTTTATTCGCGAGCCTCACACCCCGGTGTGAACCCGAAACGGGAGAGGATCTCAGGGAGGACATGTGTTTCCTTCTAGCTAGGAGTGGTGTAACGGCAAGGAATTTCGCTCGATCTGGATCGATCGTTAAACCGACTAAGACCGTTCGAAACCCCTGATCATTTTGAGAACAGGACAAATCAGAACGCAGACGGAAGAACATTTTATTGTTATTACAACAATTCCATCAGATACAAGAATATACAGAGTATAAATGAATAAATTACACAGAAAATATCAGAGATTTAAATTACATTTAAATACATCGCAGCGGAAAATAATACAAAAATACAACTATAAGTAATGCACGGATACAGAGCTTTCCGAGCATCGTTCCAGCTGTAAATCAGGACCCTGTGAATATAAATCTGCAAAACCAAAACTACTAGCTGCCCGTGTGGAAAATAGGGGCACCCAGAGTTTAGGTTAAAACAATAAACTCCAGGCCAGTCATGTGACTGGTGTGAGAACTAAAACAGTTATTTAAAACTTTACTTTAGAGGATAGTAATTCAAGGGACCACGCCGTATAACACGGAACGGGTTTCCTCCCAAGAATACTAGTGCATATAACAAAACAACGCAATGCTTTTTGGAAAAATGAAGCTATTATAAGACCCAGGTCCCATCACACAATGCAACGCAAGCCGGAGGATAGGGTTTTCCCTTATAATAGCCAAATAATGCTTGATACGTCAAAACAAATCATTTGATACTATAATAAGTGTATAGTGTCAAAACAATTTTCAATCATAAATATCAATCATAGGCGGCATGGGTACCATCTATCATGTCGCCATACTAGTTCTACAATCAAAACCACAATATCACGTATTGGAAATTGGATTCCGTCATGAGCCGAGGCAAGGGGCAAGCTCCTCTCCGATTCGAGACACTCTAGCAAATGTCCCAAGACCCCACTCTGATCCTTGGATCTTCAGGGCCGGTCCTCACTTAACTTTGGAGGATTAATTATTCCTGAACACACATTTCCCGGTCCTTACAGACCTATATCCGATGCGCCTCGTATCCAACAACCACACAGGTGAAAAGTATATAAATGTCAGGGCTGGTAGGTCACTGACACCACCCTAGCTAGAAAGAAACGCCGTGCTCTCCCGGCAGTCACTATCCCATTTTTGACTCATACCGAGGTGTGAGGCTCGCGAATTCACGTTATACACAAAGCTACGCCACACAGGCTGTGCTTTGATCATCAACCACAAGACTTTGCTTTTCAACAGAAGCCCTGATCAATTGCCACTTACGTGTGCCACACTGGCAATTTACTCCATGCGACTGATGTCCATCGATATACAACCTCTGAGCTCGTACGTCTCAAAGAAGGGCGTTAAGCAAGAGAATAAATTCTCCGCCGCCAAACAGATGTATATTTAATAGAGATCAATCAACACAGAATAAAATCCAATGTCAGACACACAATCCATTTACAAGTTCGTTCTGGGTCTGAACGAAACCGGAGGCACTTTCCTCGCATATCCATCCATCTCCAAGTACTTCTGGACGACCACCAACTATTTCCCTCATCTTGGGTGTACAGCCCAATCGAGATCATCAGTAATCACCCAAACGATCTGAAGACTTCTGGTCTTCAACCACCGTCTTCATCTTCGACATCTCGTCGAATCGGTTGTTCAGAATGGGTGAAAACCCGGCCTTTCTGAATAACCCACGTATATGATAAACAAATATTACACAAACTCAACAAACGCCTCATTCCAATTCAGAATATCCTTTTATTCATGAAATCACATTCTTAGGGAAAGGTTCCCATTAATTTTATCCAAGATAAATTCTTCTAAATTTATTCTTTAATCTTCCTTTGGATATCATTTCAAACTAGTCGGGATTAGCGAACCACACCGAAGTAATTATTTATTTTATTTCCCAATCCCAACCTATTCATCCCATGGAGCAAAACTGGTAATACTCCATACCTAACACCACGGTGTTATCGGTAAAATTAATTACCATTTCACGTTCAAATCTAATTACAGATTTAACTATCGCTTGGGAGCAACACTGGTGATACTCCACTCTCGATCACTTTTCAGATTTGATAATTTAAATTATCAATTCACATTTTAATCTAATTAAAGATTCATTAAAACTCCACTTAGTTTTAATCCTTTCAAAAATCAATATTCTTCCTTTAACTGGGTTAAAGAACCAATGTCATCTAAAACACGATTCACAACAAACCCAAATCACATTCGATATTAAATACAAGGCTCTAAATAGAAAATATACCGGCTTATATTCAATATCAAATTCTGAAACCAACAAATATTGTATTGGAAATAACGATATAAAATATATCTTTCAAATTCCCATAAAAATATCTGTATAGTCACGAAATCCAACGTCGAAATATTCCGAAGATAATTTCGATTCAACTCCAGTCCAATCCACGTATTGGGAATATTGATTGTTTTTAAAATCACTTTCAAATTCAATTTATTTATTTTAATTCTAGTTCAAAACTAGTTCATTTCGATAAAAATCTATTTTTATCTTTTCAAATGTGGAATTCTTCAGCTCAATTTTTCCTAAATCATTTCTTATGATTTTACACAAATTATTGATATTTTTAATAATTTTATCAAGGCCCGTACAGTCGATTTCCATCAACGGCCATCGAACTGCACTTACAGCGACCTTTTCCAAACTTGATTTGGACATAATTCCAAATCCAACCGTTAGATTTCAAATTTCTAATATTCATTGGAAAGCTCTTTTCGATACGAACCCAACGGTTCCGTTTTTAGGAGAATCCGACGGTCGGATCTCCCGCAACGTCAATTCGAAGTCAATGGTCGAAATTCACGAACTGCCGCGGCGCGGCGCGTTCTATTCAGGCCATTATATATATAATATATAGTTCTAAATTCATTTCAAAACAATTTCAACTTCATCTTCAATTTCAAATCGATTTGATTTCAATTCAATTCGAATTCATTTCAATTTTATCTAATTCGAATTCAAATTCGTTTCAATTCAATTCTAATTCTAATTCGTTTCAATTCAATTCAATTTGAATTTACCTTCTATTTAATTCAATTCGAATTCATTTCAAATTGATTTCAATTCAATTTTAGTTCGTTTTAAATTTCATTCAAAACGATTTCAATTCGTTTTTAATTCAATTTCAATTTAATTCAATTTGAATTCATTTCTATTCAGTTCAAATTCAAATTCGGTTTCTATTCAATTTGAATTCAAATTCACTTTCTATTCAATTCGAATCAAATTCATTTTCTATTTGATTCGAATTCATTTCAAATTGATTCAATAAAATTTCAATTTAGATTTTTATCTAATTTAATTTGAATTTCATTTCAAAATATTAAATTTTGAAATCACTTTTCAATATTCATTATAAAACGAATAAAATCGATATAAATATCGTTCACGACAAAATAGCGCATCTCTAATCAACACGGCTTTATATTTTTCAAAAACTTCCTTATTCTATTCAACAAATGAATATATATTCTATTCAACACATGAATCTATATTTCTTTCAACACACGACTATTTTTGTTATGTAAAATATTTTATAAAATCATGGTATCTACCGTTTGATTTTTAATTAGACTCCACCGTGAAGTAGTTCTAATTTTAAATATGATAAAGAAGTAAATTTTATTGTATAAAATATTTCACTCAACACATCAATAGTTTCAACTCATGAACATCGTCAACACATGACTATTTTTATATTCAACACATGAATTTTCTTTTATAATATTCATTATTTTCCCGATTGGAATGAGGCCCAATCAATCACCATATAATGTTAGTTATATGGATTCCACACAACACATGTATATAATAGCAATGACAAACAATCAACCATCATCCAAAGTGCACCACACAACTGCATAAGCATCAAATATGAATAATTAACGCTTACACAGCCTGTCGACCAATCGATCGACATACAATTAAATAATTGGGATTAGTGTGCGCCAAATATCATCCCAACACCCGTGTGGGGTTTCAAATCAACAAACGCAGATTTTTATTTGTGCAGTTGGGCGATGTGTAAAATTTATCGACCCAATCAATATCAGTCAAATCAGTGTATATAAACAAATCGGCCGATTCGTTTATAAATATTCCTTTATTCATATTCACGTTAAAAATTATATTTTTAACGATAATTAACTTATTTCAACACATCCACATTTTATTATCGATTTCACATCAACAACACAAACAAATTTCACAACACATCAATTAAACAAACAAGCTATCCATGGTCTGTGGATGACGGGTGTCGGGTGCTGCTAAGCACCGTCTGCATCCTAGTATATATATATATATATATAACTAGAGAAAGAAATTTGAGTGAGAAGTTCTCACCAAAAGCTACCCCAACTCCACGACACTTCATTTATAGAAATCTTCGTTGTTCTCACCTTTTGTCACTTTTGTTGCCCGTAGCCACTACATATATAAATATCACATTTTTACTTCGCTATTCAATATATAACAATTGAATTTTTACTTTGCTATTCAATATATAATAATCGAATTTTTACTTTGCTATTCAATATATAAAAATCGAATTTTTACTTTGCTATTCAATATATAAAAATTGAATTTTTACTTTGCTATTCAATATATAAAAATCGAATTTTTACTTTGCTATTCAATATATAAAAATCGAATTTTTACTTCGCTCCTATATTGATAAAAATTCTATTTTTACATTTCTGCTTCTTATATAAAGATCGAATTTTTATTTCCTCGCTATAAAGATCACATCTTTATTATCTATATAATATGAAAATTATATTTTCAACCTTTACATGCGATAAAAATTATATTTTTAACTTCTACATATAATAAAAATTATATTTTGAACTCTCTATAATATAAAGATCAAATCTTTATATTCGCCACTATATAAAAATCATTTCTTTATTTTATTTCTCATAGAAAATAAATAATAAAATGCAAAAGCAAACTCACATTTGCTAACGGAGATGGAGGAGTGCTGTCGGATATCGCCGGAGGTGTTGGAGCTCGCTGGTGGCTTCAGCCAATCGGCATCGGGGAAGGGTTTGGGTTTTGGTGCAGGTTCAAGGCAGGGGGGCTGCGATGTCGCGAAGGAGGAGAAGGAGGAAAAGAGGGGGCGTGGGTGGTTATCATGGTAGTGGGAGGCTGCGGAAGGCGGGGCGGAGCCACGGTGGCGTGTCAGCGTGGGTGGCGATGCGGGCTTGGCTCGCGATTCAGTGAGGGGCTCTAATCGATCGCGCTGGAGGAGAAGACGAGGCGGAGGGGCGGGCGTTGATCGCCTGAGGTGATGAGGGGGCGTGATTGGACGGCGCGGAGGATGGGAGGAGCGGCGGGATCCAGAAGCTCGATCGGGGTTTTTATTTTTTTTATTTTTCTTCTGATCGATCTGAAGTATAAAGTGGGGGGGGGGGGGGGGGGCAGAGGAGATAAGGGGAAGAGATTTTTTTTATTTAATTAAATAAATTTCAAAAAGGTGACTTTTTATTTCGACCTCGAAATGAGGCCCACCACCTGTCGTCCATAGCGTTTCACCCCCATTCCGAACACAATGGGATATGTATCGTAAGCTGATTCGATCGTTTCGATCAGTTTCCGTTAAAATCAACATATAACTCTATATATTGAATTTGAACGCGCATTTCAATTTACCGGGGTCACATACTAACTCTATAAATCCCAAAAAAATATTTTCTACCTTCGTATTGACGATACGGTCCTAACAAAACTAGTTTCATCGAATTCTGAGACCGTGGAAAAATGACCATTTTCCAGTCGATTAAAATCGACTGAAACTGGTCAAACGCGTTTTCCTTTGCCACGCTCACATATTGAATCGAAAAATTATGAAATTTGAAATCTAGCAAAAATTTTACATCACGGATCCAACAAAAGTGGTTTCGTCGAAATCCGAAGTCATTTGCAAAATGTCTATTTTTAAGGGCCTGAATTCCATAACGACTATTCAGAATTTTCTACTGGTCGTATCTTTTGATCCCTGCTATGAAATCTCAATTTTTCGGATTTGTTGGAAAGATATTCTCAATTAGATTCCATTATTTTTTGTTTCACTAAAATCCGGATTGTTTTGCACCCGGTACATTCAATTGAAGTTTGAAATCGAATTATCGAACTACCGCGCCATTTTCAATTTCCTTTTATAAATATATATAATTATTTATATTCTAATGACGACGTATATAAATATATACGTCGAATTCTACTCAAAATTAATTTTTCGTCGATTTTATTTAAAATAATTCATTTTAAATATTCAAAATTCGTTAAAATTGCCAAAATAAAATTTTTAAACTGGCCCAGATTTTCGGGTTGTTACAATCTCCCCCACTTAAAACTTTTCGTCCCCGAAAAGGAACAAAGTCGAAAGTGGTTTGATTAATCAACTCTACGTTCGATCTGGCTTCCATTCTCCAACTTTTCAATTTTTGAGAATTTTCAAATTCTTCAAAAATTTGGCTAACACCCGGAATTTTCGAAAAATTTCTCCATAACCTCCCCTGCACCGGGAGCCACGGGAAAATCCCGAAATTGCCATACAGGCCTTCTGATCTCAAAATGAAAAAGAAAAAGCCAAGCGGCTAGCCAATAGGCTCATAAAATCATCATCACCCAAACAAAACAATAAATTGTAGTTAACATGTACCTATTTGTCGGGAAAACAAATTTTATTCTCTGCTCTAGCCTCCTTGCTATGACCTGTTCAATGTAAGTACATGTATATGCAAGCAAATGCGACCAATTTTCAATACAATTCACTATTTGATTCAATTAGGCTAAATGGTTCAAAATTATTAAACAAATAAATAAACAAACAACACAACCATCAATCAATTAGTGGATTAGAGTTCCAAATTCATAATTTTGATATATTCAAAAAATCATGTTTTTGATGCCAATTCACAACAATGTATTCTAGCTATATTAGTTTTGGTTCTCACACCAGTCTAATGGAAATATATAGATATCACACCTTCGAAACATGAATATAAATATTGATAATGCCATGGTCATTATCAACATCATCTCCGGGCAACTAGAGTGTGATTCTATATCTATCCAGTATATTAAAACTTCGAATATATGTTCATGACGCGTATACGCAAAATCTTTATATACTCGATTGTCCATATTCATAATAAATAAATATTCAAATACGTTTAAAACGATTTAAATTTCAAAACAAAATTGTTTTCATTTGAAAAATATACTCTTCACACTCGTTCTAGGATACTACCGATCCTATCTCTAACGAGTCATTCTAATTGGATATTACTAATCCAATATCTGATGAATTCTTTCGTTTGGTTATAATGTGTCTTGTTCTCGAGCTCTGTAAACCAAAGCTCTGATACCAACTGTAACGGCAAGGAATTTCGCTCGATCTGGATCGATCGTTAAACCGACTAAGACCGTTCGAAACCCCTGATCGTTTTGAGAACAGGACAAATCAGAACGCAGACGGAAGAACATTTCATTGTTATTACAACAATTCCATCAGATACAAGAATATACAGAGTATAAATGAATAAATTACACAGAAAATATCAGAGATTTAAATTACATTTAAATACATTGCAGCGGAAAATAATACAAAAACACAACTAGAAGTAATGCACGGATACAGAGCTTTCCGAGCATCATTCCAGCTGTAAATCAGGACCCTGTGAATATAAATCTGCAAAACCAAAACTACTAGCTGCCCGTGTGGAAAATAGGGACACCCAGAGTTTAGGTTAAAACAATAAACTCCAGGTCAGTCATGTAACTGGTGTGAGAACTAAAACAGTTATTTAAAACTTTACTTTAAAGGATAGTAATTCAAGGGACCACGCCTTATAACACGGAACGGGTTTCCTCCCAAGAATACTAGTGCATATAACAAAACAACGCAATGCTTTTTGGAAAAATGAAGCTATTATAAGACCCAGGTCCCATCACACAATGCAACGCAAGCCGGAGGATAGGGTTTTCCCTTATAATAGCCAAATAATGCTTGATACGTCAAAACAAATCATTTGATACTATAATAAGTGTATAGTGTCAAAACAATTTTCAATCATAAATATCAATCATAGGCGGCATGGGTACCATCTATCATGTCGCCGTACTAGTTCTACAATCAAAACCACAATATCACATATTGGAAATTGGATTCCGTCATGAGCCGAGGCAAGGGGCAAGCTCCTCTCCGATTCGAGACACTCTAGCAAATGTCCCAAGACCCCACTCTGATCCTTGGATCTTCAGGGCCGGTCCTCACCTAACTTTGGAGGATTAATTATTCCTGAACACACATTTCCCGGTCCTTACAGACCTATATCCGATGCGCCTCGTATCCAACAACCACACAGGTGAAAAGTATACAAATGTCAGGGCTGGTAGGTCACTGACACCACCCTAGCTAGAAAGAAACGTCGTGCTCTCCCTGCAGTCACTATCCCATTTTTGACTCATACCGAGGTGTGAGGCTCACGAATTCACGTTATACACAAAGCTACGCCACACAGGCCGTGCTTTGATCATCAACCACAAGACTTTGCTTTTCAACAGAAGCCCTGATCAATTGCCACTTATGCGTGCCACACTGGCCATTCACTCCATGCGACTGATGTCCATCGATATACAACCTCTGAGCTCGTATGTCTCAGAGAAGGGCGTTAAGCAAGAGAATAAATTCTCCGCCGTCAATCAGATGTATATTTAATAGAGATCAATCAACACAGAATAAAATCCAATGTCAGACACACAATCCATTTACAAGTTCGTTCTGGGTCTGAACGAAACCGGAGGCACTTTCCTTGCATATCCATCCATCTCCAAGTACGTCTGGACGACCACCAACTGTTTCCCTCGTCTTGGGTGTACAGCCCAATCGAGATCATCAGTAATCACCCAAACGATGTGAAGACTTCCGATCTTCAACCACCGTCTTCATCTTCGACATCTCGTCGAATCGGTTATTCAGAATGGGTATAAACCCAACCTTTCTGAATAACCCACGTATATGATAAACAAATATTACACAAACTCAACAAACGCCTCATTCCAATTCAGAATATCCTTTTATTCATGAAATCACATTCTTAGGGAAAGGTTCCCATTAATTTTATCCAAGATAAATTCTTCTAAATTTATTCTTTAATCTTCCTTTGGATATCATTTCAAACTAGTTGGGATTAGCGAACCACACCGAAGTAATTATTTATTTTATTTCCCAATCCCAGCCTATTCATCCCATGGAGCAAAACTGGTAATACTCCATACCTAACACCACGGTGTTATCGGTAAAATTAATAACCATTTCACGTTCAAATCTAATTACAGATTTAACTATCGCTTGGGAGCAACACTGGTGATACTCCACTCTCGATCACTTTTCAGATTTGATAATTTAAATTATCAATTCACATTTTAATCTAATTAAAGTTTCATTAAAACTCCACTTAGTTTTAATTCTTTCAAAAATCAATATTCTGCCTTTAACTGGGTTAAAGAACTAATGTCATCTAAAACACGATTCACAACAAACCCAAATCACATTTGATATTAAATACAAGGCTCTGAATAGAAAATATACCGGCTTATATTCAATATCAAATTCTGAAACCAACAAATATTGTATTGGAAATAACGATATAAAATATATCTTTCAAATTCCCATAACAATATCTGTATAGTCACGAAATCCAACATTGAAATATTCCGAAGATAATTTCGATTCAACTCCAGTCCAATCCACGTATTGGGAATATTGATTGTTTTTAAAATCACTTTCAAATTCAATTTATTTATTTTAATTCTAGTTCAAAACTAGTTCATTTCAATAAAAAACTATTTTTATCTTTTCAAATTTGGAATTCTTCAACTCAATTTTTCCCAAATCATTTCTTATGATTTTACACAAATTATTGATATTTTTAATAATTTTATCAAGGCCCGTACAGTCGATTTCCATCAACGACCATCGAATTGCACTTACAGCGACCTTTTCCAAACTTGATTTGGACATAATTCCAAATCCAACCGTTAGATTTCAAATTTCTAATATTCATTGGAAAGCTCTTTTCGATTCGAACCCAACGGTTCCGGTTTTAGGAGAATCCGACGGTCGGATCTCCCGCAACGTCAATTCGAAGTCAATGGTCGAAATTCACGAACTGCCGCGGCGCGGCGCGTTCTATTCAGGCCATTATATATATAATATATAGTTCTAAATTCGTTTCAAAACAATTTCAACTTCATCTTCAATTTCAAATCGATTTGATTTCAATTCAATTCGAATTCATTTCAATTTTATCTAATTCGAATTCAAATTCGTTTCAATTCAATTCAATTTCTAATTCGTTTCAATTCAATTTGAATTTACCTTCTATTTAATTCAATTCGAATTCATTTCAAATTGATTTCAATTCAATTTCAGTTCGTTTTAAATTTCATTCAAAACGATTTCAATTCGTTTTTAATTCAATTTCAATTTAATTCAATTTGAATTCATTTCTATTCAGTTCGAATTCAAATTCGCTTTCTATTCAATTTGAATTCAAATTCACTTTCTATTCAATTCAAATTGAATTCATTTTCTATTCGATTCGAATTCATTTCAAATTGATTCAATAAAATTTCAATTTAGATTTTTATCTAATTTAATTTGAATTTCATTTCAAAATATTAAATTTTGAAATCACTTTTCAATATTCATTATAAAACGAATGAAATCGATATAAATATCGTTCACGACAAAATAGCGCGTCTCTAATCAACACGGCTTTATATTTTTCAAAAACTTCGTTATTCTATTCAACAAATGAATATATATTCTATTCAACACTTGTGTAACGACCCGGATTTTCGGCGACTTTGGTTATCGACGTAAGCTCGACGACGATAACCAAAACATCGAAAAATCCCGGTAATTAATGAAAGAAATTAGAAGGTGAGAATAGATAAGATAGAAACTTAGAATAGAAGAAGAAGAGGAACATAACATCAGAGTAACACGAACCTCACAGCGGAACGAATAACATATAATAGATAACATAACTTTGAAATATAACAGTTATGTATACAATAGCACTTATCAGAGTACAGCACTTACAACACAGCGGAAATAACTATAGCTATATGATCTTGAAGCCTCCTGCTCCAAGCTCTTCCAGTATATCTGTAAAACCCGACTACTTGACTGCCCGTACAAATTTAGGCACCCAAGAGTTTAGGGAAAACAACAAAGTAAACTCCGGGTCAGTCATGGGACTGGTATGAGTAAAACAGTTAAAACAGGTATATGAACAAGTAAACGATATCTCATAAGACCACGCCGCAGAACGGAACGGGTTTTTCCCTTATGAGAATCCAAAATATCTTTATATCAAAAACCTTTTGATATTATAATAATGTCCATGTACAAATAGATATCAACTAGCAGAAACGCTTTCATCTCACGTTCTACATATATAGTATACAATCAAAATCGCAAGCACGTATTGGGTAATGGATTTCCAACTATGACAAGGTATGGAATCACCTTCCGATCAGTGTACTCTAGGAACGTTACACTGGAGTTCAACAAGAACATCTTGCAACTCAGCCACACATGACCGACCACTCATTTCGCTTGAGTGTATCGAATGTACATCACCAACGGTTGGGATCAGCAACCGTTCCCGTATATATATGGGACAACATTGATAGATTTAAGAAACAAATGAATATTCTCTAGATAGGTGATTATACACCCTACTTCGGTGCGACCGACTTAGCCATGCTGCCTGCCCGATTTCTGTCATTTACCGGTTGATGAGGCTAGAAGCTACGCTTTATCATTACATCAGATTTACTTCGAATGCTACATTGTCAAATCCATCGAAATCACTAATTGACGTCTACAACCATACATTATGTGTCAGCTAAAAGAAGTTTCCTTCTCCGCTTCCACTCTTGGTACAGTTGAAGAAATCAATGTACATGATCCTCTGGAAATACCATGTCAGACATCCATCTTCATTCACTTAGAAATGTCACATCGTCATACCCGCCAAATCACAAATTGACTTATTCAAAAATAACACGGGTATACAGCTAAGAGAAACGAATTCCTCCGCCACCAAACGTGAATACGTTTGAACAGATCAACTTACGCGATCCATTGGATATACTCTGTCAGACCTTCGTCCATACAAGTTGTCCTGGGACTGGACAAACCGAAGGCACTATTCTATAAACAGGATAGCCCTTGCATTTTACTCCGTCTTCAATTATCTTTGGCATATATGATTCGCAACGCTTATGCCAATACAGAGTGGTTCTATGGATAATAATCCAACCGGTCTCTCCATATTAACAACGTTAAAATGGTCAAAACTTCGATAGTCGGTGAGTTAACTATCAAAGAAAAACAAGTGTGCAAACAACGATATTATTTCCAAATGGAAATTATATCGAACAAACATCATTTAACATTAATCTCTTTAGTTCATTTATTTTACTTATCTCCTGTTTCCCTATATTCTAAATTCTTATTTTCTTTTATCAGAAAACATTTCTGATTCTTGTTCGGAAAACATTTCCAACACTCCTTTACGATCAAACCTTACCATTTCTTAGTTAAGAAGGAAGTCACTCAAGTTGGGGTATAATTACCTCTCAGACCTTAACTGAACAACGTTATAACTTCGAAATGGTCAAAGTTTATCTTTTAATCTTTAACAACTTCTTTACGCCTTTCTCGGATTCAATTTTACTAATCCACTTCTATATTTAAAACATTGGTTATAACGATAACGTTATAATCCCTCCTTTCGAATTATCTAACTTTAATTATAACTTCTATTCTTATTAGTGAATAATTAACCTAACACTTATTTATTTATAAATAAATAAATCTCTATTTAAACACTGGAAAGTATAAGAACTTTCCCGAATTCGATATAATCGAATTTGCCGATTAACTCTCTTCGAGAAATCTCTATTTGATTAACTCTTCTTCGAATAACCTATATTCGATTAACTTCTTCCTTTTCAAATATCTCATATTTGAAAATCTTACTTTCGAATAAACTATATTCGAACATCTCTTTTCGAATAACTCTTGTTCGATAAATTTCACTTCGATCAACTAAAATTCGATAACTTTTCCTTTTCAAATATCTCATCTTTGAAAAACCTCACTTCGATTAAACTATAACCGATACCTCCCTTCGATGAAACTAACATCGATAACTCCTTTCGATGAAACTAACATCGATAACTCCTTTCGATGAAACTAACATCGACAACTTCTTTCGATGAAACTAACATCGATAACTTCTTTCGATGAAACTAACATCGATAGCTTCTTTCGATGAAACTAACATCGATAACTTCTTTCGATGAAACTAACATCGATAACTTCTTTCGATGAAACTAACATCGATTTATTTAACTCGATGAACTTAACTTGACTAACTTAACTTGACTCGACTAACTCGACTTACTTGGTTCGACCAATTCGATTCGATTAACCAGGCTCGACTAACTTAGTCGAACCATCCGATCAACTCAACTTATTTAACTTAACTTATTTCTCAACTCGATCAACTTGATTTAACTCCTATCGAATAACTAATATTCGATTAAACTCCATTCGCTTGACTCTAGATCGCAGCGATCACAATGGTTACGCATGACTCCCTCAGGAAACATCCGACCGCCGTAGGCTATTTACAGCCCTGCGAATTACGCTAGCAGTCGTACGAGATGGCAACTTATCCTGAATACTATGTTTTACTAACTCTGTCTCAAATAACTATATTTGATTAACTCTAGTTCGTTTTAACTCTAATCGATTAACTCTAACTAATTAACTCCAACTGGTTAACTCTAACTGATTAACTCTAACTGGTTAACTCTAACTGGTTAACTCTATTTGACTAACTCGACTTGACTAACCCCTTTTGAATAACATATTCGATTAACTAACTTTCGAATACCATATTCGATTAACTAACTTCGAATACCATATTCGGTTAACTCCTTTCGAATGTCTATATTCGATTTCTCCTTTCGAATGTCTATATTCGATTAACTAACTTCGAATACCATATTCGATTAACTAACTTCGAATACCATATTCGATTAACTCCTTTCGAATGTCTATATTCGATTTCTCCTTTCGAATGTCTATATTCGATTAACTAACTTCGAATACCATATTCGATTAACTAACTTCGAATACCATATTCGATTAACTCCTTTCGAATGTCTATATTCGATTTCTCCTTTCGAATGTCTATATTCGATTAACTAACTTCGAATACCATATTCGATTAACTAACTTCGAATACCATATTCGATTAACTCCTTTCGAATGTCTATATTCGATTTCTCCTTTCGAATGTCTATATTCGATTAACTAACTTCGAATACCATATTCGATTAACTAACTTCGAATACCATATTCGATTAACTAACTTCGAATACCATATTCGATTAACTAACTTCGAACACCATATTCGATTTCTCCTTTCGAATACCATATTCGATTAACTTTAATCACTTTATAAAGATTTCCTTTTTAACAACGTTAAAATCATTTGAAAAGATTTACTTTTAAATAACGGTTCTACACTTTAAAAATGATTTCCTTTTCAAATTTATTCTTGAAATATTTTAACTCCTTAAATTCCCGGGAAAATTCGCCATAACCTCCTTTGTATCGGGAGCATCGGGAAAATCCCCAAACTCGCCACACAGGCCTTTCCATTCAAAAAGAAAATGTTTTAAAATTATTTCCTTTTTGAATATCTCCTATTTATAAATATCCCAATTTATAAACATTTCTTATTTATAGATATTCCACTTTATAAATATTCTATTTTTCAATATCACTTTGAAAAAATCTCCTTTATCTACATTCAGGTATGTCATGGTATTCAATCATATCAAATCCCGATGTTCAATATCGTCCATACACACACAATCAACAACAGGTTATAATTCACATCATATATCAAAATATATGAAAAACAATAAAATAACTGTTGAGGAATCCAGTCGGATTCCTCCAACCTGTTTCCCTGCATCACAGATGTTAGACAGTATAGATAACATCACTTTCAGTTCCATATGATATATTCTGTTAAACAGAATCAATATAGAAATTTAACTAACTGACTAGCAGTTCAATCAAACAATCAACACACAGTACATCAGACAATTTCTAACAGTTCTAACAATACAACATGAAATTATAAACTGTTCAGAGTTGGTGAGTTTTACTCACATTTGCGCGTTAGCCGTTAAATAACGGTTTGCGTTATTTGATTCAGTCGGACAATTTATTTCGCCATAAATTATAACGAGCACCGATCCACTCCCGGTCAATTTCATTGTGAAGCTCTCGTCCATATGGTCCCAACGCAACTTACGGTTCGCGAATCCAACCTCGTATGAAATAGATATCACATTACGAAGTTTATACACTATTTAAATGAATTAAAACTTGAATTTTATTTCTTTGGGCCTCAACACACAATACCTTGGCCCAACTTCCTATCCACAGCCCACCCGCGTCCATCTTTACTTCTTCTTCCCTGATCTGTACTGACCGAACATGCTGCACTTTTTTTTCCAACATCACCGAACATTGTCCCTCCCATGCTCCTTCATTTCAACATGAAACTTCAAACAGAAACTACCCATCTCCCTCTTCTCAAACTCTCAGCGTCATCATCTCAAAACCATACTACTTCAAAAAAACAGTCCGCACTTACTCCATACCTCCTCCTTCTCACTACAACCTGCTGCTATCGAAGCTCCGCCATGGCCGTGGCTTTCCTCTCCAAGCCACCGGAGTCCGTCCAACCTCCTTCCACTCTTCAGAGAAACACACGCCATCTTCCATTCTCGGATCACCATTACAACCCGCACGTTCTCCAATGGTTTCCCTCCCTCGAGAATACTTCGAACAACCCAGAAAGTGGCGTACCCTTCATTCATGCTTTCTCCTTTTGTCATTGATTTACACATCGCGTGTCCATATATTTTCTTTTGTTTACAAGCGAACTGCTTTCCGTTGGCAAAGAAGAAGAACCAATGCTGCTGCCGTATTTATTTATATAGATGGAAAGTTGAACATAAGTATACGTATTGAAATATGAACCCCTCATATTTGTAGTAAATTTGTTAAACACGTAGTGCGCAAGGAAACCACTCATTTCTGTAGTCAATTTGTTAAACACATAGGAGGAAAACGCGGCAAATTTAAATCCTTATATATGTGTGTTTGTTTTAGATAGAAGTTAGGGTACCCTACCATATCAAACTCCGTTCGCGTATGAACTGCTATGGACAGAAAACAAATTACGGTTGTGTCCAACGAGGTGTCACGACCCCAAAAATATAATAATATCGGTAGGTTAACTCATATTGTGAAACCCCGAAATATCGATACAGGGTGCCAAATACTCCAAATTAAAAGTTGCTTATTAAATTAATTAAAAATTACCATAAAATTCTAAAAATTAAATTATCACTACTTCCCAAAAGAACCTTGTTCAAATTCGAATCTGATAACTAGTTATATCGAATAAACCGTTACGGTCGATAAACGATTCTATAGCGACTATTTTAAAATTTGATTTGGACATATCTCAAAATCTACACGACGAAATTCCAATTTTTCTCTTCCACTAGAAAGATATACTCCACTAGCTCCACACGTTTCTTGTTTCACAGAAATCCAGCTTAAAACGAATCATGTACATTCAGTTGAAGCTCAAATCGCCAAATCGTGAACTGCAGCGCCATTTCAAGCTCAATTTTAATTATAATATAATTATACGTTCAAACTGTCGTTTATATAATATATTCGTTATTCAAATTCAAATTCCAATCTGAATTAAATATCACAGATGATCCAGTTCACACCATATCGCCATTTCCGCCAATTCTGATTATTTCAGAATTAAATATATTATTTAATTTATTATTTTAATTAAATATTCACCATTATTTAATTAATCGACCATTAAATCCTTTAATTCACCATTCATATAATTAAATAAATAAATTATAATACCTCTGCCAATGTGGGTCATTACATTCTTCCCCACTTAAAATAATTTCGTCCTCGAAATTGCTAAGTTAGAGGACGACCCTATCTATTAGAATTCCTAAGATTTGTTTACCCCTTATTTCTGATTTTACTGAACCAATTAATATTGACTAAAATATTTATTCATTCCGACTAACTAAAATTTTCAAAAATTCTGAAAATTTTCTAACACTTTAACTTTCGAAAAATTTCGCCAGCACCTCCTTTGTACTGGTCAATAGCTCAAACTCCAACTCGCCTCTCTGGGCCTTCTTCAACCCAAAAGAAAATCAAAACGCCAAACGGCTTGCCAATTCGGCTCATAAATCCCAAACTCATATAAAATATAAACTTGTACCTTTTTGTTGGGCATATCATTATATCCCTACCATCTGTTATCAACTCGGCATATACAAATGCCATCCCAATCAAATCCAATCAATTTCATCTCCAACACAACCATTCGCATATATCTAAGTCGAATTCACTTTCAGATTATCCTCTAATCAAATCCAATTTCATTTAACTTAGTCAAAGTTAAATTCTAATTTATTATTCTAAATTTTACCATCTCAATCTCTTTAACTTCATTAGTTAAATTTTAACTCCAGAATCTAAATTCCTGGGTCTATTTCAAATTAATTTGAAATCACAATACCAATTCAAAACATTTGAATTTCTAAACACCTTGTTTTCTCAAAACAATTCAAATCAAAATCTTTGGTAGTAATCCACCACTTAGAACTCGAAAATCACACCGATGATACTACGCAGTCATCATCGGAATTATTTTCCAGCGACCCAAGTGATTTCAATACTATATCATTTCCAATACCATTACTAAATACTTCCATTTTGAAAACATTTCAAAATCTCCCAGGAACTTAAAATTTCCTTATTTTAATTCCAAATCTGATTTAAATTCATATTTAATTCATCTTATTTCATATACTTTACTTATATGAATTCTGATTGGTTATATACTTAACCATTTCATCTTTTTATAATCTCATTCGATTACACTAACAACCAACACAACTAATATACTATATTAGTTTCAAAACATATCATGTCGGTTCATCGTATTCAAGTGTTTTCAAAACTCCTACCGATACAGTGGATCAAACTGATCGTCCAGAATTCATAAGCCACTCAATCAATAAATCTCCACAATATAAAACCATTTTATATTCAATAACATATACGCTCTCTTGTATATATATACACTCAACTCAATCTAGGATATTACTAATCCCATCTCTACCGAGTTACGCCACAGAGTTATGTCCGATCACTAAAACATAAGCTCTGATACCAATTGTAACGACCCGGATTTTCAGCGACTTTGGTTATCGACGTAAGCTCGACGTCGATAACCAAAACATCGAAAAATCCCGGTAATTAATGAAAGAAATTAGAAGGTGAGAATAGATAAGATAGAAACTTAGAATAGAAGAAGAAGAGGAACATAACATCAGAGTAACACGAACCTCACAGCGGAACGAATAACATATAATAGATAACATAACTGTAACACCCCACACCCGCTACGGTCACTCACAAAGGGAATGCCATAACATCGGTGGAGTATTTTAAGTGAATATAGAACAGAAAAATTACAACAAGACAGATATAAGTAATACTTGAGAATTTAAAACATCATTTCATTTCAGCGGAGAGTAGAACATGTTTGGTTACACCAAAACCATAAATATCAGTCAAGTACATAATATCCATCCTGATAAAACAAAAGTACATAATCCCACTACATAATCTAATAGCCATAATAGAAAAGATAAACCGAGCTTTACATCCACGGTCCAAGCTCCAAAAGATAGATAAAGCAGTCTGATCAAAGCCCACTAGTGCTAGGCCCACTCTGAAAAACCTGAGGGTTGGGAAAAAGATAAAGAAACAACGGGGTCAGACATAAGTCTGAGTGAGTCCTATAACCCTAACAATACAATCATTAAAGTAATTAGGGTATGATATAAACAAGGTACGGTACCTCTGGGGATAATGACTACCCTAAGTAGCCAACTAAACACAGGATGTACTAAGATAACCGAAAAGACGTATTTATCCACCCAAGGATAATTACTAGATTGCACCACCCCAGATCTACCCACCCAGGGGTAATTCCTACACTGCACCACACCAGTTCTACCCACCCAAGGGTAATTCCCACTTAAAGGTTGATCCCACTAAGTGTACTTAGCAATTTTACCCAGTAGTTTCGTGTACCCCTAGCTCACTACATAGGTGCCGTCTGCCCCTATCTCCACTAGGTGTACCCACTACTCCCAAGCGATCGGCTCCCTATCGTAGATATCTGTGCTGGCCCCACAATGGGGTGTATCACTCCCCAAAGTGGCTAGCCCGATACAGCAAATGGTGCACGGGTTATATCTACACGATGCAACAACGTCTTACCTACCATCCCGGGTCCACACACGCAGATGAAACCCGTTGGACTCGCGTTGCCACCGCTACCCCGGTTTGGCCTCTTATAGTCAAGCCCAATATGCGTGTCCCGTCACTCGACTAGAGTCGAGCCTACTAAGATACGTTGGGATATTGGTTGAAATGGGCCCCCACAAGCTACCACCTAAGCTTGTTGTTTTATCTAGTGTATCCCACTTAACCCCTTTTTATAATCATGCCCACCTGCATGTTAAGGTTTGGTTAAGCATCTAATCATATTTCAATTGCCACTTAAGGCACCAACTAGATTTCCACATGCCACCCAAAGCACTTACTTAACCCTTTACCCATGTTTAATTACATGTTCCACTTTGGTTAAGTATTCTAATCGTATTTCCTATTGCCACCCAAGGCAACCCACTAGATCTCTACATGCAACCCAAGGCACCCACTTAACCCCTCATGTCCCTCTACAAGCTAATATGGTTAAGTGTTTCTTAATTAATTAAGATCATGACCTCATAAAGACCTCTCACATTAGACCATCTTTTATGACTGCTGGATATGCCGGTTGGTTCCGGGCAGACTTCTGTCATAAAAAGGTCTAACCTCGTGTCTTTACTTTAATCACGTATTTAATTTATGACTAAGACCTCTCACATTGAGCCAATCATTTGTAGCTGCTGGATGGCCGGTCGGTTCCGGGCAGACTTCCTCTACAAAAGGGTCCAACCTCGTGTCTTAGTTGATTAATTACACCTAATTAATCACCCCCATAATTTGTATTAATTATCCCTAATTAATTACACATTTTTAAGAATATGGGTAGACCTAACTCAATAGGTAAATTCCCAATTCCATAGTATGGGTAGACCTAACTTAATAGGTAAATTCCTAACTTCATAATATGGGTAGACCTAACTCAATAGGTAAATTCCCAATTATGTCCATTTACTTTGTGGTATGCTTAATCATACCCATTTCACATCATTTTATTAGCATGCATATTAGCCCTATCGTTCCCCACGTAATTCGTTCTCATAACACGACATAATAAAGGGAAGATTCATCACAAATGTCATGGGTTTAGCCAACATAGCATATAACTTTATCATGGGTTCAAAAGGTGTCAACTTGCATATATGAACATACATTAAACCCAACTAGTATTTAACCCAAACTTGCATTATGCATATCATAAAAAGAGACAAACTTGCATATGAACTTGTACATAAGCTTGCATATGAATTTGCACATAAACTTGCATATGAACTTGCACATAAACTTGCATATGAACTTGCACATAAACTTGCATATGAACTTGCACATAAACTTGCATATGAACTTGCATAACATGTCATACATATAGGCAAACTCGCATATGTTATGCATATCATAAAAAGAGACAAACTTGCATATGAACTTGCATCATAACTTTGCATATGAACTTGCATCATAACTTTGCATATGAACTTGCATCATAACTTTGCATATGAACTTGCATCATAACTTGCATAAAACCAAACACTTAGCATGCATAAAACCAAATACTTAGCATGCACAAAACCACATACTTAGCATGCACAAAACTAAATACTTAGCATGCATAAAACCAAATACTTAGCATGCATAAAACCAAACACTTAGCATGCATAAAACCACATGCATAACTTGCATATCATGTTACATATAACTTGCATATACTCTCACACATAGTTTGCATAACATATTACATATGCATAAACGTTCAACATAGTGTTTTGCATCATAAAACATGGCATTAAACTTGCATGTAGCATAAAACTTGCAAAACACATAACATACACTATACTAAACTTGCATGAACACATTTATCCACAAACATAGCCATATCTTATCATATCCTACCATAATCAATTTAACAATTGATTATTAGAGCTATAGGAACTCACCACTAAGCTCCCATAAGCAAATCCTTGCCACAAATTACCCAAAAACTCTAGCCTTGAACATAAAGCTTGCAACTTGATGATGAATGCAAGCTAATGATCCCTTAAACAACTCAAAAATGCTTGTATGAACATGAAAGCCTTCATAGAAATAGTTTCATAAGAGGATGGAGGCTAGGGTTTTGGGTGGAGGCCATGATCATAGAAAATTTTGGCATAGTTTAGTTAGGAGATAGGATTATGATCATTTAGGGTTAGCATAGGGTCTTATTTATAGGATTAGGCAAGTGTTTTAGGCCCTTAGATCAACCCTAGGTTAGATTAGGACCATCAGATCCCGGATGCTTCTAGAGAACAACCCAAAACACAGCCAATCCCTTAAAATGGTGCACCAGGTTAGACCTGACGAGCACCCCCTGTCGACACCCAAGTCGACAGGGCTGTCGACTTGGTCCTAGCCAAGTCGACTGCCCAGTCGACAGGGCTGTCGACTTGGGTAGGTAGGCGGGAATTTTTCCCTCCTCTGCCCAATGGCTCCAATTTCAAAATTTAAACCTGAATTTTTAAATCTGTTTTGATCTTTGAATTTTCTGTAAACTTCATTGGGTCATAACCGGGCCATACGGACTCCGATTCTCGAAAACTCGGACTCTATTTCGCGTATTTTTCCGAGACAAACGCAATGCCGCAGCCCGTTTCCCCCAATTCTCACATCTGAGATTATTTATTCTGTAATTAGTGAATTCTAGCATTAACCGAAATTCGGGGTGTTACATTCTCCCCTCCTTAAGGGATTTCGTCCCCGAAATCTCTAAGCTAAGGAGAATGCATATCCTACCATCCAAACAACCATCTACTCAATTCATCAAACACGGGCATCCATTGTCCTTAAAACAATTTCTAATGATGTATGAGCATATGCAAGAAAAAGTGTGTGTATATGTTCCCTATCTAATGTATGAACATATGCAAACCATGATAGTGCCATGCATCCATTATGTATGCGAGAGAACCCTATCGACACATACAATATCTACATGAGTGCACAATCATTCACCAAAATGCATCATCCATGTGATAACACAACCATTATACATCCATTAATATAGTTACCTACACACAATTTTATGCAATATGCAGTATGAAGTGATTGAGCCGATCTAGTGTCTAGAGTGTGTGTATATGCATCCACGGGCAACCACTAGCAAACACTTGCATCCACATGCATCCATCAATCATAACATGTCTCAAACACATGTTTCAACCATAGGTTTACCCTATCTAAAGGTCAAAGATACTAATGAGAGGACATACTAAAGATAAGATAAGCACTAGACAAACGATAAAGGAGATGTTTAAAGGACATACCCTCAAAAAGAAATGGGTATGACGAACGCATCCTCGCTTCCCCCAAGTAGCATTGCTCTCTCCTTCTCCCCTTTTCACTTTGACTAGTCGAACCTCTCTGTTTCTCAACTTCCTAATCTCTGACCCAAGGATGCGAGTAGGAGTTCGTCGAATAATCACATCACGGTCTACCTTTACTCCTTTAAGCCAGCTCGGCTCTACCGCCTCTGCGGTCTCATGTAGGTACTTCCTCAAATGGAATACATCATGTACACCACTAAGTCTGTCGGGCAACTCCCTCTATATGCCATCCGTCCAATCCTTTCCTTAATAGGAAATGGCCCTACGAATCATGGTGCTAACTTCCCAACAGATCCAAAGCGAACCACATTCCGTAACGGAGACACTTTGACAAAGACCATGTCCCCAACTTCAAATTCAAAATCCGTCCTCCTCTTGTCCGCATAAGATTTTTGTCTATCCTGCGCTGCTTTCATCCTTCTTCGAATCAAGTCAATCTTTTCAGAAGTCTCCCTAACCATATCAGGCCCAAGAAAGATCTTATCCGTAGATTCCCACCAACATGTAGGTGATCGACAAGGCCTTCCATAAAGAGCTTCGAAAGGAGCCATACCAACACTGGACTGAAAGCTGTTATTATATGCGAACTCCACCAATGGAAGATGCTCTTCCCATGTACCTCCAAAATCTAAGATACAAAGCCTCAAAAGGTCTTCTAGGACACGATTCACCCTCTCAGTCTGGCCGTCCGTCTGAGGATGATATGCGGTGCTCAGACACAATTGAGTCCCCACTGCTTCTTGCAAACTTCTCCAGAACTCGCTAGTGAAGATAGGATCTCAATCGATCGCTATACTGGAAGGTACACCATGCAATCTAATAATCTCTCGAATGTAAACTGAAGCTAGCCATGGAACAGTTCTTTTACTCTTCACGGGTATACAATGGGCGCTCTTAGTAATTCTGTCTACTACCACCCAAATTCCCGTATTACCCTTCCTCGATCTTGGTAATCCATCGAGACACTATCCCACTTCCATAGCGGAACCTCCAATGGGTGAGGCACCCCACCGGGTTTCTTCTGCTCCGCTTTCACCAAGCCTCTAGCGACATACTCGGCCATGTCTTTCTTCATACCAGCCCAAAAGAAAACTCGCCTCATGTCTTGGTACATCTTGTCCCTACCGGGATGAATGGTCATCTTCGAACGATGTGCATCATCAAGAATAGCCTTCCTCAAACCCTCGTCTTGCGGTACAAAGTCTACCGTCTCTACGCAAGCACCCCTATCGTCTAGGACGTACCTACTCAAATGGCTGGACGACTCCCCCCTTATGAGCTTCTCTACCAACTCAACCAACCGTGGGTCGTCCCTCTATGCTTCTCCAATCCACCCCAAAAGAGTAGGCCTGACCTCCAAGGATGCTAGCAAACTGAGTATATAGTCAATGGAAGGTCTAAAGTCAAACCTAGAAATAAACTCTAAGCTCCGTCGGACAATGAATTCAAGGACAACCTTTTTCTACTTAAGGCGTCCGATACCACATTACCCTTGCCATGGGTATACGTTATCTCAAACTCATAGGACGCTAAGAATCCTATTCACTTTTTCTGTCTTTAGACTATGCGCCTGGAGAGTCTCCAATACTTCCCTAAGATGTAGGGCATGCTCTTCTCCACTCCTAGAGAAAATCAGGATATTCTCCCATGCAAAATCGTCACAACTATCCATCTCTTACGCAGACCACCCTGGTCGAACTCGACATCCCCCAAATGCAAGCCCCAAAGGCCTAAACCAATATCAGACAAACACCCAAGGGATGCCTCCTTCGAACCTAGACGACCTACGTGAGATGATACTAGTAAAAACGGCTAAATAATTAAGCCCTTGTCCAACTCTGGATGTCCTCGCCAGTCTCGCTCCAAAACCATCGTTTATCCCATACTGGCCTTGCTCAGCCTATTGAGCACACACGAAAACTTATTCCGCTCCTAGAAAAGACCAAGATGTCATTTACAAAGACCATCACAAACTTATTTAGGTACTCCCTGAACACCCTTCTCATCAAATCAACAAAGTATGTGGGGGCGTTCGTCAAACCAAATGGCATCACCAGCCACTCATAAAAACCATCCGGAGTCCTAAAGGTAGTCTTCTCTATACTATCCTCAGCCACTCTCAACTGATGAAACTCCGTGGCTGAGTCCACTGCGAAAACACTGAGGCGCCAACCAACTGATCATAGGGATCATCAATCCTCGGCAATGGGTGTCTATTCTTCTTTGTGTGTTTATTTAGTTCTCTTTAGCCTACACAAAGTCTGAGGGACCCATCCGCCTTCATAGCAAAAACTACTGGAGCACCCCACTCCAATATACTTCGTCTTATGAACCCCTTCTCAAGCAAATCGCCTACTTGCTTATGGAGTTCCCTCCTCTCACGAGGAGCCATGTGGCACACTGGCCAAGATACTGGTTTGGCATTGTCTACCAGGTATATTCGGAAGTCAGTCTCCCGCTCCGGAGGTAAGCCCTTCACCTCCTCAAACACATCCGAGTATTCCCGGACCACCCTAACAGTTCGCAAACCCTCGACCGACGTGTCAAGCGATTCTAGATAGCTTAGCATAACAGATTCCATGGGATTACAAGAGATTCTCGAGAGTGTTACCTAAACGGGTCATAAGCCTAACAACTCTCCCTTCAAAATCAAGAACGGCACCCCTACTGGATAACCAGTCCATGCCCAAAACTAACCCATAGCCCGTGAAGCCCAAAAGCATCACATCTAAACTCAACGCTAAGTATAGCAACTTTCAAACCCAAACACATCATGGAGCCCCAATTGGGTTTGAAATAACTAGGGGATCCTCTACTAAACTGGTGTCTAAGTGCAGTGACTCAACTAACAATGATGAGATAAACGAACTCGATGCGTCAGGATCAAATAAAGTTCGAATCGGATAATAAAGAAATCCAAATTCCAACCTAGACGGTCCTATCCCCATCTGGTACCCTAGTCGTGAGGGAATACAACTACCCTCCAGGAGATTCCGTACCTTGCCCTTGCCTCTTTGGACAATCCTAATAAGGTGTCCTATTCCTCCTAAAAGGATAACTACTTGCCTTCTTCATCCCATTCTCCACTCGTATCCTCCCACCAATGAGGTTTCATCCTCCATTAACCGAACAACTATTTGAGCCTTCCTCCCATTGTCTATCCAATAGGTATCTACCAGTCCTCCTCCTTCTTGAACCAACTTCTAATCCGACTAACGTCTAAGTCCCTTGAAGTGGTTTTCCATTTTTATCTATCTTAGAAAGATCATCTATACACGGAGGGGAAATTCAAAACGAGAGAGGAAGAAATTCAAAACGGAGAATTCGAAAGATATTGATATGGCTATTGGGGATTATGCTTTTCTTTCAAAAACTTTTCTCTTAAAAGACATGTTTTTGAAAATACTCCTTTCAAACATATTCTTAGAAAATAGTTTTTCTAAAAAATTTATCTGTTCTGGTAACCTGGCTCTGATACCACGTGTAACACCCCACACCCGCTACGGTCACTCACAAAGGGAATGCCATAACATCGGTGGAGTATTTTAAGTGAATATAGAACAGAAAAATTACAACAAGACAGATATAAGTAATACTTGAGAATTTAAAACATCATTTCATTTCAGCGGAGAGTAGAACATGTTTGGTTACACCAAAACCATAAATAAGAGTCAAGTACATAATATCCATCCTGATAAAACAAAAGTACATAATCCCACTACATAATCTAATAGCCATAATAGAAAAGATAAACTGAGCTTTACATCCACGGTCCAAGCTCCAAAAGATAGATAAAGCAGTCTGATCAAAGCCCACTAGTGCTAGGCCCACTCTGAAAAACCTGAGAGTTGGGAAAAAGATAAAGAAACAACGGGGTCAGACATAAGTCTGAGTGAGTCCTATAACCCTAACAATACAATCATTAAAGTAATTAGGGTATGATATAAACAAGGTACGGTACCTCTGGGGATAATGACTACCCTAAGTAGCCAACTAAACACAGGATGTACTAAGATAACCGAAAAGACGTATTTATCCACCCAAGGATAATTACTAGATTGCACCACCCCAGATCTACCCACCCAGGGGTAATTCCTACACTGCACCACACCAGTTCTACCCACCCAAGGGTAATTCCCACTTAAAGGTTGATCCCACTAAGTGTACTTAGCAATTTTACCCAGTAGTTTCGTGTACCCCTAGCTCACTACATAGGTGCCGTCTGCCCCTATCTCCACTAGGTGTACCCACTACTCCCAAGCGATCGGCTCCCTACCGAAGATATCCGTGTTGGCCCCACAATGGGGTGTATCACTCCCCAAAGTGGCTAGCCCGATACAGCAAATGGTGCACGGGTTATATCTACACGATGCAACAACGTCTTACCTACCATCCCGGGTCCACACACGCAGATGAAACCCGTTGGACTCGCGTTGCCACCGCTACCCCGGTTTGGCCTCTTATAGTCAAGCCCAATATGCGTGTCCCGTCACTCGACTAGAGTCGAGCCTACTAAGATACGTTGGGATATTGGTTGAAATGGGCCCCCACAAGCTACCACCTAAGCTTGTTGTTTTATCTAGTGTATCCCACTTAACCCCTTTTTATAATCTTGCCCACCTACATGTTAAGGTTTGGTTAAGTCATCTAATCATATTTCAATTGCCACTTAAGGCACCAACTAGATATCCACATGCCACCCAAAGCACTTACTTAACCCTTTACCCATGTTTAATTACATGTTCCACTTTGGTTAAGTATTCTAATCGTATTTCCTATTGCCACCCAAGGCAACCCACTAGATCTCTACATGCCACCCAAGGCACCCACTTAACCCCTCAAGTCCCTCTACATGCTAATATGGTTAAGTGTTTCTTAATTAATTAAGATCATGACCTCATAAAGACCTCTCACATTAGACCATCTTTTATGACTGCTGGATATGCCGGTTGGTTCCGGGTAGACTTCTGTCATAAAAAGGTCTAACCTCGTGTCTTTACTTTAATCGCGTATTTAATTTATGACTAAGACCTCTCACATTGGGCCAATCATTTGTAGCTGCTGGATGGCCGGTCGGTTCCGGGCAGACTTCCGCTACAAAAGGGTCCAACCTCGTGTCTTAGTTGATTAATTACACCTAATTAATCACCCCCATAATTTGTATTAATTATCCCTAATTAATTACACATTTTTAAGAATATGGGTAGACCTAACTCAATAGGTAAATTCCCAATTCCATAGTATGGGTAGACCTAACTTAATAGGTAAATTCCCAACTTCATAATATGGGTAGACCTAACTCAATAGGTAAATTCCCAATTATGTCCATTTACTTTGTGGTATGCTTAATCATACCCATTTCACATCATTTTATTAGCATGCATATTAGCCCTATCGTTCCCCACGTAATTCGTTCTCATAACACGACATAATAAAGGGAAGATTCATCACAAATGTCATGGGTTTAGCCAACATAGCATATAACTTTATCATGGGTTCAAAAGGTGTCAACTTGCATATATGAACATACATTAAACCCAACTAGTATTTAATCCAAACTTGCATTATGCATATCATAAAAAGAGACAAACTTGCATATGAACTTGTACATAAGCTTGCATATGAATTTGCACATAAACTTGCATATGAACTTGCACATAAACTTGCATATGAACTTGGACATAAACTTGCATATGAACTTGCACATAAACTTGCATATGAACTTGCCTAACATGTCATACATATAGGCAAACTCGCATATGTTATGCATATCATAAAAAGAGACAAACTTGCATATGAACTTGCATCATAACTTTGCATATAAACTTGCATCATAACTTTGCATATGAACTTGCATCATAACTTTGCATATGAACTTGCATCATAACTTGCATAAAACCAAACACTTAGCATGCATAAAACCAAATACTTAGCATGCACAAAACCACATACTTAGCATGCACAAAACTAAATACTTAGCATGCATAAAACCAAATACTTAGCATGCATAAAACCAAACACTTAGCATGCATAAAACCACATGCATAACTTGCATATCATGTTACATATAACTTGCATATACTCTCACACATAGTTTGCATAACATATTACATATGCATAAACGTTCAACATAGTGTTTTGCATCATAAAACATGGCATTAAACTTGCATGTAGCATAAAACTTGCAAAACACATAACATACACTATACTAAACTTGCATGAACACATTTATCCACAAACATAGCCATATCTTATCATATCCTACCATAATCAATTTAACAATTGATTATTAGAGCTATAGGAACTCACCACTAAGCTCCCATAAGCAAATCCTTGCCACAAATTACCCAAAAACTCTAGCCTTGAACATAAAGCTTGCAACTTGATGATGAATGCAAGCTATTGATCCCTTAAACAACTCAAAAATGCTTGTATGAACATGAAAGCCTTCATAGAAATAGTTTCATAAGAGGATGGAGGCTAGGGTTTTGGGTGGAGGCCATGATCATAGAAAATTTTGGCATAGTTTAGTTAGGAGATAGGATTATAATCATTTAGGGTTAGCTTAGGGTCTTATTTATAGGATTAGGCAAGTGTTTTAGGCCCTTAGATCAACCCTAGGTTAGATTATGACCATCAGATCCCGGAAGCTTCTAGAGAACAGCCCAAAACACAGCCAATCCCTTAAAATGGTGCACCAGGTTAGACCTGACGAGCACCCCCTGTCGACACCCAAGTCGACAGGGCTGTCGACTTGGTCCTAGCCAAGTCGACTGCCCAGTCGACAGGGCTGTCGACTTGGGTAGGTAAGCGGGAATTTTTCCCTCCTCCGCCCAATGGCTCCAATTTCAAAATTTAAACCTGAATTTTTAAATCTGTTTTGATCTTTGAATTTTCAGTAAACTTCATTGGGTCATAACCGGGCCATACGGACTCTGATTCTCGAAAACTCGGACTCTATTTCGCGTATTTTTCCGAGACAAACGCAATGACGCAGCCCGTTTCCCCCAATTCTCACATCTGAGATTATTTATTCTGTAATTAGTGAATTCTAGCATTAACCGAAATTCGGGGTGTTACAATAACTTTGAAATATAACAGTTATGTATACAATAGCACTTATCAGAGTACAACACTTACAACACAGCGGAAATAACTATAGCTATATGATCTTGAAGCCTCCTACTCCAAGCTCTTCCAGTATATCTGTAAAACCCGACTACTTGACTGCCCGTACAAATTTAGGCACCCAAGAGTTTAGGGAAAACAACAAAGTAAACTCCGGGTCAGTCATGGGACTGGTGTGAGTAAAACAGTTAAAACAGGTATATGAACAAGTAAACGATATCTCATAAGACCACGCCACAGAACGGAACGGGTTTTTCCTTATGGGAATCCAAAATATCTTTATATCAAAAACCTTTTGATATTATAATAATGTCCATGTACAAATAGATATCAACTAGCAGAAACGCTTTCATCTCACGTTCTACATATATAGTATACAATCAAAATCGCAAGCACGTATTGGGTAATGGATTTCCAACTATGACAAGGTATGGAATCACCTTCCGATCAGTGTACTCTAGGAACGATACACTGGAGTTCAACAAGAACATCTTGCAACTCAGCCACACATGACCGACCACTCATTTCGCTTGAGTGTATCGAATGTACATCACCAACGGTTGGGATCAGCAACCGTTCCCGTATATATATATATGGGACAGCATTGATAGATTTAAGAAACAAATGAATATTCTCTAGATAGGTGATTATACACCCTACTTCGGTGCGACCGACTTAGCCATGCTGCCTGCCCGATTTCTGTCATTTACCGGTTGATGAGGCTAGAAGTTACGCTTTATCATTACATTAGATTTACTTCGAATGCTACATTGTCAAATCCATCGAAATCACTAATTGACGTCTACAACCATACATTACGTGTCAGCTAAAAGAAGTTTCCTTCTCCGCTTCCACTCTTGGTACAGTTGAAGAAATCAATGTACATGATCCTCTGGAAATACCATGTCAGACATCCATCTTCATTCACTTAGAAATGTCACATCGTCATACCCGCCAAATCACAAATTGACTTATTCAAAAATAACACGGGTATACAGCTAAGAGAAACGAATTCCTCCGCCACCAAACGTGAATACGTTTGAACAGATCAACTTACGCGATCCATTGGATATACTCTGTCAGACCTTCGTCCATACAAGTTGTCCTGGGACTGGACAAACCGAAGGCACTATTCTATAAACAGGATAGCCCTTGCATTTTACTCCGTCTTCAATTATCTTTGGCATATATGATTCGCAACGCTTATGCCAATACAGAGTGGTTCTATGGATAATAATCCAACCGGTCTCTCCATATTAACAACGTTAAAATGGTCAAAACTTCGATAGTCGGTGAGTTAACTATCAAAGAAAAACAAGTGTGCAAACAACGATATTATTTCCAAATGTAAATTATATCGAACAAACATCATTTAACATTAATCTCTTTAGTTCATTTATTTTACTTATCTCCTGTTTCCCTATATTCTAAATTCTTATTTTCTTTTATCAGAAAACATTTTTGATTCTCGTTCGGAAAACATTTCCAACACTCCTTTACGATCAAACCTTACCATTTCTTAGTTAAGAAGAAAGTCACTCAAGTTGGGGTATAATTACCTCTCAGACCTTAACTGAACAACGTTATAACTTCGAAATGGTCAAAGTTTATCTTTTAATCTTTAACAACTTCTTTACGCCTTTCTCGGATTCAATTTTACTAATCCACTTCTATATTTAAAACATTGGTTATAACGATAACGTTATAATCCCTCCTTTCGAATTATCTAACTTTAATTATAACTTCTATTCTTATTAGTGAATAATTAACCTAACACTTATTTATTTATAAATAAATAAATCTCTATTTAAACACTGGAAAGTATAAGTACTTTCCCGAATTCGATATAATCGAATTTGCCGATTAACTCTCTTCGAGAAATCTCTATTTGATTAACTCTTCTTCGAATAACCTATATTCGATTAACTTCTTCCTTTTCAAATATCTCATATTTGAAAATCTTACTTTCGAATAAACTATATTCGAACATCTCTTTTCGAATAACTCTTGTTCGATAAATATCACTTCGATCAACTAATATTCGATAACTTTTCCTTTTCAAATATCTCATCTTTGAAAAACCTCACTTCGATTAAACTATAACCGATAACTCCCTTCGATGAAACTAACATCGATAACTCCTTTCGATGAAACTAACATCGATAACTCCTTTCGATGAAACTAACATCGATAACTTCTTTCGATGAAACTAACATCGATAACTTCTTTCGATGAAACTAACATCGATACCTTCTTTCGATAACTTCTTTCGATGAAACTAACATCGATTTATTTAACTCGACGAACTTAACTTGACTAACTTAACTTGACTCGACTAACTCGACTTACTTGGTTCGACCAATTCGATTCGATTAACTAGGCTCGACTAACTTGGTCGAACCACCCGATCAACTCAACTTATTTAACTTAACTTATTTCTCAACTCGATCAACTTGATTTAACTCCTATCGAATAACCAATATTCGATTAAACTCCATTCGCTTGACTCTAGATCGCAGCGATCACAATGGTTACGCCTGACTCCCTCAGGAAACATCCGACCGCCGTAGGCTATTTACAGCCCTGCGAATTACGCTAGCAGTCGTACGAGATGGCAACTTATCCTGAATACTATGTTTGACTAACTCTGTCTCAAATAACTATATTTGATTAACTCTAGTTCGTTTTAACTCTAATCGATTAACTCTAACTAATTAACTCCA
The DNA here is from genome assembly GCA_030737875.1 of Allium sativum. NCBI lineage: Eukaryota > Viridiplantae > Streptophyta > Magnoliopsida > Asparagales > Amaryllidaceae > Allium > Allium sativum. The sequence continues at coordinate 876,797,764 of CM060912.1, read as the reverse complement.
ACTGGTTAACTCTAACTGATTAACTCTAACTGGTTAACTCTAACTGGTTAACTCTATTTGACTAACTCGACTTGACTAACCCCTTTCGAATAACATATTCGATTAACTAACTTTCGAATATCATATTCGATTAACTAACTTCGAATACCATATTCGATTAACTCCTTTCGAATGTCTATATTCGATTTCTCCTTTCGAATGTCTATATTCGATTAACTAACTTCGAATACCATATTCGATTAACTAACTTCGAATACCATATTCGATTAACTCCTTTCGAATGTCTATATTCGATTTCTCCTTTCGAATGTCTATATTCGATTAACTAACTTCGAATACCATATTCGATTAACTAACTTCGAATACCATATTCGATTAACTCCTTTCGAATGTCTATATTCGATTTCTCCTTTCGAATGTCTATATTCGATTAACTAACTTCGAATACCATATTCGATTAACTAACTTCGAATACCATATTCGATTAACTCCTTTCGAATGTCTATATTCGATTTCTCCTTTCGAATGTCTATATTCGATTAACTAACTTCGAATACCATATTCGATTAACTAACTTCGAATACCATATTCGATTAACTAACTTCGAATACCATATTCGATTAACTAACTTCGAACACCATATTCGATTTCTCCTTTCGAACACCATATTCGATTTCTCCTTTCGAATACCATATTCGATTAACTAATTAAATTTCAAAAAGGTGACTTTTTATTTCGACCTCGAAACGAGGCCCACCGCCTATCGTCCATAGCGTTTCACCCCCATTCCGAATACAATGGGATACGTATCGTAAGCTGATTCGATCGTTTCGATCAGTTTCCGTTAAAATCAACATATAACTCTATATATTGAATTTGAACGCGCATTTCAATTTACCGAGGTCACATACTAATTCTATAAATCCCAGAAAAATAATTTCTAGCTTCGTATTGACGATACGTTCCTAACAAAACTAGTTTCGTCGAATTCTGAGACCGTTGAAAAAATGGCCATTTTCCAGTCGATTAAAATCAACTAAAACTGGTCAAACGCGTTTTCCTTTGCCACGCTCACATATTGAATCGAAAAATTATGAAATATGAAATCTAGCAATAATTTTACATCACGGATCCAACAAAAGTGGTTTCGTCGAAATCCGAAGTCATTTGCAAAATGTCTATTTTTAAGGGCCTGAATTCCATAGCGACTATTCAGAATTTTCTACTGGACGTATCTTTTGATCCCCGCTATGAAATCTCAATTTTTCGGATTTATTGGAAAGATATTCTCAATTAGATTCCATTATTTTTTATTTCACTAAAATCCGGTTTGTTTTGCACCCGGTACATTCAATTGAAGTTTGAAATCGAATTATCGAACTACCGCGCCATTTTCAATTCCCTTTTATAATTATATATAATTATTTATATTCTAACGACGACGTATATAAATATATATGTCGAATTCTACTCAAAATTAATTTTTCGTCGATTTTATTTAAAATAATTCATTTTAAATGTTCAAAATTCGTTAAAATTGCCAAAATAAAAAAATTTAAACTGGCCCAGATTTTCAGGTTGTTACAAGTGGTGTCTGGGTTTTGCACGCCTAGATGTTTTACTTATGTGGATGATGTATAGCGAGGCACCTCGGATATATCGGCACTGCGGGGCCGATGGATGGTATGGTCTTTATACAAACCAGATTGACGCCCCATAGGCCGAGGAAACGTAATGTTTAGGCATTTAAATCCACATCGAGTGGACCGACCCTGACGATCTAAGGGTCACTCGAGCTCTGATCCTGAGGGGCGGGCTAGAGCGTCTCGAAGCGGTAAGGACGATACCTTGCCTTGGTTCACAGACGGAAATCCCACTTCCAATACGTGACATTTCAGTTTTATTTGTAGAGCCTAGTATGGTGAGATAGTGGGATGGGGCACTATGTCGTCTATGATTGATACAATTATATTTGAAGTTGTTTTCATACACTTTACACTATAATAGTATCAAAATGGTTTGTTTTAAATGTACCAAACATGTTTGGCTATTATATGGTAAAACTCTATCCTCCTGCTTACGTTGCATTGTGTGATGGGACCCGAGTCTTATAATAGCTTCATTTTTCCAAAAAGCACTTTGTTGTTTATTTTATTCACCGGTATTCCTAGGAGGAAACTCATTCCGTGTTATACGGCGTGGTCCCTTGATTTACTTTATTTTTGAAGTAAAGATTTAATAATTGTTTTAGTTCTCACACCAGTCATATGACTGACCTAGAGTTTATTGTTTTAACCTAAACTCCGGGTGCCCTTATTTTCCAGACGGGCAGCTAGTAGTTGGGTTTTGCAGATATTATATTCACAGGATCCTGGTTTATAGCTGAAGGGATATTCGGAAAGCTCTGTATCCATGTATTTCTTTCAGTTGTGTTATGTATTATTATTCCGCTGCTGTGTATTTAAATGTAATTTAAATCTCTGATATTTATCAAATGTATAATATTTGTACGTACTCTATATATTCTTGTACTTTGATGTAAATTGTTGTAATAAGCAATGAAATGTTCTTCTGTTTGTGTTCTGATTTGTTGTGTTCTCAACTCAATCCGGACTTTCCTTTATGGGGAAGTTCGGGTCGTCACATTTCCTCTTCTACCCCTTCTATTTTTTGTTTTTGATTTGACACTGCCATATACTTTTGTCTTTCTTCTCTGAGCTTACTTACTTCAAATTGCAAAATTCATGATTTTCTGGAAAATCGCTTCAATTGAATAAAACTCTGATGTTTTAATCATTTCCAGATCTTGATTTAAAATTTGTAAATATCTGCAACTGTTTTGAAGTTTATTTTCTGTTTTCTGAATTCATAACAATGCTGAAGCATTCATATCATAATTGAACACTAATAATCTGAATTCTAATTTTTTTGAATATCTGAAATTTTTAATGGACACACCTCTGCTGTTTTGAGTCTCTTCTAATTCATTTTGGAGAGGCTTAAAATATGCACTCATTACAGCACACTACTACTTCTCAGTTGTGATAATTTCATTAATTTTTAGATTGGCTTGATTAGTCCTGAATTGAAAATATTTTTGGCTTGAATCATTGTTTACATATTGGAATTCATCTCATATTCATGATCATTTTATTTGGAATTTGTCTATTTGAAATCAACTGAAATTCCTGATATTTTGAATTTCACACACCGCTTAAATTTGAAATTATTAATCTTGTGTGACTGGTTCATTATATCTCAAAACTTGACATTGATTCAAGTGATTTCAAATAAATAATTTCTTAATTTTTGAATCATGAATTATCTTCCAAACTTGATGTAAATAATCTGAAATTTCTCTTATACTTGTCAGAAATACTTGTGAAAATTTCTTTGAATATCTAGTCTTAAAACTCCCTATTATTTCATGATTATTTGATTTGAATATTTTGTTTGTTTAAAATCATTTGAAAATTTTGATTTATTGAATCTGAAATTTATAATCTGGTGTGACTGATTCGTTGAATCTTGAGCTTTTTCATATCCCTTCAAATGATTTGAAATAAACCATATATTTAATCTTGGATCATGAACCATTGTTTGACTGTTTGAAATATCTTTGAAACATCTCCTTGACAAGTCTGCTTTGAAAATGATTTTTGTGCTGCTGAGATATTATTTTTGAAAATATTTTTTGGTGACTGCTTCTGTTGCTATCAAATATATGCCATGTTCTGATAAATGGAATTAATTTGCTTGATTGATTAATCTTGTCTGCTTAGACTTTGTGATTAAAAATTCTGTTGTCTGAGATATTCTTGTTTGTCTCCAGTGTCATTTTAAAATCCTCATTAATAGAGACATCAAGTGGTATAGTTTAGGTGTACTGATTTTTTTTCATGTATATTTTTTTTAATCCCCCATGTCTTGTATAGATCTTTATTTTCCTCTTGTAATTGATTTTCAGTTTTAAAATTATTTATTTATTCACTCAGAAATTGAAATCAATAACCAAATTGAACTATATTCATAATTCATCAAAATTATTATCAGATTTTGAAATTTTGATGAATTGTGACTGCAATATATTTCACAACAAGAGATTTTATTTAGATTTTCATGATGGTTGAACGTTTATTATAATATCTTTGAATTGGCAATTATTTCATGACCATCTCCTTTATTTATCATCATTCTACCATCCATTGTAATTTTATACTAATATGGAGAGTTTAATATTTTTTAAAAATCATCTTGGATAAACAGTGGAAATATTTGTGATATAAATGGGACTATGTTACTATTCAGAATTAGTGATAATTGAAAATTTTCAATGATCCCAGTACAGTTGAGCATATTTCATAATATGATTAATTTAGAAATTTATTTCACAAACCATTTCTGTACCTATCACATTTCTATCATCCATATTGGTTTTATATACTAAGGAGTTTTTCTATTTGAACTGAAAATGATAAATATATATAATATTCGTAAGAGTGTCTCTAACCTCATTTAAAAATCCAGGCTCTGGTCATGCATGGTTAAGAGATAACTTATAATTTAAGCTGCAACTAACCTCATTTAAAAATCCAAGTTCTGGTTATGCGTGGTCAGTGTGCTCTTAAATAAAAAGAAAAATAAATAATTTGCTATAAATAGAAATTAATATGAAACTCTCCTTGGTATGTGAAAACCAGCCTATCAATCCATTTTCTAACTTGTGAAATGCGTTAATATTTTATGACGTATTATGATTTGTTGATTGATAGCTACTGGGATTTGAGACTATTTGATTGCGTTACTTAAGTTGAATTTATAATTATAGTCCAAATCCCTCACTGTTTTTGTGTTCAATTTTACAAAATTCTTTTGAAAATAATTGGAAATCATGTTTTGAACTCTCTCCATTTTTATAAAATTCATAGTAAATCCGTCATTCTCTACAAAGTGAAATATGCCACTAATTCTTAGAATATTATGATTTTTGTTTGGCTGATTGAGAATTTTGATGACCGTTCTTCCTCTTAAGCTGAATTATACTTTTTAGTCACCTTCCATCTATATTTCAAGTTATGTATCCTTTTGATGATAGCAAAGGGGTAGAATGGGTCGAGATTTTGATTTATGAGTGAATATTTTATAAATATTTTACTATTTAAAATTTCTTATAATTTTCAAACTTTTCACTCATGCACAGTTATAGGGGGAGCTTTCAAATAGGGGGAATTCTGTTCTTCACTGTCAAACGCATTTATTGGATTCAAAATCTAAATATTTGTTTGTCATCATCAAAAGGGGAAGATTATTGTATATAACGCAGTTGTATACACAATTATATGATTTTTGTTTGATGATAACAACCAAATATATTTTATTATTAAATGTGTTTGTTACTGTACTGTTTCATATCTACATCTCAAAAAGAAATATAATATTATTATTTAAATGGAATACTATTGCACAAGAATTATAAATTCAAACAATATTTTATTTGAATATAATATTTTATTTCAAAATTTAAACAATAAAAATTTATAACTCCACTTTTTTTTACAATACACGGTATTTCAATACATTTCACATTCTTTTTCATACACTGCTCTTCACTACAGATTCACTCACACACTCTTTTGTACAAACATTTATACATTCACTCAGCTAACAACACATACATACTGACACTCTCTCTTTCGCTGCTTCTGTCTTCTGTCTTCACAGCTCACTGTTAGCCCAGTCATCATCTGTTTACCTGTCAAATATAGAAACACACACAGTACACTTCAATAGAAATAAAACTGAAGTGCATACAAATATAAATTTAATTTGCCTTAGAGTTTTGGTGTGTTTCTCATCATTTTTCATGACTTGATCTGATATGTATATATAATCGCTCACATATATATACTGCATACACACGATACATGTATACACATACATGTGTATGTATATACACATACCTCTGTGCCGAGGAAATCTAGTCAGACTTTTACAGGGACAAGAATTTTTTTTAATGGACTGCATATACACACGTGCATAAATATACATGTATGCACTGCCTCGCCAATCAAAATACAGTGTAGTAGCTGACGAGCAACCACGTGGACCAACTCAACTCAGTGCATATATGGACGAGGAAAATAAAGCGATGGCAAGCATCTAAGCAGAAGTGACAATTGCAAGTGTTTCAACCATAGGGTCAGAGCCACAAAGTAATATGGCCTAAACAACACAAGTCAAAGTCAAGCGAGCAAGGTCAGATAACAACATGAATCAAGAATGTTCAAGTAAACAAAGTCATGATCTACTCAACATCACAAAGCATATTTCAGCAAGCATGTACAAGTATGTTCAGTGGCAAATGAGTATTGATAAAGACTTGGTGCCACAATAAAACATAGTTCAGCATAGTACAAGTTTCATTTCAGCATGGTACAGGTCATAGGTCAAATATACATGGTCAGAATGGCATATGGTCAAAGAAGCATGGTACAACATGTATGGGGGATGTGGTACAAGCAAGCACATGAGCAAAGACAAGAACATAGCAAGCATGAATAGGTGTACAAGCAGTACTTGTTCAAGTACAAAATGGTGATCATATACACAATCAAGTGAAACAACATGGAGTAGCTTATGGCCAAAACAAACTGGTCAATAAACAACATGCATTTGTATACACATGTATGCAACTCAAGTTAATAATCAAGTGGAGCTCAACTACATGGATCATTTCATCTTAAATACAAGTACTCAACATGTCTACAAAGCAAGGAGCATTCAACATGTACTGATTAACAAACATACATATGGGCTGTTACAAATTCAGATTCATGATGACAAGCAGTAGTTTCTAAATTGGTGTGCAGAAGCATTTTCAAGGAGACATACAAGACTGATCAAAACATGGACAACAATACAAATGTATACATGCAGCATCACATGCTCAATCAAAGTAACAAGAGCTGCTCAAGAGTACAAATTCATAGATGGCATGGTTCAAATCAGTGTTGGCAACAAGTTGAATATGCAGGGAAAACTTTCCAGTTTTATTCTCTCAAAATCTTTTTTAACAAGTGATCATAATTTCCATATTAAGAAATCAGTATATACTTTTTAGGAAAGGTGCAAATTCTCAGTGGAACAAGAATATTTAATTCCAGAAACCGTACCAGTGTTTCCAGAAATGTAGTGGCATACTTGGCAAGAGTGATTTTTCCACAATTCAATCAATAATGTTTTTGGCAAGTATTAAATGTGGATTTTCAAATGCAATTCATGTCAAGAAAATGTTTCCAGTTTTTTAGTTGTAGAAATGAATGGGACTAGATAAACAACATTTTAAGCATTGAATTTGTTCATATATGGTATCAGGAAATTGATGGGTTTCTAGTTTTGAATCAAATATCATTTCAAAGTCAATTCAAAGGGGTGTAAATTCATATATGTGGACAAAGAGAAAAATTGCAAATTTGTTTATTTATTTCCTAAAATGTTCATGCCGTTTTCTAAAGACAGGAAATAAATCAAAGATCAATTTCATGTTTAATTTCATCGAGGAAATCACATAGCCTTCTAAATCGAGAATACCATTTTCAAAGCATAGGAAATCAAAAAGGGAAAACACACAATCAATCAGGCCAAGCCATTTATCATGAAATCAGAGAGCTTAGGGTTTTCTATTAACCCTATATAAATCACCATTGGCTATATATCGAAAAACCACAAAACAATTCAGAGAAAAAAATATAGAGAACTCACTTTTTTCACAAGTGTTTTTCGATCGAAAGAATCACAAATCGAAGCATCAAAAAGCAATAGCGAATTCGAGCATTAGAGAACCATTTTTCATCAATCAAAGTTGATTCGATTTGGAGAGCTTAAGAAAAATCCTAATTCCCAATTTTGATGGTAGCCATTTTTAATTTCATAAGAAAGGAGAACGGGGGCTTAACCAAATTGTTGAGTGGCCGACCTTATTTGAATTGAAAAGGGAGTGTTTATTTGTGTCTTAGTTTTAAAGGGGTTTTTTCATTGTTTTTATTTTTATTGTATTTTTTTTTTGTAAGTCATCAAACAGTTTCTGGAGTCTGTAAAATTCAAGGGATTCAGTTAAGGGTTTAACTGATAGTTGCTTGAGTCTATAAAATCTAGGTTGTTTCCTAGTTTCGTTTATAAAACTAGGCAGTGTAACAACCCGGAATTTTGGAACCAATTAAAAATTTTATTTTGGGAATTTTAATGGATTTTTAATATTTAAAATAACTTATTTTAAATAATAACGATTAAAATTTTATTTAAATCGAAGTTAGAACGAATATATTTATTTTAGTTTTAACAGGACTTAGAAATAGCGTGTTAGTTTGAAAATTTGAATTTGAACTTTGACTGAATGTACCGGATTGAAAATAAATCGAATTTCAGTTAAACCAAAAATATTTAAATCTATTTAAAAGTATCTTTCTAACGGATCTGAAAAATTGAAATTTCATAGCGGAATAAAAAGTTATAGCCAGTTTAAAATTCAGAATAGTCGCTATGGTATATATATATATTTTAATATAATATATAGCCATTTTACAAACGACCTCCGTTTTCGACGAAACCACTTTTCTTGGATCCGGAATGTCAAATTATTGTTAGATTCCAATTTTCATAATTTTTGAAATTAATATGTGAGCACAGTAAATTTAAATGTGTTTGGTAATTTAAATTTAAATTGTATCGACCAGAAAATGACCATTTTTCAAACGGTCTCCAAATTCGACGAAATTAATTTTGTTAAGACCATATCGTCAAAACAAAGCTAAATATATTTTTTCTGTAATTTTTGGAGTCAGTATATGGCCCTGGTAAATTTAAATGTACGATTAAATTAAATAATTAAAGGATTATATTTTAAAATAAAGAAAAGTGGGCTGAAACGATTGAATGGGCTGATGAGACCTAGTGCATTATGTCCGTAATGGGGGTATTTGACAAGGAGCAATGTTCGCTGGGCTGGATTTGGAGTTAATATGGGTTATCGGGTTTTTTTTAAGAATTAAAGGATTAAATAATTAATTTATTTATAAATACCTAGGAAAATCTAAACCCTAGCCCATCTTAAACATACAGCCGTTATCTTCTCCATCAATGGCCCCGACGCTCCCAACTTTAAGCCTTAATCATTTCAAAACCGTAGAGAATTAAATTATCATCCCAAAGGCAAAAATGAAGAGGAGGTTGAGTTTTAGGATCTGAACGGAGGTGATCGGCGAAGGGGTGTTGAGGCGGTCGGAATTTCCTTTGAAACGTCCGTCGTTCGAGTGCAGATCCAAGCCACGTAGGGCCTTCGAATTCTCTAGGAAGACCGGAGATGAATGACGACGCGAAGAGCTTGCCGGTGGTACTAGTTGAACGGAGAACGACAGCTTGTGGAAGCGGAGACGGTGGAAGTTTTGAATCGGTGAAGGACAAAGTAGGGTTTCAGTAATGACGAAGAAAAAAGGGGATTGGGGGAGGGGTGCTTTAATTTAAATAAAGTGATTAATTTTCCTATTTGCTTTAGTTAATTAAATTAATATGTATAAGTTTTAAACTATCATAACTTACTCGCAGATGATCAGATTTCGACAAACAAAAATGCGTTGGATTCTTGAAAATGAGCTCTACAACAAGGAACGGACATGAATAGAAACAGTGCAAGCTACAAAATTTGATTAAATTATACACACGGTTTAATTTAGTGAAAAACAATCGTTATAAAAACGATTTCTGAAACCGACCAAGGTGAGAATTCTATTATTTTTTTATATATAATTAAAATTAATTAATTATGATTGTGTTATTACCAATACACTTTTAAATTCTATTGATTGTTAGACGTGATTTTATCTGGGATTGATATTGTTATGTAGATCTATTGATTTGATGATTGTTGTGTTGAATAAAATAGTTGAAACAAAAATATCATTTTTTGTTGAATAAAATAGTTGAAACAAAAATATCAATTTTTGTTGAATAAAATAGTTGAAAACAAAAATATCAATTTTTTTTGAATAAAAAAGTTGAAAACAAAAATTCCAATTTTTGTTGAATAAAATAGTTGAAACAAGAGTAACAAATTTTGTCAAAATATAATTAGTTGAATTAAAATTGACATTTTGGTCAAAATAGAATAGTTGACATTTTTGTCAAAATAAAATAGTTGAAACAAGAATAACAAATTTTGTCAAAGTATAATTAGTTGAATCAAAATTGACATTTTTGTCAAAATAGAATAGTTGACATTCTTGTCAAAATAAAATTATTGAAACAAATTTGTCATTTTTGTCAAAATAACATAGTTGAAACAAAAATGAACATTTTTGTTTAAATAAGATTGTCAAAATAAAAATAACATTTTTGTTGAAATAAAATAATTAAAACAAAAATAAATTTTTTGTTAAATAGATTTGTGCTAAAACCAAAAACATCAACTTTGCTGAATTGGATATTTGTTAACAAAATGAAGATTACCACTTTTATTCATTTTGTTAAAATAGAATTGTTAACAATATGAATTTATCATTTTTATGTTTTGTTGAAATAGAATTGTCAACAAAATAAAATATCATTTTTTTGAAAAAGAATTGTCAACAAAATAGAAATATCCTTTTTATTTGTTTTGTTGAAATAGAATTGTCAACAAAATAAAAATATCATTTTTTATGTTGAATTAGAATTGTCAACAAATTAAAAATATCATTTTTATTTGTTATATTAATAACACATTTACATACAAATAAAAGAATATCTTTTTTATTTGTTATATTAAAAATAGATTTGTACACAAATAAAAATATCATGTTTATTTGACATATTAATGTAGGAATTGTAAAACACATTATAATATCATTTTTATGTTACATGTTAATGTAAGAATGTGTATACAAATAAAGGTAGTCATTTTTATTTGTCAAGTTAAACATTGAATTTATATACAATAAAAGTAGTCATTTTTATTTGCCATTGTAAATATGGAAATTGTATGCAAATAAAAATATTCATTTTTATTTGTCATGTTAAATATTGAAATTTTATACAAATGAAAATATCCTTTCTATTTGTCATGTTTAAAATAGAATTGTTGTCAAATAAAAATTATCTTTTTATTTGTCACTAGAAAACATTGAACATGTTATGCAAATAACACTTCTTTATTTGTCATTTAAACATTGAAACGTGTCATGTAAATAAATTATCTTTTTACTTTGTCACTAGAATTATAAGTATGTACATATGACAAAATTGTCTTTTTATTTTGTCATTAAAATTAGAAAATATGTAATTTAGTTAGAACATATTTTGTAAATAAATATGTCATTTAGTTAGATTATATTTTGTAAATAAATATGTCATTTAGTTATATTATATTTTGTAAATAAATATGTCATTTTGTTAGAAAATGTTATGTTGAAATAAAAATGTCATTTTTATCATGATAGTTAAAATAATGGTAATGTCAATATGGAAATTGAAATTAAATTATAAATATTTATTTATAATTTAAAAAGTGAAAATTTGTTAAATAGAAAATAATTCAAACAGAATTAGAATTGGTTAAAATTATTAACCAATGATTTATTTATACAAACTGTTGTCGTTTGAAAACCTCACACGGGTATCGGGATGATATTTGACATACACTAGTCCCAATATTTAGTTATATGTCAATCGATGGATTGACAGTCTGTGATGAGCATTATTTATTTATTTTAATGCTCACACAGTTGTAAGTTTCACTCTGGATGTAAATGGACTGTTTAATGATTATGTATCATTATTATTATATACATGCGATGTACAAAAATCCATATAACTGAAATTATATGGTAACTGATTGAGTCGCATTCCGATTCAGAATGTTTTAAATAAAGAATATTCAAAAATAAAGAATCTTTTAAAATAAAGAATATTTTAAAATAAAGAGTATTTTAAATAAATTTAGTGAAGAATAAAATTATGATTTTTATGTCCATCTTTGGATGGACACAAGAATATAAAAATATGAAGCCCGGTTTAGTATAAAAACGCCGTTTTTAACCCGAACAGATTTATCAATCGATTTTATTCATTTTATAATGAATATCAAAAAGAAATGATTTCAAAATCTAATATTTTGGAAATATTACTATTTTAATATGGTAAAGCTATAGAATATTCAATTTTGATTTAAAATTGAAAATGGAGTCGAAATCGTTTTAAAACGAATTTATAAATATTTTGTAAAATACGTTTTAAATGGAAATCGGTGAAATATATATATATATATATATATACACACACTATATTATATATATTTAGTGGCCTGAATAGAACGCGCCGCGTAGCGATCGTTTGCGAATTTCGACCATTAACTTCAAATTGATGTAACGGGAGATCCGACCGTCGGATTTTCCTAAAATCGGAACCGTTGGGTTCGTATCGAAAAGAGTTTTCCAATGAATATAAGAGTTTTGATATCTAACAGTTTGATTTGGAATTATGTATAAATCAAATTTGAATCAAATTTGAAGAAGGTCGCTATGGATGCAGTTCGGTGGCCGTTATTGGAAACCGACTATAAAGGCCGTAAAAAAATTATTAAAAGTATGATGTTTTTTTTTTGTAAATTCATATTAAATGATTTGAAAACAATTTGGATGAAAAATTCCAATTTCGTAAAGATAAAAATATATTTTTATCGAAATGAACTAACTAGAATAAATCTTTAAATTAAGATTTAATGGAGTGTTCCGATTAATTAGAATTTAATTGGAATTAAATAAAATAGATTGGATTTTTGGGTTTGTCGTGAATGGTGTCTTAAATAACACTGTTCTTAAACCCCATATGAAAAGAATAAATCTTTTAATTAAGATTTTTAGAGTTTCCAATTATATTTCGTAATTGGAATAAAATGATATGTGAATTGGGTTTATCGTGAACTGTGTTTTTAACGACATTCGTTCTTTAACCCAATTAACAGTGAAGATATGATTTGAGAATTATAAATCTTTTTATTAAGATTTAATGGAAAATTTCCAAAATAAAGTTTTCCAACTTAATATATTAAATTGGAATTGAAGGGAATTCGATTTAATAATAATCGAGATGAGCTTCTGTAAAGGAAGACCATTATTATATATGGAATATAAAAGGCTTTGCCGCTGTTCCATTCGTATTATTAGTCAGATACGGAAATTTATATTGATTTGATTTTTGTGAAAATTCCATATTTAATGGAAGATGATTTTGGGTTTATCGTGAACTGTTTTCTAGATGACATTGGTTCTTTAACCCAGTTGAAGACAAGATTAATTTTTTAAAGTTCAATAATCATGAAGTAATGATTTTTGATATTAAAACCAAACTGGAGTTTTAATGAATCTTTAAAAAGAAGATTAAAGAATAAATTTAAAAGAATTTATCTTTGATAAAATTAATGGGAACCTTTCCCTAATAATGTGATTATTTATTTAAAAAAATATTCTGAATTGGAATGAGGCGTATGATGTGTTTCTATAGCACTTAATTATTGATTATCAAATACACGAGTTATTCGGAAAGACCGGGTTCAACCCATTCTGAATAATTACTACGACGATTATAAGTCGAAGATGAAGACAGTGGTTGAAGACCGGATATCTTCACATCATTTGGATGATTACTGATGTCTTGATTGGGAGGCATCCCAAGACAAGGTAATAAGTGGTGATCGTCCAAATGTACTTGGAGATCGATGGATATGTGATGACCTCTCTCCTGTATTGGACATATGGGACGAGGAATAAGGTGTCTCCGGTTTCGTTCAGACCCAGAACGGACTTGTAAATGGATGGTATGTCTGACGTTGTATTCCTTTATGCTGTATTCATTGATCTCTGCTAAATATATATCTGTTTGGCGGCAGAGAATTTATTCTCTTGCTTAACATCCTTCTCTGAGACGTACGAGCTTAAGGTTATATATTGGCTGAAATCAATGGTATCGTATGGGTTGACAATGTGGCATGCTAAGATGCAAATGATCAAGGCTTTTTTTTGAAAAGAAGAGCTTTGTGGTTGATGATCAAAACATAGCTTTAGTTAGCATAGCTTTGTTTATAACAATACTTCGCGAGCCTCACACCCCGGTATGAACCAGAAACGGGAGAGGACTACAGGGAGAATGTAACGACCCGGATTTTTCTAGTCGATTTATTTTGAATATTTAATATTTATTTTAAATAATGAGCAGATAATATAATCAATCTTTATATTGAATTATCGATTTAATAATTGATATATGAATTAATATTGAATATATCAGATATCATAATAAGAAATGATAGTAATTGAATTCATGGGTAAAAAAAAAAATTTGAATCAAAAACAATTCAGTCGGTCAATATAAATTCTATTTGAATTTAAAATAATAATTTATTTGCAAGCATTTGTTCGTTTTGAGTTTAAAATCATATCATATCAATCTGATATGATTATTTCGTATATACGTTCAAACTAAGATTCAAAAATCGGATCCGTCAAGTTCAGAATAACGGTATAACTTGTAGGCGTCGTTGTTGCGTTTAAATAGAGATTCGAAACAGGAGATATTTTACCTTAAAAACAAAGATTAGCTCAATTAACTCAAAGTCAATATTTTAAGAAATGCAGCCGACCTAGTCTGTCCTAAAATCTCAAAACGCAGACCTAAAGAAATCAAGCCACCCTATATTTCTTCCTCGAGCACAAATTCCTGTCGTTCACATTTGATATTCAGGAAAACATAAATTAATGGCGAGTACGAATTTGTTCCCTCCCCCTTTTCTATAAATTGCGACACTCCTTCCGCTTCAATTCATTTTGGGTCCTCAGCAAAAATCGAACTCAAAAGCTTCAATGGATATATCCGCACCCTTTCCTCTAAAATCACGACATCCCCTTCCATTTATTTCCTTTAATCCTCTTCTGGAAGTAAAATAAAAAGGGCCGCTCCTTTTGCTAATCAAAATCGAGTTCAAGCCTAAATGAAATCATACCGAATCCGCAAGCTTCAAGTGGAAACTCCCACTCCAATTTCAAAGTCCCTCAGTGAAATCGACTAACTCCGAAGCCAATCAATGTCACGAGAATCGACATCAACGAGGCGAGCTTGTGAAGGGGGTATTGGATACTGTTAAACGATGCGATGACTTAGGGTTCGCATCGGAGTTTGTGTGATCGTCAGAGGGGTCGGTCAGGAGCAGTGCGATGGTTCATGGCTCGCGAAGTGGGAGATTGATGAGTTCGACGCTATTCGTTTTGGTCGGAGGAGTGGGAAATCGACCATGGTGATGATAAGGACAGTGGGTGACGAGGTGATAGCCCATGTTCGAATGCTACAGGTGTATATATGAGGAGGACTGTGTTCGAACAGCAAGGGCGGTTGACAAAGATAAGGCACTGGTGTTCAGTCAATAAGGTTTAGGAGCAAGCTTAAGGTAATGTACTAAGTATGTTTAATTAAAGTATCTAATGGCATTTTGAATTTATTTAAAATGGTATCAAATTTATAAATGCATATGTATATATATTTTCGTATTAACTAAGAAATGTTATGTTAAGGGTATACGAGATTTTACCGAACAAAGTCAGTCGAGTCATTCGTAGCTGAGGGTTGCATAATCAGGATTTAAATTGGAAGCGGAAAAGATCGAATTAAAATCACGGTGAGTAAATCTCACTCACCTTTTAATTTAATTATTTTTATTTCGTTAAAAATAATTGTTGTTGCTTGTTTGGATTTTTCTGCTTGTTTTATATATATTAGTTATTTAGGCTATTATATATATATATATATTGGGTTGATTGATTGGTTGGATTCCCGCAGTCTCATTAGCGGATGCCCGCAGTTTCATAGCGGATGATTACCCTATACGCCCCACGCTATGATTAGTGGATGACCTTCTATACCGCGATATTCTGCCACGAAGCAGAATGGGTATTATTTATGTGCTAACATCTGTGGATGCAGGAAAACAGGTTAGAGGAATCCAACTGGATTCCTCAAAAAAAAATATTATCTGTTTGTTTATTTGTTTGCATATATATTGTTATATATGATGTGTTAGAAAAATAAATAATTCGATGCTTTGTGTGTTTAAATATCACTGGCTTAAGTAATGATATTTAAAAATATCGTGAAAGGATATTGGAGATTTAAAAAGGGGAAAAATTCTATTTTTAAATAGAATTTGAATTTTTAAATGGAATAAGATAAAACTTGTTTTTGAAAAATAAAACGAGTAGTTTCTTTATAAACGAAGTTTATAAATAGTTCTTTTATAACGAAGTCGTAAATGAAGTGAAAAGAATTATCATTTGATAATTCAAAAATAGAAATACAAGCGTGAAATTGGGATTTGAAATGAAATTTCAAAATAGGATGTGAAATGGAATTTTTAAATATATAACTCAAATGGAATTTGAGTATAACATTTGAATTTTAAAGGGAGTTTAAATATTTGAATTTTAAAAGGATATTGAATATTAGAAATTCAAATAGAAGTTCAAAAAGGATTTGAATAGACGAAATTTGAATGAAAAATAGAATTTGAATTCAAGAAATTAAAATAAAATTTGAATTCGAATAAGAAATTCAAATAGAGATTTGAATGTAGAATTTCAAAATAGAATTTGAAATATAGAATTTCAAGGAAGAATTGAATAGAATTTGAAATATAGTATTTCAAAGAAGAATTCAAAATGTGAAATTTGAATAGAGATTTGAATGGAATTTAAATATGAATTTGAATAGAGATTTGAAATAGAAATTCAAGTGTTGAATTTGAACATGGAATTGAATACAGAAATTCAAGTAGAAATTTGAATATGAGATTTCAAAATAAAATTTGAAATAAACTTTGAAAATAGGATTTCAAAGTAGAATTGGAAATAGAATTTCAAATAGGATTTCAAAATAGGAAATCCAAATGGTTTTGAAATGGAATTTGAATTCAAGGGAATTCAAATGGATTTGAGTGAAGAAATTCAAATGGTGTTAAAAATGAGTTTGAAGATTAGAATTCAAATGGGGCTGGAAATGAATTTGAATATTAGAATTCAAATGGAAAATGAAATTTGAATATAAGGGATTCAAATTGAATTCAAATAAGATTTAATCTATGGGATTTGAATATGAAATTCAAATAGGTTTTAAATTATGGAATTCTGAATATAGAATTTAAAAAGGAGTTTGAATATTTGAATTCCAATAGAATTCAAATATAGAAATTGGAATGTAGAAGTTAAAATGGAATTTAAAAATAAAGTTGAATAAGAGAATTCAAATGAATTCAAGTCTAGAATTTGAATATAGGGAATTCAAATAGAAATTTAAGTATTGAATTTGAATATCAAATAGAAAAGGAATTGGAATTTGAAATATAGAATTCAAAAGTGAGATTGGAATTTGAATCAAGGAATTCAAATAGAGCTAAATAGAGTTGAATTCATTTTAACGAAGTTTAAAAGTTTATATATATAAATATAATTAAAACGAACTCGCCGCAGCGCTGCAGTTCGTAAAATGGCGATTCGAACTTCAATTGAATATACAGAACTCAATTGAAGTCGGAATTCTTTGAAACAAGAAACGTCAGGACCGGTTTGATAATAGTTTTCTAATGAAGGAGAAAAATCTGAATTTCGTCGTATAGATTTTGAGTTATGTCAAAATCAAATTTTCAGAAAAGCAGCGCCAGAATCGTTTTAAAACCATAACGGTTTATTTTATTTTATAAAAGGATTTTAAGCAAATAAAATCCGAAGTTTCTATTTAGAGAATTTCAGAGTTGAGTTGTAAAATATATGCGAATTCAAGTTGTGTAAATGAATATGATTTTTGAAACAGAAACCAGATTTTTGATTTATTGAATAGAATTAACTAAATTGAATAGAAATTAGTTAAGGAGATTTCGAATGGATATTGGGGTTTAATTCGATTTGAAAATTTATATTCGAAATAGAAAGGAGAACTAGAATTAAAATTGAAATTCAATTTGGTCGTGAGCAAGTTAAACATTTCATTTGAACATGTTATGTTCAAACAAAGAAGTGAAATAGGCAAAAGGGCTAATTAAAGAATAATTAAGCGAAACCGAATTCAAACGATTCAAATTTGAATTCAAACGAATGGATTGAGTTGAATTGAATTGAAAACAGGTGAACATGTGTAAGCAGGTTTGTTATGAAGCATATGAAGATTTAAATTTATGTGCTCGACAAAAAGTTACATGTTTAAATTCATATATGGGTTTTATGCGCCGTATCGGCAAGCCGCTTGGCTTTTTCTTTTTCTTTTTGAGATTGGAAGATACCGGGAAGCTATTTGAAATTTCCTGATGCTCCCGATACAGGGGAGGTTATGGCAAAATTTTCCGGAAATTTAAGGAGTTAGAATATTTTTAAGATATTTTGATAATTTGAAATCATTGTATCGACGTATTGAATTCGATAGTAAAGTGAATATAAAAATCGAATGTTGTAAACAAAAAGGGATAGAGATAAGGGATTGAAATTGTTTTCAATTGCAAATAGAGATATTTTCTAATATATAGAAAATAAAAGGAATTGATATTGGGAAATGGTTTCCCAAATAGCGTAAAGGGTCAATATGGTTATTGAAAATATTTGGTTAACAAATATTGATAAGGAAATGGAGAAGAGATTTAATTAATGAAATATTAATTAAAGAGCCCAGTGATTTGTTTGATATGTTTGGATGAACACTTGTTTTTATTCGATAGTTAAATCACAGACTATCGAAGTTTTGACCATCGTTGTCAATATGGAGAGACCGGTTGGATTATTATCCGAAGAACCACTCCGTATCGGCATAAGCGTTGCGAACCAAGTATGCTGAATATATTGAAGACGGAGTAAAGTGCAAGGGCTTTTCTATTAAATAGAAATGGTGCCTTCGGTTTCGTTCAATCCTAGAACGAACGTAAATGGACGAATGTCTGACAGAGTATTTCCAATGATCAAATGGATTGGTCTGTATGAATGTATATGGTTGCAACGGATTTATCCCTTAGCATAATATCCAGAATATTTGTGCAAACTCAACCAGTGATTAACGGATCTGACAATGTGGCATTCAAAGTGATTGTGTTATCAATGAATGGTAAGTATGCGTAGCCTCAGGCCTCAGCAACCGGGAAAGGACAAAAATCGGACAGGCAGCATGGCTATGTGGGTCGCACCCATTAGGATGTATAATCACCTATCTAGAGAAATTCCTTTTGTTTCTAAATCTATCGATTCTGCCCATTCGGGAAATGGTGGTTTGAGTCCAACCGTGGGTGATATGCATTCGATACACTCAAGCGAAATGAGTGGTCGGTCATGTGTGGGCCGGGTTGCAAGACGTTCTTGTTGAACCCCGTGTATTCCTCTCTAGAGATACACAGTCGAAAGGTGGTTCCATACCTTGTCATGTTGGAAATCCAATCTCCAATAAGCGCCATGCGGGTTTTGATTTTATAATATATGTGGAGCGTGAGATGCAAGCGTTCTGCTATTTGGTTATTTACTTGATGTAGACATTATTATAATATCACTGGATTTTCGTATCAAAGTGTTTTGGGTTATAGTAAGGTAAAAAACCGTCCGTGTTTATGTGTGGGCTGGTCTTACTATTATCTTTTCTTTCGAAAAGAGTTTTGAAAGTTAAACAAGTGGTTGGAGTTTACTCACACCAGTCCCATGACTGACCCAGAGTTTATTTTGTTTTGTTTTCCCTAAACTCTTGGGTGCCCAAATTTGTACGGGCAGTCAAGTGTTTCAGGCTTTTACAGATACACTTGGAGGAGCTTGAAGCAGGAGGCTTCAACGTTAGTTATTTAGAGTTACTTCCGCTGGATCAAATGTTATGTGTACTCTGATGATGGTATGTATATATGTACAAAACAGATTTGTATTTCGAAGCTTATGTTATATAATATATTTTATTCGTTCCGCTGTGAGTTTGTGATCTTCGTTTTTCTTCTATTCTAATATTTCTTTCTTTCTATTTCTCATCCTCTAACTTCTTTCTAATAATGAGTCGTATTTCTGTGCAATTTGAGTTGGACGTGTGGTGTATTTAGTCAACTCAGATAGCACGGATTTGCGGGTCGTTTCAGTTGGTATCAGAGCTGGTTGCTTAATTGGTACGGATGATAGGGGGTTCTCGCTTCGCGTTTGGTGGCGAACGGGAGACTCTTACCCCTACATCTCCCGACAATGTGGGTTGGTTGTGAAGTCGAGAGGCTGGCCGTAAAATCAGTTCTGAGGTATCACTGGATGTCACGGTGGGAGGTTAGCCCACTGCCTGATGGTTGCAAAGCCTAGGGCCGTTTCAGTTGGTATCAGAGCTTAGGTTGAGCGAACACCTAGGCTTGTGTGGCATGTGCTCATTAAAGATAGGGTCAGTAGTACCCTAGAATGAGTTGAGTGTATATATATACGAGAGAGCATATTTGTTATTTGATATAAAAATTGTTTTATATTGTGTTGGCTTGTCTGTTGAGTGGTTTATGAATTCTGGTCGAATCGTGGGACGCCACGAAGTCGATAGGAATTTATAAGCACTTGAACAGAGAATTCGACACGATATTGTTTTAAAGTGGGTAAATGAAATAACTTTACCCAAAACTATATTTTGATGTAGAAGGAATAATTTTCTGAAATTATTATATGGGTGTGTTGGATGTTGATTTTATAATCAAATGAGATTATAAAATTTGAATGGTTATTTATAACCAAAATAGAATAGAATAATATATACAAATGAGATGAATTAGAATTAAATTCAAACCAGAATTAAGAATTCAAAATCCTGGGAAGTTGAAAAATATTTTTCAAAGTATATTAAAATAATATAGATTTGTTTTAAAAGATTTGAAAGAAAATCATGGATTTTGAAATAGATAAAGCACTGAACTCACTTCAGTGACTGGGAAATTATTCTGATGATGATTGCAACATCATCAGTGTTCATTTCCGAGTTTCTAAGTGATGAATTGCTACCTTAGAAAAAGTTTTGATGGAAATTTGTTTTGAAAGAAAACAAGTAGATTGAAAATTCAAATGTTTTGAATTTGAAATGAAAATAAATATATGTATATATGCATGGGATTTCAAAAAGAATTGGAAAAGAAACCCAAGGATTTGGATTCTGGAATTAAAATTTAACTTAAGCAAGTTAAATGGGTCGGGGTGAATAAATTGAATAGAATTAATTTGGATAAACTGGTGTTGAACCAATATGAATAGAATATGAATTAGATGTGAAGGCATATGAAAGGAAAAAGACCAAAAGTTTGGTTGAAAATAAAATCATAGAAATATGAGGAGTTGGGTTTCAACATAAGTGAGATGTTGAAAGGTAATTGATTTATACCCTTTTCCTACCTTAGCAATTTCGAGGACGAAATTATTTTGAGGGGGGAAGAATGTAACGACCCGGATTTTTCTAGTCGATTTATTTTGAATATTTAATATTTATTTTAAATAATGAGCAGATAATATAATTAATCTTTATATTGAATTATCGATTTAATAATTGATATATGAATTAATATTGAATATATCAGATATCATAATAAGAAATGATAGTAATTGAATTCATGGGTAAAAAAAAAAATTTTGAATCAAAAACAATTCAGTCGGTCAATATAAATTCTATTTGAATTTAAAATAATAATTTATTTGCAAGCATTTGTTCGTTTTGAGTTTAAAATCATATCATATCAATCTGATATGATTATTTCGTATATACGTTCAAACTAAGATTCAAAAATCGGATCCGTCAAGTTCAGAATAACGGTATAACTTGTAGGCGTCGTTGTTGCGTTTAAATAGAGATTCGAAACAGGAGATATTTTACCTTAAAAACAAAGATTAGCTCAATTAACTCAGAGTCAATATTTTAAGAAATGCAGCCGACCTAGTCTGTCCTAAAATCTCAAAACGCAGACCTAAAGAAATCAAGCCACCCTATATTTCTTCCTCGAGCACAAATTCCTGTCGTTCACATTTGATATCCAGGAAAACATAAATTAATGGCGAGTACGAATTTGTTCCCTCCCCCTTTTCTATAAATTGCGACACTCCTTCCGCTTCAATTCATTTTGGGTCCTCAGCAAAAATCGAACTCAAAAGCTTCAATGGATATATCCGCACCCTTTCCTCTAAAATCACGACATCCCCTTCCATTTATTTCCTTTAATCCTCTTCTGGAAGTAAAATAAAAAGGGCCGCTCCTTTTGCTAATCAAAATCGAGTTCAAGCCTAAATGAAATCATACCGAATCCGCAAGCTTCAAGTGGAAACTCCCACTCCAATTTCAAAGTCCCTCAGTGAAATCGACTAACTCCGAAGCCAATCAATGTCACGAGAATCGACATCAACGAGGCGAGCTTGTGAAGGGGGTATTGGATACTGTTAAACGATGCGATGACTTAGGGTTCGCATCGGAGTTTGTGTGATCGTCAGAGGGGTCGGTCAGGAGCAGTGCGATGGTTCATGGCTCGCGAAGTGGGAGATTGATGAGTTCGACGCTATTCGTTTTGGTCGGAGGAGTGGGACATCGACCATGGTGATGATAAGGACAGTGGGTGACGAGGTGATAGCCCATGTTCGAATGCTACAGGTGTATATATGAGGAGGACTGTGTTCGAACAACAAGGGCGGTTGACAAAGATAAGGCACTGGTGTTCAGTCAATAAGGTTTAGGAGCAAGCTTAAGGTAATGTACTAAGTATGTTTAATTAAAGTATCTAATGGCATTTTGAATTTATTTAAAATGGTATCAAATTTATAAATGCATATGTATATATATTTTCGTAATAACTAAGAAATGTTATGTTAAGGGTATACGAGATTTTACCGAACAAAGTCAGTCGAGTCATTCGTAGCTGAGGGTTGCATAATCAAGATTTAAATTGGAAGCGGAAAAGATCGAATTAAAATCACGGTGAGTAAATCTCACTCACCTTTTAATTTAATTATTTTTATTTCGTTAAAAATAATTGTTGTTGCTTGTTTGGATTTTTCTGCTTGTTTTATATATATTAGTTATTTAGGCTATTATATATATATATTGGGTTGATTGATTGGTTGGATTCCCGCAGTCTCATTAGCGGATGCCCGCAGTTTCATAGCGGATGATTACCCTATACGCCCCACGCTATGATTAGTGGATGACCTTCTATACCGCGATATTCTGCCACGAAGCAGAATGGGTATTATTTATGTGCTAACATCTGTGGATGCAGGAAAACAGGTTGGAGGAATCCAACTGGATTCCTCAAAAAAAAATATTATCTGTTTGTTTATTTGTTTGCATATATATTGTTATATATGATGTGTTAGAAAAATAAATAATTCGATGCTTTGTGTGTTTAAATATCACTGGGCTTAAGTAATGATATTTAAAAATATCGTGAAAGGATATTGGAGATTTAAAAAGGGAAAAATTCTATTTTTAAATAGAATTTGAATTTTTAAATGGAATAAGATAAAACTTGTTTTTGAAAAATAAAACGAGTAGTTTCTTTATAAACGAAGTTTATAAATAGTTCTTTTATAACGAAGTCGTAAATGAAGTGAAAAGAATTATCATTTGATAATTCAAAAATAGAAATACAAGCGTGAAATTGGGATTTGAAATGAAATTTCAAAATAGGATGTGAAATGGAATTTTTAAATATATAACTCAAATGGAATTTGAGTATAACATTTGAATTTTAAAGGGAGTTTAAATATTTGAATTTTAAAAGGATATTGAATATTAGAAATTCAAATAGAAGTTCAAAAAGGATTTGAATAGACGAAATTTGAATGAAAAATAGAATTTGAATTCAAGAAATTAAAATAAAATTTGAATTCGAATAAGAAATTCAAATAGAGATTTGAATGTAGAATTTCAAAATAGAATTTGAAATATAGAATTTCAAGGAAGAATTGAATAGAATTTGAAATATAGTATTTCAAAGAAGAATTCAAAATGTGAAATTTGAATAGAGATTTGAATGGAATTTAAATATGAATTTGAATAGAGATTTGAAATAGAAATTCAAGTGTTGAATTTGAACATGGAATTGAATACAGAAATTCAAGTAGAAATTTGAATATGAGATTTCAAAATAAAATTTGAAATAAACTTTGAAAATAGGATTTCAAAGTAGAATTGGAAATAGAATTTCAAATAGGATTTCAAAATAGGAAATCCAAATGGTTTTGAAATGGAATTTGAATTCAAGGGAATTCAAATGGATTTGAGTGAAGAAATTCAAATGGTGTTAAAAATGAGTTTGAAGATTAGAATTCAAATGGGGCTGGAAATGAATTTGAATATTAGAATTCAAATGGAAAATGAAATTTGAATATAAGGGATTCAAATTGAATTCAAATAAGATTTAATCTATGGGATTTGAATATGAAATTCAAATAGGTTTTAAATTATGGAATTCTGAATATAGAATTTAAAAAGGAGTTTGAATATTTGAATTCCAATAGAATTCAAATATAGAAATTGGAATGTAGAAGTTAAAATGGAATTTAAAAATAAAGTTGAATAAGAGAATTCAAATGAATTCAAGTCTAGAATTTGAATATAGGGAATTCAAATAGAAATTTAAGTATTGAATTTGAATATCAAATAGAAAAGGAATTGGAATTTGAAATATAGAATTCAAAAGTGAGATTGGAATTTGAATCAAGGAATTCAAATAGAGCTAAATAGAGTTGAATTCATTTTAACGAAGTTTAAAAGTTTATATATATAAATATAATTAAAACGAACTCGCCGCAGCGCTGCAGTTCGTAAAATGGCGATTCGAACTTCAATTGAATATACAGAACTCAATTGAAGTCGGAATTCTTTGAAACAAGAAACGTCAGGACCGGTTTGATAATAGTTTTCTAATGAAGGAGAAAAATCTGAATTTCGTTGTATAGATTTTGAGTTATGTCAAAATCAAATTTTCAGAAAAGCAGCGCCAGAATCGTTTTAAAACCATAACGGTTTATTTTATTTTATAAAAGGATTTTAAGCAAATAAAATCCGAAGTTTCTATTTAGAGAATTTCAGAGTTGAGTTGTAAAATATATGCGAATTCAAGTTGTGTAAATGAATATGATTTTTGAAACAGAAACCAGATTTTTGATTTATTGAATAGAATTAACTAAATTGAATAGAAATTAGTTAAGGAGATTTCGAATGGATATTGGGGTTTAATTCGATTTGAAAATTTATATTCGAAATAGAAAGGAGAACTAGAATTAAAATTGAAATTCAATTTGGTCGTGAGCAAGTTAAACATTTCATTTGAACATGTTATGTTCAAACAAAGAAGTGAAATAGGCAAAAGGGCTAATTAAAGAATAATTAAGCGAAACCGAATTCAAACGATTCAAATTTGAATTCAAACGAATGGATTGAGTTGAATTGAATTGAAAACAGGTGAACATGTGTAAGCAGGTTTGTTATGAAGCATATGAAGATTTAAATTTATGTGCTCGACAAAAAGGTACATGTTTAAATTCATATATGGGTTTTATGCGCCGTATCGGCAAGCCGCTTGGCTTTTTCTTTTTCTTTTTGAGATTGGAAGATACCGGGAAGCTATTTGAAATTTCCCGATGCTCCCGATACAGGGGAGGTTATGGCGAAATTTTCCGGAAATTTAAGGAGTTAGAATATTTTTAAGATATTTTGATAATTTGAAATCATTGTATCGACGTATTGAATTTGATAGTAAAGTGAATATAAAAATCGAATGTTGTAAACAAAAAGGGATAGAGATAAGGGATTGAAATTGTTTTCAATTGCAAATAGAGATATTTTCTAATATATAGAAAATAAAAGGAATTGATATTGGGAAATGGTTTCCCAAATAGCGTAAAGGGTCAATATGGTTATTGAAAATATTTGGTTAACAAATATTGATAAGGAAATGGAGAAGAGATTTAATTAATGAAATATTAATTAAAGAGCCCAGTGATTTGTTTGATATGTTTGGATGAACACTTGTTTTTATTCGATAGTTAAATCACAGACTATCGAAGTTTTGACCATCGTTGTCAATATGGAGAGACCGGTTGGATTATTATCCGAAGAACCACTCCGTATCGGCATAAGCGTTGCGAACCAAGTATGCTGAATATATTGAAGACGGAGTAAAGTGCAAGGGCTTTTCTATTAAATAGAAATGGTGCCTTCGGTTTCGTTCAATCCTAGAACGAACGTAAATGGACGAATGTCTGACAGAGTATTTCCAATGATCAAATGGATTGGTCTGTATGAATGTATATGGTTGCAACGGATTTATCCCTTAGCATAATATCCAGAATATTTGTGCAAACTCAACCAGTGATTAACGGATCTGACAATGTGGCATTCAAAGTGATTGTGTTATCAATGAATGGTAAGTATGCGTAGCCTCAGGCCTCAGCAACCGGGAAAGGACAAAAATCGGACAGGCAGCATGGCTATGTGGGTCGCACCCATTAGGATGTATAATCACCTATCTAGAGAAATTCCTTTTGTTTCTAAATCTATCGATTCTGCCCATTCGGGAAACGGTGGTTTGAGTCCAACCGTGGGTGATATGCATTCGATACACTCAAGCGAAATGAGTGGTCGGTCATGTGTGGGCCGGGTTGCAAGACGTTCTTGTTGAACCCCGTGTATTCCTCTCTAGAGATACACAGTCGGAAGGTGGTTCCATACCTTGTCATGTTGGAAATCCAATCTCCAATAAGCGCCATGCGGGTTTTGATTTTATAATATATGTGGAGCGTGAGATGCAAGCGTTCTGCTATTTGGTTATTTACTTGATGTAGACATTATTATAATATCACTGGATTTTCGTATCAAAGTGTTTTGGGTTATAGTAAGGTAAAAAACCGTCCGTGTTTATGTGTGGGCTGGTCTTACTATTATCTTTTCTTTCGAAAAGAGTTTTGAAAGTTAAACAAGTGGTTGGAGTTTACTCACACCAGTCCCATGACTGACCCAGAGTTTATTTTGTTTTGTTTTCCCTAAACTCTTGGGTGCCCAAATTTGTACGGGCAGTCAAGTGTTTCAGGCTTTTACAGATACACTTGGAGGAGCTTGAAGCAGGAGGCTTCAACGTTAGTTATTTAGAGTTACTTCCGCTGGATCAAATGTTATGTGTACTCTGATGATGGTATGTATATATGTACAAAACAGATTTGTATTTCGAAGCTTATGTTATATAATATATTTTATTCGTTCCGCTGTGAGTTTGTGATCTTCGTTTTTCTTCTATTCTAATATTTCTTTCTTTCTA
Organism: Allium sativum; assembly: GCA_030737875.1. Classification (NCBI taxonomy): domain Eukaryota; kingdom Viridiplantae; phylum Streptophyta; class Magnoliopsida; order Asparagales; family Amaryllidaceae; genus Allium; species Allium sativum. Next base: position 876,770,436 of record CM060912.1, on the reverse strand, counting down.
TTTCTCATCCTCTAACTTCTTTCTAATAATGAGTCGTATTTCTGTGCAATTTGAGTTGGACGTGTGGTGTATTTAGTCAACTCAGATAGCACGGATTTGCGGGTCGTTTCAGAGAACATACATTTCTTTCTAGCTAGAAGTGGTGTCATGGTATGGAGCCCAGACATTTTACTTATATGGATGATGGAATGAGGCGCCTCAGATTTGAGTCCCTCGTGGCTCTATATTTACGCCTCACAGGGCAGGGAAACGTATTGTTCAGGCATTACCAATCCACTAAAGTATTTGTGGACCGACCCTAAAGATCCAAGGTGCAGTTGCGACTGATCATGAGGCTCGGGCTAGAGAGTCTCAAATTCAGTAAGGATGATCCTTTGCCTTGGTTCATGATGGAAATCCAACTTCCAATACGACACCATGCGGTTTTGATTGTAAAACTGGTATGGCAACATAGTATATGTTAGCTATGCCGTCTATGATGGAAACATTATGATTGAAAATGTTTTTGAAACATATATACACTAATAATAATATCAAATCCATTTTATCATATCAAGCATTTTTGACCATTATAAGGTAAAACTCTATCCTCCAGTTTGCGTTGCATTGTGTGATGGGACTTGAGTCTTATAATGGTTTCATTTTTCTAAAAAGCATTGCGTTATTTAACGATTTACTTTAATTATGCACTGACAATCCAATGGAGTAAACCTGTTCCGCGTTAGCGGCATGGTCCTATGATTAGCCTTATTATTAAATAAGTTAAGTAGGATTTCTCATACCAGTCCCATGACTGACTCATAGTTTGTTTCACTTTGCAAACTCAGGTGCCCTCTTTTCCACACTGGCAGTCGAGTGGCTTGTTTGCAGATATTTATATTTTGAGCAGGATTCTGATTGAAGCCTAGAGCTGTATCCAGAGCATTGATAGTCTTCCGCTGCATTGTATTAAATTTATTGAAAATTAATCTTCCATTGTTGTATTATTGTAATCGATGTACTCTGATATTATGTACTCTGATGTTGCATTATTATGATGTAATAAAAGTCTTCTGTTATTTGTTCTAACATGTTGTATGCCCAAAGTTAGCGTATGCGGGATTCGAATGGTCTTAGTCGATTTAGCGATCGATTAGGTCCGGGCGAAATCCGTTGTCGTTATAGGCAGTTTACTAGAGTCTGTAAAACTAGGGGAAAATCTGGTCTAGGGGATATAGAACAGTCTAGGGTTTTGAGCGTAGGGTTAGAATAGGAGCGAGGGGTTCGCGAGTTTACATGGTCTTGTAAGCGGGATCTGTTCTTTCACCTAGTTGAAACCTTAGGAATGCAGCAGTAGGCAAGATTTTGCCGAAGCTTTGTAAATCTTGTGTCATTTACTTTTTTTGCATTTATTTTCTGCTGCATTCTATGATCTGTGATTTATTTTAATATCCCGTAAAATTTGAATAAACCCTATTCACCCCCCTTTACGGTTAATCTAGATCCAACATATACAATTTAATGTAAAAAATGATTATACAACCTATGTTTAAGCTAATTTTTCTCCAAACATGTTTACACTCAGACAGTTAAAATTGTATCAAACATTACACTAAAACAACAAATTTGATGCACCAGGATGCGGAGATTTGTATGCGGCTTTAAGCCGTATCAAATTTGCTACAGCTCGTAGCCGTATCAAATTATGTTCCTTTTTCTTATAATTTCCTTTGCGATCTGCACCACTCTCAACACCTAAAATCTAACCCTATATCTTGAATGTTTTGGATCGGTTCATTTTGATACGGCTGAATCATATTTTCGCTCTAGTTCCCCCCGATTTTTCATTTCTTACAATCCCTAATATTATACGATAATGGAGACAACGTCTCTTTTAAAATCAAAGACAGAGGCCATTTTTAATGTCGACTCTGATCATCGATCTGCATTTTGCACCTGATCTATAGTACTCTTCTCAACATGCAAAGTAGAGGGATAATCGAATTCAAGGTAATTCTTATTTTCCTAATTTGGAATCCAGATATGAATTTTCAGATTTAATCTCTTAGGATCTGCAGTGAGCATTAATAATTTGTTCAGATGCATGACTTCCACAACTTCCGAATCATCCAATTCGAAGAACATTGAAGTCAAAATCCTTTGTTAGTTTTCTGTTTATCTGCTTAATTTCTATTTAAAATGTTTACAATATTGTTCCCCCCCCCCCCAAATCATCTAATTCGAGAAAGGAATAATGATACATGATCTTTTTTACCACTAAAAAAGAAAGTTCTGTCCTGGTTATTAACTACTTCAGGGAGCGACTTATAGGAGGATATCCGGGTGATTATTCTTATTTCCATTACCATGCCAGAAATCGTATGATTTGAAACAGTTATCTGGTATAGTAATGTTCATATCTCTATATATTCTAACATTTTGTATACCGAATCATGTAAATGTTTAGCTGTTGTTCAGAAAAAATATTTAGCTGTTATTCAAAAAAAAAAAAAAAAAAATAGTTGACGTACGCAACTTTCTTCTATACATTTTGTAATATATCACCATGTTTATCGATGGTAGAATATGACGAAACCGGTGCATCGGTTATCAATGAAAAACTTAATGTTTGGTTTGGTAACAAGGGAGGATGAGCAAGAATATTCATTGCAATAATTTCCATAGACCATTTACTGGATTTTACATAGTTTTTCAACTTTAACCTAGCATGCTAATATTGCTCATTTTTTAAATTAATTTTATGTCATCCTGACTTGCATTACTCATCTTCACATTATAATGTTATATGTTGACAGTTATGAAGCCTCAATTTTTTTACAAGGCCGTGGAGCCATGAACTACAAAACATCAAGTTAAAGGCGAAGGTTGTAAGGGGACCATATAGCTCAAACTATTAATGAACAATTTAGCTGCTGCCATGAAATCATCTTTGTTGCAATAATTTAGCTTTATGACAGTGGGATATCATTTCTGTATGGGTATGTTAAATGTGTTTTTGCTATTATTTTGTTTTTTGTTTTTTTTGTCATGATCTTTTAGTTATGTATGCACTGCTTTACTGGTTACCAATGAAAAAGAATTATTTATTTCCTCCAAGTATCTTGCAATTCACTAACTAATATTATTACTGCAGTAATAGTAGTTCTGTTGTGCTTCCATATCTATTATGATTTTGAGATATATGGACAAATCTTATTTTAGTGAAGTGCAGTGGAGAATTATTAATCCGTGGAGTAATGGTCTTGAATATTGACACTGAAAGAACAAGTTATTTGGTTAAGTCATCTCCCTAGATACACAGTTTACACTTAATTATCTATGTCTACATTCCATTTGTATGTCTTTCGTTTAGTATTTAGCTTCTCCAGTGTCACTTGTAAGGAACATAAAGATTTCTCTGGTGCACAAACATGATTCCATATTGTTTATATCGTTCCTTCTCAATATGCATGTCCCGTACTTGGTTCTAAACTGATTTAAATAAAAATTACAAATTATTCTGTGGTTTCAATACTATAGTCTTCATTGCGATGTGTTTCAAATTTACATGTTTTTTATGAATTCAAAAAACCATATACACAAACTAATATATTTGTTAATATTTATAATAGCTGCATATAAACTAATATATTTGTTAATACATGCTTTACAGATTTACATTCTGATTTTTTCAGCAAGCACAGTGGGCGATGGGATTCCTTTGCGATGTTCAAATAGGTTATGTTTGAAGTCAGGTACTAAAGAGGTTATGTTCAAGGCCAGGTATGATTTCCTACATTTTTTTATATGTATTCATTTGTTTTTACTATTTATATATCATAGTTTCAATGGTAATTTCTATTCATGCTAAAATTTTCAATTACTAGAGACAAGATATTGCCTTATTAGATCATTTGTAAGGATCCTAGTGGAAATGAAAATTACAGATTGAACCGCATGAATTGTTAATCAACAAAAGGACATTATGGGTTGGACTTTTGATAGCAAGGGAGTTTTCCTTGTTAAACCCATATATAAATTTATCACTTACCGTTTTGATGTTTGGGCATGAAAAAAAGGATGTAGATCATTTTTTTGTTTTACTTTGATATACATGAAGAGATAGATGTTCAACATCCTTTTTACTATTTTCATGTTACCTTCAATGTTTGGGATTTATATTTGTATCATTTGTGTTATTTGAGTTGTTTTGTCCCTTCTATGCTTAATGTTTGTCTATAACAAGCATGAAGAGAATCAAAATTTTGAAATGCAGCTATTTTGGTGCCAATAGTATTAAGCTTGTATCATGTAAATTTTATTTTGATAACTTCAAATTTACCCATGGTTTATTTCTAGTGTATCTAATTCATACTGAAATTACATTGTAGGTTTGAGTTGGTTATTGTGACATATTTAGGCGGTTGTACCTGTGCAGTTAAAGCGCTTAGTGGTTCTATAGCGGTAGAGGTGCAAAAATGTGCAGCAGGGATAATGAGGGGAAATAACAGGGATATAGCGGAGGTGCAAAAAGGTTCATTAGATGTAAAACCAAATATTTTAAAATTAATTAATCATCTTTCTCACATTATTTGTGTACAAGAAACTAATAATAATTAATTTTATATAACAATATCATGGAATACCATAGTTATGCGTGATAAATTTGAAGAGTGTAATTGATTATTACAATATATTAGGCACTTGTGCCTTGGATTTAGCCCTTTACATTAACTTTACTAAATTTTTTGAAAAGAGAACTAGTCAAATCAAGCTCTATATATTAGTATTGCTAAATCAGATGCTAAAAATCCTTGATTTAGCAGATGAAGTGGAAAAAACAGGATAGAAGCGGATTTACTTTCATCAGCGCTAAATTAAAATAGCGTAGCGGTTGAAGAGCGCTATGGGCTATAGTGCGGATATTGCAGGGCTTTAACTACATAGGGTTGTTGTACTCTACTTGGTCATGCATGGCTGTTAACCAAATGTTCAATTGATTAAGGTATCGTTATACTTTTTCTCTTTTAGTAATTGATTGAAGTGTGTAATTATTTTAGTTCATTTACAAGGAGTCCAGGATATAAATGTGAGAAAAGGAACCATACCAGAAAAATACTCCGATCGACTCCTTCGTGATGTTTCGTTTCCCTTTAGACAAAAGGAAAAAAAACTCTTATCAGCATTAAACATGTTGTCCACACAAACAAAATGTTTGAGTACCAAAATCATGATTCTAAATGAAATTGTCAGGGAATGATGGTTCAGTTGGTTAAAAAGTGCAGTTGTAACTTTCTGCAGATTCTAATTTGCATATACTTCTTAACCCAACAATATAACTAATCAGTAAGTTCGTGTATCTAATTTGCAGATCTAAAGATTTCAGCTATCGAAGCTTGAAGCATGTGAAGTCGCGCTCGCTTTTGTTTGTCTTTTTTGTTTTATGTTTTATGAAATCCATGTTTATATATTAATCTTCCACTGTATAAAATGAAATTTTGTATAAACTCTGATATTTTGTATATATAAAATTCCGTCGTGAGATATTGTTGTCTATTGTAGATTTATGTTTTGCTACTACCTAGTTTTGTTCATTCTTGTTTTATATGATACCAAAGTAATTCTCATTGATTATTAAGCTAATTGTATTTTATATATTTTTTAAATTAGCTACGGCTTAAGGCCGTATCTAATGATGAAGTAGATACGGTTCATGGTTGTAGCTAACTAGAAATTAGATACGGCTCATGGCAGTAGCTAATTGAAAATTAGATATGGCTCATGGCTGTAGCTAATGTATCATTAGATATGGCTCATGGTCATATTTAATTCATCACTAGATATGGCTACCGTATCAAATAACTAAAGATGACAATATTTGATATGTCCCAAAGCACTTCTTAATCACATTAGATACAGCCCAAAGCATTGTCTAATTTGCATTTCTGGTGTAGTGAAACTTTCGCACCACACAAAAAATTTCTCTATGCATTGTAAACAATTTGCTATGTATATATGTACAATCTGAGATTCTTTATTAATTAAAAGATAAAAATATATATTGCTCAAACAATATCTTCTGACTAAATCTCCTCTTCATTTTATTTGACTTCACCTTCATCTAACACAACACCACTTCTCCTGCACCAACAACTCCAGCGTATTCTCCTAAAAATTGATGGAGTCTTTCTCCCTTAAGAAACTTAAGAAGGATAAGCCTCTAGCTACTCATGACTATGTTCATGAAAATTTGGATGAAATATTGCAGTATCAAAGAGAAATTATGGAACTCCAACGTGAAATGTACTATAAACAAAAAGGACAAGGAATGCATTTACAGTTTCTCGAAAAATGCTTATTTCTAATTTGCGGTCATTCCCAAGTCACCACCGGCATCTTTTGAGAATTGGTTACATAGCCATGGACAACCACCTCCTTTACAATACCGACGACGACAACGTAGATGACATCTATAATTTTCAGCCTCATTTGAACCTACTGAAACTACCGAATACTATTTAAATCCGGAAATTCAAGAAGCTTGAGTCACGACTGAAACGGGTGAAAATATTCAAGACATTATCCTTTAAAATAAATGACTTTTATCTCTTAATCGAATGATCTTAGAAAAGAAAGTCACTCATTTGGAAAATTCCTTTTCTACCTGAATGTCAAAAGGTTGAGAGAACTCTTGACAAAGTAGTCCCCTCTCTTGGAAAGATTGTAAGAAAAGTCCATAATTGTTCATCGTCAAAATCTTCCGCTTACTCTCCTACAACACCACTGTAACACCCCGAAATTTTAACGACACTAAAGATGATAAATTAAAGAATAATTAATTTGAAATACACTATTAATAATAAATTAAGGAAAAATTAATTGAATATTCGAAATTAAGTAAAACGGACTGCGCCATTGCGTCCATCTCGAAATTTTGGTCAAAATAGACACCAAGTTTGTGTAAAACGAACTTCGTATGAAGAAGATATTAAGGTTTGAAGTTTGTATGCATATAGGAGGAATATATATATATATTATTCAGAATTATAAATTCAAAAATCAAAAAAATACGATATCGACGCGCCAAACAAGGAAAGGGCCGACCGTTTGGGGTCGACCCGAGACCCTGCTGGGTCGACACACATATAAGGGGGTCAACCCCCCTGCAGACCACGGCAGTATACGTTTTTCTGAACTTGGACCAATTTTGGAGCTAGATTCGTAAACCCTAGGCTATACAAAGGATCCTAAACCTAGTTTTATTCATCTGAAAATAATGGTGACGGCGAGGCTCTGTTGCAACCTCAATTAAGTTGCCTATTCTTCTCCAAAATCAAGTTTAAAAAGATTCAAGCATTTCAACTATAGATCTGAGATTCAGCACCAACAATTTCTTTTTTATCTTCTAAAATCCAAACACTGTGAGTTAGTTACTTTTAGATTTAAATGACTAAAAGTAAATGTGATATGACTGTGATTTGGATTTGTTATAAATCATGAATCTATGACATCCTTGAATCTTAAATATTATCATGTCATGTTAGATCTACCTTTATAGACCTAATTCGTTTGTGGATAATTTACCATGTCATGCTAGATCTACCCTTATAGATCTAATTTGTTTGTGGATAATTTATCATGTCATGCTAGATCTACCTTTATAGATCTAATTCCTTTGTGGTAAGTTTATCATGTCATGCTAGATCTACCTTTATAGATGTAATTCGCTTGTGGTTGATTTATCATGTCACATTTGTGGATCTTAAACTTTACCTATCACGTGGTGATTAAATTAGATCCATCATCAATTGGAAATATGAACCCTTATTTATTCATGCCTATTATGACATCCTTGGTATGTTAGATCTAAATTTATTATCACATGCTCACTAGATCTATTTTTATATGTCCACCTTATCACCATGCCAATTACATGTTTATGTCACTTTTGTTAAAATAATCATTATTGCCATCTTTCCCTTTTATTGTGTATGGCTAGGATACTTTCTAGCCTAGGCATGACGCCAAATTTATACGAACGCATTAGACTGGGGACGAAGGGAAAACATTAAAATTGGCATAAATTGTAAATGGGAAGTTTGGCATAAATTAAGTAATAAATGAGAACATGTATTTGGGCATATATTAGTTATGTACATAAATGGGGAAAAAGAGGCATAACACCTATAAAAGAAATAGGTAGAATTAATTGGTAATTGAAATGCCTAGGATTACAGTAATTAGAAACTGTAATGGCACTTATGACATGATGTTAGATTGCACTTGCGGTGGAAGTCTGCCCAAAACCAACCGATATATTCTGCGACCGCAATTGGTGAATCTAATGTGAGAGGTCTAAGTGCACAAATATGAGATGGGATAAGACACAAGGTTAGGCCCAACTTGTGGAAGAAGTCTACTCGGACCCGACTGGCATATCCTGCATCCACAAGTTGTAGGCCTAATGTGGGAGATCTGGCCCATTATAACTATAAATGGACATGGTAATGAATTGGAGTAAACAAGGAGTGATAGTAATCTATTATGATTAATTAATTAATGAAAATGTTGTATATAATAGGTAGGCTTGTCCTAGGGACAAGTGGAAATTATAACATAAGTTGTAATAAAAGGAAAGAAAGCTTATTAGTAAACCTTAGTTAAGAAAACTAAGTTAATAAGTAAACAACGTCAAGTTGTAGTGATATGTTAAACAAGAAACAGGTGAACTAAGAAGAAGTATACTTAATTAAATATTAAGTAAAACATGTTAGTGTAACTATGGAAATAGACAATACAAAAGGGATTGTAAGATTACTTCCGTTAATTACAATCCAGGGGTGAAAGATTGTAAGATTACTTTTGTTAATTACAATCTAAAAATAACATGTAATGAGGCTTATTAATGAACTTAAATGGATTAAGTTATGTTTATATGAAATTAATAAGAAAGTGAAACTTTGGCAAGTAAAAAGCAGTCAATGTGAATAGGGATAACCTGGCTGTTAGTCTATAATACTTAACCTAGTTGAATCCATAGGGATTGTATGAGCATAAACATGAATAGGAGTTAAGTTAATCTTGGGTAGGTGGGTAATATTAGTATATATGGGCCCACAAACTTAACCGTTAAATAAACATGCTTGAATCAGTGGGAGGGTTAAGTAAATCTTAGGTAGGTGGGTAATATTAATATTTACATATTGGCCCACAAACTTAACCCGATAAGGTTATGTAATTAAAGACAACTGGTGGTATACATAACTGATGGGAATAATAAATATATGTAGTTAAAGACACCTAGTGGTATACATGATCAAATGGAAAACCTAGTGGGGGATACAAGACAAAGGGGAGAGCTTGTATCATATTGCATGGGACCCGTTTTAGCCAGTAATCCGGAGTAGGTATCAAACATGTACTCCGAACTAGGTTGGAGAAGGGGCACACTTGCTGGGTTAATTGTAAGAGATCCAAAATGAAGGGGCGGTGTCAACAGTGCAGAAAACCAACGGAGTCATGTGCGTGCATGGGTACGGCTTTCCATGGGAATTAAGACGTTGTGACATCAGTAGATATAGTTGTGCACATCTTGAAAATAAAGGGTTGCCACTTTAGGAAGTGATACATTCTACTGTGGGGCCAGCACAGGGTATCTACGGAGTAGGGAGTTGATCGATTTAGGTTGTAGTTAGGGTACATCTAGACTCTGGTAAGTTAAGGAATCTGTTATCGGGGCTGCCTGTGGATTATATGGTGTTAAAACCTCTCACCAGAAGTACGCCTAAGTCTACCATTTCATACATGTTGGGGATCATCTCATTCTGGGTATACTAGTAGTAGTGCAAAATAATCATTAGAGAAGTGTATACACCTTATCATGTCTACCTCGTCACACCTGCCTTTTATGTAGTAATCTCTTTTATCCACTTTATATGCCTGTCATGCTACTTTTATTTATTTACTTGCTAAAAGCGACTAGACTCGCTAGACTTTATGTCTGACCCTTTTTGTTTCCTCTTCTTTCTTCCGTTTCCCCCCAGATTCTCAGGGTGAGAATACTCAGGCTTAGTCAGGACTCAGTTATCATCTTGCTAGGAGCTGTTTTCGAAGTATGGTTCAAGTTCTTATCGCTACTATGGCTTTGTCTCTTTTTGGGGAACTATGTTTTCATTTAAGTATTTATGTACTCTGATAGTACAAGACTGTAGCTTTTATGTTGTAATGGGTTTTTGTATTTCAGACATGTGAATTTTTGGACCACGGTGTTTTATGATAAATAAAGTTTTTATTCCGCTGTTATTTTATATATCTGTCTTGTAATATTTCTGTTCTGTTTACTTATAACACTTCACGAAACTTAATGCATTCCCGTTGTTAGTGACATTAACAGACGTGGGGGTGTCACACCTGGTATCAGAGCTGAAGGTTACTAGATTGGATAAAGTTTTTGAAAATTATTTTCAAAAAGGTTTTAATAGAAATCATTTTCAAAAAGAAAATTCTGTTTTGAAAAACATATTCCCAAAATCCATATGTAATATCTCTCGATTCTCTGCTTGATTCCTTTTTCTTTTTTGTCTGGGGAACCGATTCTTCCCGAAAGGTGTCCCCATTCTGGCATGATGTCGTAGGCTTGTTTAAACTGCGGCACATGTCGAAGGGCAATGAAGTGCCTATACTCCATCTGTAGATGCAGTAGTATCACTTGCGGCTAATTTTCTCGAGCTTCGTAAGGATTTCCGTGCGATGGAAGTGACTTTCGAGAGACTTGTAAGCTTGTTACACAAGGATGGTAAAAAGGAGAACAAGGGAGTTAGGGCTAAGGAGCACATCCCAAGGATGAGAAAAATGATGGCCCAAGAAGGGAACATAGATAAAGTTCAAATAAATCTGAAAAGGAAGAAGTTAAGGTTGAGGAAACACAAAATAAAAAGGTATGGCCCAAGAAAGGACATCAATAACAACAGAAGAAGGGCGGAAAGAATGACAAGGCTAAGGGTAAGAGGAAGTTCCATAGTTGCGGGTGATCGGTTCACTTGGCCAAGGACTGCAGGAAAAGGAAGAATGCTTGCTTTGTTTGTGGAGAGGTCGGACACTTTGATAAGGAGTGCCCGAAGAAACAGGGATCACAGGGACAAGGTAAAAAGACAGGAACTTCTGGAGGGCAGGTGCATGCTCTCGCGATCAGTGCTCCTGATAGAGGTAGAAAATTTATGTGGGATGTCTAATTTCTCTTTCTAATCATTCTATTAGAACACTTTTTGATTCTGGCGCTTCACATTCATTTATATCTAGTTCTGTGGTTGAATCTTTGCACTTAATTACTAGTATGGTAATGGATCTTGTAGTTGTCTCAAACCCCATTGGTAGTTCGGCTCATTTATCTATGATTTGTTGGGGTTGAGGATATCTGTGTTAGGCGTCGAGTTTGAGTGTGACACATATGTGCTCGGGTTTATGGGCTATGGGTTGATTCTAGGAATGTATTGACTTACCACGTATGGTGCCATTCTGGATTGTAAGAGGAGCGTCATTAGACTGTTGACTTGCCAAAGGAGGACCCTCGAGATTTCTTATGACCCTAAGGGGTCTATTATGTTGAGTTTCCTAGAGTCACTTGACGCATCTATCGATGATCTAAAATCTGTTCCAGTAGTCCGTGAGTATCCTGATGTCTTTGATGAGGTTTAGGGTTTACCCCAAGATGCGAGATCGGTTTCCGCATATATTTAGTGGATAATGCAAAGCCAGTTGCATTGCCCGTGCGCCATATGGCTCCAAGAGAAAGTAGTGGAGCTAGTTGATAAAGGGTTTTCATTTGGGATAAGATGAAGAAAGATGTAGTAGAGTTTGTTTCTTAATGTCTGATTTGCCAGCAAGGCAAAGCCGAGCAAAGGAAGCCCGGTTGTTTAGTTCATCCTTTAGAGGCTCGTAGTGGAAGTGGGAGAGCGTCTTCATGGATTTCACAGATGGTTTGCCTAGATCAAGGAAGGGCAGCACCAGCATTTGGGTGATAATAGACAGGCTTTCTAAGAGCGTTCATTTCATACCAGTTAAGAATAAGAGTGGCAACAATTTACGTCTTCATGGAGTACTTTCTAGTATCATAAGTGATTAAGATCCCATTTTCACCAGTGAATTTTGGAGGAGCTTGTAAGAAGCATTAGGTACACAGTTATGTTTGAGCACCGCTTATCATCCTCAGACAGATGGATAGACGGAGAGGGTGAACAGAGTTTTAGAGGATCTTTTGAGGCTGTGTATCCTAGACTTCGGAGTGACTTGGGAAGAGCACCTTCCTTTAGTAGAGTTGCCTACAACAACAGTCATCCAGCAAGCTTTGACATGGAACCCTTCGAAGCATTATATGGACGACCCTGTAGATCGCCAACTTGTTGGTGGGGATCTATAGAGAGACTTTTACTTGGATCAGAGGTTAAGAAGCTACGTAAACGACAAGTCAAGTTAGTAAAGGTTCAGTGAGGAGACAACCAAGCAGATGGAACTTGGGAGACCAAAAACAAGATTTTGCGTTATGTACCCTTTTCTTTTCAAGAGAATGTTCTTAACTTCTTTTTCCAAAGCTTTTATTCGCACTTGTGCCTATCATCTGAGTATATCCTATCGATCGAATCTTCGACCTTTAGGTAGGAAATTCCATGATTGTAAACATGTGTTTGAAACGTGTTATGTTTGATGGATGCAAATGGATGCAAGTGTTTGCTAGTTGTTGCCTTTGGATGCATATACACACACATTAGGCACTAGATCGGCTTAATCACTTTCACACTGCATATGGATGTGTGTGCATTTTTCTTTTCTTTTAATGGATGAAAATGGATGTATTATCAAATGGATGTTGCATTTGGAAGAATGATTGTGCACATATATAGAACTTACATGTTATAATAGGATTATTTGCATACATGTTGAATTCATGACACTAACATATGTTGCATTAAGGAGGTCTACTGAATCAGTGGACCGCCTGATCTTTCACATTAGTGTTCGGACATATACACACACCTTTGCATATGTTCATACAAGCATTAAAAAAAATTAAGGACAATGGATGCCTGTGATTGGTGGATGAGTAGATGGATGATGGATGGTAGGATACGTTCTTCTTAACTTGGAGATTTCAGGGACGAAATCCTTTGAGTAAGGGAGAATGTAACACCCTGAAATTTTAGCGACACTAAAGATGATAAACTAAAGAATAATTAATTTGAAATACACTATTAACAATGAATTAAGGAAAACTTAATTAAATTATCAGAATTTATTAAAAAAGACTGCACCATTGCGTCTGTCTCAAAATTTTATTCAAGATAGACACCAAGTTTGCGTAAAACGGACTTCGTATGAAGAAGTTATTAAGGTTTGATGTTTGTATGCATATAAGGAGAATATATATATATATATATATATTATTCAAAATTCAAAAATCAGCAAAATACGAAATCGACACGCCAAACAAGGAAAGGGACAATCGTTTGGGGTCGACCCGAGACCCTGCTGGGTCGACCCCGAGGTCGACACCCATGTAGGAGGGTCGACCCCCTGCAAATCTGGGCAGTATTCGTTTTTCTGAACTTGGACCGATTTTGGAGCTAGATTCGTGAACCCTAGGCTATATAAAGGAACCTAAACCTAGTTTTATTCATATGAAAAATAATGCTGACGGTGAGGCTCTGCTGCAACCTCAATTAAGTTGTCTATTCTTCTCCAAAATCAAGTTTAAAAAGATTCAAGCATTTCTACTATAGATATGAGATTAAACACCTACAATTTCTTTTCTATTTTCTAAAATCCAAACACTATGAGTTAGTTACTTTTAGATTTAACTGATTAAAAGTAAACGTGATATGACTATGATTTTGATTTGTAACAAATCATGAATCTATGACATCCTAGAATCTTAAATATTATCATGTCATGTTAGATCTACATTTATAGATCTAATTCGTTTGTTGATAATTTATCATGTCATGCTAGATCTACCTTTATAGATCTAATTCGTTTGTGGATAATTTATCATGTCATGCTAGATCTACCTTTATAGATCTAATTCGTTTGTGGTTAATTTTTCATGTCATGCTAGATCTACCATTATAGATGTAATTCGCTTGTGGTTAATTTATCATGTCACATTTGTGGATCTTAAACTTTACCTATCATATGGTGATTAATTTAGATCTATCATCAATTGGAAATATGAATCCTTATTTATCCATGCCTATTATTACATCCTTAGTATGTTGGATCTAGTTTTATTATCACATGCTCACTAGATCTATTTTTATATGTCCACCTTATCACCATGTGAATTACATGTTTATGTCACTTTTGTTAAAATAATCACTATTGTCATCTTTACCTTTTATTGTGTATGGCTAGGATACTTTCTAGCCTAGGAATGACGCCAAATTTATACGAAAGCGTTAGATTGGGGACGAAGGGAAAACGGTAAAATTGGCATAAATTGTAAATGGGAAGTTTGGCATAAATTTAGTAATAAATGAGAACATGAATTTGGGCATATATTAATTATGGACATAATTGGGGAAAAAGAGGCATAACACCTATAAAAGAAATAGTTATAATTAATTAATAATTGAAATGCCTAGGATTACAGTAATTAGAAACCGTGATGGCATTTATGACACAAGGTTAGATTGCACTTATGGAGGAAGTCTGCCCGGAACCAACCAGCATATCCAATGACCGCAAGTGGTGAATCTATTGTGAGAGGTCTAAGTGCACAAATACGAGACGGGCTAAGACACGAGGTTAGGCCCAACTTGTGGAAGAAGTCTGCACGGACCCGACCGACATATCCAACATCCACAAGTTGTAGGCCTAATGTGGAAGGTCTAGCCCATTATAGCCATAAATGGACATGGTAATGAATTGGAGTAAACAAGGAATGATAGTAACCTATTACGAATAATTACTTAATGAAAATGTTGTACATAATAGGTAGGCTTGTCCTAGGACAACTGGAAATTATAACATAAATTATAATAAACGGAAAGAAAGCTTATTAGTAAACCTTAGTTAAGAAAACTAAGTTAATAAGTAAACAATGTCAAGTTGTAGTGATATGTTAAACAGGAAATAGGTGAACTGAGAAGAAGTATACTTAATTAAATATTAAAAACATGTTATTGTAACTATGTAACCCGACAATACAAAAGGGTTGTAAGATTACTTCCGTTAATTACAATGTAGGGGTAAAAGATTGAAAGATTTTTTCTATTAATTACAATTTAAAGAATAACATGTAATGAGGCTTATTAATGAACTTAAATGGATTAAGTTATATTTACATGAAATTAATAAGCAAGTGAAACTTTGGCAAGTAAAAAGCAGTCAATGTGTATGGGGATAACCTGTTAGTCTGTAATACTTAACCTAGTTAAATCCATAGGGATTGTGTGAGCATAAACATGAATAAGGGCTAAGTAAATCTTGGGTAGGTGGGTAATATTAGTATATATAGGCCCACAAACTTAACCGTTAAATAAACATGCTTGAATCAGTGGGAGGGTTAAGTAAATCTTGGGTAGGTGGGTAATATTAATATTTACATATAGGCCCACAAACTTAACCCAATAAGGTTATGTAATTAAAGACACCTAGTGGTATACATAACCAGTGGAAATAATAAAGATATGTAATTAAAGACACCTAGTGGTATACATAATCAAATGGAAAACCTAATGGGGATACAAGACAAAGGGGAGAGCTTGTATCATATTGTGTGGGACCCATTTCAGCCAATAACCCGGAGTAGGTATCAAACATGTACTCCGAACTAGGTCGGGGAAGGGGCACGCTTACTGGGCTGATTGTAAGAGATCCAAAACGAAGGGGCGGTGTCAACAGCGCAGGAAACCAACGGAGTCATGTGTGTGCATGGTCCGGCTTGCCATGGGAATTAAGACGCTATGACATCGGTAGATATGGTTGTGCACATCTTGAAAATAAAGGGTTGCCACTTTAGAAAGTGATACATCCTATTGTGGGGCCAGCACAGGGTATCTACGGAGTAGTGAACCGATCGATTATGGTAGTAGTTAGGGTACATCTAGACTCTGGTAAGTTTAGGAGTCCATTATTGGGCCTATCTGTGGATTGTATGGGTTAAAACCTCTCACCAGAAGTATGCCTAAGTCTACCATTTCATACATGTTGGGGATCATGTCCTTCTGGATATACTAGTAGTAGTGCGGAGTAATCATTAGCGAAGCGTATACAACTTATCCTGTTTACCTTGTCACACCTGCCTTTTATGTAGTAATCTCTTTTATCCACTTTATATGCCTGTCATGCTACTTTTATTTATTTACTTGCTAAAAGTAACTAGACTCGCCAGACTTTGTGTCTGACACTTTTTGTTTCCTCTTCTTTCTTTCGTTTCCCCACCCAGGTTCTCAGGGTGAGAATGCTCAGGCTTAGTCAGGACTCGGTTATCATCTTGCTAGGAGCTTCTTTCGAAGTATGGCTCAAGTTCTTATCTCTACTATGGCTTTGTCTCTTTTTGGGGAATTATGTTTTCTTTTAAGTATTTATGTACTCTGATAGTACAAGATAGTTGCTTTTATGTTGTAATAGGTTTTTGTATTTTAGAAATGTGAATTTTTGGACCATGGTGTTTTATGATAAATAAAGTTTTTTATTCCGCTGTTATTTTATATATCTGTCTTGTAATATTTCTGTTCTGTTTACTTATAACACTTCACGAAACTTAATGCATTCCCTTTGTGAGTGACATTAACGGACGTGGGGTGCCACAACCACCTCCACCTCCAACTTTTCATCAATATCTACCGGGTCCTAGTACAACCATAGAACAAGTAGAGGAGCATGCACCCGGGAAGGAACCGTAGGACCCTATAACCGCGCAAGAAGAGGAAGAGAGCTCCTAGCCTTTAGACGATGCACCCCATTATGGTCATTATCAGTTATTCAAACGTTTTCCTATTAAAGAGAATAATAAATATCATGACGAATCACAATGGCTAAATTACGCTTACAACGATCAATCTTCTGACTTATGGGGTTACTTCACTGGTTCCTAGTAATTATTCTTATGACTTAATTCATATTATTTTAACAACTTTAATTTAATGCTATATAATGTCTAGTTGGTAACAACTCTATGACACTCGTGTGTTATGTAATGTTGTGGCTTGGTTTGTTTTCTCCATATAGATCTATTGCACTTTTTGATAATGCCAAAGGGAGAGATAAAAATAGGAATCATTATCTCAGGGGGAGTACTTATATAATTGTGATTGTATAGTTGTCATCATCAAAAAGGGGGGGGGGGAGGGAGAATGTTAGATCCTTTGATTCACGATTTTAATGACAACAACTATACAGTCATAATATACAACATATGTATACACTATCTATTTATGCAGGATCTATATAAATTCAAAAATGTCATTGAAAACTTAAAAACATACACAAGGGATATGTACAAGAGCTTCATAGTAAGATAACACTATGTGTAATAGTATAAATAAAATGTACAATCTCCTTGGTTGGATATATCTAAGATAAAAAAAATCAGAATATAGGTTTGTGCACTTGTCAGACGTCTGTCGATTAAGATCGGACGTATGTCTACACTCGTTGGAAGTTTTCTATACTCAGCACAAACATCTTGCCTATAAGGACAGACATCTATCACTGATTTTGGGATAATTTACAGGGTGATAACAGACGTCTCTTCTCTTGGGTTAGACGTCTGTCCTAATTGACAGCCTGCTATTCTGAACGGGTTTCTTTCAAAATGAAAAGTCATGCCTATTTCATTAAACCCTAGTTCTTGCCATTCAAAGATTACAGCTATTCGATTGAAGAGTTTTCATTCCAAAAGCAACATCTTTTCAATAAATTCCTTCAATCCCTATGTAATATATATAGATTGAAAACATTAGAGTTTGATCATCGAATCTTTCTAAATCTATCATATACTCTATATACTCTCTTGTAATCTATTCACCACTCAAATCACACTACTTCTTTATACAAAAACAACGTAGCTCTTATATCTACTCAAGGAGACTATAGAAGAATTTTGTAATTCAGTCAAAATCAGTGTTGTATAGAACACAATTTTGTCAAAGGAAACTACACTTCTGTAAGCCTATTCCTCCAATAAAGAGAGGGTTGTTTTGGTAGTTAGAAAGCCGAAAAAGAGCTACGGGATTAGACATAGAACAAGAGGTCCGAACCAGGATAAAAATCTGGTGTGATCGTTTTTTACTTCACTTATTTCTGCATTTCTAGTTTTATAGTAGTTATACTTTCTTAATTAGATTCACACGGTCCATATAATCACTTTAATTTATGTTCTACTTCCCTACAATGGTACTGTTATCACCCGATCAATAATCCTTAGCATTGTCCCTTTTTGTCGCACTTGTAATAGATAATGTCAGCTTTCCCTTTCTTAGCAACTCTACCCTTTTGAGCTCCTTTCCTCTTGAAGAACATCCTCTTCCTAATCTAAGAACTATGAACTCCACATGTTTTTCCTTCCAGAAGTTGAAAGCATCTCCTCATTCATAATCTTCTACTACTAAATGACATGGGACCTAAAGATGTGTCATATTCATCCTAGTTATCTCCAACTTCATTTTTATGATGAACTTATCAATTCTCTTAATGATAGTGTCTATAGTGGTATATGTATACCTAGACAACTCATGAAACTTAATGGAATATTCTAACATAGGAAAAACTTCCTTCTTTAATTCATTAAACTTCCTTAGCAAGTTTTGACTTGGTATCTCAAACAAAATATCTCTCCACAAATCTCTTTTGAAACTCAGCCCAAGTCAATTCGTCTTCGGGCACTCTGGGGTTCACCATGTCCTACCAGTATAATGCAACAATTTATAACTTTATAGAAGCCTATCTTCTTTTATTCTTATCATTCATCCCCAACTCAATAAGTATGCTCTCATAGTGCAATAGTTAGTTCTCTACTTAAATAGTATTTTTAGTTCCAAGAAAGGGCTTCCCACTAAGGCTGGTGTAATACCGGATCAGCTCGGAATAGTTATTGCCAACTAGTGCCATGGGATTAGCATCTCCCACATTTGCAGCATTACCATTGGTTAATCTAGCTACTGCTCTATATTGTATCAGGTTGACAAAGAACTGATATATATTTCTCATATCCATCAATTGGATTGCAAAATCTACATTAGCATTATCTTTTCAACCATGATTCTTTATAGTATTGAGCCAAATGCTTTTATTTATTGTGGTGCTACCGCCATTTAGATTTACTTTTCCATTTCATGCTTTCATACCTCACTTCTTTTAATTCACATATGGTTCTTTAAGAGATACACAAGAATTGTCAAAGAAAGAGGGCACAATACATACTTATATATTTATATAGCAAACACAAGTATATGTAGCACACTGCATCCCTTAGTATCTCCAAAATAGGTACACTAAATATTGCAGAGCATTTGTAGGCATAGCTGAAACTAATCGCAGAGACTAAATTTTACCAGGTATAAAAGAGAAACAACAAAAAAATTATTAAAAACAAAATTTTATTTCAAAACGGTACTTTATACAAAAATGATTCTTAGTACAAATCAAATGTCTTACATAATCTCAGCCCATATCAGAGTATACCATAAAACATTTCACCTCTTAAGTACAAATCCAAACCACGACAAAATCCAGTGTTGTAAAAAAAGAAGAGAGTATGTCAGTTGATAAATCTACAATAAATCTACAATAAATCTTCTAAGTTGCAAATATAAGTTGACCTTTATCCTATGAACCTATTAGGGGAAGAAGAAAAGGAGAAAGTGATGTGGGCCAGACCTAAATTTTGGTGAATCAAGTAATTACTAGCATGATAAGTAAGATAAAAGGATGACTTGGTAATAGTTATGTGTGCAAACATCAATAAGATGATTTCTAGTAATAAGTCTTATAGCCGAGTTTCTTCTTTGATTGTTTGCATTTACCACTCTGAATACTTTTTGGTTTAAATTAATTTTACTAATTCTACCCTTCGATTGACTCTTAACCTTCTTTTGGTGCCATGTTGTCACCCGTTATCCTGTAGTAACATACCACTAGTATGTCCTACCTACTAGCAAAAAGACATGTAAACTAGTGCATGTCATAGTAGTTCCTGATCAAAATCTGCATGCTCATAAAACACCAGATGCCCTACTAATCAAACTCTGTTAACCTCTTATACCGTTATTCCACCGAAGTGTCCCCGGTTTTCCTAAAACCATTAGATCATGTATGAAAGCGATGGTGGTTGGACGGGTCCTAACAAACAAACTATGGTTTTGTTCCCCAACCCAATCTTATTATGTTGATCTCTTACAACCTCTATCCCACCTAGGCGAGTCCGGTCTCCCTGAGATTATCAGATCCTATTTAAAATGGGAGTTGGTCGGAATGATTGTTAACTACTAATCTATATTTTCTTTTATTCTTAGTCCAATCCTAGATCTGAGCCTAACCTATTGACCAAGTTCCTGAATGAGTACTGATGTTACTAGTATTATTATAGGTTTATTATTATTATTATTATTTTATTATGAACTTTTTGTTCTTTTATCATCATAATATTCTGCTTACTTTTCTATTTTTTGTGAATTATAATGCTGGTCATAATTCACTTCAAAGTTCATTAAATTTGCATATAATTTAGTCTAATTTCTTTTTATAGTAAAATTGCAATTTCTACATGAAGTTATTGTAAATTTAATTCCTTCTCATTTAATCCATATTGCAAAGTTTTATGTTATTATTCTATTCCACGTGCAAAAAAAAGGATTAAAAACTATGTTTGTAAACTAACATTTACAGCTCTAAGAAAATATAAAAAATTGTAGAAAAATTGAAATAGCTGATAGATATAGCTACAAAGAAGAAAGACTGAAAATAAACTTGTAGGAAGAAACCATAAGGAAATGAAAAAGTACTTACATGTTGAGTTTGAGTTGGTCAATCAAACACCAATATCCAAATTTGGGTTATGGTCACAAAATTACAATATAAATCCAAACACAGAGTACGATAAAGTAAATGAATATAATATTTATAGTGGTTCGACAAGTTGTGCCTACTTCCACTATGAGGTAATCTTTATTAATTAAACTGTACGATTATAAATACAATACATTTGATTGTAAGAAATATAGAGAATAAGAGGTTGAGTTATGGAAATAGCAGAGTCCCTGTGTATAAGTGCCAAAAGCCAAAAAGCCTCCTCCAAAATGTCCAAATCCTTCTCTACTTGTAGGTGCATTGAAGCTCGGTTCGACCAGAAAAATAGCCTTGAAAATAGGTTCTCGAAGGGACTAAGTCTGCAATAGGGGAAGTCTGGATCGACCAATTCGTTACCTCTCAGAGCGGTACCGATCCATATTCAAATTGGTACCAACCTCGGTGAATCAATCCAGTTAAGAAGCTTTCCCCTTAGCCCGTTTCAAATGTCCAAAGTCCTGAGTTGCCGAAGTAGTACCGATCACATTGTTTTTCCTTATGTCAAAAAGGAGTAACTTATTCCCCGTTGATTCAAAGTTTCATTATAAAATACTGATCCTAGATACATAGGTCCATACCGAACTGAAGCGAGGGAGTTGAGAATGTCGATTTTGTTGGAGGGAATAATACTGATTTGAGGATCAATATTAATGTCTAACCAGAGCTTGCAAGGAATACCAATCCTAATGTTAGGGATTCTTATCGATCCAGAAATTTCCTGTTCAAAGTCCAAGTTTCCGCGAACTTTGTGACTTCAACCAAGCCTTTCCAAGTTCATCTAAGTCAATGCTCAAGCCCTCATCACTTCGATAGCCAAAAATCAAATGTGTGGCAGTCTTGTAAAAAATATGGTCAAAAATTGCCTCCCAAAACATGTCTTTCAGCGGAAGACGTGTTTTAAAAAATACAGAAATATATGAATTTAGAAGCCTTAATCCGGGAGAAATATGATAGCCAAAGGTTAGAAATATAAAAAGCCACGATCATGTTGGATCGTATTAATAGAAAACCAGACCTCAAAATCCATAGAAAACTAAATACAAAAGCCAATAAAATTCCCTCGATCTCTCTGGATCGTGTCATATGAGAATACCAAATCCGAAATACTTGAGATACAAGGCCAAGACCTAAGTATCTAGAAAATCGTAGAAATATGATAAATCCAGAATTCGAAATATCCGTATCCGAAATCCATAGCCTCTCCTAGCCGAGCCAATGTGGATATAATACATACCTGTAAAAAACCAAGTGAACTACTTTGCCAAGTCCTGACAAAACAATTAAAATCCAGTCAAGTATAACCCATACTCAAGATTTGACCGAGTGATCTCGCCATGTCTTGACATAATGATTTGACTCTTCCCAAGCATAATCCATATTTAGGGACCAATTTATTAAGGTTCAAAGTGCCAATTTTTGATTTCATACTTCACAAGCATAACACATATAGGAAAAATAATTTTATTAAATTTTGAAAAGTTTTAAGTTATTACAAATCCAACACAAAACCTAACAGTTTATCATTGCATGCAGAGCACACCTAGGGGTTAAATTCTAGTGAAAATTAGGCACACATCCCTAAAAACAAACTTAATTAGGCTCACATCCGGTCATAAACATATTATAAATTAGATCCCTATTTTTCAAAAGTAGCCAAAATAAATAAATAAAAAATTTACGAAAATTATTATTTAAATAAATTATGCATTCGACAAAAAAATAGCTCAAAAAAATAATCAAAAAACATGCAACAACAAAAAAACAACTAAAAGTGTAGTTAAATGCATAATGTTATGCAAGAATTCCAACTTCTTGCATATATATGTGAAAGTATTCTAGTGTTGCAACAATTCCAACTCAGTTCATTTTTTATTTGCATACAAATGTGCTAGTAAATCCGAAACATGCACATATGTGTGCAACATATCCGCAGGCAAAACGTTAGCATAGTTTCCTTTATGCAATAATTGCATATATGTATGCAAGTATTGACAATACTTGCATACATATATGCAACTATTTTTTTTCTTCGCGTGGACTTCTGGGATTATTTCCAAATTTTAGATTTTTTTTAATCAGCACCGCACTTTTTTTTGGAAGAAAATGAAGGAGGCGAAGTGAAAATAAGCAGGAGGCGTTACCACAAAAGTAGGAAGCGGATCCACAAAACAAGGAGGCGGGAATTCAAAAATAGGGGGGCGGGTTTATATTATAAACTATGACCGGATGTGAGCCTAATTTTGAAAATTAATAGGGACCTGTAAAAAACGCACCCTAAATTCTAACCCCATATGTAGGTGAGCCAACTTAGCTGTTTTCAATTGCAAATTTATTGTCTAAGAGACGGATGGTTTATTGTTAAGCATAGAGCACGCCTAGGGATTAAGTCCCAATATCGTATATGAGTGGACCGACATAGCCATCTAAAGTCCAGAGAGTTAAAATCCAAAAATAAAAAATTCGAGAAACTAAATATGCATAGAATTTAGTGTCCAAATTGATTAAAATCAATTGACGATTAATCCACGCGAGTTAGGTCCTAGCCCATTTCTACTTCGAGAGGCAATAGGCAAGCACGCCTGTTCCACTAATACAATTTGATTCCTGACATATTATGCCATCTCTTCCCATTTGACATTCTCCTCGAACATATCCCGCAAATGCCTACACTATTTTGTATTATGGCAATCTATCTCGTGAAACAAATAGTGCTTTCCAGATTCCTTACCTTTTTGCGTTGGCTCCCTCCTGGGAGGTCTTCTGATTGGAGAAACCTCATGAGTATCCAAATATATGTCTTCCAAAGAAGCAGCGAGTTCTGCATATGAAGATAATTTAGGTTCCCTCCATTGTTGAACATTTTGATTGTTTCTAGTTGAGGATTTTCCATTGCCTTTATCCTTTCCTTTGCCAGATCTAGATGGTTCTTCGTCTTTAGACATGTGAATCTCGAGAACTTCCTTACTAGTTCTTGCATCCACTTCCCGCGGAAATCTGTATACTTCAAAATAGAATTCGCTAAGGTCCTTTGGTGGATCCCCTCACTGAGATCTTAAAGTCCGACTTATTCAATACTTCAGAGATAACATCCATGAGTACCATAGATGATTTCATCCAATCCACTGACGCCATAGCTGCAATAAACCTTTGCAAAAAAAGAGCATAACATTTCTGCAGTCCTCTACTTGACCGTAGTGGGAGTTATGACATTTTTGGTCGAGAGATGTGGACCCTGAACTATTCAATAACCTTTCAACCAAAGTATTCTGGTTGCCAATCAATTCTGAATCTAACTACCTAAACCACTTGGCAGGAATATCCGTGAGATAGAGTGGGAAACACTTTGTCATGATGTTATACAACACCGATAACACATCGTATGGTGCATGTAGCACATAAGATGGATAGTAGGATCCTTCCTACCATTATAAGAATCTAGTACAGATAGTTTAAAGTCAAATGGGTTCCGTGAATTCTTGATATCCTAAGTGAAGAGGCTAAGCTTAACATAGTCCATGTCCAATTGAGACATCCGCCTCGGGAAAACCATCAAATCACGCCCATGATTCGATTCCCATTGTCGAGAAGTTGTCGTCAATCATCTAATTCTACACCCGTGCCCTGGTGTTCAATCCAAAAGAAGTATGCCCATCCAGGATGTTTATGTTCAGATCGGCATTGACCTCATAACCGATTTCAATACAAACCAAAGTCTGTGGTCCACAGTAGTTCTATTATCGTCCAAATTCATGCTAATTCATGCTTGATCCAAGCCATTAGAACTGTTTCAATGCATGACCCATTAGCAAGTCGCGAACCATATTTCAATCATCGTGGGGGCTGTCCCATATCAGAGTTGATTCAGCATCATTCCGAGGATTGATATTGATATAGGTAGAGTCTACGAGGGGTGCCCCCAATCCCAAGCCCATCTACTACGTGCCACTGGGTCCAAACCCAGAAGTTGTTCCTTGGCCTGCTGGCCCTTCGAGTAGACCCATCATTGAGAGAAATGTGTTCATCATCTCCTCATGCAGTCAAAGGAGTTCGTCCTGCCATTCCAAGCGTAAATCCAATTCCTTGATGACTCTATCCATCTCCTCCGGGTCAAATATATAGAGGGCCCAGGATGAAGCCTCATGGCTTCCTTTCATTCTAGCTCCTTCGGCCTAAGTGGTAATATCCATCTTCTTTCTTTTCACCGTAACTTATTCCTTGAGCAATAAAATTCCTTTAAGTTAGAAGAAGGTTGTTGTCCCTTACCTGGCGCACCAAAATGTTGAGCTCGTTTTGGTCAATCAAACGTCAACACTAAAATTTGGGTTACGATTACAGAACAAAAACAAGAATCTAGGCATAGAGTATGGTAAAGTAAATGAACATAATATTTATAGTGGTTCAACAAGATGTTCCTGCGTCTATTGTAAGGTAATCTGTAACAACCTGCCCGGAATAGGCCTAAATTTCGATTAAGAAAAGACTAATAAAAAATTAGAGCCGTTCTAAAAGGATCATTGATTCTTATAAGAAAATGGTACAACAGATATAAAAGATAAAATTGAATGAAATCAGAATCTCACGCAGTGGAAGGGATAAAATTTAATAATTTTAAATAGATGTACCTTTAATTAAAACCATAATAAATGTTGGTTACAGAGAGTCTCAAAAGGATATATCTATAATAATTATCCCAATATAATAATACTGCCATAAATGATGATTAATAGCTATGGATCCTCCATCGTCAGGCTCCATCTCCAAGGTATCACTGATCCAAGCGTTCTGACCTACTATCTTGTTTATATGTTAAGAGATGGGAGGCCAGAATATAAAGTTATGGTAATGAAAATCACATAAGTTTTAAGGAATACTATCTCCTATATTTGGTAGCATAAATTCTTCACAGTATGTCTATGCAATCAAGCACACACAACTAAACATACGAGGCATACCTCCTCACATTCACTTAGGGCCTATATGTGAATCTAAGGGTGGGCATCCTTACCGTCACTTAATACCCCCACAAGATAATCTAAGCGCGTACATCCTTATAGTCACTTAGTACCCCCCACGAAGTGGGCTATACCTAGTCCCTTAGTTCCATTATCAAATACATTAAAGGTGGACATACCTACAATCAATTAAGACTCTTTGGCGGACCCCTAGCCACTTAAGACCCCGTCTCTAATGTTTGGTCATAAATAATAATTCTCCTAGTAGGCTGAGAAATAGCAATGACCATTTACTACTAGGTTTGGGTCAGGAATATAACTTCATTTAAGAAACCCCTCCTAGCGGACCCTCTTGTTTCTATTTAGCTGTCCTTATGGGTGAACTCTTATTCACTTAATACTTTCCTTAGATGGTGGTTCCTTAGGCCATATATATAATATGTCGATGGTCAGCCCTTACTAGCCCCTCGATAAGAAGCAAACATTGCTTGGATAACTACCCTACTCACGTTATCGTCTAGTAATACCATTTAATACCTTATAGGAGAAAGGAAGATCCAAAAGACCATTTAAAAGCTCAAAGGGAGGGTCCCATGACTTAGGTCCAGAACTAAGGGGTGAACCTTGGTAACGGACCTAGTCCTTACCACTTAATACCCAAAAAAAGGCACGTCAGCCACTTATTGCCTTTTCCCCAAGGCAGGCCTACTTCACACACAATATATATACACACACAAACATACACATTAGACATCTCACATTAAGACGTCCACTTGTAGACCTGGATTTTTCGGGCGGTTCCAGGGACACTTCTACTACAAGTCGGGATCAAACTCGCATCATTGTGTAATAATTATAATGGCCAATGACACATAGACCTCTCACATTAACAAATCTTACTTGTAGATGCTGGATATGCTTTTCGGTTCCTGGTAGGCTTCTACTACAAGTAATGGTCAACCTAGTGTCTATGTGTCACTAATTATAATTGAAGCCATTCAAACACATGCGTACAAACTCCTATAGGGAAATGCAAATCCTATTATCCTAATTTAACGCACTAAGTACGCATTTAATACACATTTATATTACATTAATTACGTTATAAGTATATATAAGTAAATAGGGCGTAAATTAGGCGTGCGTAAATAAACTTCCTAATTCATTTGAAATGTCAGTCCCTAACAAATTAAAAGTATATAAGTTCATTTTTCAAATATTATCTATCAATCGTGGCGTAAACATGCATATTAACATATAAAATAAAAATGGGAAAACAACAATATCAACACAAAACTTATAACCTAGGTTTGATTTGATTATCTCAATAATAAAAGGTGCACAAGTGCCATATATCTAACACACACACACACACACACATATATATATATATATATTTATACAATTTCTATTTTTGGATATATTCACTTTTTATATACGTTTATAGCAAAATCTTAACACTTGGACATCATGTAAACAATATATTCAAATACTCTATTTAGAAAATACAGATTTAACCCTATTCGAATTCATAATTTCTTCAAATCTTAACCTTTTGAAACAAAGCCACACATATGAGTTTACACAAAAATAAAACAAGATAAATCTGACCAATATAGAGAATTATACAACACCAACAAGCTTCTCTGTTATTATTTTAATAACCCAAAACCAAATATACAAATAGATTGACCATTTTATAATAATAATTAAAATATAGAGAATTTGGAGGATGTTTAATATTATATTTCCATTTAGATCCAAATTTCCTTAGGCATATAGATTCAGATTCAAACTAAAAAATATAAAAAATAGAAAACTAATGTCATTTTCATTCACGGAGACTTGTAGAAGAGATTAGTGGAATACTGGTATAAAATATCTCAAAAATATGGATTATAAGCCTTCGATGAAACGAACTCTAACTTTACCTAAAATATATACAAGTAAATCAAAGTTTAGAACCTCGTATATATTATATAATTCCAGAAATTACACATACAAATTTAGATCTAGAGAGGTAAAAGTTTAGATCTAGAACGATAGGATTTAGAAGAAGAATCTAACTTGAGATCCGGAATTAAAAAATGTAGAAGCAAAGTTGAGGCGCGAGTATAAAACAAGAAATAGGGTTTGTGAGATGCTAAGGGGTTTGCTTATATAATTGCAAGTGTTAATAAAGACTGTAGGATCTATTAGATTAAATCCAAACAGTCCATGTTTGTAATTATATAAAAACCACTACAAAACATGCCTTCTCCACCTATTTCACTCAGGAGAGGTCGAAACCCTAAAAGGGCGATCAACACCAGTGGCCGACACCCAATAAGGGAAGCGATCGACCACTATAAGTCGATTTTTTCTAGGAAGCTTATTTCCCAGTCATTTTCCAATTTTATTAATTATAGATTTAATTGATTGATTACCTTCCTTAAGTTGATTATTCTTGTCACCTCTTGTATATAAATATATACACACAAATTTGAATTCAATTGGAATATTATTGAAATGCTAATCTTGCTTAATATATTTAAGATTTGAATAATTATTTATTTGAAATTCAAACCTTGCACGTTAATACTTATGTATAACTTGTTTTATTAATAATTTTTGCGTACAGACTCCATTTTCAGTAAATAAATATGAGGGTTAGAATCATGCCATGAACGCAACTGCAATACTTTCTTGACCCAATTCCAACTTATTTAAAATTCTTATTCTTATCCCATTAATATTTTATTAATTTATTATTGTTTATATTTAATTTAATTATCTATGTCTATTTAGAATATATTTTATGGGGTGTTACGTTCTCTGTAACGACCCGAATTTTCGAACAAATTATTTTAAATATTTAATATGGTTTTAAATATTGAGTTGATAATATAAATGAATTTTTATATTAAGTTATCAATTAAATAATCGAAATACGATTTAGTTTGAATATACAGAATTATCGTAATACGAAAATGAATTTAATTGAATTCAAAGTTAAAACTGAATTGAAAACAAGTCTTATGATTTATAGAAATTCAATTTGAATAGAATGATAATAATAATAATAATAATTTATTACTGAGGAATTCGCTATTTTTGACTTTAGTTATATTATATCGATTTATTATGTTATTTTTTATATACATTCAAATTAATTTTTTATAGTCTATTCTGTTGAGTTTATAATAGTGTAATTTCATTGAAACATCGGTCGGTAGGTTAAAATAGCGGTCCGTGAATTCATGTAATGGATCCCGAGATATTTGATTTATAGATAAGCTTGAAATCAAATTGGAATTTGTTTAAAAGAAACAAAAATCTCTTTATTTCTAATCGCGTTTAAATCAAATCAAATTGGTATTATATGTGTATGTACCTTCACCTACCACCTATTCCTTAACACCAAAGTAACCATCTCTATAAATCCACGCGAACCACCCTCCCTCTCTTGTTTTCATTTTCAATCCTCAGAATAAAATAGCAAGCTTCAAAATTAAAATGGCATTGCCGATATAAACTCGTCTAAGCCAATTTCCCCATCCCAAATTCATTATTTTATTTTTCCCATAAGCATTTACTTTCCTCTAACGCTTCAGATCGAAGCCAAACTTCCCCCATTTGTTCAGATCGAAAATTGTCGAAAGGAAGAAAGAAAACCAACAAATCATTTCTAAATAAGAATCGCGCATCACTTGTTGGCATCCGCGGTGGGAATTTTGAGGAGTTCGAACCCGAAACTGTCGCAACTCGTTTCCTCATAAGTGCAGTTTGAGATCGTGAGTGGAAAACGCTGTGAGATGTCGGGTTCAAGAGCGGTGGGATAAAGAGCGAGATCTGGGGACTCTCATTGTCAGTACGATGCAGTTTAAGGGCTGCCAAGGGTTCGAAAGGGGTCATTGCGATTTCTGGAACACCGAACTAGTACCGGTGTATGGATCAGAGTTTGAAGATGAATATCGTGAGATATGTGAAGTTTTACAGAAGGGGTGTTGACGTTGTTGAGTGGTGTGGTATGCAGTTTTGAGTTATGCGAGGTCTGAGGGTTAAAATCGGTTGAATTGGAGCTGTAAGTGGGATATTCTTGAAGCTACTACTATACAGGGAAAAGGATGATTAACACGGGATCAGTAAGGTTAATCAGTAATTAAATTAGGTAATTTAAATTGATTTATTTATTCCTTTAACTATTATTTAATTTAGTTAATAACTTTAGTTTATATAAAACATGTAACGAATGCATATATGTTCCATACAATGAACAGTTTTTGACGAAAAACAAAATTCATTGGAATCGTAAAGGTTTCAACTTTGCAGTGAAATTGAGTTTGGATTTTTTGGAGTTATTTGATATCAACTATGGAATTTATTTGGATATTCGGCAAAAATAAAAACCAGGTGAGTAAATCCCACTCAATTTTATTTAAATTTATTTCTATCAGTTAAAAATAATTGCTTGTTGATTGATTGGATGAGTTGAAATATCCTTGCGGCTATTCTATATATATATATATTAGTTATTTAGGATTGGTGTTTGTGGTTATTATATATATATATATATATATATATATTGGTGGTTGGATTCCTGTAGTACCACTAGCGTTGGATTCCTGCAGTACCACTAGCGGATGCCCGCAGTATCATTAGAGGATGACCCTATACGTCCCACGCTATGATAGTGGATGACCTTCTATACCGCGATTCCTGCCTCGAAGCAGGATGGGTATTATTTATGTTGGCTAATGTCTGTGGATGCAGGAAAACAGGTTGGAGGGATCCAACTGGATTCCTCAAAAATATTATTATTTGTTGTTTCACATATATTATCATATGATGTGTTAGAAAATCCATGGTTGATAATTGGATATTTTGATTGGTTGAAATATCACTAGGCCTGAAATGTTGATATATAAAAAAATAATCGGGAAAAGGATATTTTGAAATTTAGAGGGAAAAATCTATTTATCTAAAATAGAATTTGAATATCAATTGGGCTATAAAGATATTACTTGTTTTGAATGAATAAAATAAGTTTTGAATTTATAACGATGTTTATAAATTAAATAATACAGAAAATTGAAGTGATGAATTTATAAACGATGTTTATAAATTAAATAAATGCAAAAATTAAAGAAATTTATAAATGATGTTTATAAATTGAATAATGCTGGGAAGTGAAGCAAATTTATAAATGAAATGGAAAAATGATCATTCGATTATTTGAATATTTAAATTCAAATGTGAATTTAAAAATAGAAATGGGGAAATCGTTTTAAAGAAATAAACGATGGAGTTTATTCTGATGTTCAGAATATAAATTGAACTAAAATAAATCCGTAGGGATTTATGATTTGAATTCAATTAATTCGAATTTATTTAAATGGAAGTTAAATTGAATGTGGAAATAAATTGGGTGATATGTATATAAGTTATTATAAATAGAAATTTCCAAAATAAGATTTTGGTTTTAAATAGATTTCGAAATAGACTTGTTTAAATATAAAACAAGGAAATTTAAAAAATGGTGTTTATAAATATAATGAATCAATTATCAAGAGATAATTTGAATATTTAAATTCAAATATGAATTTAAAAATAGAATTTGAAATCATTCGATAAGGAACAACGGTTTTTATTCCGCAATTCGGAATATCAAAGGGATGGAGTTTCAAATAGAAATTTGAAAAGGGAACTTGTTTAAACATATGAAACAAGGAAGTTGAATTTATAAATAGTGTTATAAATTTGGTGAAATAAATTATCATTTGGATTATTTAAACTATTTAAATTCAAATGGGAATTTAAAAGTAAGTTGGGAAGTGTTTTGAAACAAAACGATTGATTATATTTCGGAATTCGGAATATAAGCTGAATTGAGAAGAATTCAACCGGTTTATAAATGAAATTCGATTATATCGAATTTTATAAATAATTTATTTATAAAAGGAATTGGAATTAAATATAGAGGATCAAAGTATAAATAAATATACTACCGAGTAAAGAAAAATTGACAATTATAGATAATCGAAAATATTATGTTGAATTATGAAACTGATTTGATATATATTAAAAACATATCAGAATGGAGTTGAATTTATTATAAACGAAGTTTAAACGTGTGATGGCCCGCCCGCACAAGCCGGCATTTCCAATGAAAGTGTGCTGTGTCGATGTCCAACCAGCACGGGACGGTCGTCAAAGAAAGGAAAGGTAAGGAATTTGAACTAACAAGGAACCTGTAGCATATCTCACAACGCATGGAATAAAATATAATAATAACATACTTTGACATAAAACAGGCGAAACAGTGCATAAGCTAAAAACTAAACATCTCAGCAGCGGAAAATCCAAATACAGCTTATGATCCATAACCATTATTACAACTTTAAAACTGTCTCTAAAACAAAAGAAAGGAAAGGTACACTACTAATTCCTAAAGTGGTGACCAGCAGCGACACAGGGAGAATATATAAAGAATAGCACGTGTAAGCCTCCTGCTCGTCTTCGGACAGCTACTCATGCACAACCAGCTAACCTGTCTATAGTCTGCCCGTTTAAGAGCACCCAGAGTAATAAGAAGAGATATAAAACTCTGGGTCAGCCAAAAGTCTGGTATGAGCGATAAGCAGCTAAACAGAAAAATAACAGGTATACTAAACCATACCTGAACCTGGACCTGTAACCAAAGTGTTAGCACAACATACCGCTCAATACTCTAAGGAACCACTAAACGTAAGTTATAAAGATACGGGGGAGGGGGTGTGCATGTCATAGTGATGTCAAACAATCAAGCATATCAACCATCCTCACATTTCTTACTCAGTGCGTAAAGCATACGATATCCACCGCATTGATCACCCAAATCCTTGCTATGATCACTCTGCCCCATGGAGTTATGGCGAATCCACTGCACTGATCCATAGCCACTAGTCCTTGCTATGTCCACTCTGCCCCATGAAGTCATGACGACTTCACTACACTGGC
This sequence comes from Allium sativum, assembly GCA_030737875.1. Lineage (NCBI taxonomy): Eukaryota > Viridiplantae > Streptophyta > Magnoliopsida > Asparagales > Amaryllidaceae > Allium > Allium sativum. The sequence goes on along the minus strand of CM060912.1, from coordinate 876,737,467 downwards.
TCATAGCCAGGCTACGATCACTCCGCCCCGTGGAGCAACATCTACTCCACTGCACTGATCCGTAGTCTAACATTCGTCTTGGTGGTGAATCAAAGTTATAGACATCGATAACCCCTTAGCACACGTCCCGCAGCAAAGCCCAACTCATGAAGTTGACTCGTTGGTTACCAACTGGATCCTGAGTTCTACTTCCCATTTGGACTACCTTTGCATCTCGGGTTTTGGTCCACTCCGGATCGGTTCGATCCTGCACTTCTCTTCGCTTCAGATCTTACTCCCAGTTCGGTTCGTGACAATCGTATAGACTCAGTTCGTGATCCTGGCTCCAGCTCATGGCAACACCTAAGTCTAGCTCGTGATGCACTGGTTCGGTTCGGTCCCCTTCAGCTCGTGCTCAACACATCGGTTCGTGGCACCCTCTTGGTTCGGTTCGGATTGCTCCATACGGGTCGGATCGGTAGTGCTTTGGTTCGGAGAAGCGGTTCAGGTCGTGGTTCCCTCTAGACATCCAGTCGGTTCGTATCCCTGAGGCGCCTTTGGTTCAGTCAAGTCCCACGGTTCGGGTCGGGTGCTCTCTTCGGATCATGCCACCATGCTAAGGTCGGATCGGTTTGTGATCACCATTCACGAGCAGGTCGTCTCGGAGAACTCCAGGTACAGGCGGGTTGAATCATGGAGCTTCAAGTGTGAGCGGTCGGGTCGGTCTCCATCACCACGAGCGGGTCGGGTCGGGTAGGGCGATCCGATTCGGTCCCTGCATATTTTTCCTACAACTTCCAGCGACTGTTTTTACGCCATACGACATCGTTTTCGACCATTCTAACTATCCTAATCAATCAGAAAGCATACCATATAGTCATATCAACATAGAGAATCAACAATAACACTAAAACAACAATCATAGCATGTAAAATGGATTAAACATAGCCAAAACCCCATATTTTCCCTTAAGCATGTTCAAGCAAAACTAATGATGGGATTAGTTAAACTTAACCAAATTACCCCAAATTTCTAACAGTGGCCTAAAACAATATTTCGAAATTTATAAATATTTGTCTAGAATTTAATCATGTTTAAATTCGCTAATTAACACTAATTACCCTTAATTAACCATAATTAGTGAGGAACTACGCAAATCACTCACCTTAGCTACAAACAAAATACCAAATCTGAAATTATCCTCTGTTTGGCGCTATTCCCAAGGCTATACAACAGTTCCGACCTTGATTTGGTGCTATTTCTCCTTAATTTGATGTATTTTAGCCAAATCTTCAATTAGAAAGTGGTTTAGAGGTGTTTTAGATGTTGGAGGCCATTACTAAGTTGAGAGGGATGATAAGTGGCAGATGAAAAATGAGAAAATGGTGTTCGCTAAACCCTAACAACCCTTAAATACTCCAAATCCCGAAATCCCCCACTGGGCCTAGCTGTTAATTACCCAATTAAGCCCGGTTAAGCTGTTTTTCACCTTCTAAACCCTATTTTAGCCATATCTCCCAAACGGTAAGTCTGTTTTTTCATATATGACAACTCTACGGAAAGGTAAACCATCATCCAGATCTAATGGAAGTGGTTTCAATTCAAAACTCCTTTCCTATCAAAAGTTATGGTCGAAACATAATCAGCTAGGGGCAAAATGGTCATTTAAAAAATTGGCAAAAATCATGGACATGGGAAAAGACCCCAGTAGTCGTCCCCCAATGTAACACGACCATACGACTCCTTACGAGAAAGAAAGAAATATCCTACGATCCTTTGATGCGTAGAATGCGGGTCGTTACATTCTCCCACCCTTAAAAGATTTCGTCCCCGAAATTCCTTAACCCAAAACATACAAAGGATCCTGCATGCCAACCAATCATTAACAAAACAATCAAGCATACAAAAAAACACAACAAGCCTATCCTAGAATGCGGTTTACTAACAAGGGAGTACTATACCGATATAAAATCCTTATCTGGCAAAGAGTTTTGGATACTTCCTCCTTATGGTCTCCTCTGTTTCCCAAGTCAGTCTTCCTTATCATCACCCCACTGGACTTTGACTAGTTTCAACGCCTTCCTTCGAAGCTGCTTCGTATTTTTCCGAACAATACACATAGGCCTGCGGTTCCCAACCGCCTCGGGTTCTACTTCGATGTCATCCAACTGATCAGGTGAAATAGTCATATCGGGGTCATGCACAAACTTCCTTAACTGGGAAACATGAAATACGTTGTGAATTCCTACCATCTTCGCTGCTAATTTAACCTTATAAGCCAAATTCCCAATTTGCTCGAGAACTGGGAATGGACCAACAAATCTCGGTGTTAACTTGCCTCCCCTGCCAAATCGAATCACGCTCTTTAACGGAGAGATCTTGACAAACACCAAGTCACCAATGGAGAACTTTAAATCTCTTTCTCCTCTTATCAGCATAACTCTTCTGCCTATCTTGGGCAGCCTTCATTCGCTGTCGGGTAACTTTGATTTTATCTGAGGTTTCTCTTTTCACATCTGGTCCAAGCACAAACTTCCCACCAGTTTCTAACCAACATGATGGTGAGTTACATGGTCTTCCATAAAAAGCTTCAAATGGAGCCATACCAATACTGGATTAATATCTGTTATTATAGGCAAACTCTACTAGATGTAAATGGTCATCCCATGATCGACCAAAATCCAATATGCAAGCTCTCAAGAGATCTTCTAACACTCGATTCACCCTCTCTGTCTGATTGTCGGTTTGAGGATGATACGCGGTACTGAGATGTAATTCTGATCCTAACGCATCTTGTAAGCTCTTCCAAAACCCACTAGTAAACAACGGGTCTCGGTCACTCACAATGTTTTTAGGTACTCCATGAAATCTCACTACCCACTTTACATATAGTTCCACTAGCTTAGCTGCCATTCTATTCGACTTGACAGGTATAAACCTTGCACTCTTAGTCAATCGGTCCATAATCACCCAAATTCTATCATGGCCTGACCTAGTCCTTGGTAACCCATCAATGAAATCCATTGATACTTGTTCCCATTTCCATTCTGGAACTTCTAATGGTTGCAACAGACCACTAGGCTTCTTTTGCTCAGCTTTAACTAGCTGGCAATTCATGCATTTGGATATAAACTTCCCAACGTCTCTTTTCATCCCTTCCTAGTAGTAGGTCTGCTTCATGTCTCGATACATTTTATTACCACTGGGATGTATAGTCAGTTTTGAGTGATGACATTCTCTTAGCACTTCATCTCTCAATCCCTTGACATTGGGCACAACTAGTCTTCCATTCTTTCTAAGCCATCTATCTCGATCAAGCCCATACTTGTTCAACTCTTCGTCGATTCCCATCTCTAACTTTGAGATGATTTCCAATAGGTTAGGATCGTCCCTCTGGCTGAAACCAATCCGCTCAATCAAAGTGGGTCTGATCGTCAAACTTGCTAACATTTCTGGATCCAATTCGCAGTTTGGTCTGAAATCATACCCAGCGATGTACTCCAGTTGCTTCCATTCCAGAAACATAGCCCCTAAACTGGCATGTCTTCTACTCAATGCATCAGCTACCGCATTGCCCTTTCCTGGTGTATATGCGATATCGAAATCGTAGGAAGCCAAGAATTCTAACCATCTTTGTTGTCGAAGATTTAGATCCTTCTAAGAGAAAAGATACTTTAACGACTTATGATCGGTAAACAACTCGAATCTTTCTCTCAAGAGATAATGTCTCCACATCTTCAATGCGAACACGATCGTTGCCAATTCCAAATTATGGGTAGGATATCTTTTCTCATGCAGTTTCAGTTGTCGACTAGCATAAGCTACAACCCTACCTCCTTGCATCATTACAGCACCTAGTCCGGTATCACAGGCATCTGTGTATACCGTCGTCTCTTCATTCCCCTTAGGAATGACTAACACTGGTGCACATGTTAACTTGTCCTTTAGACTCTTGAATGCATTCTCGCACTTTTCGTCCCAGATGAAAGCTTGATTTTTCTTAGTCAACTAGTCAACGGTGCTGCTATCTTGGAGAAGTCTTGGATAAACTTACGATAATATCTAGCTAATCCCAAGAAACTTCTTATGTCTGTTGCATTCTTGGGCGTAGACCAATCTTGTACCGTAGCCACCTTCGTAGGGTCCACGGCAATACCATTCTCTGAAACAACATAGCCCAAGAATCTCACTTCCCTCCTCCAGAAGTGACACTTAGAAAACTTTGCTTTCAATTGGTGTTTTCTCAACGCCTCCGTCACTATCCTCAAATGTTCCTTGTGTTCTTCCTCTGTCCTTGAATAAACCAATATATCGTCTACGAACACAAGAACAAACTTATTTAATTGATCCCTGAATACCCTATTCATAAGACCCACAAAATATGCTGGTGCATTGCTCAGCCCGAATGGCATGACCAACCACTCATAGAATCCAGACGGCGTCCGAAATGCCGTTTTAGCTATACTTTGAGCTTCCACTCTAAGCTGATGAAAACCTATCACGATATCCAACTGGGAGAACACTCTCGCGGCACTCAATTAATCAAACAAATCATCTATCCGCGGTAGAGGATACTTATTCTTCCTTATCACCTTATTCAGCTCGCAGTAGTCCACACACAAACGAAGGGAACCATCTGCCTTGGTAGCAAACACAACTGGTGCTCCCCACTCAGAAACACTTCTTTTGATAAATCCCTTCTTCAAAAGATCGCGTACTTGTACCCCGAGCTCTCGTTGCTCCCTTGGTTCCATACAACGAAGTGGCATCACTATAGGTCTGGCATCTTTCACTAAATCAATACGGAACTCAATCTCTCGGTGTGGTGGAAGTCCGGTCACTTCCTCGAAGATGTCCGGATACTGGCCAGCCACGGGCACATCTGGCAACTCATCATGCGGGATGTCGAGGGAATTTAGAAAACTAGCCATTACCCCATCACTGGGTAGACCACCAAACACTACCCTCCGCCCATCATCCGCTCTAATTGTCACCAAAAAGCCCTCACAGTCTACCACCACCCCGTATCTTTAGAGCCAATCGACTCCCAAAATAATGCCAAACCTAGTAAAGCCCAAAACAAAGCAATCACAAACAAACATGCATCCATGACTTGATAAGACCACATTACGATAAATCATGCTAAGGCTAGTCGAACCACCAATCGGGTTCGTTACCGCTAAAGGTCTATCGACTATCTCGGGTTTCAATCCCAACCTATCTACCAGGTCACTAGATATGAAGGAAAGGGAAGCTTCGGTATCAAACAATACTCGAACAAGAACATCATAAACAGAAAGTATTCCTTGAATGACGACATTCTTTCCTTTCTGCTCCGCAGTTGGGGCATTCGACGAAGAAGGAACAACATTGATAACATATGCTTTCACAATCTGCTTTTCTTTAGGGGGTTGTAGACACTTGTCCTTGTGATGTCCCACTTGGCCACAGTTGAAGCACTTCCTATCCTCTGGCTTGGCCCGACATTCTTTGGCATAGTGGCCCTTCTTACCACAGCTGAAGCACTCAACATCTTTCTTATTCTTTTTCTTCTGGCCATCCTTGGTCTGATTCTGCTTTCTCTTATTCTAAGAACCATTCTTGCCTCCACCGCTTACTTGCGGCTTTGGCTCCTCTGCAGATGCAACCTCAGTTTTCATCTTAGGGTAAAGACTCTCTGACCTCAATTCTTTCCCCACAATCGATTCAGACGTCTCATCGACATGGTTTATAAGCCTTTCCCCCAAGTATTGATCTAAGCCTATTATGAACTTTTCATTTTTCTTCTCGGCAGTATCAATAAGGGATAATCCATGTTTCGATAAAGTATCGAACTCTGCAATGTACTCTGAGACTGCCCTACCATTCTGCTTAAGCTCCAGAAATTTCCTAAACAACTCTGATTTCTGAGCAGCTGGGATAAACTTATCACCGAATCGGGCCTTAAACTAATCCTATGTAACTTGATCCTCTGGAGTAGCTGCCTTAATAGCATTCCACCAATTCATCGCCCGTCCGTGCAGTTGACGGGATGCTAGCTTCCTCTTCATCGCATCCTCGATACCCAAGTCTTCAAAGATACGCTCAGAGCTATCCAACCAATCCTGAACTTCTGTAGCCGATTCCATTCCATGGAATGGCTTCCCACTAAGGCTAGTGTAATCCTTGCATAGCTTGGCGAAATCGGCCCTAGGCGCCTGCACCGCTGCACCACCACCATTTGCAGCATTGGGAACTGCTCCTTGCACATTTCTAAGCATCTCTCTCATGAAGTCAGTGAACATAGCCCTCATGTCAGGAGCATTCCCATTATTAGCTCCTCTACCAACACCCCTCGTATATCGGCTTATCGTTCAATCTGTAAAGGGAAACGATTAACTATCCTCTTTGTGGTGTTAGTGTAGTGCGACTTCAACCTTAGCTATACTAATAGTATATATATAGCTTTCGAAACCAAAATATCACAAATAAGCGCTCTCATATACGTACTATCTCTCTTTGGTAAGAAATTTGAACTAACAAGGAACCTGTAACATATCTCACAGCGCATGGAATAAAATATAATAATAACATACTTTGACATAAAATAGGCAAGACAGTGCATAAGCTGAAAACTAAACATCTCAGCAGCGGAAAATCCAAATACAGCTTATGATCCATAACCATTATTACAACTTTAAAACTGTCTCGAAAGCAAAAGAAAGGAAAGGTACACTACTAATGCCCAAAGTAGTGACCAGCAGCGACACAGGGAGAATATATAAAGAACAGCACGTTTATGCCTCCTGCTCGTCTCCGGACAGCTACTCGTGCACAACCAGCTAACCTGTCTCTAGTCTTCCCATTTAAGAGTACCCAGAGTAATAAGAAGAGACATAAAACTCTGGGTCAGACAAAAGTCTGGTATGAGAGATAAACAGCAAAACAGAACAATAACAGGTATACTAAACCATATCTGAACCTGGACCTGCAACCAAGGAGTTAGCATAACATACCGCTCAATACTCTACGGTGCCACTAAACGTAAGTTATAAAGATACGAGGAGGGGGTGTGCATGTCATAGTGATGTCAAACAATAAAGTATATCAACGATCCTCACATCTCTCACTCAGTGCGTAAAGCATACGATATCCACCGCTTTGATCACCCAAATCCTTGCTATGATCACTCTGCCCCATGGAGTCATGGCGACTCCACTGCACCGATCCATAGCCACTAGTCCTTGCTATGTCCACTCTGCCCCATGAAGTCATGACGACTTCACTGCACTGACTTGAAACACCCCACCTCCGTTAAGGTCACTTACAATGGGAATGCCTTAACTTCGGTGAAGCACTTTAGGTAAAAGATGCAGATAAATTACAAGACAGACAAATAAAACAGCGGAAAATAAAGTCATTTTATTAATAATGTGATTCAGTCAAGCTTTTACAACAATTTTCTCAAATCAAACTTAAAAGTAATACATAGAACTTATGTCTTGATTTCTTAACTTCCAAGTGTAAAAGAAGCACAAAATAACAATGATATTCCCCAAATAAAGCATGAACCTGCCATAGCAGTAGAAGAGAGAGAGTCCAAAGCAATACACCAACTAATCTTCAAGCTTGGAAAGAGAAGAGGTCCAAGCTAGGTTGAGCTATTCCCTCCCTGACTACCTGTGGGGGGATGGAAGAAAAGAGGCGAAAAACAAACTAGGTCAGACATAAGTCTGGTAAGTCCAGTGATCTTTCAGCATGCAAACAAGATAAAGGATCATGATATGAATAAACTGGAAATAGGACAATACCATAAAAACAAGATAACTGAAGACAAGATAATCTGTATAAAATGATAATCGTGATCCCAACCCCCGTGATTGTGGTAGCCTTCAGGTGTACATCTATCGTGAGGATTCCACCTCAATCGGCCTAATTGCCATGAACATGTTAGATGTACCCATACTACCCTATCGATTAGCTCCCTACTTGTATACATGTTCCATGTGTCTGTGTCAATCGACCCTCTCTTGCATGTAGATACCCTGTGCTGCTCCCACCAGAAGGTGTATCAATCCTTATGATAGAGACCCGACATGATTCAAGATGCACAGTGTATAACTACTAGTATCCAGTGCCTGCTTTTTCCCACTTCGGAGTACGTGCACGCCTGTAAACTGTCGGAACCTACACTGACATACCCCCTGTCGCTGCTTTGACCGCTTATAATCAGCCCAGTAATCGTGCCCCACTCTGCCTAGTTTCAGGGTACCATGATACATCTATGTGGGTTACTGCTGAAATTGGGTCCCCGTTACTAGGGTTTCTTGCTGGTTAAGTTTGTGGGCCTATATATACAAATATTACCCACCTACATGAGATGTACTTAACCCTCCCACCGATTCTAGCATGTTTTCTTAACGGTTAAGTTTGTGGGCCTATATGTATTAATATTACCCACCTACACGAGATGTACTTAACCCTCCCCTCGATTCAAGCATGTTTATTTTACGGTTAAGTTTGTGAGCCTATATTTACTAATATTACCCACCAACCTGATATATACTTAACCCTCTCGCACATTATGTCATATTGGTTAAGTATTGTCCATTCATGTTAACTTAACCTACCCATTCATCGTGTCATGTGGGTTAAGTGTTCCTTATGAACTTGACCCTCCTTCCTTATCATGTTGGATCGGTTAAGTGTTTCCTATTAACTTAACCCCGTTCGTTCATCAAGTTATATTGGTCAAGTGTTTCTTGTAAACTTAACCCCACGTATTCATCTTGTTGTATTGGTTAAGTGTCATCAATCAATTTAAGTTAACTTAACCCACCTACATGTAATATTACTTTGGTTAAGTGTTGCCTTCTTGTGTTAACTTAACCCTATCACAAATCAAGTTATATTGGTTAAGTGTTGCCCTCTTGTTTTTACTTAACCTTACCACAAATAAAGTTACATTGGTTAAGTGTTGTCTTCTAGTTTTTACTTAACATTACCACAAATCAAGTTATATTGGTTAAGTGTTTCTTATTTTAATTATGTTCATAACTTAAGTTATGTTCATAACCAATGGTATATAAATTATACCATTTCATGGCCTTAACCATTTACATGGTTATGGGCCCACCTACATCATTAACATGTTATAATTTAATGTCCATCCCAACATTACCCCCGTTTATACGTTTGCATCAATCATATAAAGTAATTAGGCCCGCAAATTAGTCGAATTTATAAACAAGAGGTAAAAGAAGGTAACGTGCCTAATATAAATCCAACCAAACATATGTCATGTAATGTTGACATAGAACATCATTCATTTCAACTAACATGTCTCATGAACTTGCATATGAATTGGACTAAATAATCACAAGCCTAAACATGTTAATATGTAGATCTAGGCATATGTAAATATAACTTGGTTTATAAACTAGCATATGTCATAATCATGACATGTACATTACCAAAGCATGTATAAGTTTAACTTTAACATGTAGATGTGAACTAGATCTAACAATAATGATCATATGAACTTGCATGAATCCACTTTATAAACATGCATATATATATATATGTTTGCATATGAACATATATATATATATATATATATATATATATATATATATATATAGATCTTGACTTGGATCTAACATAAAACACACAACTTGCATTAAATCATATGAACATATGTATAGATCTTGAGTTGGATCTAATTGCATGGATCTAAACACAAAAAGTTGTAGATCTAAACATGTAGACATATGGATATAACCTAAAACATGTAACTTGCATTAAATCATATGAACATATGTATAGATCTTGACTTGGATCTAATTAGCATGGATCTAAACTCATAAAGTTGTAGATCTAAACATGTAGGCATATGGATCTAACATTATTTAGCCTAAAAACTTGCATGTAACATATCATGAAAAGATTATCAAACTTATATGCGGTATGATAGTTTCATTCCTCAAATCATAATAGGTTCATCATCAATTCCTATACGATAAGTCCAATAAGCCACAATCATTCCAAGACATACATGACAAAATTATCACAAGAAATGGACATGAATCAGCATCATCATTATCATACAGCTTGGTACAATTCTATTTTTCATTTTATTACAAATCACATCTTAAATTTGTTAACATCTAAAAGATAACTAAACTTACAACAAAAGACGATCTTAATTTCTGGAATCTGTATTCTGAAGTTGAAATGCTCACCTTTGATGTGGACTAATCGTTGTTTTAATTTAGATTTGATTTGATTAATCACTTTTAATTAGCTTCTATCTTGCCTTTGAGTTGAAAGAGATGACGGCTAGGTTTAGATGAGAGTGAATAGTAGATTTAGGTTTAAGTTCCATTTATAGTTGTAGAGAGTGTTTTAGGACCATTAGATTAACCCTGAACCATCAGAACCAATCGGATGCCACATCTGCCTTAGAGCGAATCGGCCCACGGGTTGACAGCCAAACACCCTGAATCAACCCCTATTCGACCCAGCGAGGCTCGGGTCGACCTCAAAAATGGGCCGGTTCAGTTATTCCCTTCTCGATTCGCTGTTTTGAAATTTTTTGTACATTTATTTATTTAATTTTTAAATATATCTATATATATTTCTCATATGCATACAAACTTCAAGGCTTAATAACTTCTTCATAAGGTATCCGTTTTATGCAAACCAAATATCTACCTTGGCCAAAATTTTGAGACGAACGTAATAGCGCAACCCATTTCACTTAATTCTTCTTCTAAAAATTAAGTGTTCTTGAATTTGTTAATTTTAATATTCTCAGAAAATTCGGGGTGTTACATGGCTCATAGCCATGCTACGATCACTCCGCCCCATGGTGTAACATCTACCCCACTGCACTAATCTGTAGTCTAACATCCGTCTTGGTGGTGAATCAAAGTTATGGACGTCGATAAACCCTTAGCACATGTCCCGCAGCAAAGCCCAACTCATGAAGTTGACTCATTGGTTCCCAACTGGATCCTGAGTTCAACTTCCCATTTGGACTACCTTTGCATCTCGGGTTTTGGTCCACTCTGGATCGGTTCGATCCTGCACTTCTCTTCGCTTCAGATCGTACGGTTCGTGACAATCATATAGACTCAGTTCATGATCCTGGCCCCAGCTCATGGCACCACCCAGTCTGGCTCGTGATGCACTGGTTCGGTTTGGTTCGGTCCCCTTCAGCTCGTGCTCAGAACTTCGGCTCGTGGCACCCTCTTGGTTCGGTTCGGATTGCTCTATATGGGTTGGATCGATAGTGATTTGGTTTGGAGAATCGGTTTGGGTCGTGGTTCCCTCCAGACATTAGGTCGGTTCGTGTCCCTGAGGCGCCTTTGGTTCAGTCAAGTCCCACGGTTCGAGTCGGGTGCTCTCTTCGGATCATGCCACCATGCTAAGGTTGGATCGGTTCGTGATCACCATTCACGAGCAGGTCGGCTCAGAGAACTCCAGATACAGGCGGGTCGGATCGTGGAGCTTCAATTGCGAGCGGTCGGGTCAGTCTCCATCACCACGAGCGGGTCGGGTAGGGCGATCCGATCCGGTCCCTACATATTTTTCCTACAACTTCCATCGACTGTTTTTTACGCCATACGACAACGTTTTCGACCATTCTAACTGTCCTAATCAATCATAAAGCATACCATACAGTCATGGCAACATAGAGAATCAACAATAACACCAAAACAACAATCATAACATGTAAAATGGATTAAACATAGCCAAAACACCATATTTTCCCTTAAGCATGTTCAAGCAAAACTAATGATAGGATTAGTAAAACTTAACCAAATTACCCAAAATTTCTATTAGAGGCCTAAAACAATATTTCGAAATTTATAAATATTTTTCCAGAATTTAATCATATTAAAATTTGCTAATTAACACTAATTACCCTTAATAAACCTTAATTAGTGAGGAACTATGCAAATCACTCACCTTAGCTACAAACAAAATACCAAATCTGAAAGTATCCTCTATTTGGCGCTGTTCCCAAGGCTATACAACAGTTCTGACCTTGATTTGGTGCTATTTCTCCTTAATTTGATGTAATTTAGCCAAATCTTCAATTAAAAAGTGGTTTTGAGGTGTTTTAGATGTTGGAGGCCATTACTAAATTGAGAGGGATGATAAGTGGCGACTGAAAAATGAGAAAAGGGTGTTCTCTAAACCCTAACAGCCCTTAAATACTCCAAGTCCTGAAATCCCCCACTGGGCCTAGCTGTTAATTACCCAATTAAGCCCGCTTAAGCTGTTTTTCACCTTTTAAACCCTATTTCAGCCATATCTCCCAAACGGTAAGTCTGTTTTTCACATATGATCACTCTACGGAAAGGTAAACCGTCATTCGGATTAATGGAAGTGGTTTCAGGTCAAAAATCCTTTCCAATCAAAAGTTATGGTCGAAAAAAGATCAGTTAGGGATAAAATGGTCATTTAAAAAATTGGCAAAAATCATGGACATGGGAAATGACCCCAATTGTAGTCACCCAATGTCACACGACCATACGACTCCTTACGAGAAAGAAATAAATATCCTACGATCCTTCGATGCGTAGAATGCAGGTTGTTACAAAACGTTTATATATATATATATATATATATATAATTAAAACGAACTCGCCGCAGCGCGATAGTTCGTAAATTGGCATTTTGAACTTCAATTAAGTATATGGAACTCAATTTAAGTCGGAATTCTTTGGAACAATAATCGTCAGGACCGGTTGAATAATAGTTTTCTAATGGAAGAGAAAAATCTGGATTTCGTCTGATAGATTTTGAGTTATACCAAAATCAAATTTTCAAAAAAGCAGTGCCAAAATCGTTTAAAACCATAATGGTTTATATAAATAAATATAAGGATTTTGAGTAAATAAAATCCGAATTTCAATTAGAAAAATCCGGATTTGAGTTGTAAAATAAATACGAACTCAAGTTGTGTAAATAAAATGATTTTTGAAACAAAAAAATCAGATTTTAAATTATTGAATATAATTAACTAATTAGAAGAAAAATTAGTTAATGAACCTTTGGGTTGAATTGGACAATGGATAAGTGAATGGGGTTTGTAATTCATATTCGAAATCGAATATGGAAATTGAATTGAAAATGGAATTCAAATGGGTTTATAAGCAAGTAAATATTTGTATTTGAACTGATATATTCAAACAGAAAGTGGAATAGGTAAAAGAGCTAATTAAAGAATTAATTAGCGAATTGAATTAAAATGCCCAGATTGAGTTGGTATAAAATGTAAATGGATGTATATGGTTAGACATGTATGGAATGAAGTATATAAAGATTATAATTTGTGTGTCCGACAAAAAGGTACGCGTTTAAATTCCATATGAGATTTTATGCGCCGAATCGACAAGCCACTTGGCTTTTTGATTTTCTTTTAGAATGGAAAGGGCCTAGAGAGGCGAGTTGAGGTTTGAACTGTTGACTGGTACAAAGGAGGTTATGGCGAAATTTTTCAAAAATTTAAGGAGTTAGAATATTTTAAGAAGATTTGATAATTATGAATCGATATATATAGAATTCGATAAGGAAACAAAATTAAAATAGAATGTTATAATCAAAAAGGGAATCAATAAATTTAATCTGATAAAAATAGAAAGGGAAACGTATACACGTTTAAAAAATATGGATAATTGGTAATATGATGTTGATTATTCGAGGTAAGAGGTTTTGTCCGTTTTGATGTTAAGGATGTTTCCAGTCAAGGTCCGAGAGGTAGTTATACCCCAACTTGATTAATTTCATTTTTAACCAATAAATAGCAAGATCCAGTCTCGAAGAGAAATGTTTGAATAAGAGTTAGTTGAATGCAATATTTTGGATTGTTGTAACGACGTTTTACACAACATTCGTTTTAAACCAAGTAAGTGGAAATTTGGAAATATAATAATAAATATTTCCTGAGTATATAATAAATGAATGATCATGGAAGAGATAAGTAATTGGAATGATTCCAATTATAAGTAAAGGATATTTTCTAAGTACAGAAAAAAAGGTGAGATACGGAAATGTTTTTCCAAATAGTGAAAGGCTAAGATGATAATTGAAAATATTTGTTTAACAAATATTGATAAGGAAATGGAAAGGGTGATTTAATTAATGAAATATTAATTAACAGGCCCAGTGATGGTTTGATGTTATGGATGAATGTTTTTTTGTTTTTCTTCGATAGTTAAATAACCGACTATCGAAATGTTTGCCAATATCATTGTCAATATGGAGAGACTGGTTGGATTATTATCCAAGAACCACTCTGTATTGGCAGTAGCGTTGCGAATCAGATTATATGAAGATAATCGAAGATGGAGTAAAGTGCAAGGGCTTTTTCTATTAATAGAAATTGTGCCTTCGGTTTCATTCAGTCCCAGAACGAACGTAAATGGATGAATGTATGATAGAGTATTTCCAATGATCATATATGTTGGTTTGTATAAATATATATGGTGGCGGAGAATTTATTCTCTTAGCATAATATCCAGAATATATTTGTGCAAATCAGTTAATGATTTACGGATCTGACAATGTAGCATTCAAAGTGATTGTGCTATCAAGGAATGATAAGTAATCGTAGCCTCATGCCTCAATAACCGGGAAATGAAAAAAATCGGGCAGGCAACATGGCTATGTGGGTCGCTCCCATTAGGGTGTATAATCACCTATCTAGAGAAATTCCTTTTACTTCTTTGATCTATCGATGCTGTCCCTTTTCGGGAAACGGTTGCTGATCCCAACCATTGGTGATATACATTCGACACACTCAAGCAAAATGAGTGGTCGGTCATGTGTAGGCAGGATTGCAAGATGCTCCTGTTGAACCCTGTGTATTCCCCTCTAGAGATACACTATCGTAAGGTGGTTCCATACCTGTCATGTTGGAAATCCAGTCTCCAATAAGCGCCCTGCGGTGTTTGGTTTTATAATATATATGGAGCGTGAGATACAAGCGTTCCGCTAGATTCTATTTATTTGGTGTAGACATTATTATGATATCACTGGATTTGATATCAAAAATATTTTGGGTTATCGTAAGGTAAAAACCATCCGTGTTTATGTGTGGATCGGTCTTACGATTATCATTTCTTTCAAAAGGATTTTTAAAGTTAAACAAATGATTGGAGTTTACTCACACCAGTCCCATGACGGACCCAGAGTTTATTTTGTTTTTGTTTTCCCCAAACTCTTGGGTGCCCAAATTTGTACGGACAGTCAAGTAGTCTGGATTTTTTTTCAGATTCACTTGGAGGTGTTTGAAGCAGTAGGCTTCACCGATTAGCTATAGACTATCATATTTTCCGCTGTGTGCTATGTTTGTATCTGGAAGCAGGTGTTTATGACTGTTCCTGAAATAGCTATTGTGCTCTGATGATGGTATGTATATAAAGTTACCGAATTGTATTTCGAAGTTTATGTTACCGATTTTATTCGTTCCATTGTGAGTTTGTGATCTTCGTTTTCTTTTATTCTAATATTTCTTTATTTCTATTTCTCATCCTCTAAATTCTTTCTAATAATGATTCGTATTTCTGTGAAATTTGGGTTGGACGTGTGGTGTTATTAGTCAACTCAGATTGTACGGAAATTCGGGCCATTACAGTTGGTATCGGAGCTTAGGTTGAGCGAATACCTAGGCTTTGGTGGGATTTTTCTCATTAGAGATAGGGTCAGTAGAACCCTAGAATGAGTTGATTGAGTGTGTGTGTGTGTATATACACATACGAGAGAGCGTATTTGTTAATTGATATAAAAATTTGTTTTATATTGTGTTGACTTGTCTAGTGAGTAGCTTATGAATTCTGATCGAATTGTGGGACGCCACGAAGTCAATAGGAATTTCTAAACACTTGAACAGAGAAATTTGACACGGTATTGTTTTAAAGTGGGTAAATGGAATAATTTTATGCAAAATTATATTTTGATATAGATGAATTAATATTCTGAAAATTTTATAATACATGGATGTGTTGGTTGTTATAATTATAATCCAATGAGATTATAAAAATGAAATGGTTATATATGATTAGATATAAATTGTATAAGAATGAAATATACAAATGAGATGAACTGGAATTGGATTTAAAACAGAATTTGGAATTTAAATCCTGGGAAGTTGGAAAATATTTTCTGAGGTATATTAAAATAATATAGCTTGTTTTGGAAGTATTTTTGAATAAAAATCAATTTTAATGGATTTTAAAAGTGATAAAGCACTGAACTCACTTCAGTAGCTGGAAAATAATTTTGATGATGACTGCAGCATCACTAGTGTCCATTTTCAAGTTTCTAAGTGATAGATTGCTACCTTAGAAATGTTTTGAATGGAAATTTTTTGAAAGAAAACAAGGTTTGAAAATAAATTCAAATGTTTTGAATTTGGGATGGAAATAAATATATGTATATATTTATGTGGTTTCGAAAGGATTTGAAATAGAAACCCGAGAATTTGAATTTTGGAATTTAAATTTAACTTAAACAAGTTAAATGGGTCGAAGTGAATGAATTGATTAAAATCAATTTGAATAAATTTGAGTGCACAAAATGTAAATGTGAATATATGTGTTGTGAATCATTTAGAATTAAATGAATGAAAGCATATATAGTGTGTGATATAAATAAAAACCAAAAGTTTTGGTAGAACTAAACTTGTAGAAATATGTTATGTTGAGTTTCAACATAAATGGGTTTTTGAAAAGTAAATGGGTTCGTACTATTTTTCTTATCTTACTAATTTCGGGGACAAAATTCTTTTAAGGGGGGAAGAATGTAACGACCCGAATTTTCGAACAAATTATTTTAAATATTTAATATGGTTTTAAATATTGAGTTCATAATATAAATGAATTTTTATATTAAGTTATCGATTAAATAATCGAAATACAATTTATTTCGAATATATAGAATTATCGTAATACGAAAATGAATTTAATTGAATTCAAAGTTAAAACTGAATTGAAAACAAATCAGATGATTTATAGAAATTCAATTTGAATAGAATGATAATAATAATAATAATTTATTACTAAGGAATTCGCTATTTTTGACTTTAGTTATATTATATCAATTTATTATGTTATTTTTTTATATACATTCAAATTAAATTTTTATAGTCTATTCCGTTGAGTTCATAATAGTGTAATTTCGTTGAAATGTCAGTTGGTAGGTTAAAATAGTGGTCCGTGAATTCATGTAATGGACCGCGAGATATTTGATTTATAGATAAGCTTGAAATCAAATCAGAATCTATTTAAAAGAAATAAAAATCTCTTTATTTCTAATCGCGTTTAAATCAAATCAAATCGGTATTGAATGTATATGTACCTTCACCTACCACCTATTCCTTAACACCAAAGTAATCATCTCTATAAATCCACGCGAACCACCCTCCCTCTCTTGTTTTCATTTTCAATCCTCAGAATAAAATAGCAAGATTCAAATTTAAAATGGCACTGCCGATATAAACCCATCTAAGCCAATTTCCCCATCCCAAATTCATTATTTTATTTTTCCCTTAAGCATTTACTTTCCTCTAACGCTTCAGATCGAAGCCAAACTTCCCCCATTTGTTCAGATCGAAATCCGTCGGAAGGAAGAAAGGAAACCAACAAATTATTTCTAAATAAGAATCGTGCATCACTTGTTGGCATCCGCGGTGGGAATTTTGAGGAGTTCGAACCCGAAACTGTCGCAACTCGTTTCCTTATAAGTGCAGTTTGAGATCGTGAGTGAAAAACGCTGTGAGATGTAGTGTTCGAGAGCGGTGGGATAAAGACCGAGATATGGGGACTCTCGTTGTCAGTACGTTGCAGTTTAAGGGCTGCCAAGGGTTCGAAAGGGGTCATTGCGATTTCTGGAACACCGAACTAGTACTGGTGTGTGGAGCGGAGTTTGAAGATGAATATCGTGAGATATGTGAAGTTTTACAGAAGGGGTGTTGACGTTGTTGAGTGGTGCGGTATGCAGTTTTGAGTTATGCGAGGTCTGAGGGTTAAAATCGGTTGAATTGGAGCTGTAAGTGGGATATTCTTGAAGCTACTACTATACATGGAAAAGGATGATTAACACGGGATTAGTGAGGTTAATCAATAATTAAATTAGGTAATTTAAATTGATTTATTTATTCCTTTAACTATTATTTAATTTAGTTAATAACTTTAGTTTATATAAAACTTGTAACAAATGCATATATGTTCCATACAATGAATAGTTTTTGATGAAAAACAAAATTCATTGGAATCGTAAAGGTTTCAACTTTGCAATGAAATCGAGTTTGGAATTTTTGGAGTTATTTGAGATCAACTATGGAATTTAGTTGGATATTAGGCAAAAATAAAAACCAGGTGAGTAAATCTCACTCAATTTTATTTAGAATTTATTTCTATCAGTCAAAAATAATTGCTTGTTGATTGATTGGATGAGTTGAAATATTGTTGCGGCTATTCTATATATATATTAGTTACTTAGGATTGGTGTTTGTGGTTATTATATATATATATATATATATATATATATATTGGTGGTTGGATTCCCGCAGTTCCATTAGCGGATTCCCGCAGTATCATTAGCGGATGACCCTATATGCCCCACGCTATGATAGTGGATGACCTTCCATGCCGCGATATCCTGCCTCGAAACATGATGGGTATTATTTATGTTGGCTAATGTCTGTGGATGTAGGAAAACAGGTTGGAGGGATCCAACTGGATTCCTCAAAAATATTATTATTTGTTGTTTCATATATATTATCATATAATGTGTTAGAAAATCCATGGTTGATAATTGGGTATTTTGATTGGTTGAAATATCACTGGGCCTGAAATGTTGATATATAAAAAAAATCGGGAAAAGGATATTTTGAAATTAATAGGGAAAAGTATATTTATCTAAAATAGAATTTGAATATCAATTGGGCTATAAAGATATTACTTGTTTTGAATGAATAAAACAAGTATTGAATTTATAACGATGTTTATAAATTAAATAATACAGAAAATTGAAGTGATGAATTTATAAATGATTTTTATAAATTAAATAAATGCAAAAATTAAAGAAATTTATAAATGATGTTTATAAATTGAATAATGCAGAGAAGTGAAGCGAATTTATAAATGAAATGGAAAAATTATCATTTGATAATTTGAATATTTAAATTCAAATGTGAATTTAAAAATAGAAATGGGGAAATTATTTTAAAGAAATAAACGATGGAGTTTATTCTGATGTTCAGAATATAAATTAAACTAAAATAAATCCATAGGGATTTATGATTTGAATTCGATTAATTCGAATTTATTTAAATGGAATTTAAGTTGAATGTGAAAATAAATTGGGTGATATGTATATAAGTTATTATAAATAGAAATTTCCAAAATAAGATTTTGGTTTTAAATAGATTTCGAAATAGACTTGTTTAAATATAAGACAAGGAAAATTATAAAATGGTGTTTATAAATATAATGAATTAATTATCAACAGATAATTTGAATATTTAAATTTGAATATGAATTTAAAAATAGAATTTGAAATCATTCAAAACGGAACAACGGTTTTTATTCCGCAATCTGGAATATCAAAGGGATGGAGTTTCAAATAGAAATTCGAAAAAGGAACTTGTTTAAATATATGAAACAAGGAAGTTGAATTTATAAATAGTGTTATAAATTTGGTGAAATAAATTATCATTTGGATCATTTAAACCATTTAAATTCAAATAGGAATTTAAAAGTAAGTTGGGAAGTGTTTTGAAACAAAACGATTGATTATATTTCGGAATTCGGAATATAAGCTGAATTGAGAAGAATTCAACGGGTTTATAATTGAAACTCGATTATATCCAATTTTATAAATAATTTATTTATAAAAGGAATCGGAATTAAATATAGAAGATCGAAGCATAAATAAATATATTACCGAGTAAAGAAAAATTGACAATTATAGATAATCGAAAATATTATGTTGAATTGGGAAACTGATTTGATATATATTAAAAATATATCAGAATGGAGTTGAATTTATTATAAACAAAGTTTAAACGTTTTTATATATATATATATAGTTAAAACGAACTCACCGCAGTGCGGTAGTTCGTAAATTGGTGTTTCGAACTTCAATTGAGTATATGGAACTCAATTTAAGTTGGAATTCTTTGGAACAAGAATCGTCAGGACCGGTTGAATAATAGTTTTCTAATGGAAGAGAAAAATCTAGATTTCGTCTGATAGATTTTGAGTTATGTCAAAATCAAATTTTCAGAAAAGTAGCGCCAAAATCGTTTAAAACCATAATGGTTTATATAAATAAATATAAGGATTTTAAGTAAATAAAATCCAACTTTCCATTATAAAAATCCGTATTTGAGTTGCAAAATAAATACGAACTCAAGTTGTGTAAATAAAATGATTTTTGAAACAAAAAATCAGATTTTAAATTATTGAATAGAATTAGCTAATTAGAAGATTAATGAACCTTTGGGTTGAATTGGACAATGGATAAGTGAATGGGGTTTGTAATTCATATTCAAAATCGAATATGGAAATTGCATTGAAAATGGAATTCAAATGGGTTTATAAGCAAGTAAATATTTGTATTTGAACTGATATGTTCAAACAGAAAGTGGAATAGGGAGAAGAGCTAATTAGAGAATTAATTAGCGAATTGAATTAAAATGGCCAGATTGAGTTGGAATAATATGTAAATGAACGTATATAGGTTAGACAGGTATGGAATGAAGTATATGAAGATTATAATTTGTGTGCACGACAAAAATGTACACGTTTAAATTCCATATGAGATTTTATGCACCGAATCGGCAAGCTACTTGGCATTTTGATTTTCTTTTTGAATGGAAAGATCCTAGAGAGGCGAGTTGAGGTTTGAACTGTTGACCGGTACAAAGGAGGTTATGGTGAAATTTTCTGGAAATTTAAGGAGTTAGTGTAGCGACCCAACGGATTTTCGACCCCGAAAATCGACATAAAATCACTATGTCGACTATTCAAGCATCGAAAACACTGGATTGTCATGAGAAAGAAATTAGAGGGTGAGAATAGAAATAAAGAAATATTAGAATAGAAGAAAGGAGAAGAATACCACATCAGAATCTCACAGTGGAAAGAATAAAATATAATATCAAATACCTTATTACAAAAGAACTATATATACATACCAATCATCAGAGTTCAACATACAACTGCACAGCGGAAATAACTTTATATATATCTTGTGGTGAAGCCTCTTGCATTCAGATCCTGAAACTCCAAGCGAAAACTAACCTGTAAATATGCTTGGCCTGACCCGAGCACATTTGATTTAAAACAAAATTCACTGGGTCAGTCTGGAATACTATCAGTGATAAATCCACAGCACAAACAACTTGTTAACTTTGGGAAAATCCTTTCTGAAATAAAGGAGAATAGTAAGACCAGTCTACACATAAACACGAACGGTTTTTACCTTACTATAACCCAAACCATTGTTTGAAAACCATACTTGTTCTGATATTATCATAATGTCTAAATACAAGTAATTAACAATCTAGTGGAACGCTTGCATCTCACGCTCCACATATATAGTATACAATCAAAACCGTAGGCGCTTATTGGATATTGGATTCCAACCTTGACAAGGTATGGGACCACCTTCCGAACGTGTATCTCTAGAGGAGAATACTCTTGGTTCAACAAGAACGTATTACAACCCGGCCCACACATGACCGACCACTCATTTCCCTTGAGTGTATCGAATGTATATCACCGATGGTTGGGATCAGCAACCACCTCCCGAAAAGGGACAGCATCGGAATATAGATTAAAGAAGCAAATGGATTATCTCTAGATAGGCGATCATACATCCTAATGGGAGCGACCCACATAGCCATGCCTCCTGCTCGATTTTTGTCATTTCCCGGTTGATGAGGCTTGAGGCCAGAACTTAACTTTAAACATCTGGTCATCATTCACTTTGAATGCCACATCGTCAGATCCGCCAGATCACACTTGATTGACGTCCACAAAAAATACTCTAGTTTATTTGGCTAGAGAATAACCATTTCTCCGCCATCAACTATGGTATGTTTGGAGAAATCAACGCATGTAATTCCTTTTGGAAATACTCTGTCAGACATCCGTCCATACAAGTCATCCAGGAACAGGATGAACCGAAGGTACTCTCCTACTGCATCTCATATAGGAATCACCCCATGGATCAGTAGCGAGAAATCCTTGCAACCCGTAGATTTCAAATACGACAGAATCATAGCTTATCTCTGCTTGCAAGGCAGAGAATATTAGTGGTCCTTCCGTTTATGAAATTCTATGGTCTTCAATGCTCCATCTCGATCATCTTCTGATCACTTCACGTATTTGTTGGTCGGAATGGTTTTCGAATATAAATTCGATCCCGGTCTTTCCGTACCAACAATCGTATTGGAAAGATTTGATAGTCGGTGATTTAACTATCAAAATATATAGTGTTTCAAACATGACAACCCAACGAGTTTACTGGTTCAATATTCATCATTACTTTTCCCTTTTTAACATTTAAACAAACTGGTTCAATTCTGCTTAACTAAGACTTCTAACCCTTTTAATATCTTAAAATACGATAATTGAATTCTTATTTAATATCCTAATGATATAACCCAACTTTCCTTTGATTAAGTCTGACTGATTTACTTTTATCAATTAACTCTAACTTAACTAACTCGACTTATTTAACTCAACTGGACTAACTTGACTTGATTACTCCTATTGACTAACTAATATTCGACTTACTTCATTCGCTTGACTCTAGATCGCAGCGATCACAATGGTTACGCCTGATTCCCTCCGGAAAACATCCGACCGCCATAGGCTATCCGCAACCCTGCGAATTACGCTAGCAGTCGTACGCAATGATAACTCTTCCTGAATAACTACGTTTGACTAACTCTTTTTCAAATACTATATTCGATCAACTCTAATTGAATAATCAATGTTCAGTATAATTTGAAATAAATATTCTTATTTCTTTTGAACTAATATTGCAATATTATTTAGTTCCCAACCCTTGCATTAGAGTTCGATATTCCTCATAAAACCAATTTCAACACCTTCACTCATTCCAAACTAATACCATCCCTCGATAATAGTGAAGCCAACCAAGTTGGGGTATTTTAGTTACCTCTCAGACCTTGATCGACAACCTTCTTACCTCAGAATAATATTAGTTCGACCACTAACATCAAAATCCCATTTCCCCTTTTGGTTTCAAATCTGGTTTCAAAACCCGTTCCTTATATTTGAAATCCTTATCCAAAAATCCCTTTACTTAATTCCTTGAATTAAGTAAATAATTTCTTACCATAACCTTTACTCAAACATTATTCACATATTTCATCTTTCACAAACATCTCCCTTCAACCGAGTCCACCTTTACCCAATTTAACCATTTGGGGAAAATCTTGTTTAAACTCTATGTTCACTTACAAACTACACTTACCAATTTTGTTTGAATAATTTGATTATACATCCCTTTTCAATTCTTTATTTGTCTTCCTTGACCAAACCTTAACTCCAACTAATCACTTTTCCATTGAATGCCAATTAAATGTCATTTGCTTTAATTATTATTAATTAAATTTATAATTAACTTTAATATTAACCATACTAAAATAGTTAACTTTGATATGGAATAATTATCACCTTTTAAAACTAATTAAATGATGACTTACTCCATTCACTAACAAATTTGTTTTTTCTCTTTTGATTTTAGTTAATCGAAGATTAACTAACACCTCAAACCCTTCGTCAAGTTTAACGAATATTCAGAAAATTTAAATCAATTTAATTTATTTTAATTTCAACCAAAAACATTTGGTTTTATCAACAGTACATATCAGTTAGCAGTTAACTGATTTACGTTTGTCATTTCCCCTTTTAATTAATTGAATAACTTAATTAATTTTAAAAATCACTATTTAATTGTTTTAGATACAATTATCTCATTTTACCAATACGTAGGAAATTTCTATGTTTTCTACTTTCAGAACATATAGATCACAAGATTTTGCTATGTAAACCATTTACATAATTCTTCTACAAACTTGATCAAAAATATATTTTTATAAATTTCTAATTTAACTATTTATATAAACGAACTAAAAAGCTTTAATTTAATTATAAATTTTTTTATAACTTTAAAACTGTGTCAATTCACCGTACGGTAAACCGACGTCTAAAACAACACATTTTAGGTCATTCACTGCCAATTACCCAATCAACATTGTCGGTTGATTTTAAACACAACACAGGTGAATATTTATTCAACCATCAACATACAGACATGTTTTGGTGTCAGTTAGGGTGAACAATTCATATATATGCACAACAAACAAAAATATAGTTTATTTGAGGAATCTGGTCGGATCCCTCCAGCTTGTCCTTCTCTGCATCACAGATATTAGTCGGATAAAAATATACAAAATAAATAAATAAATAAATAAATGCAACCAATCAGACAATATAAACCAATTTGCATCCAACGCATCCAATCAACTAATTCATACTGTTAACTGTAAAATATATTTTACTGTGAATGTACCACATCACAGGATTCCAGAAGGTGTGAGAATGAACTCACCAGAGTTTGTTCTGGTCGATGGTTGACGCGTTTGTTGCTTTTAATTTGAGTCGATCGTTCAAAATTTGCTGAATTTCCAACAGCGTCATATTGACTCCTAGTCAGTGCCATTGCCTATGCCTCGTCCCTTAACAGGAGCCACGTCATCCTATATCAAAGCAAAAAAAAAAACGCGTTTCCTTTACCAGTTGTTTCTCAAGCCCGCCATTCATCTTCTCGTTCAACATTGCCATCATCAATTTGCTCACCGCCGACGTTCTGCTGCTCCGTGATCCCCGATACTGACATCGTCGGAATCGCCTGGCCGAGCTCCTCCCTCGACCGCAACGCTGCTACCCAAAACTTCGTCGATCGCCAGCAAAACCCAAATGAACTGAAAACGAAACCAGTCCAAAATATCATGCCTCCGATCACCGGAGATGACCGGACCCCCACCATTGGACGCGGCTGATCACCCAACACCAGCCCCTTCGAACTCCACCACCCCTCGACCATCCGATCCGCCGGAATCCTCCTAAATCCGATCATCACTTAAAAGAAAACAACCCAAAAACCACGCTCAGTTCATCTCCTCGCCACGGCCACCACAGACCACCAGAGACCCCGAGACCCCAAGACCACAGTCAAACGAAAGCTCTCTCTCCCCTCTACAAGACCCCCAAGGTCCTGTCCCTTCAAATCATCCCAATCTCTCGAATTTGGGCCAAAAACGAAAATGGTTTGTCTCGGTTTTCGTGAAATTCCGGCCACCTCGGACCTTCGTTGGCCACCAATTTTTGACAGCACCTTCCCCTCGACACCTTCTACGACTTTCGCTTTGGTCGCTACCACAAATTATTGCCAGAAATTGAGATATAAATTAATTTAGTTTTTGGACTTTTCTGCAAAAACTGATGGAGGAAATTGATTTGGGGCTTAGTGTTTCTGATTTGGGCTGTTTATATAGAGGGGAAAAGATAGGGAAAATATTATTTAATTCCGGTGATGCGACTAACGATGTTTTATTTCGTGCTTATCGCTATTTCAAACATCTTTTATTCGCTGCTGCGCTCACATACGAACCCCGTTCATGATGCGACTGGAGGGCATAGTATAATTTGACGATACGGTCCTAATGAAACTTGTTTCGTCGAATTCCGAGTTCGTTTGCTCGAATGGCCCTCGTTCACGTTCAAATGGTCGTTTTTATTTGCATTTTATTTTGCCACGCTCACAAATTAACCCCGATTGATGCGCCACTTGAAATCTAGCAATAATTTACTGTTGCGGTCTCAATAAAATTTATTTCGTCGAAAACTGAGGTCGTTTGAAAAATGGCCCTTTTATAACTGGCCAATTCAAAGAAAATAAACCAATTTTAAAATACCTCAATATAATATTATTAAAATATTGAAATTGGCTATACACGACCAGAATATCATATACTACCACAATAAAATATCCCGGGATGAATTCCATGCCAAATTGATATTTAAAATATTTAAAAACCCTTAATTCTATATAAATGTAGCGCTATATATATAAAGGAAATTCCATAGCGTTTTTTTCAAAATTTGATTTGGACATAAAATAAAATCTACACAACGAAAACTGGATTTTTCACTGCCGTTGGAAAGATATCGTCAAGCCGGTCCGGACGTTTCTTATTTCGAGGAAATCCGACTTATTTTGAACCCGGTACGACCAATTGAAGTTCAAAACGCCAAATCGCGAACTATTGCGCCGCTGCAGCTCGTTATTTAATTAAATTATAAATTAAAAGTTATAACATCGTTTTATTAACGAAATCGATATTATAATTTCAATAAAAACAATGTTAAACCATTTTAAAATCGCTCGATCATATTATACTACAAATCGACATTTTCCCCAAATATGCCGAAATAAAATATTATTATATTATCAATATAATTTAAATATTCAAAACAAATGGTTAAAATCAATTATATATATATATATTCAAATCAATATTTTAAATAATTAAAATATTTTAATAAAATGGCCAGAAAATACGGGACATTACAGTTAGAATATTTTAAGAAGATTTGATAATTATGAATCGATATATCGATATATATAGAATTCGATAAAGAAATGAAATTAAAATAGAACATTATAAACAAAAAGGGAATCAATAAATTTAATCTGATAAAAATAGAAAGAGAAACGTATACACGTTTAAAAGATACAGATAATTGGTAATATGATGTTGATTATTCGAGGTAAGTGGTTTTGTCCGTTTTGAAGTTAAGGATGTTTCCAATCAAGGTCTGAGATGTAGTTATACCCTAACTTGATTGATTTCATTTTTAACTGATAAATAGCAAGATCCAGTCTCGAAGAGAAATGTTTGAATAAGAGTTAGTTGAATGCAGTATTTTGCGTTGTTGTAATGACATTTTACACAACATTCATTTTAACCCAAGTAAGTGGAAATTTGGAAATATAATAATAATTATTTTCTGAGTATAGAAATACATGAATGGTCGTGGAAGAGATAAGTAATTGGAATGTTTCCAATTATAAGTAAAGGATATTTTCTAAGTACAGAAAATAAAAGAAGGCGAGATACGGAAATGTTTTTCCAAATAACGAAAGCCTAAGATGATAATTGAAAATATTTGTTTAACAAATATTGATAAGGAAATGGAAAGGGTGATTTAATTAATGAAAAATTAATTAACAGGCCCAGTGATGGTTTGATGTTATAGATGAATGTTTGTTTGTTTTTCTTCTATAGTTAAATAACCGACTATCGAAATGTTTGCCAATATCATTGTCAATATGGAGAGACTGGTTGGATTATTATTCGAGAACCACTCCGTATTAGCAGTAGCATTGCGAATCAGATTATATGAATATAACCGAAGACGTAGTAAAGTGCAAGGCCTTTTTCTATTAATAGAAATTGTGCCTTCGGTTTCGTTCAGTCCCAGAACGAACGTAAATGGACGAATGTCTGCCATAGTATTTCCAATGATCATATATGTTGGTTTGTATAAATATATATGGCGGCGGAGAATTTATTCTCTTAGCATAATATCCAGAATATACTCGTGCAAATCAATTAATGATTTACGGATCTGACAATGTGGCATTCAAAGTGATTTTGCTATCAAGGATTGATAAGTAATCGTAGCCTCAGGCCTCAACAACCGGGAAATGACAAAAATCGGGCAGGCAGCATGGCTATGTGGTTCGCTCCCATTAGGGTGTATAATCACCTATCTAGAGAAATTCCTTTTACTTATTTAATCTATCGATGCTGTCCCTTTTCGGGAAATGGTTGCTGATCCCAACCGTTAGTGATATACATTCGATACACTCAAGCGAAATGAGTGGTCAGTCATGTGTGGGCCGGATTGCAAGATGTTCTTGTTGAACCCAGTGTATTTCCATCTAGAGATACATTATCGGAAGGTGGTTCCATGCCTGTCATGTTGGAAATTCAGTCTCCAATAAGCACCCTGCGGTGTTTGGTTTTATAATACATATGGAGCGTGAGATACAAGCGTTCCACTAGATTCTATTTATTTGATGTAGACATTATTATAATATCACTAGATTTGATATCAAAAATATTTTGGGTTATTGTAAGGTAAAAACCATCCGTGTTTATGTGTGGATCGGTCTTACGATTATCATTTCTTTCGAAAGGATTTTTAAAGTTAAACAAATGATTGGAGTTTACTCACAACAGTCCCATGACTGACCCAGAGTTTATTTTGTTTTTGTTTTCCCTAAACTCTTAGGTGCCCAAATTTGTACGGGAAGCCAAGTAGTCCGGATTTTTTCCAGATTCACTTGGAGGAGTTTGAAGCAGGAGGCTTCACCGATTAGCTATAGACTATCATATTTTCCGTTGTGTACTATGTTTGTATATGGAAACAGGTGTTTATGACTGTTCCTGAAATAGCTGTTGTGCTCTGATAATGGTATGTATATAAAGTTACTGAATTGTATTTCAAAGTTTATGTTACCTAATATGTTTTATTCGTTCCATTGTGAGTTTGTGATCTCCGTTTTCTTCTATTCTAATATTTCTTTCTTTCTATTTCTCATCCTCTAACTTCTTTCTAATAATGATTCGTATTTCTGTGAAATTTGGGTTGGACGTGTGGTGTTATTAGTCAACTCAGATAGTACGGAAATTTGGGCCATTACATTCTCCACCCTTAAAAGAGATTTCATCGTAAAATCTTTCATGACTCGATGTGATTATGCACTGCAAACTTGATATAGCGAGTTCAGTCCTAGCATGTATGTGTAGTATGTGATGTTGAATATATGCAAAACACCCTGACATGCATATAATTTCTACGTGAGTTCTCGATGCATTTGTTTTGCAAACATCTCCTACAATCCAATTTAGCAACCATAGTGTAACCATATAATCCTAAATATTCAAGAAAGGCTACAAAACTTTTAAATTTTCTGGCCTACACACAAATTCTCACCTAATGCACTCGAACCAATCTAACTAAATATTGCGAAGTCTCGTGCTCAAAATATCTTTGGTGGCATGATAATCCCAAGATTCTGTGTTTGTCCTCATTTTTGATTAGGCCCTACCAAAGATTTGATGTATTGCGAAGGTATCTTAACAAATATAGAATGTTTTGGGCACCTATCCTCAATAATATCTTTTATCCTACTAACCTTAGGAAAGTCTAAAATATAATACTAACTCTTTCCCATGAATTAATTTAGACTTTTCCAAAGTTTAATCACAAATTTGGTTCGAGCAGAAATTTGTAATGGTTATCCAATCAACACTTTAGTATTTTAGGTGGCCTCCTTGCAATTCTTCAAGAGGGCACACTAGTTACCAAAAATAATTATGCTACTCCTAAAAAGATAAATATTATTCCTATTGTCTAAGAGGTCCAAGATGTAACTCTTCCTCTTATTCCCAAAGCTCTGGTTGTCTTCAGCTTGTCCTTCAGTCTTTGAATGCGATGTAACTAAAAAAAAATCCTAAATAATTTTTTTCTAAATTTAAGCAATTAATGTTTTTAGTCTATACTGTAACTAGAATATTTCTCGATGCTCCAATTCTTTGGAATTCAAATTCCAATAAAAGGTCCTTTGCTATAATTTCCATAAATTTTCCCAAACAATAATATTGACATATTTAAAATTACAAGAAACAAGTATTGTCATATTCTAAATGGATAGTATAATCTATGTGTTAATGCGTAAAGTTACACATCACATCTTTTCATTTTTATGTGTATTCCTTATAATTCCAAATATAGTACTTTTAACGGAAATAATAAAAGAGCTAATTTATAAAAATTAAACAAATGCCCTTAAGAAAACCAAAGCACGGTCATACTCAAACTAAAATAGCTAATACAAACCCAATATTTAAGCCTATTCCTTATTTTCATGCTTTAAGTTCTAATCCTTGAGGATGGCATTCTCTACGCTAAACTTATTCTTCACTAAATATTCCAAAAATCATAAGACTCGCACTTCCCCTGCAGGCTACAAATCTAATTCAATTATTAACTTCTATATCCCAGAGATAGTAGATCAATAAGCTAAGTATCCCCATGAAATCCTCTCTTACTCATTTATCTTAAAATTTAATAAGGGTGTTAAATCCCAATATCACAGGCATAATTAAGGATTCATTACTTATATCACTATATACCCTTATCTAATCAATATGGGGGACCATTAGTGATTACAAAAATATTCTTTTGGAAGTTCTATTCCACCATTACGTGGCTTAAATAGTGCTAAGGTCTTAATACTTTTTTTTCAATTCCTTAAGATGCCTATCCATCCCTTTAAACTTTCACCTTGTCTTTATCATAAATGTAATCCATGCATTCTTAAAACCCGACCATTTCATGAATAATTACTTAATTTCTTCAAGCTCCTTCAAGTTTCTTCAAGCTCAAAAATATATCCATTTTCTCTCAATCAACTTATCTCTTAAATCATTCCCCAAAATCCTCTTTTGATCTTATTAATTACAAATTTATTGCCCTACCAAATTTGCAATTTATATCCATAAATCTTTCTCTGAAATCACAACTAACGGTAAGTTCTATTATACCTATATATGCATATACACTAATCTCTAGGTATAACTATAAATGTGAAATGACCCGAAATCCCCCTTACGGGAAATCCCGGATTGAGTCGAGAACAACACACAAAAGAACGCAGACGGAAGAACATTTCATTGTTAATTACAACAATATCATCAGAATACAAGAATATACAGAGTATAAATGAATATTATACATTACAAAGATCAGAGATTACAATAATTTACATAGCAGCGGAAAATAATACAATACACAACTCGAAGTGATATACGGATACAAAGCTTTCCGGATATCATTCCAGCTGTAAACCAGGATCCTGTGAATATAAATCTGCAAAACTAAAACTACTAGCTGCCCGTGTCAAAATAAGGGCACCCAGAGTTTAGGTTAAAACAATAAACTCCTGGTCAGTCATGGGACTGGTGTGAGAACTAAAACAATTATTAATCTTTATTTTAAAGTTCGGTAAATCAAGGGACCACGCCGTAGAACACAGAACGGGTTTCCTTCCAAGAATACTAGTGCATAAAACAACCAACGCAATGCTAAATAAAGAAAAATGAAGCTATTATAAGACCCAGGTCCCATCACACAATGCAACACAAACCATAGGATAGGGTTTTACCTTATAATAGCCAAAGAATGCTTGATACGTTAAAACAATTCTTTTATTATTGCTATAAGTGAAGAAATCAATTTCAAATCATAAGTATCAATCTTAGGCGGCATGAATGCCCCATACCACTATGTCGCCATATATAGGTTGTACAATCAAAATCGCAAAGTCACGTATTTGGAAATTGGGTTTCCATCTATGAACCGAGGCAAAAGATAGTCCTCTACTGATTCGAGACGCTCTAGCCCGCCCCTCGGGACCCAGACTCAGGTGGGCCCTTGGATCGTCAGGGCCGGTCCACCGATGTGGATTAAAATGCCTGAACACTGCGTTTCCCCACCCTATGGGGTGTCAATGAGTCCAATGACTCCATCGGTCCCGGATCGACCGATATATCCGAGGCGCCTCGCAACAGCAACAACCACATAAGTCAAACTCGTCAGGGCGTGTAAAACCACTGACGCCACTTCTAGCTAGAAGGAAACGCATGTCCTCCCTGAAGTCCTTCTCCCGTTTTTGGTTCACAACCGGGGTGTGAGGCTCGCGAATTCATGTTACACAACACTATGCCACACAGGCCGTGCTTTGATCATCCACCACAAGACTTTGCTTTTCAACAGAAGCCTTGATCATTTGCCACTTAGGCATGCCACACAGGCAATTCACTCCATCTGTTTAATATCCATCAATATATAACCCCTGAGCTCGTACGTCTCAGAGAAAGGCGTTTAGCAAGAGAATAAATTCTCTGCCGCCAAACAGATATATATTTAATAGAAATCAATGACACAGAATAAAATCCAATGTCAGACACACAGTCCATTTACAAGTTCGTTCTGGGCCTGAACGAAACCGGAGGCACCTAGTACCCCGCATATCCATCGATCTCCAAGTACGTCTGGACGATCACTAACTGATTCCCTCCTCTTGGGTGTACGACCCAATCAAGATCATCAGTAACCACCCAAACGACGTGAAGACCTCCGGTCTTCAACCACCGTCTTCATCTTCGACACCACGTCGAATCAGTTATTCAGAATGGGATAAACCCGGTCTTTCTGAATAACTCGCGTATATATTATAAAAGTGTTACACAAACACAACATACGCCTCATTCCACTTCAGAATATTCTTTTTATTCAAATATTCTTATATTTTGGGAAAGGTTCCCATTAATTTTATCAAAGATAAATTCATTAATCTTTCTTTGAATATCAATTCAAACTAGTCGGGATTAGCGAACCACACCGAAGTAATCATTTATTTTAATTTGCCAATCCCAACCTATTCATCCCATGAAGTAAAACTGGTAATACTTCATATCTGACATCACGGTGTTATCGGTAAATTCAATTACCATTTCACGTTCAAATCTAATTAAAGATTTAACTGTCGCCTGGAGTAAAACTGGTCATACTCCATTCTCGATCTTTTCAATCTAATTAAAGATTCATTAAAACTCCACTTAGTTTTAATCTTTAACTGGGTTAAAGAATCAGTGTCATTTAAAACATGGTTCACCATAAACCCAAAATCACATTCCATTAATTATCGGGTTAAAGAACAAGTATTATTTAAAACACTGTTTGCGATAAACCCAAAAATCAACACCAATTCAATTCCAATTAAATATTATTTAATTGGTACACTTCATTAAATCTAAATAAAAAGATTTAATCTTTTCCTCAGTTGGGCTTAAGAGCAGTGTTAATGAAGACACCATTCACGACAAACCCAAATCACATTTGATATTAAATACAAGGCTCTAAATAGAAAATATATCGGCTTATATCCAATATCAAATTCTACGACCAACAAAAATCGTATTGGAAATAACGATATATATATATATATATATCTTTCAAATTTCCATAACAACATCTGTATAATCACGAAATCCAACATCGAAATATTCCGAAGACAATTTCGATTCATATCCATTCCAATGCAATTATTGGAAATTCTGGTTATTTTCAAAACCATTTCAAATCCAATTTATTTATTTTAAAAATAAATAAATTACTAGTCTAGTCCAAAACTAGTTCATTTCGCTAATAATCTATTTTTATCTTTTCAAATATGGAGTTTTTCATCCCAATTCTTCACAAATCATTTCTTATGATTTTACACAAATTATTACTATTTTTAATAATTTTATTAAGGCCCGTACAGTCGATTTCCATCTACGTCCATCAAACTGCACTTACAACGACCTTTTCCAAATTTGATTTGGTCATAATTCCAAATCCAACCGTTAGATCCCAAATTTCTAATATTCGTTAGAAAGCCCTTTTCAATACGAACCCAACGGTTCCGGTTTTAGGAGAATCCGACGGTCGGATCTCCCGCAATATCTATTCGAAGTCAATGGTCGAAATTCATGAACTACCGTAGCACGGCGCGTTCTATTCAGGCCATTATATTATATATATAATATATATAATATATACTTTGTCGATTGCCTTTTAAAATGTATTTTATAAATCGTTTTAAATTTGTTTTCGAAACGATTTCACCTTCCTTTTCAAATTCAAATCGATTTTTAATTCAATTTCAATTCGTTTTCAATTCAATTTGAATTTCAAATTAATTCAATTTCAATTCGAATTCATTTCTATTCAATCTCAATTCGAATTCAATTATATTCAATTTCAATTCGAATTCAATTATATTCAATTTCAATTCGAATTCATTTATATTCAATTTCAATTCGAATTCATTTATATTCAATTTCAATTCGAATTCATTTCAAAATGATTTCAATTCTATTTCAATTTAATTCGAATTTCAATTCACTTTAATATTCATTTCAATTTGAATAAAATCGATTTAGATATTGTTCCCGTCAAAATGGCGTCAATCTAATCAACACGGCTTCATATATTTCTATTTTCAAGTATTTCTATTTCAAATATTCTATTTCAAAACTGGAATGAGGCCCAATCAATTACCATAGATTTTACTTCTATGGATTTACATACAACGCATGTATACATCGACAATGACAAATAATCAACCATCATCCAAAGTGCATTCTACACTGTATAAGCATCAAATATAAATATTTAACGCTTATAACGGTCTGTCAATCAATCGATTGACATACAATTAATTATTGGGATTAGTGTATGTCATATACCATCCCAATACCCATGTGGGGTTTCAAACAATCAAACACAGATTTTATTTGTGCAGTTGGGCGATGTGTAAAATTTATCGTCCTAATCAATATCAGTCAAATGTGTGGATATAAACAAATCGTTCGATTTGTTTATATTAATTTATTTCATTTCATATACACGTTAAAAATTCTATTTTTAACTATATAATATTTTCCACTACAAAATATTTTATTTCGTTTCACATCACATCACACAATCAACTACACATCAAAATCAAACAAACAAGCATACAAGCCATCCATGGTCTGTGGACGACGAGTGTCGGGTGCTACTAAACACCGTTTGCATCCTAGTATATATTATTAACTAGAAAACAAAATTAAAAGATGAGAAGTTCTCACAGAGGGTTCCACTCCGCCGTGCTTTGCTTTTGAACTGCTGAACCGTCTGGATTTGTCTGAAATTCCTATGTAGTTCTTTTCACGCTATTCAAATAAAAATTATATTTTTACTGCTTCATTCAATAAATAAAAATCGTATTTTTATTTCTACTTCGTATATTTTTACAACGCTTATTTCTATATAAAAATTATATTTTTATATTTCTATTTCTTATATAAAGATCGAATTTTTATTTCATCGCTATAAAAATCACATTTTTATTTCAACATATATATAAGAAAGATCAGATTTTTATTTTGCTACATAAATAAAAATCAATTTTTTACTATTTATATAATACAAAAATCGTATTTCTGTAATCTCTATCTTATAAAAAATGTACTTTTTTATAATCTCTTCTTCATGATAAAAATAAAGTTCATGCCTTTTTAAATATATAGTTTATACCTTTTTAAATATAAAGTTTATACCTTTTTAAATACAAAGTTTATATAAAAATTCAAACTTTGTTCTCATCAAAACTGATTTTTATCCTTATTTAAAGCTAATTACATTGAACAAACAAACATAAATAAAGATAAATAACTTGCAGTAGGAATTTTGGAGCGGGGAGGGGCTGTCGCTGGAGTTCGTCGGAGACAGGGAGGGGGAGGCGCGTTGGGTCGGATCGGCGGTCTGACAGGTGGTGG
The DNA here is from genome assembly GCA_030737875.1 of Allium sativum. NCBI lineage: Eukaryota > Viridiplantae > Streptophyta > Magnoliopsida > Asparagales > Amaryllidaceae > Allium > Allium sativum. Next base: position 876,701,949 of record CM060912.1, on the reverse strand, counting down.
TCGGCGCTGTGTATCTCGCGGGTCCTAGGGCGTGGGTGTTTCAGGAGGAAGAGGGAGAGGGGAAAGGAGGCATAGCAGGAGAAGAGGGGGCGACGACCTATCGCCGGAGGTGGGGTTGCCACCGATGGCGGCGAGGGGAGAGGGGCGACGGGTCAACGTGATAGGGGAGACTTTTATATATTTTATTTATTTTCCACCAAAAAGTAACTTTTTATTTCAAACACGAAACGAAACCCACCGCCTGTCGTCCCTAGCTAATTACCCCCTTTCCGAACTCAATGGGATATGTCACGCAGGCCAATTCGATCGTTTCGGTCTGTTTTCGCTCAAATCAACATTTAAATCTATTTATTCTATTTTAAACGTACATTCCAGATTACCAGGGCCACATACAACCTCTAAAAATTCCAGAAAAATATTTTCTAACTTCGTATTGACGATACGGTCCTAACAAAACTAGTTTCATCGAATTCTGAGACAGTTTGAAAAATGGCCATTTTCCAGTTGATTAAAATCAACTGAAACTGATCAAACGCATTTTCCTTTGCCACGCTCACATATTGATTCGAATAATTACGAATTTTGAAACCTAGTAATAATTTGACATCGCGGATCCAACAAAAGTGGTTTAGTCGAAAACCGAGGTCGTTTGCAAAATTCCCATTTTTAATGGCTAGAATTCCATAACGACTATTCTGGATTTTAAACTGGGCATATCTTTTTATCCCCGCTATGAAATTTTGATTTTTCGGATTCGTTGGAAAGATATTCACAATTAGTTTCTAATATATTTTGTTTCGCTAAAATCCGGTTTATTTTGCACCCGGTATGTTCAATTGAAATTTGAAATTGAATTATCGAACTACCGCGCCATTTTCAATTCCTTTTATAATTATAAATAAATATTTATATTCTAATGACGATCTATATAAATATATACGTTCGAATTCTACTCAAAATAAATTTCTCGTCGTTATTATTTAAAATAATCATTTTAAATGATCAGAATTCATCAAAATTGCCAAAATAAAAATTTTAAATTAGCTCGGATTTTCGGGTTATTACAAAATGTTCTAATCCCTAAACTAACCATCTAGGGTAATCCAATTCAAACCAATCCTTGACTCCGAAAATACCATACCTCACCATCTTTTCAAATAGAAACTTCTGGGACTGACGCTAAAATTTCAAAATTTGATTCTGTAATTTATCCTTAGTTAGTCCTGTAACCTAATCCTAACTTACATAATTAATAACCTTATTACTCTAGAGTTATCTCTTTTTATAAGGTGAAAATTTTGTCAGTGATTACACAAGATATATTGTTTTGAATATTATTAGGGGTGGCAATTAGACCCGACCCGATGGGTCTCGATTCTAAGCGGGTTGGGTTTTGTCGTGTCTTAATTATACGTTTCAAAAATCCGGGCCTGCCCCGACCCGAGCTTCGGTTTAGGTCGGGTCAGGTCGGTTCGGATTTGATTGGATAGTAACACTAAAAATACATATATTTCAATGCTTATTGGTCGGATCTTTTGGGTCGGGTTTAATTGGGTCTTAATTGTATTTTTCATCACCTAAACCCGACCCGAGACCCATCGGGTTCAGTTTGGGTCTTTTCCGGTCGGTTCGTTTTGGGTTTCCGGTTCTCGGTTGTAATTACCAGCCCTAAATATTTTTATATCCTCGTTATCTTTCAATTTTGCACAAATTCAAAAATGGGTACTTAATATCTTATAAAACTTGAGATGTTAAATTTTTGTAAAGACTTTGATTCTTACGGTACTCAATGTAGATAGATGTTTTGTTTTACTATAACATCCTTTATTCAGAATTTATTTCAAAATGTTACAATAAGGATTCAGACGCTTCTTTTCAAATGTTAACTTAAATGTTTTAAATAAGAGTAAAAACACTTTTCTTTTTAAACACTTAACTTTATTAACTATTGAATGTCAATCATTCTCACTTTCAAAGTGGTCAATAAAACTTTTTAATAGATAATAGAACAATTGCTCATTCTATTTTACAAAATAGAATCTTAATTTTAATTATGCGGTAATTAAGTTTCCAAAAATGTCTTGTAACATTCATTCCTTACAAAATGTCCCATTGAAAACAATAAATACCCCAATTTATAATTCATAACATTTTTGTAAACATTTACTGCTAAATTTTCAAAATTCACTATTTCTTCACACAATAACACTTTGAAGCATTACTTAATTTTTGTGTACATTTTAAAATAAAGCTTAATAACTTCTTTCTTTATAAAATGTTTCAAATAAATGCCCCATTTTAAAAATTACAACATTTATCAAATGATCATAAATTCTTGTTTCTAGTGCGAAATAACCTATCTTATTTTAACATTTGTCTTTTATTTGTGTTCTTAATGTCAGTCTTTAATGTCCTTCAAATTGACTAACGTTTTGAGGTTAATGCTTGTCTTTATTTAAAAACAAGTCTTTGATAATTTAACATTAAATTAAGTAGCAATTAAGCCTTACAACACATTCATTTCTATATTCTCAATTTATGATGTTATTTCCAAAAATATGTTTTAAAACATTAAATCGATACTATATTCATTTTAGCAATATGGTTTAAAACCTTTACCGCTTTACATGTATACTCTTATCAGATTTCACATTATTGGTGCATTTTTGTTTTAGAAATCCTTAACAACTCATTCAACTTTGTTTGCACAATGAGGGTTCTTTTCAAAAATTACATTAGATAGTTATAAATAAATTATAAATTATTAAACTAGTTTTATTGGTGTTGTCGTTTACCATTTGTTCTACTCAATGATTTGGAAGATCCAAAACTAAAAACATTGGTACTTGCTAGCATATCTATTTTAAGGTATACAAACTGAGTTTATATATTCTTTATTTACAGTTTACACCCAGGCTATACCAGCATAGACGACATATAGCCACTATTCCGATGATGGCCCTACCACATTCTTAATCATTATATCAGGCACACCAGGTGATAGTGCAGGGTTTGCAGGCCCAGATCGACGACTTACATGCCCGACTAGCGGCATTAGTTGCTAGTGGTGATACAGGAGCATCAGATACTATTGGAGGATCATGTACTGCTGGAGGATCTGATACTGTTGGAGGGGCAGGAGGGGGTGGTGACGAGGACGACCTTATTCCATATTATGACAATGATGACATGGAGGAGGATGGTGAGGAGTCTGAGCATGATGATGATGATGCCACAGATTAAGGATAACTTTCATGAGGATCAAGATGGTGATGTGATTTTTTGGTTATCATGATGTATATATGTATATGGCTTGATGTACTAAACTATATGTTACTTTTTCGTGTTTTCTCGTGTTCATATGTTATGTTGATTCATGTTGTACTAAATTATATTATCTACCTGTTATGTTTATTCATGTTGACAACTATATTTCATAAATGATTTTATAGCGACCTTTTGAGATTTTTGGTTTGCCATAACTTAAAATCTACAATACGAAAATCCGATATTTCTTTTTCATTGGCATTCAATAATCAATTAGACCATGATGGTTTTATTTTCGAAGAATCCCGACATATTTTGGATCTCGTATATTCAATTGAAGTACAAAAGGTATAACTATGAACTACCGCGACATTACGAGCTTATTTTTATATAATTTATAAACTAAACTTTCAAACATCAATTAATTAATTTATCCTTTCGATTAAAAAAATATCGACAAATTTCATAAATGTTTTTATAACGACTTTTTGAGATTTTTGGTTTGCCATAACTCGAAATCTACAATATGAAAATTTGATATTTCTTTTTCATTGGCATTCAATAATCAATTAGTTCATGATGGTTTTATTTTTGAAGAATTCCGATGTACTTTAGACCCCCGTATATTCGCTTGAAGCTCAAAACGTATAATTACGAACTACCATGGCGTTACGAACTTGTTTTTATATAATTTATAAATTAAACTTTCAAACGTCGATTAATCAATTTTTCCTTTCGATTATAAAAATATATCTATTTAAATAGGGGACGACCCTAATCATGCAACTCCTTTTCGATTTAAAGGAACGAACCTAAACGTTTGACTCCTTTTCGATTTAAAATAGGGGATGACCCTAATCCTTCAACTCATTTTCAGTTTAAAATAGGGGACGACCCTAATCATTCGACTCATTTTCGATTTTAATTAGGGGACGACCCTAATCGTTTGACTCCTTTACGATTTAAATAGGGGTCGACCCTAATCGTTCAACTCCTTTTCGATTTAAAATAGGGGACGACCCTTATCGTCTGAGTCCTTTACGATTGAATTTTTACCTGGTATTAACCCATAATTATTAACATCGAAAGCTATCGTATTTCTGGCTATAAGTTAAAAAACACCTACTCCGGTAATATTAAATATATCCTTTGTAACTGTATTTTGACCTTTTTAGTTTCATCTACGACAATACGAACGTTTTATATTCGTTGAAGCAAGATATGATCGTTATAGGGTCGATTAGAGTGGATCAAATCAGGGGGTGACGGGTTGTATGGGACAACGCCGATTTTACCAGTGCACTACGCAGCGCGTTAAATAATTCGACGCATGTCGATAAAATCAGCGTGCTATGTCGTGCTCCGATAAAATTGGCACGTATGGCCAATTCCAAATTCAGGATTGGCCGCGTAACGTTTGCCTTAATATTACGTGAAGTAGTATCTATTGGGGAAAAAACTCTCCCCAATTACTGATTCAGGAGACGAATAAGCAACTATTGGAGTTGCTCTAATAAGATGTACTGATGATAAAATCATGACCAACCTTAATGGGGCTTTGAAGATGAGCATGAAAAACTAATTGAAATAAACAGTTTATCCTGCAACTTAGGGAATCACAATTGAGAACAATTGATACTAATAAAAATGAAAACATAGATCCAAGGTTTATATAATTAGTACCAATCAAGGCTTATTGTAAAATGTATATTTAGAGATCATAGAATTGGTTGATGGAAAAAGAAAGAGAAACAATACCTGATGGTAAAATAGGTAAGCGAAGTAGCATAGTTGGTGACTTGGGAGGATACCGGATTTCTCGGAAAACTGAAATTAGAAACGGAAAAGGTTGATTTGAGAAAGAAACAACCTTAAGAAGAGAATGCGGTCCAAGTGAAATAAATGGAGAGAAGTGGCCCACGATCTAACCAAACTGTTAATGCACCAGACTTAAAGGTTTGGCAGCTTTTGAATGTCATGCCAAATAACTGGTCGTTTCATTATTAGTTTGCAAAAGCATCTTGGCCGCTCTATATCTTTGGTTTATGTATTAAGGCATTTTACTATATAGATTATTTGAAAGTTGATTTGGAAATGAACCTAAAGTTTAATTCTTAATTCTAGAATAATTATTGAAATGAATAAAACTTGAAATTTTAGAAACTTCTGAATTTGATAGTAATAAAAAAATGAACCTAAGAAAAATGAAATTAAAAATAGAAACTCGTAGAAATTTGAAATAATGAAATTGAAAATAAATTGAAACTGTTGAACTTGTTTAACAAATAATCTTTTTTCTATAACATAATGTGATTTGCCAAAATATAAGAAGTTAAGTTGTTATGGGAATAAGAAAATTTCAATGTATAAGTATTGGTATAAATAATGAAAGATGAAATAAAATTGGTGGTTTATAAATATGAATGAATTTTAGGTTTGATAATAAACGATATATACTTAGTTATGTTTAAATTGAATTCAACTAAGTAAAGCAAATAAACCAAACAATTAAATAAGTTAATAAAGTGAATTATTTGGTCATGAATTAAATGTGTTGGTGTTGATGGTTGGATGTTCGATGATTTCGGTTAGTCGATATTTCCAAATTAAAAATAAATGTTTAACTAGTTTTCGTGAAATATAAGGAAATGTGTTTACAATTTATAAGCATAATAAGGATTGAACGAATTAATTAAATTAAAATGAGCTCGTCGTGTAGCGATAGTTCGTAATTTTCCGAATTGAAGTTTTAATGAATGTATAGGATCTAATATGAGTCGGAATTCTTTGAAACAAATATCCTCTGGATCTATTGGATTATAATTTTCAAATGAAAGAGAAAAATTTTAGACTTTAACTTGTAGATTTAAAATGGGTGTAATTTAAACTTTTGAAAAAATCGTGGTTTGGTATTTCACGATTCAGAATTAAATATTAGTGAAATTAGTTAAGTAAACTAACGAACGAGACAAGTTGAATAAAAACTTATATGGTTAAGAATTAACAACTTCCTTACTACACCTTTTCGAGGACGAAAAATTTTGAGTGGGGGAGAGTGTAACAACCCAAAATTTTCCAACTGTTTATATTTAAATTTAATGTTAATTTTGGAGAACAAATGGTTAAATGTAAGGCTAATAAATTAATTAAGTGAATTTAATTGATTAAATGGTGAATTCAATAGGTTATTGATGTAATAACTTGTATATGATTGTAAATATAAGATTTGGTTATTAATTATAATAAAAGGAATAAAACCAAATGTTGTAAATAAATGGTAAGATTTTACGTGGTCAATTGAAATTTATTAAGTTTGAATACTTAACTTGTATATGAATCCATTTTTTTATTTCTTTAAGACAATATGCATATAATATTTAATTAGAAGTTATAACTAGTGATAAATTGCTAAAAAATGTATTAATGTATTGAAATTTAGTGGATTCAAATTGCAACAAAGATAATTGAGTGGTGCAATTGATGGTAATTAAGAATAATAATTCAAAGGAATAAATGGAAAGTTTAACTAATTGTTAAAAATAATAATTACAATGGATTAATTGATTTGTATGTGAAACCATTTGCTTATTTGTTGATAAGCAACAAAATGTAAACTAGTTTGAATTAATAACTTATAACAGTTCTTATATTTCAAATTTACTATTTAATTCATTGAAGATAAATTGGAAATAAATTGTAACTAACGCATGTAATTATTGCAGTTAAGGTGAACAAAAATTGTAACTGTAGAAGATTGATATATCGGAATAAAAGTAAATGTTATATAAGACCAAAACTAACGATTTATGGAATAATAAAGTAAATATAGCAATAAATGGGATTCAATTGAATTTAGTTTATGATAAATAAATTGATTGCGACTAATTGTAATCAAGTATTTTGTTACTATGCATTAAATGGTAAATGGAAGTTGCTAACGTAATAACATATAAATAAAAATGTCAACTATATCTACAAATTCAAGATTGGTTGAATAAAAAGAATTGAAATTAAATCAAACCCATTTAGTTGAATTAAATAAAAAAATATATATACACTTAATGAGATTTATCTACAGTTGAAACCAAGTACAGCAAATCTGTGTAATAACTAACCTAAAATTTGATATGTAAATTTGTTTTAAAATTATAGTAAATGTTTAAGTAACCATTTAAGTAATCAAATTAATAAAAAAATTATTGTTATGAATGTTGAATTAAAAATCCAACTAATTTAATATTAATTTATTTAATTGACCAATAAATTTTCTCATCTATAAGTACACCTCATCCTAAACTTCTAACCCTAATCTCTTCATACTCCTGTACCAAAATGGCCGCTAGTTCTTTTATCTTCCTCCTTCTCACCATTACAACAAAATAAAAATATTGAACTTAAAAAAAACTATATCTCAAAAATTTGTGAATGAAAACCCCTAAAACAAATTTCATTCGACTTAGATTAAGATGCTTTTAGATCGTACATGATTTGTGGAAGGTACGACATCATTGGTAAGTTCCATATTTTTATATAGTAAAGGATCTAAAACTAGGTTTGGAATTTATAATTTTATAGAGTTCTATTCATGTTTTGGTGATTATATTTGAATTCTTGGCATAGATTTGCAACGGGTAGCAAAATTTGAAGCGATTCGGCAATGAAAAGTGTCGAGACTTTACATTGGCCATGTGTGATATTCCAAGTGACGTGTTTTATTTTGGAGATTCGATGTCGATGAGTTGGTGTGGAGATGGTAGAGTTCGCGAAGAGATGATTGTTGGATTCGTCGTTTTGGGTTCTCATGGAGGGAATGAGAAAATAAGGAGAGGGAAGGTGCATCATTTTTTTGCCATGAAATCTCGGTTGTCTATTGCGTGAGATGGAGAAGAAGGAGGAAGGGGTATCGGTGCTAACGTGGAAAATGGGTTAGTGGGTAATGTTTGTTTTGTTTTGTTTTAATTTAAATATTCCAATGTTATAACGCATATAGTTTTTGCATACGAACTCAGATTGACACACGGTTTATTTCGTTGGAAACATATCGAAATTTCAGACGATAAGGACTGGTCTGGATGAATTTTGAGACGGTTAAATTTTGGACCTATTTTGGAGTTCAAACTCTTTCGAAACCAAAGGTGAGTGATTTAACCCACTCACACTTAACTAAAATATTCGATTACTAGTTAGATTAAAATCATTTCATTGTATGATCTATTGATTGCTTTTTGTCAGTTAAAATTTCATATTTAGGTTTATTTGCAATGATGGTATAATTTAGTTTGATTGTTAATTGTGTAGTTAGGTTAAATATGAAATTTAGTTACTAGTTTAAACCCAATACCTGATGAATCATATACTGATGTTATTGAATTGTTTTGATGGATCGATTTGGGGGATGCTTCGATTTATATTTTTTGTATACTGATGTTTAGTTGTGTGAATTTACCGTTATTCCCATTTATTATATATGACTTTTTGTTTGTTTTGATTAATCCCGACCATTTGTCCTAGATGTTACAGGTATCAAAATAAACCTAGGATTAATCATTAAATTGAATTAAGAACATGGGTTGAACTGATAGATACCTATGACCCTGATCTGGATTGAAATGATATATATATCCTTTCCTAAAATGCTAAAATTAAATTTTAAGTATCACAAGGCCATAGGATAAAAAATTATATATGGAAACCAGTTGGTTAAATCAAATTTGTTTTAACCATGAATCTTGAAATATTATTTCTAAGATAATATAAATGATATTTTTATAAATTGATTTCCTTTGAACTTGAACTTTTAATTTTTTAAATATAAAAACTAAAGGAAAAAAATAATGTTGTAAAACTGAAGTTAAAAATGAAATTGAACATGAATTGAATATATTGAAATCAAATTTTTATCCATCCTTGAAATCTACTTTAAAAAAACTTGATTTATTAGTGGTATTTGAATTTTGAACTCAAGATTATTATAAATTGAATAAATTCAAATGAATATTCAAATTGGAAGTTGAATTGAATTGAAATATAGAAGTTGAATCGATCTGATGTGACGGCCCGCCTCGCACCAGTCGACATTTCCAATGAGAGTGCGATGTGTCAATGTCCAACTGGGATGGGACGGTCGTCAATGAAAGGAAAGAAGTAAATTTGAACAAACAAGAAACCTGTAGAATGTCTCACGGCGCATGGAATAAAATATAATAATAACATATTTGACATAAAACAGGTGAGACAGTGCATAAGCTAAAAACAAAGCCATCATAGCAGTGGAAAATCCAAAATACAGCTTATGTTCCACACCATCATTATTACAACTTTTAAAACTGTCTCCAAAGCAAAATAAGAAAGGTACACTACTAATGCCCAAAGTAGTGACCAGCAGCGACACAGGGAGAATATCTATATATATATATCATACGTGAAAGCCGCCTGCTCGTCTCCGATACAGCTACTCGTACATACCACCTAACCTGTCTCTAGTTTGCCCGTTTAAGAGCACCTAGAGTAATAAGAAGAGACATAAAACACTGGGTCAGACAAAAGTTTGGTATGAGCGATAAGCAGCAAAACAGAACAATAACCATACCTAAACCTGAACTTGCAGCCAAACAGTTAGCACAACATACCGCTCAATACTCTAAGGTGCCACTAAACGTAAGTTATAAAGATACGGGGTAGGGGGTGTGCATGTCATAGTGATGTCAAACAATCAAGCATATCAACCATCCTCACATCTCTCATTCAGTGCATAAAGCATACGATATCCACCGCTATGATCACCCAAATCCTTGCTATGATCACTCTGCCCCATGGAGTCATGGCGACTCCATTCCACTGATCCATAGCCACTAGTCCTTGCTATGTCCACTCTGCCCCATGAAGTCATGACGACTCCACTGCACTGGCTCATAGCCATGCTATGATCACTCCGCCCCATGGAGTAATAACTACCCCACTACACTGATCCGTAGCTGTAACAACCCGGAAAATCTGAACCAGTTTAAAATTTTTAAATTGGCTAATTTAGTGAATTTTTAGTATTTAAAATAGATATTTTAAATAATAGCGATGAAAAGTGTGGTTGAATCGATGTTGAAAATGAATATAATCAATTTGAATTATAAACATGGCCTGAAATGGCGCGGCAGTTTCAAAAATTGAATTCAAACTTTGACTGACTGTACCGGGTGCAAAATAAAATGGATTTTAGTGAAACCAAATATATTTAAATCTGTTAGTGAATATCTTTCTGACGAATCTGAAAAATCGAAGTTTCGTAGCGGGAGTCAAAAGTTATGGCCAAATGAATTTTCAGAAAGGTCGCTATAGAATTTATATAGCCCATGAAAATAGACATTTTGCAAACGACCTCGGAATTCGACAAAACCACTTTTGTTGGATCCGGGATGTGAAGTTATTGCTAGGTTTCAAATTTCATAATTTTTGAAGCTAGTATGTGAGCATGGCAAAGGAAAATGTGTTTTGATCAATTACAGTTAAATTGGATCGACCAGAAAATGGCCATTTTACAAACGGTCTCAGAATTCGATGAAACCACTTTTGTTGGATCCGGGATGTGAAGTTATTGCTAGGTTTCAAATTTCATAATTTTTGAAGCTAGTATGTGAGCATGGCAAAGGAAAATGTGTTTTGATCTATTACACTTAAACTGGATCGACCAGAAAATGGCCATTTTACGAACGGTCTCAGAATTCGACGAAACTAGTTTTGTTGAGACCGTGTCATCAAAACATAGCTAGATTTATTTTTCTGGAATTTTCCGAATCAGTATGTGGCCCCGGCAAATTGAAATGTACGTTCAAATTAAATATTGAATGTTTTATATTTTAATTTGAAAGAAAACTGACCAAAACAGTCGAATGGGCCTACGAAACATATCACATTGTGTTCGGAATGGGGGTATTTAGCTAGGGATGACAGTCGTTGGGTTTGAATTGGAGTTCGTATGTGAAGAGGGGCATTTTCGGATTTAAAATAAATTAAAAATAGTTATAAAACCCCTGGCCAATAGAAATCCTTCTTCATTAAACCCGCTCCAGTCAAACGTGATACTCTCTCTCGTGAACAACGATGGCAGCTCCTCCCTTCTCTCCTCCTTTTCTCCCAAAATACTTGATGAAATCCATCGATTCAAGAGGGGATTTTGTGTAGATTTTTGAGAGCTTCAAATCTATACCTGCTGTGGAAATTATCGCTGTGTATTTGGGGAGATCTGCTGCTTGAAAGTCGCCACGTTTCAACCTCCGCCGGAGCTCCGATCTGCGTTCGAGCCGGCCATCGTGGGTGGCGCCGGGAAGCTCCCTCCAAGCTCGACGATGTGACATACTCTGATCGGCTTCAAGCTTCAACGTTTTTGCAAAAATTCGAAACCTAGATTTGAACAAAACTGAGGTATAACGACTATTATATATTAAACTGTTTTAATAGCACTTCTAAGCGTTACAGTTTATGATTTTACTGTAAAAATCATAACTTTTTCGTTTGTAGATGAAATTCACTGAAACAAGAGACAGTGGACTCGTGTGGACGTCTTCTACATTCTAGAAGAGACCGCATATTTTTCCGAGCCATCTGCTATTTTTGGTGGAGTGAAACCCAATGTGAGATATCTAATTTAGAAACGATATGGAAAACAATGATGTATAAACTATATAGTCGATGTATGAGTTATATAAGCGTTGTACACCTCATGTATAAGCGTTGTATAAGTTGTACGTTCGATATATAAGTTATATATGCGTTGTAAAAAGTATATGTGTGTTGAAATGAATTGAAGTGAATCCGAATATATTTATATACGAATATATATATCTTATATATAATGCAAATACTTGCCCAAATGAAGCCTTTTTCTAACTGTCATAAATGTCCTTTTTCACTGCACGTCTTTGTATTATCAGGTAAGGGTACCTTCGGTCATTTATACCCCATTTTCCTTCCTTTCGTTGACACGTCTACCCATCCCGCCCTCATTCCCTCACCCACGAAGCAGACAACAAAATTTTAAACTGCTCATCCATCTCCTCCTTTCCCAAATTCCTTCGCTTGGAACCCCAACAACGAATAAACAAACAAAAAGGCGGTCGCTTGGAACCCCAACACCGACAATTAGGTTTCTTCCGTTCTCTGATTAAGCAACCGTTTGACCAATTTGTTTTTCTACACTTCGTTTGGTATATGCTTCATTGTCTTTTCTGTAATTTGTGCTTCAGGTTATACAGACGAAGGAAAGGACGGAGATTTTTTTTTTTTACAATTGGTAACTTTTCCAATTTGAAGCACCAGGTACCATAAACTACGTCATCTGCGAACAGTTGCACTGTCCTCCTTCCACCACTGAAAATTAGGTTACTTCCGTTCTCTACTTAAGTAACCGTTCGACCAATTTGTTTTTCTACACTTCATTTGGTACATGCTTCATTGTCTTTTCTGTAATTTGTGCTTCAGGTTAAACAGACGAAGGAAAGGACGGAGATTTTTTTTTTTTTTTTACAATTGGTAACTACCCAAAGACTAGGAAGGTGATTCAACGGTGTATAAATGTATGATTTTTATGTTCTGTTGTTCTTCGTCTCGAAATCATACGGTGCTATTACAATTTCTGAGCGCACTACCCTTGCAGTAAGGTTATATAGAGCAATTGATAAACAGTACTAAAATTTTTCTTCACCATCGAATATTACTCACTCTGTCTATTCATAGAATGGCTCTTCTTTTCAAACCCGTTAGATCAGCACTTTGATTCCTAATTTGACAGTTACTTTTCAGTCATTTGTATTCTGCAAGCTATAAACAATGATGTTATAATTAAACAAGCTAACTTACCAGCTGCCTTTGGACATACCTAGCTTACTTTTTTCTATATTTTATATGCTTAGATATTTCCTACAATAATTCTATATTTGCTTCAATATTTGCTACTGTACCATATTTGTTTCCATATTCAGTTCTCACATGAGCGAAGATTTCAAAAGAAAGCCGTCAATGCCACTCTATTATGCACAGAAATGGAAGCTAGCTTTGAGGCACTAAATTTAACTAATCATGGAGTTAGCATGGGGATGGTTAGTAGCTTTGCTCCAATGGTTCATGCAATGCTTACATTGATGTATATCATGTTCTGGGTAAGTATTAGAAATTAATTTATATCATGTCATGCATTTTCTTTTACATTGTGACATTGATGTATCTAATTATTAGGAAATTGAATATGAATTCCATATTTGCTACTGTACCATATTTGTTTCCATATTCAGTTCTCACATGAGCGAAGACTTCAAAAGAAAGCTGTCAACGCCACTTTATTATGCACAGAAATGGAAGCTAGCTTTGAGGCAATAAATTTAACTAATCATGGAGTTAGCATGAGGATGGTTACTAGCTTTGCTCCAATGGTTCATGCAACGCTTACATTGATGTATATCATGTTCTGGGTAAGTATTATAAATTAATTTATATCATGTCGTGCATTTTCTTTTACGTTGTGACATTGATGTATTTAACTATTAGGAAATTGAATATGAAACAAAAGAGAAGGCAGATGAAATGGTACGAAAAGATGAGAACATGTAACATGTCTACGGAAATGAAGCACAACAAGAAGGATGTGATTTCCAAAGAAAGAGCAACAAAATTGAGAGAAATAGTCGTACAGAACGTGGAAAATGCGAGGGCCTTCATCGAAAAAACTACAGAAAAAGCGAAGGATATATTGATCGTAAGTCTTTCTCTCTTCTTAATATTGTATGCTGCATCTATACATGATGTGATCGGCTTATATAGACAATGCATAGTGACGTAAATGATTGCTGCACAATCATGTAAATGAGAGTTTTGGACCATTTTAGGTCGTGAGCATATGTGTGACTGAGTATTTCCAGCTAACATGTATTGATTGGGTATAATAATTTATGTTGTTTTGATATATCTAATAGCCACTATTTCGAAGTAAACCATATGTTATTCTTACTCAGCCTCTTCATTTTAGATAGTAGTGTAAAAAACTAATTTTAATTATTATAAATTAATCCATTCAATAAACAATTGTGGTATATTTTGTCAAATCTGTAGCCCATCCACATACAGAGGTATAAACAACTAATTCTTCGTCAAGATAACCTCATTAAAGGTGAGAGCATTCGATGGTTTATATTTATTATTGCAACTTCTGTTGGATTATCGGAGAATGCTAAAAAATTCCATTAGTTTATATGTAGTGAAAATTCATTCTTGGTTCCCATTTAACATGTAGAATACGGATAATTTCATATCGAATTTTAAGTATAGATGGAAGACATCTTTAGCATAATATTTACTGCCTGTTTCCATTTAGATAATCTAGATAATTTCATTTTATGTTCAAGTAGGAAGTATCTTTTAACAAGATATTTTTTGCCTACTTTTGTCCATATCAGAAAATATTAACAATTCCATCTTAGTGTATAGTCTGCAAACCTCTTTTAGCATGATTATGATTTTTTTTCTCATCTGTGTTCTTTTTTAATGTTTTATACATAACTCGGTTGGTGAATTAGATTAGTATGTTCTTGAAGAAATTCTCATCTCCTCATCTTCCTGTTTCAGCACAGCAAAAGAAGACGTGAACGTCTCCTCATTTTCCTCACTTTCACTGCTTTATTATTTCTTTCTATTCCCTTTTTCAGGGTTAATGATCCCATCGCTCATCTTTAACAGGAAAAAAGTGAGCATTATGCGAAGTGGATGTTACATGAAATACACAACCAATTTCATTGCACCAACGTCTATAGTTGCATCTGAGCTACTTTTCTTCTAATTATCCAGCCATGAATATAAAGAGGAGGCGATTAGGTATGACCTTTTTAAATTTCAATTTGATTTGTTGTTCTGTATTTGATTTCAAATACTTAATCGTTGCATCTGCCTCAAATGATTATGAATTTCGGTGTTTTTTGTTTGTTTGAAATTGAATCTATAAATTTGGTTAATTTAATACACTTTATAAATTTCTTCATAAAGGTCGTGGTTTGCACAAAATACGATTTTATTTTTTTGCTGTTAGTTTACGTCCTGTAGTAGAAGACATAAATGATATCCGGTAGTGGAACATGAAAGATGATATTAAAGACCTTGACTTTTTCAGGTAAATTCATAGAAAATAGGATTCCGCTTTTGATTCATTGATGGATGCCGCCTTTCCAATCTGCAGCATGTTCCACCTTCCTCTAGAATAGTTTTGTGGTTGTATTCTTCGTTGCTGCAATTAATGCATATTTAAAGGTATTTTTATCTTCTTTTCGTAGAAAGGTTGATAGTACTTCACTTTCAAATTGATCAAGTTGATTAACTAAATTTGTATGTCATATTTTATGTTCTTCACTTTTATTGCTGAACTCTTAATTCTGGGATCAGTGGGGTTTTGATATTAGTACTACATCATTGTTATCCTTATGTTTCAAAAAAAAGTAATATGAAGCTGCAGGTGCATTATTTGATAAATTTAGGCATCATCAACAGTAATAACATTACATTGCAAGTGTTCAGGAATTACCATGGAAAGCGCATGAACAGTTTGTTGACATGGTAAATATATGTTATTTTCACGACAAATCGGGAACATTCGTGAAATGTGATTATGATATATTTTCTTTGAAACCAGGAATGCAAATTTTATGCTATGTAAGATGTGTATATTATACATTATTATGATAACTGCTGATTGAGATTCATGATGCTACAATAGAGCATAGATGTTCCTATCTGAATATTACAAACCCCTCAATTAGTGCCAAAAATATGGTGGTGAAACATAGAAAAAATGACCCTGCACTAATCAGTTGTGGTTTTGTGAACATATATCAATTAGTCGTTGGTTTGTGCTTTATGCATTCCAAAGAAAGAGAACGAAAACATCTATTAGAATCCAGTCTTATGTTATTTTGAAAAAGTACTGCCACTCTCAATGCGTATTTGACTGAAAGTAGAAATGCAGGAAGCATGGAATGGAAATGTGGCTTTGTGTGAAGGGCGTACTTAATGAAGAAAATATTAAGGATTGGTTTCTTTCGTTCATTCTATTTAGCTGTTCACACTCTCCCGGACTGGTAATGTGAGTTTGATTTGAATTTTAATAGCTTTAAGGGATTCTTCATTATATGGTTTTTTTTCTATTTATATTTTATGGTTTCGCTTTTTGGCATGGTAGTAAAACTATGGGTTTTGCAATGAGCTATCTACATAATGATCGGGTAAATATGATGATCAGTTTTTGGATGAGGTATACCTTAGATTTTGCAAAACTAAAATCTTCAATTTATGTAATTGACTAAAATGCAGTTGCTGACTTTATTGAACTGGAAGCCTTTTTGTCTAGATTATGTCAACAAAAAGAATAATTGAAGGCTAAAAGCCATGTTCTGATAAAATGCATCTCTAAAATCATTTTTTTTTACTTATTTCTTAAATAATTTCTGTTCATTATACCATATTCTCAACCTTTTTTATTCTCAATTCTCTTAAATCTTCTCATATCTCAATCCAAATAGAAGCTTCAGAAAAAGCTCTACTTTTTATACTAACTATTCATGGCAACATCAAAGATTTTGTTTTCTCTATTGTAAAATTGCACGCTAAGTTTAATAAACATTTTCCACATTTTATATTGCACCAAATCAACTATATTTTCATTTCTACAATATTATTTATACCAAAAAATTTAGTTGTAACCATTTAATTTTTTTAAGCAATTACTGTATTTTTAATGCCTAAAGGTGACTGATGAATTTATACTACGACTCCAAGGAAACATATTTTTTCCTAATTGACGAAAGAGAAAGCCGTATTTCATAATTAGGCACTTGGACTTTACATGCTGATTCAATTGAGAGAGATGCAAGGGAAAAGAGCCTTCTCAAATTCCTTTCACCTTCACAAAATATATTTTGAAGTCCATGCATGCACATACACGCTCATTTAAATATATACTTGACGATTAATTTCGTCCACTCAAGTTTATATATTTGCTAATTAGCATAAATTTGAAGGAAACGTTACCTTTTCTCACCAGTTAAACACTCAAAATATAGTGTCTCTTATGTCTGCTATACAGCAATTTTTTGATATTTTATGTTTAGAAGTAGCTTTATTTTAGGTGTTAACCGTGTATTTTCCTAAAACTTTAATGCTCATTTACTACAAAATTTGTGCAGATTTTTTGAAAATTTTTTGATTTGTATTCATTACTTCTTACTTCAAATATGATTACCAAAGAGATCAATATTGATTTCTATTCATCCCAAATGGCTAAATTAACCCAGGAACTCTAGATTTCAAACCGAGTGTAGACTATTACTATGCGAGTTCAAATTTTGCTGTTGTAGAATGATCAACATATGATTGAACGCTTATCCTAAATTGAAAAAAAAAACCATTTATTTGATAATATTTATAGTCACTTAGAAAATTCTTACTCATTATCTCAAGCTTGCATTGTTTTTCAACATAATATGATTCATTTACCTATTTGATTTCATATATCAACCAAGCAAGGATGTTGTAGGTAGCATATTGGAAGTGGAAACACACGTTTTAAACTCTTACGCATGAATATTGCATTAACTTCACAGTCAAAAACACAAGTTTAACAGGGATACCTTTACTAACGGTCTATGGCACTGAGCAAGCTAGCTTTAAAATGCTGTACTTTTAATTGCAAACTACCAGTCAAAAAACATACGGTTAACTTACATCAAACAGTCAAAAAAAAAAAAGTTTTAACATGCTTCAAAATGTTTTTCTTTTGAATGATATACAGTTATCTGTTGCAAACTATCAACCATTAAGGTTAAGCTTTAAAATGTTGTATTGTTCTATATCTCGTGAATTAAGCTCGCGCGGAATATACAGGTTTACCATGATCTTCTTTTCATTGGAAACCTTACTATACATTGCTTTAGTGCATCCCTCTTGCATAACATTCACACTTGCACCCGGGTTCAACTATCTATACTTTCGTTAATCATATAACCTTATTTACATAGTTGCAATAATCCTTTACTTTTTATAGATGCTTTCTGTGTAAGATATGCCACTTAGCGGTCATTTCTCATGATGTAAATGATGATTTTCCTTTTAGATTTGATAAAAAAGAATATTGGTTTTACTATCAAGAAGCACTTTTCCATATGCAACTTACTACACTGTGTATGATTGATGCACTTTGATGTAAAACTATAATTGTACATTACACCACTAATCAATGTTTCCTCTTCTTTGGTTATCGCATTTTTTGACCCATTATCACAATTTTTTTTTACTTTCGTATTCATAGATGAAATTATGTAAAATAGAAATGTCCCATTCAAAACAGGAGAAGGTGATGGAGCATTAATCGACGGATAATTTCAAATTGCACAAAGGCGAGTAATCTAAATTTAAATCTTAGGATTTTCTAGAAAATTCATAATCAAAATATTCTTCATGCTCTCATGACTAACATTTATCATTTTAGGTATTTAGTTCAACCCACCTACATAACATATTTGTATTTGTCATGTCATCAAGTCTTCCTTTTTGAGGTTTCTGCCAATCTCTCTTTAGCCATATTGCTAAAGAAGTAAGCATCATCGAGAGTCAACCAAAACCATATAAAAATACCGAAAAGAACGTATTTCGTAAGATCAAAACGTATATAAAAAGTACAAATAAATTTATTTTGGACATGCTCCAGATTGCCTGTTCATTTGTGTATCCTTCAACTCATGGCCAGTGCTCTCTACTCAAGAATGTGCTAGAAGCACCATGTTTATTTTTATTCTCAAAAAGTAAATGGGCGGTTGTTGAGAAGTTGGTCAAAATTGGATATGGCGGAGGGACACGGTGGTTGTGGAATGTGAATTGGTTGTTGACTGAAATGGAGTAGGAAGATAAGCAAGATGAAGAAGATTATATTTAGGTCCTTCAAAATTTTAAGTTGGACATCCATGTCATTCCTATACCTTCATTTGTTTACATAGATCAGAATTATATTCGCAATTCACTTGAATAACATAACCACTTATTGTATAACGTTGTACTTGAACCATTGATGTGATTTCAGGCTTTAACTCTGTTGGTTTTTTTTTTTCATAAAAAGGCCAATGCTGATGAAGTCTAACCAAGTCCAAAGGAAAGCCATTTTCAATAATTTTTTTACATCCATCGTCGGTATGAACAAATCATTTTGGTACGTTCCCCCATATTATTTGTTTGCGTATATATAAGATTACACAGTTATCTTCCACAATTTTCTTCTGCTGGACTTGGATGGCAACACCATTGGCCTGTCTACATCATAAGCAAGGCACCAAGGCAGTTGTTCGACTTATCATGTTTGTGCTCACTTTATTCCGTCCCCATGTTTTCAATTCTCGGATATTATGGAGTGAGTATGAATTAATTTTGCTATTTGGCCACTTTAACTTCCCTTTGTTTTCTTTTGTCATACCAGTTTCTATTATCAGTGTTGTTCAGCTGCTTCTTTTATCTTCTCAAGTTCAAATCTGCACTGCTACAGCTAATTTATGAGATACAAACGGGAAACATGGTTCAACTTTGTGACAATGACTACTGCTGATGCTGTGATGCCAATTATACAACAGTTCAAGGGATATGTAAGTGTGTTCTCTTTACTTCTTTTTTCCTACTTTTGCACGTGTTAACAAGTTTTGTAACCTGACTATATTAATTCACAACCTTCATTTCTTTCACCTTTTACTTTATTCAACAAGAACTTTCAATTCATATCTCAATTACTAGCCTACACAACATTATTTCATCTTATGATGATGTGGTTCTATATATTTTTTAACTTATGTTTTCTTATTTGTATAATTTAGGTCGCAATACATCAAAATGAAATATAACATTTATCCGTATTCACATTGGTAATGTATCTATTCATAAATACAACTTAGATGCAGAGGAATGGAAGTTTTCACATGTTTAGTAAGAACAAAAAATGGAAGTCACGACATCATTATCATGGCTGACTTACAAAGCTTGGGTATTAACTCTATCATTCAAATTTACAATAATTAGTGAAATCTAACATGCACTCACGGCAGTAATAAAATATTGGGCAAAATTACGTTTCATGAATTGGTTTCTGCATCATAGGATTTCTGTGTACTATTATGACATGCAATCTACGAAAAAAAATATAGCAACTAAAAAGAAGACTTTGGATAAACTCATTTGTTTTTATGTCATACTAGGAGCAACTATGATGGGTTTGATAGAGTGAGGGAATACAAGTCAGAACAAAGTAACAAACTGATAACCCAAGGGTACAGGCTTTGGGAAATAGTTGGAGATCAATGAATGTAGCAACGTTTTGGCGCACCCTCACACCAAAAGAACTTTCAAAGTTCATAATCTTATGTACTATGTTTCTTAATTTACTCATTTGATGTTTGATGAACAGTTCACTTTGTTGTGTTCGTTCGATAATTGTAACTGTTAGCAGTGCATGCACAAAGTTACCTCGCATATGATTACCTAAATGTGGTTTGCTGCAACAATGTTTGAAGAATCATGCATCTCTTTCTTACCTGTTGCGACTCAGAAATGCAGTAATTATGGTTAGCCAGTCTGCGTATTAAAAATACACCCACTTTGTTTGCATTTGCTTTCCGTGAATCTTGCGTATTTCTATTTTTATGATTCTCATGTTTTGTATGATGGTGAGCTTAATTATCATGCTGTGTTCTATGGTCCTAACCTTATGGTACGATAAATTCACGACGATTACAAAACCCTATACGTAATAGCACACTATATTTGAGGTTCAGCGTTCCACGTGCAAAACGCATGCCTTGAGCACGCGCGAAGCTCGTGCCTGCACACGCGCGAAGCGCGTGCCGTTACGCTCGTGTAT
The DNA here is from genome assembly GCA_030737875.1 of Allium sativum. Lineage (NCBI taxonomy): Eukaryota > Viridiplantae > Streptophyta > Magnoliopsida > Asparagales > Amaryllidaceae > Allium > Allium sativum. The sequence continues at coordinate 876,680,765 of CM060912.1, read as the reverse complement.
ATATATATATATATATATATATATATATATATATATATATATATATATATATATATATATATATAGACACTCCCCTCGTCCACATACCATGGACGATATTTATTGTTTGTGATTGGTGTGAAAATTGGTTGATTGTGAATGATTTATTATAATTGTTTGTGGTTGAAATTGATTGGTTGTGGTTGAAAATACCCATTGGTGATTGAAACAAAATTGAAATAGATTGTGGAAATGGAAATAAAACATGCCGCCTGCGTGCGAACTAGATGCATGAATCCCCATTGTCAAAAGCTGCGAGGCTTTAAGGTAGAGCGAGGAGCCGTACTAGGAACGGCCCCGGTTTTAACTACCCTACCGTTATGCTGCCGAAATTTTCAATAATATTCATGTGTTGAAACTATATTCCTGTATTGAATAGAAATTCATGTGATGAACGACATTCATGTTTTGAAATAAATTGTTTTATAATAAAAATCATATTTTTATCATCTATATGAACTATATAAAATAGTTGTGTTTTGAAATAAATTGTTTTATAATAAAAATCATATTTTTATCATCTATATAAACTATATAAAATAGTCGTGTTTTGAAATAAATTGTTTTATAATAAAAATCATATTTTTATCATCTATATGAACTATATAAAATAGTCGTGTTTTGAAATAAATTATTTTACAATAAAAATCACATTTTTTTTACTATATACATGAATTGTTAAAAATAGCGAAGTGTTGAAATAATTGTCTGTTGGATAAAAATGTCATTTTTATCAAATGTATAAAGTGGAAATCGTTTTGAAAAGAAAGGAAGAATTATATTTATATATATTATATAAATATAATTAAAATATAGTGAATAACGGCGCTGTAGTTCGTATTTTGAAATCATGATTTCAAACGATTAGTGCGGGAGATCCGACCATCGGATTTTCCCGAAACCACAACCGTCGGGTTCGCCTTGGAAATACCTTTCCAACGGCACCAACTTTGTAAAGATCCAACGGTTGGATTGTCTGGAATGTTTAATTCAAATCTGAAGAAAAACAGCGCCAGAAGCGATTATATTTATATATATATATATAAAAATATAATTAAATTAAATCGAATAACGACGCTGTAGTTCGTATTTTGAAATCGTAACTTCAAACGATTAGTGTGGGAGATCCGACCATCGGATTTTCCCAAAACTTAAACCGTTGGATTCGTTTTGAAAAGATCTTTCTAATGATATAAATTTTGTGAAGATCCAACGGTTAAATTTTCTGATATGTGTAAATCAAATCTGGAGAAAAACAGCGCCACGGCCGCGTTATGGCCTGAAGCGTTGTTTGAATGAATTGGCTATTTTTAAATAAATAAAAATAGCGATAAATCGTGATAAAATATTATAAAAGATACGGAATTGAAATAAACTGAATTTGCTCGATTTATTTGATATTTGATGGTTGAATGTGTTTGGTGTGAAAATTACATTAAAGAACAGAATTAGTGATATCGAATAATTTAACCATTGAAATGAATTGATTTGAAATTCTAAATATACGTGAATTATTTGAAAAGGCCGAGTTAATTCTCATTTCAAACAATTGATCGACGATTGAAAGTCGAAGATATGAAGACGGTGTAAGACCGATGATCTTCACGTCGAATGGAGGGGTGCTACTGATGCTCATGATAGGAGTAGCTACCTTGACGGGGTTGAAGTAGTAGCCACCCGGACGTACTTATTGATTGTACGGATATGCGAGGTATTGAGTGCCTCCGGTTTCGTTTAGACCCAGAACGAACGTGTAAATGGATTGTGTGTCTGACATTGGATTTTGTTCTGTGATGATTGATCTCTATTAAATATATATCTGTTTGGCGGCAGAGAATTTATTCTCTTGCTTAACGCCCTTCTCTGAGACGTACGAGCCCATAGGTTATATATCGATAGAAATCAATCGCACAGGGTTGATTGCCTGTGTGGCACGCCTAAGTGATAGATGATCAAGGCTTCTGTTGAAAAGCAAAGTCTTGTGGTTGATGATCAAAGCACAGCCTGTGTGGCATAGCTTTTTGTATAACGTGAATTCGCGAGCCTCACACCCCGGGATGGACCAGAAACGGGAGAAGGATCCAGGGAGGACATGCGTATCTTTCTAGCTAGGGTGGTGTCAGTGACTTACCAGCCCTGACATTTATATACTTTTCACCTGTGTGGTTGTTGCTGTTGCGAGGCGCCTCGGATATATCGGTCGATCCGGGACCAATGGAGTCTTTGGGCTCATTTACGCCCCAAAGGGCGGGGAAACGCAGTGTTCAGGCATTTTAATCCACATCGGTGGACCGGCCCTGTGGCTCCTAAGGCTTGACTGAGTACTTGCCTAAGGCTCGGGCTAGAGAGTTTCGAATTCGGTTAGGACTATCTTTTGCCTTGGTTCATGATGGAAATCCAATTTCCAAATACGGCATCGTGCGGTTTTGATTGTATACCTATATATGGCGACATAGTGGTATGGGGCATTAATGCCGCCTATGATTGATAGTTATGATTGAAATTGTTTTTGAAACATATATACACTAGCAATAATATCAAATGATTTGTTTTGCTCGTATCAAGCATATTTTGGTCATTATAAGGTAAAACTCTATCCTCTGGTTTGTGTTGCATTATGTGATGGGAACTGAGTCTTATAATGGCTTCATTTTTATAAAAAACATTGCGATGTTTAAAAATGATTATTTGTTTTAAAGCACTGGCAATCCAATGGAGTAAACCCGTTCCGCGAAAGTGGCGTGGTCCTGTGATTAGCCATATTTGAAAATGTGTTAAGTAAATTTCTCATACCAGTCCCATGACTGACTTGTAGTTTGTTTCACTTGCAAACTCGGGTGCCCCCTATTTCTACACGGGCAGCCTTGTATTCAGGTTTTAGCAGGATCTTTCTGGATAGCTGGAGCTGAAGATGGATTCTATCATTTATCTCTTTTTATGCTGTTTGGCTCCTGTTATACATATTATGTTTTCCTTTCCGCAGTAGACATTTATGTATAGCTGAACTGTATTTGTTCTAAGTATGATCCTATATACTGTGTTACTCTGATGATTATATTTATCCAGTGTATTCTATTGTACCTTATCTGGAATATTTATTTATTTCTGTTCTGTTATTATCTGTTTATGAGTTATATTCCAAAGATTACCCTTTGCACCGTCTTATCGGGAATGGGGTTGTCACAAACGTGGTATCAGAGCTTTGGTTAAGCTTATTTCTGGAATATAACATATTAACGAACTCGTCAGAAATAGAACCAGTAGTGTTCTAGGATGAGTAACTCATTACAGATAGGATCAGTAATATCCTAGTATGAGTATAGCAGAATGAAATACACTTCAATAGACACATTTACATACAAGTATATGTCTCTATGTTTCAAAATTACCTTTTTCTGTTGGCCTAACACTTTGTCTGCTATTTGCAGACATAGAAAATGAGTGGCAGAAGCAGAAGAAATAATCCTATGGTTCAACAAATTAATGAGCCAGTTGTACTCCCTCAGTCAGGATCGGATATAGAAGCTCTATTGAAAAGATATCGAAATCTGGGTGGAGTGTCATTCTCGGGCAATGAATCTATTATTCAAACTCAGGCTTCAATGAGTTCTGCTGAAAGAATTTTTGAAAATTTCCAGCTGAGAGATGACCAGAAAAGATTGGTGGCACCTTGGGCACTCAAAGAAGAAGCTTTAATCTGGTGGGAAACAATCATTAAAGATAATCCAGAAGGTGATATCACATGGGATATGTTCAAACAACTTTTCAGTAAAAGATTTATTCCTCCAGAAGCAACTGAGCGGTTATGTGGTGAATTCTACTAATTGATACAAGGAGATATGAATATCCCAGAATATCATAAGAAATTCAATGAACTTTCTCATTTCGCCCCTCATCTAATACAAGATCCAAAGAGGAAGAATCTGAGATTTATTAATGGTCTTCAAAGGAAATACCAGAATAGTGTGATGGGCCATGTGAAGCTTCCTTTTTCTGAAATGATATACATAGCTTATCAGTATGAAGATCTTGATAGGCGTGGCCTTTTTGTCGACAAAGTGGAAGTCAGCACTAGCAGTAAAAGGAAATTTGAAGCTGATAGCCCAGAGGCAAGTACACAGCCTGAGGCCAGTACGACGTCTGGGGCCCGAAAGAAACCTAAAGTCAATCGAAAGAAGGTTAAATCTGAGAAAGTTCCAGTAACAACTGCCATATGCTCTAACTGCAAGAAGCAAGGACATCTGTCGGTAAGTTGCAAATCTCTGAAGGAACGAATAAAGGGGTGGTATCCCAATGAGAAGCAAGAGAAGTCTCATGGTTCAAGGGTATGCCATAAGTGTAACCAAACAGGTCATCTTGCTAGAAATTGCCTGCTATCCGGAAAATCTGAGGTAGTTCAGGTAAATGAAGTGGAAGAAGTTCCTACATCCTCGTCTAGTCAAGAAAGGTCAAATGTTTTAGAAGGCACGCTTACTGTCAAGAACATTCCGATTAAATTACTGTTTGACACAGGCGCGTTGAGAAGCTTTATTGCAAAGAATGCGGTTAAGAAATTAGATTTGAAATTGAAAAAGCTCAAAGAACCCATCACTGTCCATAATCCAGTTGGGGGTTCCCTCGATCTTAGTTGGGTTTGTGGGGTGCCTGTTTCCTTTTCTCATTATCGGTTTCCTTGTATCTCGATCGTCATGAATTTACCGAATTCGATCTTATTTTAGGATTGGATTGATTAACCAAATACGAGGCTGAGGTTAAATGTGCAGAAAGGGTTGTCAAGGTTAAAACAAAGCTTGCCAATATTGTAATTCCTTGTGAAGGTCTGAATTCGGATAGGAAAGACTTATGGGCAGCATTAGATGTTTCTCCTGCTCAAATAGAACCTGTTCCTGTCGTTTCAGAGAATATCCCAGTCGACATAGAAAATATCCCAGTTGTCAAGAACTATGCGGATGTGTTCGAGGAAGTTATTAGCTTACCTCTGCAGAGAGAAATCGATTTTAAAATCTCTTTGGTTCCGAATGCAAGGCCAGTAGTTCACGATATTCGAAGGATGACCTTGAAGGAAAAAGAAAAGTTAGACAATCAAACTAGACAGCTTGTATGGAAGGGTCTGATCAGACCTAGTTTCTCTGATTGGGGAGCAGAAGTGGTATTTGTCCCGAAGTCAGACGGTACTCTCTGATTATGTGTAGACTATCATGACTTGAATAAGCAGACGTTGAAAGACAAATATCCATTGCCGCGGATTGATGATTTGTTGGATCGATTAAATGGCGCACAAGTATTTTCTCGAATGGACCTAGCTACAAGTTTCCATCAGCTTCGTATCGCCGAGGAGTGTGTTCCTTTGACAACATTCAGAGGTCCAGACTTATTTTACGAGTGGTTAGTAATGTCGTTCGGCTTATGTAATGCTCCAGCCTATTCCGTCGATCTAATGAACCAAGTATTCAGAGGAGTATTGAATAAATTTGTTCTGGTTTTCATTGATGATATCCTTATCTTCTCTAAATCAGAAAACGAGCATGAAAAACATTTGGAACAAGTGTTAGAAATTCTGAGAAAGAATTTTTTAAAACCAAAGTTTTCCAAATGTATATTCTGGCAGGAAGAAGTCAAATTTCTTGGCCATGTCGTGTCAAAAGAAGGAATTTCAGTGGATCCCATTAAAATCACTGCTATCCTGAATTGGAAACAACCTCGTACACCAACAGAAGTTAGAAGTTTTCTCGGGTTGGCCAGTTATTATCGAAAATTCATTAAGGATTTTGCGAAGGCATCCAGTTCCTTAACGAAACTGACTAAGAAACATTCGAGATTCAATTAGACTCCGGTATGTGAGGAAGCTTTCCAAGAGCTGAAGTTGAAACTGACAACTAGTCCAGTGTTAACAATAATAGATGGCAATGAGGACTTGAAGGTCTGGACTGATGCTTCTAGAGAAGGCCTTGGTGCAGTGTTAATGCAAAGAGGTCAAGTGATAGCTTATGCTAGCCGTCAGCTGAAACCACATGAGAAGAATTATGTGACTCATGATCTTGAGTTGTTAGCCATTGTATTTGCTTTGAAAATTTGGAGACATTACCTTTTGGGTGAGAAATTCGAACTGTATACGGACCATCAGTCATTGAAATATTTGTTCACCCAGAAGGATTTGAATCTGAGATAGCAGCGTTGGCTAGAATTTCTTGCAGCGTACGATTTTGAGATTTTGTACACTCCAGGGAAAGCCAATGTTGTGGCTGATGCGCTAAGTAGAAAGAATGTAATAATCGCCAGCTTTATCATTACGACTTCCTTGATTGACAAGATCTCCATTCTACAGAAAGATGATAATTTTGTTAAGGAGATGATCAAAAGAATTCAAAAAGGCGACGCATCCAGTTTCCAAGTGGATGACGAGGGAATTCTTAGATTAAAAGGAAGGATTTATGTTTCCGACGTCTCCGAGCTCAAAAGAGAAGTTCGTGATGAATGCAATAAGTCCAAGCTGAGTATCCACCCAGGGGTTAGCAAAATGTATAATGACCTCAAGCGAACTTTCTGGTGGAAGGCAATAAAAAGAGATATCTCGATATATGTTAGCCGGTGTTCCACCTGTCAATAAGTCAAAAGCGATCAGCAGAAACTCGCTGGATTTTTTCAACCTTTAGAAGTGCCAGGTGGAAAATGGGAACAGATTTCTATGGATTTCATAGATGGTTTGCCCAGAACCCGGAAAGGAAATGACAGTATTTGGGTGATCGTAGATCGTTTCACGAAGACCGCCCATTTCATACCTGTCAGATCGAACAGAACTGCTTAGAGTCTGGCGCAGATATATTTTAAAGAAATTGTTAGACTGCACGGAGTTCCCATGAGCATCGTTAGTGATCGTGACCCGATTTTCTCTAGTAAATTCTGGGAAGCATTCCAAGCAGAATTGGGAATGAAACTGGATTTGAGCACCGCATATCATCCTCAAACAGATGGCCAAACTGAGAGGGTGAATCGTATTCTGGAAGATCTATTGCGGGCTTGTATTATTGATTTTGGCGGATTGTGGGAAGACCATCTACATTTGGCTGAATTCTCATATAATAACAGCTTCCAGGCGAGCTTGAAATTGTCTCCATTCGATGCTTGTTGGGTTGAACCCGGTAATAGACTTGTATTAGGGCCAGATATGATTCACGATGCTGCAGATAAAGTCGAGTTTGTTAAGAAACGACTACTCGCCGCTCAAAGCCGACAGAAAAGCTATGCAGATAAGAGAAGAAGAGATATATCATTTACTGTTGGCGACTATGTATATTTGAAAGTACCTCCGATGAGAGGAGTTATCCGGTTTGGTAAAACAGGGAAATTGGCGCCCAAATTCATTGGTCCGTTTCCTATTCTTGAACGGATTGGAACTCTCGCACATAAGGTTCAATTGCCTAATTGGTTGCCTGGAGTGCATGATGTATTTCACGTATCTCAACTTCGGAAGCACGTTCATGATCTAGACTTGATCGTGGAAGAAGCAGCGCAACAGGATATAGAAATCACTCCAGAATTGGCAGTTAGGAGAGAGCCGCTAAAGATAATTGACAAAGAAACCAAAGAGCTGAGGAACAAAAAGGTTCACTTAGTCAAAGTGCAATGGAGTGGAGATCCACGAGATTGTACTTGGGAAACAGAGGAAAGCATTAAGAAAGCCTATCCTAAGTGCAGGGTGGATATCTCTGATTGACTCTGGTGCAAGGTACATTCACCATATCTTGCATTTCCATTATGTTCTCCAATTTGCTGTTGTTTTCTTTGCATAGATGTAAACTTTACATTTATATTGTTTGAATGATTTAAAAGAGTATATGAATTAATCGATACATTTTTGAAAATTAAAAATAAATTGATTGATGTTTGTGTCGTGTGGTTGTGGATTTGATTAATTAAATTATTAGCGCGATAGTTAATTTAATCAATAAGGGGATGAATGGTAGAATTTATTCGATTAAATCGCACATTGAACTGAGTTAAAAATAGATAGAACTATATACATGTGCATTGTATATGTTTGAATAGGTAAATGGATAAGCTGTTGAGTAAAGATTTTATTTGCGTGCCCGACAAATAGGTAAACCTTAATGAGTTGGATGCGCACTTTTATTATTATATCAACTCCTGTGAATGCCATTGGATGCGGAGTGCTGGTTATTCTGTGTGTAATTAATAAATGTCGCCATAGGATAGTAACAATTAATTTTGAACTACACTACATGGCATACATCTTGAAGATAGGCATACTTCATCATATACCACATAAACATTTGGAGCTTGTGTGACGAGGTGGAGGATTTACCATACGAGCGAGAGGCTTGTATGGCGATGACTATATATTACAGGTTGAACTGATGACTGATGGGGACCATATAAAATTGTAACGATAAATTGCCAGATTAATAAAAACCCCACACGGGTCTGGAGTTGACAATAATCACGTCTCTCTAATCATTAGATACGGCACATGGACTATTTATTTCCCACACGGGACGAGGTGACGAGAATTTATTCTCTGGAGCAATTAAAATACACACTCCCTCAGGCTTTGACAGGGTGACGAGAATTTATTCTCTGGAGTTATTATCTATACATGATCCCCTGTAAACACCAGAATATATCACTATAAATATGTGTATGCTTTATAGGATTTATTGGGTACCTAATACGACCCAATAAATTTCCAAACCCCTCCCTGTACAAAGGGGGTTATAGCGAAATTTTTCGAAAATTCTGAGTGTTAGCCAAATTTTTGAAGAATTTGAAAATTCTAAGAAACTGAAAAGTTGGAGAATGGAAGCCAGGTTGAACGTAGAGTTGATTAATCAAACCACTTTCGACTTTGTTCCTTTTCGGGGACGAAAAGTTTTAAGTGGGGGAGATTGTAACAACCCGGAAAATATGAACCAGTTTAAAAATTTTAAATTGGCTATTTTAGTGAATTTTAAGTATTTAAAATAAATATTTTAAATAATAGCGATGAAAAGTGTGGTTGAATCGATGTTGAAAATGAATATAATCAATTTGAATTATAAACATGGCCTGAAATGGCGCGGCAGTTTCAAAAATTGAATTCAAACTTTGACTGACTGTACCGGGTGCAAAATAAAACTGATTTTAGTGAAACCAAAAATATTTAAATCTGTTAGTGAATATCTTTCTGACAAATCTGAAAAATTGAAGTTTCGTAGCGGGAGTCAAAAGTTATGGCCAAACGAATTTTCAGAAAGGTCGCTATAGAATTTATATAGCCCGTGAAAATAGACATTTTGCAAACGACCTCGGAATTCGACGAAACCACTTTTGTTGGATCCGGGATGTGAAGTTATTGCTAGGTTTCAAATTTCATAATTTTTGAAGCTAGTATGTGAGCATGGCAAAGGAAAATGTGTTTTGATCAATTATAGTTAAATTGGATCGACCAGAAAATGGCCATTTTACAAACGGTCTAAGAATTTGACGAAACCACTTTTTTTGGATCCGAGATGTGAAGTTATTGCTAGGTTTCAAATTTCATAATTTTTGAAGCTAGTATGTGAGCGTGGCAAAGGAAAATGTGTTTTGATCAATTACAGTTAAATTTGATCGACCAGAAAATGGCCATTTTACAAACGGTCTCAGAATTCGACGAAACTAGTTTTGTTGGGACCGTGTCATCAAAACATAGCTAGATTTATTTTTCTGGAATTTTTCGAATCAGTATGTGGCCCCGGCAAATTGAAATGTACGTTCAAATTAAATATTGAATGTTTTATATTTTAATTTGAAAGAAAACTGATCGAAACAGTCGAATGGGCCTACGAAACATATCTCATTGTGTTCGGAATGGGGGTATTTAGCTAGGAGTGACAGTCGTTGGGTTTGATTTGGAGTTCGTATGTGAAGAGGGGTATTTTCGGATTTAAAATAAATTAAAAATAATTATAAAACCCCTGGCCAATAGAAATCCTTCTTCATTAAACCCGCTCCAGTCAAACCCGATACTCTCTCGCTCGTGAACGACGATGGTAGCTCCTCGCTTCTCTCCTCCTTTTCTCCCAAAATACTCAATGAAATCCATCGATTCAAGAGGGGATTTTGTGTAGATTTTCGAGAGCTTCAAATCTATACCTGCTGTGGAAATTATCGTTGTGTATTTGGGGAGATCTGCTGCTCGAAAGTCGCCACATTTTGACCTCCGCCGGAGCTCCGATCTGCGTTCGAGCCGGCCATCGTGGGTGGCGCCGGGAAGCTCCCTCCAAGCTCGATGACGTGACATACTCTGATCAGCTTCAAGCTTCAACGTTTTTGCAAAAATTCGAAACCTAGATTTTGAAAAAAACTGAGGTATAACGACTGTTATATATTAAACTGTTTTAATAGCACTTCTAAGCGCTACCATTTATGATTTTACTGTAAAAATCATATCTTTTTCGTTTGTAGACGAAATTCAGTGAAACAAGAGACAGTGGACTCGTGTGGACGTCTTCTACATTCTAGAAGAGACCGCACATTTTTCCGAGCCTTTTGCTATTTTTGGTGGAGTGAAACCCAATGTGAGATATCTAATTTAGAAACGATATGGAAAACAACAATGTATAAATTATATAGTCGATGTACAAGTTATATAAGCGTTGTACACCTCATGTATAAGCGTTGTATAAGTTGTATGTTCGATATATAAGTTATATATGCGTTGTAAAAAGTATATGTGTGTTGAAATGAATTGAAGTGAATCAGAATATATTTATATACGAATATATATATATATATATACACACACACACTCCCCTCGTCCACAGACCATGGACGATATTTATTGTTTGTGATTGGTGTGAAAATTGGTTGATAGTGAATGATTTATTATAATTGTTTGTGGTTGAAATTGATTGGTTGTGGTTGAAAAATACCCATTGGTGATTGAAACAAAATTAGAATAGATTGTGGAAATGAAAATAAAACATGCCGCCTGTGTGCGAACTAGATGCATGAATCCCCATTGTCAAAAGCTACGAGGCTTTAAGGTAGAGCGAGGAGCCGTACTAGGAACGACCCCGGTTTTAACTCCCTGCTGTTATGCTGCCGAAATTTTCAATAATATTCATGTGTTAGAATTATTTTCATGTGTTGAAACTATATTCCTGTGTTGAATAGAAATTCATGTGTTGAACGACATTCATGTTTTGAAATAAATTGTTTTATAATAAAAATCATATTTTTATCATCTATATGAACTATATAAAATAGTCGTGTTTTGAAATAAATTGTTTTATAATAAAAATCATATTTTTATCATCTATATGAACTATATAAAATAGTCGTGTTTTGAAATAAATTGTTTTACAACAAAAATCACATTTTTTACTATATACATGAATTGTTAAAAATAGCAAATTGTTGAGATAAAAGTCTGTTGGATAAAAATGTCATTTTTATCAAATGTATAAAGTGGAAATCGTTTTGAAAAGAAAGGAAGAATTATATTTATATATATTATATAAATATAATTAAAATGTAGGGAATAACGACGCTGTAGTTCGTATTTTGAAATCGTGATTTCAAACGATTAGTGCGGGAGATCCGACCATCGGATTTTCCCGAAACCACAACCGTCGGGTTCGCCTTGGAAATACCTTTCCAACGGCACCAACATTGTAAAGATCCAACGGTTGGATTGTCTGGAATGTTTAATTCAAATCTGAAGAAAAACAGCGCCAGAAGTGATTATATATATATATATAATTAAATTAAATCGAATAACGACGTTACAATTCGTATTTTGAAATCGTAACTTCAAACGATTAGTGTGGGAGATCCGACTGTCGGATTTTCCCAAAACTGAAACCGTTGGATTCGTTTTGAAAAGATCTTTCTAATGATATAAATTTTGTGAAGATCCAACGGTTAAATTTTCAGATATGTGTAAATCAAATCTGGAGAAAAACAGCGCCACGGCCGCGTTATGGCCTGAAGCGTTGTTTGAATAAATTGGCTATTTTTAAACAAATAAAAATAGCGATAAATCATGATAAAATATTATAAACGATATGGAATTGAAATAAACTGAATTTGCTCGATTTATTTGATATTTGATGGTTGAATGTGTTTGATGTGAAAATTACATTAAAGAACAGAATTAGTGATATTGAATAATTTAACCATTGAAATGAATTGATTTGAAATTCTAAATATACGTGAATTATTTGAAAAGGACGAGTTAATTCTCATTTCAAATAATTGATCGACGATTAAAAGTCGAAGATATGAAGATGGTGCAAGACCGATGATCTTCACGTCGAATGGAGGGGTGCTACTGATGCTCATGATAGGAGTAGCTACCTTGACGGAGTTGAAGTAGTAGCCACCCGGACGTACTTGTTGATTGTACGGATATGCGAGGTATTGAGTGCCTCCGGTTTCGTTCAGACCCAGAACGAACGTGTAAATGGACTGAGTGTCTGACATTGGATTTTGTTCTGTGCTGATTGATCTCTATTAAATTTATATCTGTTTGGCGGCGGAAAATTTATTCTCTTGCTTAACGCCCTTCTCTGAGACGTACGAGCCTAGAGGTTATATATTGATAGAAATCAGTCGCACGGGGTGGATTGGCTGTGTGGCACGCCTAAGTGATAGATGATCAAGGCTTCTGTTGAAAAGCAAAGTCTTGTGGTTGATGATCAAAGCACAGCCTATGTGGCATAGCTTTGTGTATAACGTGAATTCGCGAGCCTCACACCCCGGGATGGACCAGAAACGGGAGAAGGATCCAGGGAGGACATGCGTTTCTTTCTAGCTAGGGTGGTGTCAGTGACCTACCAGCCCTGACATTTATATACTTTTCACCTGTGTGGTTGTTGCTGTTGCGAGGCGCCTCGGATATATCGGTCGATCCGGGACCGATGGAGTCATTGGGCTCATTTACGCCCCCAAAGGGCGGGGAAACGCAGTGTTCAGGTATTTTAATCCACATCGGTGGACTAGCCCTGTGGCTCCTAAGGCTTGACTGAGTACTTGCCTGAGGCTCGAGCTAGAGATTCTCGAATTCGGTTAGGACTATCTTTTGCCTTGGTTCATGATGGAAATCCAATTTCCAAATACGGCATCGTGTGGTTTTGATTGTATACCTATATATGGCGACATAGTGGTATGGGGCATTAATACCACCTATGATTGATAGTTATGATTGAAATTGTTTTTGAAACATATATACACTAGCAATAATATCAAATGATTTGTTTTGCTCGTATCAAGCATATTTTGGTCATTATAAGGTAAAACTCTATCCTCTGGTTTGTGTTGCATTGTGTGATGGGAACTGAGTCTTATAATGGCTTCATTTTTATAAAAATGATTGCGATGTTTAAAAAGGATTATTTGTTTTAAAGCACTGGCAATCCAATTGTGTAAACTCGTTCCGCGAAAGTGGCGTGGTCCTGTGATTAGCCATATTTGAAAATGTGTTAAGTAGATTTCTCATACCAGTCCCATGACTGACTTGTAGTTTGTTTCACTTGCAAACTCGGGTGCCCCCTATTTCTACACGGGCAGCCTTGTATTCAGGTTTTAGCAGGATCTTTCTGGATAGCTGGAACTGAAGATGGATTCGATCATTTATCTCTTTTTATGTTGTTCAGCTCCTGTTGTACATATTATGTTTTCTTTTCCGTAGTAGACATTTATGTGTAGTTGAACTGTATATGTTCTAAGTATGATCTTATATACTGTGTAACTCTGATGATTATATTTATCGAGTTTATTCTATTGTACCTTATCTGGAATATTTATTTATTTCTGTTCTGTTATTATCTGTTTGTGTTATATTCCAAAGATTACCCTTTGCGCCGTCTTATCGGGAATTGGGTTGTCACAGTAGCCTAACATCCGTCTTGGTGGTGAATCAAAGTTGTGGACGTCGATAACCCCTTAGCACACGTCCCGCAACAAAGTCCAATCATGAAGTCAACTCGTTGATCCCATTTGGATCCTGAGTAATAACCTCCCATCTGGGATTCCTTTGCATCTCGGGTTTTGGTCGAATTGGAGTTGGTCTTCAGAAGAGTCATCGCGTAGTAGTAGTGGCATACATCCGGTTCGGTTTGGTGGCTTTCCCTTGGTTCGGTTCGACATGCTTCATCTCCTGGTCATCCATTCATTTCGGTTCGGTCAACACCCTCCAGGTCGGTTCAGTTGTGGCACTCGATCCGGGTCGGTTTGGTCATCTTCATCTGGTTTGGTTCGGTTACGACGAACCGATCCAATCCGTTGCTCCATCTCCTCTCCTCCGATGCGATCCCATTTTCAGCTCCGATCTTATCCCCAACTGTAATAACCCGGAAATCCGAACCAATTTAAAATTTTTATTTTGGCAATTTTGACGAATTTTGAATATTTAAAATGAATTATTTTAAATAATAACGACGAGAAATTTATTTTGAATAGAATTAGAATGTATATATTTATATAAATTGTCGTTAGAATATGAATATTTATTTTTAATTATAAAAGGAATTAAAAATGGTGCGGTAGTTCGAAAATTCGATTTCAAATTTCAAATGAATGTATAGGATTCAAAATAAATTGGATTTTAGCGAAACCAAAATTATTTGAATCAATTTGAGAATATCTTTCCAACGAATCAAAAAATTGAAATTTCATAGCGGGAATCAAAAGTTATGTCCAGCTGAAAATTCAGAATAGTCGCTATGGAATTCTGGCCCTTAAAAATGGAAATTTTGCAAACGACCTCTGTTTTCGACGAAACCACTTTTGTTGGATCCAGGATGTCAAGTTATTGCTAGATTCCAAAATTCGTAATTTTCTGAATCAATATGTGAGCATGGCGAAGTAAAACGTATTTTGACAGTTTCAGTCAATTTGGATCAACCAGAAAATGACCATTTTTCAAACGGTCTTCAAATTTGATGAAATTAGTTTTGTTAGGACCATATCGTTAATACGAAGCTAGAAAATATTTTTCTAGAATTTTTGGGGTCTGTATGTGACCGTAGTAAACTGAAATGTACGTTTAAAATTCAATATAATGATTTAAATGTTAATTTAAATGAAAATTGATCGAAACGATGGAATTGGCATACGAAACATATCCCATTGTGTTCAGAATGGAGGTGATTAGCTAGGGGCGACAGTCGGTGGGCTCAATTTTGAGTTCGAATTTTTAAAGTAACCTTTTTGAGAATAAAATAAAATATTATAAATAATTATTTCTACAAAATCCCCTCCTTCACCTCAGCCCAAGTCAACCTCCCTTTTAATTCTCCCTGATCAATTTCTGAAATAAAAGAAAGAAAAAAAAGAAAAAAAACACAGCCCACGCATCTTGATCTCGCGACGCCTAGGCCTCCGACCACCGCCGTTGAACGCGCCACCCACCGCCACCATCGCGCGCTGACGGATCTCCGGCGAACCCAAAACCTCCTCTAGCCTCACCTCCGACGCAGCGTACACCCTCCACCGTGAATGGCCTGATGCCGCTGCACCCTAGACAACCCGCCTCTGACTAACCGCCACCACCAGCCATTGCTCCGCCCTCCGCGCCACCTAAAGCCTTCACCACTGGCGAATGCATAGACCCCCCTTTTTCAATAGAGACCGATTCCTTCCAAAGAAAAACTAAGTTTTTATTTTATTTATAATTATTCATGTAAATAAAAATGTGTTTATAAAAATAGAAAAAGGATTAGATTTTAATTGATAAGAGGAAAAAATGATTGGATTTTTAAGAGGAAAGATTGGATTTTAAAATAAATAAATATAAACACCTTGTTTTTAAAAATATAAAAAGTCCTTGTTTTTAAAAATATAAAGCCAGGATTTTTAACATTAGAAAGATTCGATTTTTATATTTGAAAAGATATAATTTTTATAATGTAGTAGCAATATAAAAATTCGATTTATATTTATATAATAATGTTATAAAAATATTGTTTTTAACGATGTAAAAACATGATTTTTTTTATATATAATAACGAGATAAAATATGATTTTTATAATGAAGTAGTGATAAAAATTCGATTTTTATATATATATGAAGTAGAAATAAAAATAGTGATTTATATATATATATAACAACAATATAAAGAAGTGATTTTTACATACATAACAACGATATAAAAATGTGTTTTTTTTTATATGTAAAGCGTAATGATAAAAAAATGTGATTTTTTTATGAACAACGTGAAGAAGATGGTGTTGAAATTTAGAACAGAATCCAAACCATCGTCCGTTAAAGAATGGTGGAGTGGATCCCCAAGGTGAGAACTCCTCACTGTAATATTCTTTATACAGTTATTTATTATGTAACTGCATATATGAACTGTTTCCCTGTCGTCCACAGACCATGGACGACTTGTGTGTTTGTTTGGTTATAGTGTGTTGTGGTTTTTGGTTGATTGATTTGTTTGGATTGGTTTGGGCAAATGAAATGGAATTGAATAGAATTGGTATGTGTATGGCGTGGGCCATTATTAGACCGAGGATAAGGCTAGGCCTTATCCCGTTTCTAGTATCGAGCCGTTTTGCTGCTGAAATTTTCTAAAATATATTAGAAAAATAAAAATATCATTTTTATTGTGTAAATGAACCGAATAAATATTTTATCATTGAAAATATAATTTTTAACGTGCATGTGAATAAAGTAAATATTCGTTTACAAATTAGACGATTTGTTTATGTACACTGATTTGACGGATATTGATTGGGACGATAAATTTTACACATCGCCCAACTGCACAAATAATATTTAGTGTTTGTTGATTGAAACCCCACACGGGTATTGGGATGATATTGGGCATACACTAATCCCAATAATTAGTGGTATGTCGATCGATTGATCGACAAGCTGTTGTAAGCGTTAAATATTTATATTTAATGCTTATACAGTGTAGAATGCACTCTGGATGATGGATTGTTGTTTTCATTTTTGTTATACACATTTGTTGTGTGAAATCCATATAATCAAATTATATGGTAATTGACTATGTCTGATTCCAGTTCAGAAAGAATGAAGATTTTGAAATAACGATTATTTTAAAACAACGAATATTTTCAAACAATATTCAGAAAAGAATCAAAATATGATTTTGATGTCCGATTTGGGATGGACACGAATATATTTAAATATATAAAGCCGTGTTGATTAGATTGACGTCATTTTGACGTGAATGATATTTATATCGATTTTATTCATTTTTATAATGAATATCGAAGAGGAATTGATTTCAAAATCTAATGTTTTGAAAATATTATTATTTATATGTCGATGATATGGAATATTCAATTTTTATTTGAAATTGATTATGAAGTTGAAATAATTTTGAAAACGAATTTAAAATGATTTATAAAATACATTTTAAAAGGAAATCGACGAAATATATATAATATATATAATGGCCTGAATAGAACGCGCCGTGCTGCGGCAGTTCACGAATTTCGACCATTGACTTCGAACGAATATTACGGGAGATCCGACCATCGAATTTTCCTAAAACTGGAACCATTGGGTTCGTATCGAAAAGAGCTTTCTAACTAATATTGGAAATTAGAAATCTAACGGCTGAATTTGGAATTATGTCCAAATAAAATTTGGAAAAAGGTCGCTATAAGTGCAGTTCGATGGCCGTTGATGGAAATCGACTGTCGCCTTGATAAAATTATTAAAAATATCAATAATTAGTGTAAAATCATAAGAAATGGTTTGGAAAGAATTGGGATGAAAAATTCCATATTTGAAAAGATAAAAATAGATTTTTATCGAAAAGAACTAGTTTTTGAACTAGAATTATAATTCATTTATTTTTAAAATAAATAAATTGGATTTGAAATGGTTTTAAAACAAACCAGAATTTCCAATATATATATTGGAAATGGATTCGAATCGAAATTGTCTTCGGAATATTTCGATATGAGATTTCGTGATTATACAGATATTGTTATGGAAATTTGAAAGGTATATTTATATCATTATTTCCAATACAATATTTTTTGATTGTAGAATTTGATGTTGAATATAAGCCGATATATTTTCTATTCAGTGCCTTGTATTTAATATCAAATGGGATTTGGGTTTGTCGTGAATGGTGTCTTCATTAACCCTGTTCTTAAACCCAGTTAAGGAAAAAATCAAATCTTTTTATATAGATTTAATGAAGTATACCAATTAAATGATATTTAATTGAAATTGAATTGGGATTGATTTTTGGGCTTATCGTGAACGGTGTTTTAAATAACACTTGTTCTTTAACCCGATAATTAATGGAATGTGAATTGGGTTTATCGTAAACTGTGTTTTAACGACATTCGTTCTTTAACCCGATTTACAATGAAATGGGATTTGGAATTTATAAGTCTTTTGGATAAGATTTAAAGGAGATTTTCCAAAGTAAAGTTTTCCAATTTAATAAAATAAATTGGAATGGAATGGAATTCGATTTGGTAATAATCGAAGTGAATTTCTGTGGAGGAAGACTGCTAATATATATGGAATTTAAAAGGCTTTGTCGTTATTCCATTTATATTATTAGTTGGATATGGAAGGTCATACCGATTATATATATTGATCTGTTTTCCATGAAGATTCCATTGTTAATGGAATGAGATTTTGGGTTTACCGTGAAATGTGTTTTAAATGACATTAGTTCGTTAACCCCGTTAAAGATAAGATTTATTTCTTAACTTTGAATAATCATTAAGTAATGATTTTTGGAAATTAAAACTGAATTAGAGTTTTAATGAATCTTTAAATAGATTGAAAGGTGAATTTGATAACTAAAATTATCAATTTCAGAAAATGATCGAGAATGCTGTACCACCAGTTTTACTCCATGCGATAGTCAAATCTTTAGTTAGATTTGAACGTGAAATGATAATTGAATTTACCAATAACACTGTGGTGTTAGATATGAAGTATTACCAATTTTACTTCATGGGATGAATAGGTTGGGATTGGGAAATTAAAACAAATGATTACTTCGGGTAAGGTTCGCTAATCCCGAGTAGTTTGGATAAACCATAATTTGGTTTGAATTGATATTCAAAAGAAGATTAAAGAATAAAATTTAAACAATTTATCTTTGATAAAATTAATGGGAACCTTTCCTAAAGTACAAGAATATTTAAATAAAGTAATATTCTGGATTGGAATGAAGCGTATATTGTGTTTTATAGCACTTGTTTATTATATACGTGAGTTATTTGGAAAGGCCGGGTTTATACCCATTCAGAATAACTGAATCGACGATAAGTCAACGATGAAGACGGTGGTTGAAGACCGGAGGTCTTCACATCGTTTGGATAATTACTAATGATCTTGATTGGGCTGTACACCTAAGAGGAGGGAAACAGTTGGTGATCGTCCAGACGTACTTGGAGATCGATGGATATGCGAGGAATAAGGTTCCTCTGGTTTCGTTCAGACCCAGAACGGACTTGTAAATGGATTGTGTGTCTGACATTGGATTTTATTCTGTGTTGATTGATTTCTATTAAATATATATCTGTTTGGCAGCGGAGAATTTATTCTCTTGCTTAACGCCCTTCTCTGAGACGAACGAGCTAAGAGGTTATATATCGATATATATTAATCGCATGGCATGAATTGCCGGTGTGGCATGCTGAGATGCAGTGATCAAGGCTTTTGTTGAAAACAAATTCTTGTGGTAGATGATCAAAGCACGGCTTTAATACAACGTAGCTTTGTGTATAGCGTTAATTCGCGAGCCTCACACCCCGGTGTGAACCAGAAATGGGAGAGGACATCAGGGAGGGCATGCGTTTCCTTCTAGCTAGGAGTGGTGTTTTGGGTTTTACACGCCCGGACATTTTACTTATGTGGATGATGGATTGTGAGGCGCCTCGGTTAGATCGGACGATCCGGGTCTGATGGAGTCATTTGGCTCATTTACGCCCCATAGGGCAGAGAAACGTAGTGTTCAGGCATTTTAATCCACATCGAGTGGGTCGGCCCTGATGATCCAAGGCTTGATAGGGTACTTGCCTGAGGCTCGGGCTGGAGAGTCTCGAATCGGTAAGGACGATCCCTTGCCTCGGTTCACAGATGGAAATCCAACTTCCAATACGTGACTTTGCGGTTTTGATTGTAGAGCCTAGTATGGCGACATAGTGGTATGGGGCAATTATGCCGTCTATGATTGATACTTATGATTGAAATTGTTTTGACACTATGCACTTATAGTAATTATAAAAGATGAAATTTAGCGTATCGAGCATTCTTTGGCTATTATAAGGTAAAACCCTATCCTCCGGCATGCGATGCATTGTATGATGGGACCTGGGTCTTATAATAGCTTCATTGTTCTTTATTTAGCATTGCGCTATTGTTTTATGCACTGGTATTCTTGGGAGGAAACCCGTTCCGTGTTATACGGCGTGGTCCCTTGATTTTCCTAACTTTAAAATAAAGACTAATAATTGTTTTAGTTCTCACACCAGTCCCATGACTGACCTGGAGTTTATTGTTTTAACCTAAACTCTGGGTGCCCCTATTTTCCACGGGCAGCTAGTAGTTCTGGTTTTGCAGATTTATATTCACAGGATCCTGGTTTACAGCTGGAACGATATCCGGAAAGCTCTGTATCCGTATATCTCTTTCAGTTGTGTTTTGTATTATTTTCCGCTGCTGTGTAATGTAATTTAAATCTCTGATATTTTATGATGTGTAATATTTATTTATACTCTGTTATATTCCTGTATTCTGATGAATTGTTGTAATAAGCAATGAAATGTTCTTCTGTTTGTGTTCTGATCCGTCTTGTCCTCAAAGCAATCCGGGCTTTCCTTCACGGGGAAGTATCTGGTCCTTACACCAACCCAACTCCATCTCTTTGCAAGTAGCCTTCCTTCTTGCCAAGGCTCCGCTAGTGCCAAGTTCCGATCCGGTTCGTATTCCCCTTGCCTAGTCCACCGATCAGATCCGAGCCATATAATCCGATCCGATCCGAAACCCTGCACATTTCCTGCAACTTTTCCAGTGACTGTTTTACGCCATACGATGACATTTTCGACCGTTCTAACTTTTCTAATCAATCACAAAGCATACCATACAGTCATATCAACATAGAGAGTCAACCATAAACACCAAAATAACAATTTGATGTGTCAAAATAGATCAAACGTACCCAAAACCCATATTTTCCCCTTAAGCATTTTAAGCAAATCTAATGACAGGATTAGCAAAACTTAACCAAATTAACCCAAATTTATATCAGAGCCCTAAAATAATATTTTAGAATTTCTAAACATTTTTCCAGATTTTTTACATGCATAATTTCGTTAATTAAGACTAATCACCCTAATTAACTGTAATTAGTGCAAAACAATGCTAATCACTCACCTTAGTCACAAATAGAAATTTCAAAACTGAAACTCCACTGATTTGGGGCAATTTCCAGCGTCTAACAGCTGCTCTAACTCTGAAATGGTGCTATTTCTCCTTGATTTGACATAGCTTGGCTTAATCTTCAATTAGAAAGCGATTAGGAGCGATTTGGGATGAAATTAGAAGGTGGAGGCCATGGCTAGGGTTAGAGAAATGTTTTAGGCGGCTAAAAAATTGAAATAAAAATCGTTTTCCTATCGTTCTCAGCCTCCCCATAACCCTAATCCCGAAATGGGTTATGGGCCATCTTGCTAATCACCCTAATTAGGCTCGATTAAGCTGTTTTTCACCTTCTAAACATTGTTTCAGCCATATCTCCCAAACGGTGAGTCCTTTTGGCTAATGTGGCCACTCTACAGAAAGGTAAACCAACATCCGGATCTAATGGAAGTGGTTTCAGGTCAAAAATCATTACCAATCAAAAGTTATGGCCGAAACAAGATCAGCTAGGGGCAAAACGGTCATTTAAAAATCAGCAAAAATCATGAACATGGGAAATGACCCCAATATTCGTCTCCCAAAGTTACATTGCTATACGACTTCACATGAGAAAGAAATAAATATTCTACGATCCCCTGATGCGTAGAATGCGGGTCGTTACATTCTTAGCCCCTTAAGAAATTTCGCCCCCGAAATTCCTTAACTAAGAAACAAGTAAAAGGATCCTGCATGCCTACCAACCATTCACAACAATCAAACATACAAAACAACAAACAAGTCTATCTTAGCATGCGGAAAACTAAATTGCAATTAAAATCTTAGCAAGCAAAGAGTTTTGGATACATCTTCCTAATGCTCTCCTCTTTCTCCCAAGTACAGTCATTCTCATCCTCGCCCACTGAACTTTGACTAGATTCACCGCTTTCCTTCGAAGTTGCTTCGTATCGTGCTTGACAATACAAATTGGCTTATGATTCCCAACCGTCTCGGGTTCTACTTCGATATCATCCAACTGATCAGGTGAAATAGTCATATCGGGGTCGTGCACGAATTTCCTTAACTGGGAAACATGATACGTTATGAACTCCTGCCATCTTCTCTGGTAATTCAACTTTATATGCCAAATTCCCAACTTGTTCGAGAACTGGGAATGGACCAACAAATCTTGGTGTTAACTTGCCTCTCTAACCAAATCGTATCACGCTCTTTAATGGAGAAATCTTGACAAACACCAAGTTGCTAACGGAGAATTTCAGATCTCTTCTCCTTTTATCAACATAACTTTTCTGCCTATCTTGGGCAGCCTTCATTCGCTGTTAAATAACCTTGATCTTATCTGAAGTTTCGCTTATCACGTCTGGCCCAAGCACAAATTTCTCACCTGTTTCTAACCAACATGACGGTGAGTTGCACGGTCTTCCGTACAAAGCTTCATATGGAGCCATACCAATACTGGATTGATAACTATTATTAAATTCAAACTCTACTAGATGCAAATGGTCATCCCATGATCCACCAAAATCCAATATGCAAGCTCTCAAGAGATCTTCTAATACTCGATTCACCCTCTCTGTCTGACCGTCGGTTTGAGGATGGTACGCGGTACTGAGATATAATTCTGACCCTAGAGCCTATTGTAAGCTCTTCCAAAACCACTAGTAAACAACGGGCCTCAGACATTCACAATGCTTTTAGGTACTCCATGAAATCTCACTACCCACTTCATATACAGTTCTTCCAACTTCGCTGTTGTTCTATTTGACCTGACGGGTATAAACCTTGCACTCTTGGTCAATCGTTCCATAATCACCCAAATGCAATCATGGCCCGATCTAGTCCTTGGTAACCCATCAGTGAAATCCATTGAGACTTGTTCCCATTTCCATTCTGGAATTTCTAATGGTTGCAACAAACCACTAGGCTTCTTTTGCTCAACTTTAACTAGCTGGCAATTCATGCATTTGGATATAAATTTCCCAACGTCCCTTTTCATCCCTTCCCAGTAGTAGGTCTACCTCATATCTCGATACATTTTGTTACCACCGGGATGAATGGTCAGTTTCGAGTGATGACATTCTCTAAGCACTTCATCTCTCAATCCATTGACATTGGGCACAACTAGTCTTCCGTTCTTTCAAAGCCATCCATCTCAATCAAGCCCAAACTTGTTCATCTCCTTGTCGATACCCATCTCTAACTTGGAGATGATTTCCAATAGGTTAGGATTGTCTCTCTGACTGGAACCAATCCGCTCAATCAAAGTGGGTCTGATTGTCAAACTTGCTAATACTTCTGGATCCAATTCGCACTTTGGTCTGAAATCATATCCAACGATGTACTCCAGTTGTTTCCATTCTATAAACATAGCCCCTAAACTGGCATGTCTTCTATTCAATGCAGCAGCTATCACATTGCCCTTTCCTGGTGTATATGCAATATCGAAATCGTAGGAAGCCAAGAATTCTAACCATCTTTACTGGCAAAGATTTAGATCCTTCTGAGAGAAAAGATACTTCAACGATTTATGATCGATAAACAACTCGAATCTTTCTCCCAAGAGATAATGTCTCCACATCTTTAATGTGAACATGATCGCTGCCAATTCCAAATCATGGGTAGGATATCTTTTCTCATGCGGTTTTAGTTTCCGACTAGCATAAGCTACAACCCTACCTCCTTACATCAATACAGCACCTAGTCCGGTACCAGATGCATCCATGTATACTATCATCTCTTCATTCCCTTTAGGAATGACTAACACTGGCGCACACGTCAACTTTTCCTTTAAACTCTTGAATGCATTTTCGCACTTTTCGTCCCATACGAAAGCTTGATTCTTCTTGGTCAACTGAGTCAACGGTGCTGCTATCTTGGAGAAGTCTTGGATAAACTTACGATAATATCCAGCCAATCCTAAGAAACTTCTTACGTATGTTGCATTCTTGGGCGTAGACCAATCGTGTACAGTAGCTACCTTCGTAGGGTCCATGGTAATAACATTCTCTGAAACAACATGGCCCAAGAATCTTAATTCCCTTCTCCAGAAGTGACACTTAGAAAACTTTATTTTAATTGGTGTTTTCTCAACACCTCCATCACTATCCTCAAATGTTCCTTGTGTTCTTCCGCTGTCTTCGAATAAACTAAGATCCACGAACATAAGAACAAACTTATTCAATTGATCTCGGAATACTCTATTCATAAGATCCACAAAATATGCTGGTGCATTGGTTAGTCCGAATGGCATGACCAACCACTCATAGAATCCAGACGGCGTCCGAAAGGCCGTTTTAGCTATATTCTCAGCTTCCACCCTAAGCTGATGAAAGCCGTCGCGAGATCCAACTAGGAGAGCACTCTCGCGCCACTCAACTGATCAAACAACTCATCTATCTGCGGTAGAGGATACTTATTCTTCCTCGTCACCTTGTTCAACTCGAGGTAGTCCACACATAATCGAAGGGAACCATCTGCCTTGGTACCAAACACAACTGGTGCTCCCCACTCGGAGACACTTCTTCGGATAAATCTCTTCTTCAAAAGATCGCTTACTTGCACCCCGAGCTCTCGCTACTCCCTTGGCGCTGTACGACGAAGTGGCATCCCTATAGGTCTGGCATATTTCACTAAATCACTTCAAAACTCAATCTCTCGGTGTGGTGGAAGTCCGGTCACTTCCTCTAAGACGTTCGGATATTGGCCAGCTACGGGCACATCTGACAACTCATCATGCGAGATGTCGAGGGAATTTAGAAAACTAGCCATTACCCCATCACTAGGTAGACCACCAAACACTGCCCTCCGCCGATCATCCGCTCTAACTGTCACCAAAAAGCCCTCACAATCTACCACCACCCGTACCTTTGGAGCCAGTCGTCTCCCAAAATAATGCCAAACCCAGTAAATCCCAAAACAAAGCAATCACAAACAAACATGCATCCATGACTCGATAAGACCACATTACGACAAATCATGCTAAGGCTAGTCGATCCACCAATCGGGTTCGCCACCGCTAAAGGTCTATCGACTATCTCGGGTTCCAATCCCAACCTATCTACCAGGTCACTAGATATGAAGGAACATGAAGCTCCAGTACCAAACAGTACTCGAAAAGGTACATCATAAATAGAAAGCATACCTTGAATGACGAAATTCTTTCCTTTCTCCGCCGTGGTTGGTTCATTCGACGAAGAAGGAACAAGAGCATATGCTTTCGCAACATGCTTTTCTTTAGGGGGTGCGGACACTTATCCTTGTGATGTCCCACTTGGCCACAGTTGAAGCACTTCCTGTCCGCTGGCTTTGCTTGACATTCTTTGGCATAATGGACCTTCTTGCCATAGCTAAAGCATTTAACATCTTTCTTGCTCTTTTTTTGACCATCCGTAGCTTGGTTCTGACTCTACTTCCATTTATTTTGGGAATTTTTCTTGCCTCCACCGCTTGCTTGCGGTTTTGGCTCCTCTGCAGATGCAACCTCAGTCTTCGACTTAGGATATAGACTCTCTGATCTCAAAGCTTTCCCCATAATCGATTCTAACGTCTTATCGATATGGTTTATAAGCCTTTCCCCCAAGTACCAACCTAAGTCTGTTATGAACTTCTCATTCTTCTTCTCGGGAGTGTCGATAAGAGATAATCCATACTTCGATAAAGTATCGAACTCAGCAATATACTCCGAGACTGCCCTACCATTCTTCTTAAGCTCCATAAATTTCATAAACAATTCTGATTTCTGAGCAGCTAGGATAAACTTATCACTGAATCAGGCCTTATACTGATCCCATGTAACTTGATCCTCTGGTGTAGCTACCTTAATAGCATTCCACCAATTCATAGCCCGTCCTTGCAGCTGACGGGATGCTAGCTTTCTCTTTGTCGCATCCTCGATACCCAAATCTTCGAAGATGCACTCATAGCTATCAAGCCAATCCTGAACTTCTGTAGCCGATTCCATTCCATGGAACGACTTCCCACCAAGACTAGTGTAGTCCTTACAAAGCTTTGCGAAATCGGCCCTAGGCTCCTGCACCACTGCACCACCACCATTTGCAGCATTAGGAACTACTCCTTGCACACTTCTAAGCATCTCTCCCATGTAGTCAGTGAACATCATCCTTATATCAGGAGCATTCCCATTATTAGCTCCTCTACCAGTACCCCTAGTATATCGACTCATCATTCAATCTGTAAGGAGAAAACGATTAACCATCTCTTCAGTGGTGACAGTGCAGTGCGACTTCATCCTTAAATATACTAATGGTATATATATAGTTTTGAAAACCAAAATATCACAAATACGCGCTCTCATACACGTACTATCTCTCACTGGTGTCTTCCCTGGGTTAACTACGCAACCTAGAGCTCTGATACCAAATGTGACGGCCCGCCCCGCACCATCGACATTTCCAATGAGAGTGTGCTGTGTCAATGTCCAACTGGGACGGGACGGTCATCAAAGAAAGGAAAGAAGGGAATTTGAACTAACAAGGAACCTGTAAAATGTCTCACAGTGCATGGAATAAAATATAATAATAACATATGTGACATAAAACAGGTGAGACAATGCATAAGCTGTAAACTAAACCATCATAGCAGCGGAAAATCCAAAATACAGCTTGTGTTCCACACCATCATTATTACAACTTTTAAAACTGTCTCCAAAGCAAAATAAGAAAGGTACACTACTAATGCCCAAAGTAGTGACCAGCAGTGACACAGGGAGAATATATATATATATATATATATATATCATATGTGAAAGCATCTTGCTCGTCTCCGGTACAGCTAATCGTGCATACCACCTAACCTGTATCTAGTCTTCCCGTTTAAGAGCACCCAGAGTAATAAGAAGAGTCATAAAAATCTAGGTCAGAAAAAAGTCTGGTACGAACGATAAGCAGCAAAACAGAATAATAACAGGTATACTAAACCATACCTGAACCTGGACCTGCAACCAAATAGTTAGCACAACAATACGCACAATACTCTAAGGTGACACTAGCATATGGTGTAAAGATACGGGGTGGGGGTGTGCATGTCATAGTGATGTCAAACAATCAAGCATAGCAACCATCCTCACATCTCTCACTCAGTGCGTAAAGCATAAGATATCCACCGTTTGGTCACCCAAATCCTTGCTATGATCACTCTGCCCCATGGAGTCATGGCGACTCCATTACACTGATCCATAGCCACTAGTCCTTGCTATGTCCACTCTGCCCCATGAAGTCATGACGACTCTACTGCACTGGCTCATAGCCATGCTACGATCACTCTGCCCCCATGGAGTAATAACTACCCCACTACACTGATCCGTAGCCTAATATCCGTTTTGGTGGTAAATCAAAGTTATGGACGTCGATAACCCCTTAGCACACGTCCAGCAGCAAAGTCCAATCATGAAGCCAACTCGTTGATCCCATTTGGATCCTGAGTAATAACCTCCCATATGGGCTTCCTTTTCATCTCGGGTTTTGGTCGAATTGGATTTGGTCTTCAGAAGAGTCATCGCGTAGAAGTAGTGGCATATATCCGATTCGGTTTGGTGGCTTTCCCTTGGTTCGGTTCGACATGCTTCAGCTCCTGGTCATCCATTCAATTCGGTTCGGTCAACACCCTCCAGGTCGGTTCGGTTGTGGCACTCCATCCAGGTCGGTTTAGTCATCTTCATCTGGTTCGGTTCGGTTAAGACGAACCGATCCCATCCGTTGTTCCTTCTCCTCTCCTCCGATCCGATCCCATGATCAGCTCCGATCTGATCCCTAACCCAACTCCAGCTCTTTGCAAGTGGCCTTCCTTCTTGTCAAGGCTCCACTAGTGCCAAGTTCCGATCCGTTTCGTATTCCCCTTGCCCGGTCCATCGATCAGATCCGAGCCCTATAATCCGATCCGATCCGAAGCCCTGCATGTAACACCCCACCTCCGTTAAGGTCACTCACAAAGGGAATGCCTTAACTTTGATGGAGCGTTTTAGTAGACAGAACAGAAAATTTACAAGACAGATAAATTAGTACTTGAAAAATTTATAACGTTATTACAACAGAAACAGAAACAAGTTTGGTTACGTATTTCCAAATCACAATATCAGAATTCAAGTACAAAATATTGGTTTTGTACAAAGCCTTCAGAATGCATAGTTTTTAAAGTCATAATCCCCAATATAAACTTCCATGGAAAGATAGAGCCAATGCCAAGCAATACTTCAAATGCTTCAAGAAGAGAGAATCTGAATCAAGCTCCTATGTCTCCACTCTAAAAACCTGGGGGGGGGGGGGGGAACGGAAAGAAAAGAGGTGAAACAAACTAGGTCAGACATAAGTCTGGTGAGTCCAGTGACTTTCAGCATATACACAGATAATAGTATCATGACATGTAAATAAAACTGGATGAGAGATAATCGTAACAGGAATAGCAGGTTAACAGAATGATATAGACTAAGCTAAGCTTCTTACTTAGTCTTTACTTCTCTGCACTAATGCTAGTATAACAGGATTAGGTGTTACCCTAATGTCTAAACTGAAACAGAAACGGAAACAGCTTAATCTCTACAGAAAAAGATTGCTAGTAATGGGCCTTTACCACCCGAACAGACAGAAGGTGCAAAAGCAGGATACAAATAATGGGCCTTTACCACCCAACTAATGGGCCTTTACCACCCCAACAGATAGAAGGTACGAAAACAGAATCAGAAACGGAATCAGAAACGGAATCAGAGACGGAAACAGAATAATCCTTACAGAAACAGAATGTCAGAATTAGGTGTACACTAGTAATGGGCCTTTACCACCCCAACAGACGGTACCATGCAGAAACAGACAGGTGTTGCCACCCAACGAAAACAGACGGTACCAACAGAAATAGACAGAACTAAGTGTACCCTAAGTCCTACCCCCAAGCGGTCGGGTCCCTAATACATAAATACCCTGTATCGGCCCCACAGTAGGGTGTATCACTCCCTAAAGTGGCAACCTATTGGCACATACCTATTTACAGATGTCACGGTGTCTTACATCCTCAGAGCAGACCGGATCCATGCACGCACATGACCCGGTTGGAACGCACCATCAACACCCCTCGCCATTATCAGAATGAATCGCTTATAATTAGTTCAGTAAGCGTGCCCGGACGCCTACATAGTGTGAGGTCAAAGTTTTGGTACCAGAAAGGGTTACTGACTAATATGGGTCCCAAACAACAGATGACACAAGTATTTCCTCTCCTAACCTTGTGTCCCCAGACTAACATATTTCAGATTAACTTGTTTACAAGTTTCAGACATACAGAGCTCAGATTTACTAGTTTACAGATCAGACAATCAAGTTAACAAGTTTCCAGATTAACAGATCAGATGTACGGATTTAACAGTCTTACAGATTGTTTTACCTATCTTTGTATTGGGCCTACAAATTTACGAAATGGGTTTATTAGATTCATCAGTCCAATTGTTTTAACCCTATCCACCCAACACGTTTGGGGTATCATATTTATCTTAGATTTGCATTAATTAATTATTAATGCACAGACCTCTCACATTAGGTCGGTAGCTTGTGGTCGTTGGATATGCCGGGCGGTTCCGGGCAGACTTCTGCCACAAGCCAGACCTAACCTCGTGTCTAAGCATATTTTAGTTATGCCTACGGCCTCCTACATTAGACTGGCAGTTTGCGGTTGTTGGTTAGGCCGGTTGGTTCTGGGCAGTCTTCTACCGCAAACAGAGTCTAACCTCGTGTCATAGCCACTTTACAGAAAATATCGGACTAATTATGTCTATTTAGCAGATTTAACTTCTTTACAAGTTACGGCAGATTATCCAAAGTTCTATTAACATGTTTTGCTCAATTTTAGATCGAGTCTCCAATTTATAATTATTCAGCTTTTATCAGATTAGGGAATTCAATAGATTAAGCAGATAACAGATTTAGCAGATTAGGCAATTCAACAGATTAAGCAGATAACAGATTTAGCAGATTAGGCAATTCAACAGATTTAGCAGCTAACAGATTAGCAGATTAGGCAATTCAGCATATTTAACGGATTAAATATTTCTTAAAGTTCTATTTACATATCTTTCCTAAATTTACATGCCTAAATCATGGTCATAATTCATAATCTGACATATGCCCCAAATTTTAATTAAACTTTGCATAGTACAGAATATTCTCTAAAAAGTCCCAAACAATATGAATTGTGCCAAATTATAGCCTATGATGCCAAATATCCAAAAATCCATATTTAGGCGCATTCACATTAATAGTTAACTTATTTTAATATAGATCTTTACGCCTAAGTCACATATATCTTTTTTTTTCTCTTTTCAAGTCATAGATCGTGATATAAAATATGCCCCAAAATCTAGATCTTAAATTTTAATCATGTATTAAGTCCTCAAAATCAGATCTTGCATTATAATATGCATTATGTTCCAAATCCCAAGTCATATGTTATCATATAATAATTCTTCTTCCAAATCACAGTCTTTTATACATAGTGTGCACTGATTCTAGATCTTAATTTACAACCTATGTTATTTTCTCAAATCTGTCACAGATCAATCATATCCAATTATGCAATATTCATTATTTGTCCCAAAATTAGCGTTCATGCATTTATCTCTTATGAGATTTGGCGTAGGCTCGTAGTAGCCTGGCTATAGAACAGAAAGAAAAAGGAGATACAGAATAGTCACAAAAAAACAGATCTGACAGATAAGAATATGCATAACCTCAGATTCAGATTTTTAACCATGCCAAGATCATAATAAAAGTTTATATCTGAAAATAACTGTACTCACAATTTAAAAGGTAAACCTTGATTTCTGGGATCTGTGTTCTGACACTGAATAGCGCTCCTTTGGCGTAGACTATCGATTAGATTTGATTCTCTTTTAATTCTATTCAGATTGGAAGAAGATGCGCTAGTTCTAGTTTTGATTCTAGCAGAGTAGCGACGCCATTTTTATTTTTAATTAGAATAGAGGCAGCGTATAGGCAGGATGAAATTGTGTGGAGAGAAAGCTGGGTTTGGTGGTGTTTAAATAAGTTAGAACTCATGAATCCAGTCAGAAAGGCGTCCAGGTGCAGAAAAATAGATCTGTCTACAGATCTGGAAAAGGGGGGGAGGTCGACCTTAAGGTTGACCCTAGTGTCGACCTGTTTACCCAGGTCGACCTGGGTCCTGGGCGGGAATTTTCCTGCCCAGCCCGGGTGTCTGGTTTGAATTTCAAAATTTGAATTTTGAACTCCGGGCTGATTTTTTTACTGAAACTTCTGAAGGCCATATCTTCTTCATACGGAGTCCGATTTACGCAAACTTGGACTCTATTCTAAGAAGAATTTCGAGACGAACGCAATGGAGCAAACCGTTTCCCTTAATTATTTTGTTACAATTTAATTATTCTCTGATTTGTTACTCTTTTGTTCACAGAAAATACGGGGTGTTACATTCTCTCCTCCTTAAAGGATTTCGTCCCCGAAATCTTCAAGCTAGGAAGAATGTGTCCTACCATCCAATCACCCATCTACTCAACCATCATTCACAAGCATCCATTATCCTTAGAAAACTTCTAATGTTGTATGAACATATGCAAAGGTGTGTGTATATGTTCCTTATCTAATGCAAAGATCAGGCGGTCCACTGATTCTGTTGACCTCCTTAATGCGAATTATGTCAGTGCCATGAGTCCAACATGTATGCAATTTTCCTATTTGATACATATCATTTCTATATGAGTGCACAACCGTTCATTCATATGCAACATCCATGTG
Source organism: Allium sativum (assembly GCA_030737875.1). Lineage (NCBI taxonomy): Eukaryota > Viridiplantae > Streptophyta > Magnoliopsida > Asparagales > Amaryllidaceae > Allium > Allium sativum. Next base: position 876,648,605 of record CM060912.1, on the reverse strand, counting down.
CTGAGTCAACCATTTTGCATCCATAAATTTTTTAAAATGCACACACATCTATATGTAGTATGAGAGTGTTTTTGAGCCGATCTACTGCCTAGAGTGTGTATATGCATCCACGAGCAACCACTTGCATCCACTTACAACCATCAAACATAACATGTCTCAAAAACATGTTTACAACCATTAGTTTCTACCTAAAGGTCGAAGATTCGATCGATATGATACAACTGAGTGACAGAAGCAAGTATAATTAAAACAAAAGCTTTGTTCCTATTAAACATCGATTTAAGAGAATAACCCCCTAAGTATCAACCCCGAAAACCGAAATCAATATCAGATTGACACTCAGAGAATCACTCTTATTAAACAAATGTCCAACTGGAAATCTACTTCACGCTTTGAGTAAAAAACCCTATCCTTTTCAGAAATATTCAGATACTTACAGACTACTGGTACAGATCATATTACCAAATGATTCTTGGGAAACTAAACATGATAAAAACCCTAAATGTATGCGTCATAGTCAACTTAACGCCCAACACAGATAACCTCAAACCCCAACTTATCACAAACAGATTACCAAATGGGGTTTGAGACTATAGCGGAATCATAAACAAGACTAGTATTAAAGTGCAGAGTTTCAATTATAGAATCAAAATGCCAAAATCAGAAAGAGTTTTAACTCCAAAATCAGATAAGGAAATTAAACCTTTTATAGAAAGTTTTCCTATTTCTATCCTATCTACGAGCCTCGAGGGTATTCGCCTGTCCTTTAGAAGTTGGTCATGCCCCCTTCCCTTGTCCTCGTTTCTTTGGGCAGTCCCTAGTGAAGTGCCACATTTCTCCATAGTTGAAGCAGGTGCCCTTCCTTTTTCTGCAATCCTTGTTCAGATGGGTCGAGCTTCCACAAGTAAAGCACTTCTTCTCCTTCTTGTCTTCAGACTTCTCATCCTTCTATTGTGTTTCCTTTTTGGGCCCCGCTTTCTTGTTATGTGGTCCTTCAAGATTTTCTTCTTTCTTCTCACTTTTGGTCTCCTCTTCATGCATCAATGCCATGTCAACTAATTTCTCGAAGGTAGCCCCCATAGGAATGTGGGACATTGCCAATCCGTGTAGCGGCTCGTTCAAACCTTAGTGCCTTCTTATGCGGTGTATTTACCAAATCTAAGCCGTATCTTGCCAACTGATTAAACTTGTTGACGTACTCTCTCACTGATAAATTCCCCTGCTTCAACGCCAAGAACCTCTCTACGTATAGACTCTCTTCCGTTCGTGAGAGAAATTTCATCTCGGACCTATGCCTGAAATCCATCCATCTCTCTACCGGACGCTCTCCATTTGTGACCTCCCACCAAAAAGAAGCTTCGTCCTTAAGCAACCATGCCGCCAATTGTATCTTCTGCCTATCGTCCACCTCGAAGATAACGAACAAATCCTCAGTTTCTTTGAGCCAGTTCCTTTCCTCCACGAAGGATTCAGTTCCATTAAAGTTCTTTCTACCCATGGCTCGAAAGTCTCTACATATCTTCGAGAAAGTATTCACACGTGGAGGAGGAGGACCCGCTGCAGCTGGGGGAGGAGGAAAGTTTTGTTGGCCCCGCATCATTAGCCCTAGCTTCTAGGATCCTCCTGAACAAGCCAGGTATTGGTACGCCCTCCAGAAGGTTAAGATACCCAGATATGCTGAAACGAAAGAAAAGGAAAGATTCAAAACAAAGGATAGAAAGATAGGCTATGGCTTTGGGGATTATGTTTTTCAGAATAAACTCTACTTTTGAAAATACTTCCTTTTTAAACCTTTTTGAAAATAATTTTCAAAAACTTTTTGTCCAATCTGGTAACCTTTAGCTCTGATACCAAGTGTAACACCCCACCTCCGTTAAGGTCACTCACAAAGGGAATGCCTTAACTTTTATGGAGCGTTTTAGTAGACAGAACAGAAAATTTATAAGATAGATATAGTAGTTGTAACACCCCACATTCGTTAAGGTCACTCACAAAGGGAATGCCTTAACGTCAATGGAGCATTATGGGTATTAGAACAGAAATATTACAAGACAGATGTATATAAAACAGCGGAAAGTAAAGTAGAAGTACTTCAAATCATTTATTAAATATAAGTGTTTACAATAAAAGCCCATCAACTTCCAATATCCAATTACATAGTCAAAATATCTATCTTGCTCAAAAACAAAGAAGCATAAAAATAAATTGTAGTATTCCCCAATAAAGCAAAGCAAGCCATAGCCAAGAGAAATCCAATCCGTACATGAAAGAGCCTTGAAGCTTGGTAAGATCCGAACTAAGCTGTATTCCCACCCTGCGAACCTAGTGACTTTCAGCATAAAAACAGGTAAAGATAATATGGCATGAATAAACTGAAAGTAAACATAAGCATGATGACGAGGTAAGCTACAGGCACGATGAATCAAGTATAACATCCCATACTTCCTATCAAGAGTAGCATCACAAGGTTCCTACCAAGTATCACATCGCAAGGTTCCTATCAAGTATAACATCACATGATTTCTAAGCTTCACCATTACAGTATTTTCCTTGATTTCCTATGTTCTCTGCACCACCTAACAAGCGTTCCAATTAGTTTATTTAGTTGTAATTACAAGATAAGTGATCCCCCATAACCCACATGATAGTTTTATAGGTACATATCCCACGATGAGGGTCCCACCTCATATTGACAGTTTCATGTCCCCACCGTACCTATCTTAATTGATCGGCTCTTACTTACAATGTTTCACATGTGTTATATACTAAGGTTATTACAACCCCGTAGTTGTGTCAGCCTTCAGGACTACATCTAATATGAGGATTTCACCTAAACCAGCCCAATTTCCATGAATGTGTTAGATGTATCCTTACTACCCTAATCGATCGGCTCCTACTCGACCTAGTTCTTGTTTATGTCACACGACCCCCTACTTGAAGATACCTGTGTTGGTCCCACCCTAGGGTGTATCAGTCCCTAGGATGGCAACCCCGACACAATTCTTGATGCACAACTTTATATCTAATGATGCCCAGTGGCTAAATTTCCACTCCGAAATACGTGCATGCCCATAATCCGTCGGAACCTACACTATGCATCACCCGCCGCCATTTTGACCGCTTACAATCAGCCCGGTAATCGTCCCCACCCTGCCTAGCTCAGGGTACCGTTGATACCTAATGTGGGTTTATGCTGAAACGGGTCCCGCTACTAGGGTTTTCCTAGGGTCTATTCGTATACCCCACAGGTTGGTTAAGTGTTATCCATTCAAGTTAACTTAACCCCACCCCCCATCATGTTACCTTGGTTAAGTGTTCTTTCTTGTGTTACTTAACCTTACCGCATGTCTTGTTACATTGCTTAAGCATTCTCCCCTGTGTTAACTTAACCCTTACCACACCTCACATTAGATTGGTTAAGCATATGTTAACTCAACCCCATCCACTAGCCATATAATGGTTAAGTGTTACCCTCGTGTATTTACTTAACCCTACCACACATCAGGTTATATGGGTTGGGTGTTATCAACCCATTCAAGTTAACCTAACCCAATTGCTTGTCATGTTATATTGGTTAAGTTTTATTACTCAACCGCAACCACTTGTCTAATTAACCCGTTGTATTGGTTAGGTGTTCTCACTTTACTTAACCCTATCCACTTGTCTGATTAACATGCTATAATGGTTAAGTGTTTTCTAGCGATTCATGACTTAACCCTACCAAGTGTCGTTTATCGGTTCACGTTGACTTAACCCACCCATATGTCATGTCAAATTGGTTAAGTCCACACTTATAAGTTTTACATGCTCTTAACTCATACCTGTTAGGTCTCTATTTACATGTCAAATTTCCATGTCATCCCACCTAACCCTCTAACCATACCCATGTCTTATTATGGTTAGTATTCCTTAATTCATTCATTATGACGAGCGAAACATGACCTCTCACATTAGACCGTGCACTTTGTGGCCACTGGATTTGCCGGGCGGTTCCGGGCAGATTTACACCACAAACTGAGTCTAACCTCGTGTCATAAATCGTTACGCCTACAATTTGACCCTCGACCTCTCATATTAGACTGACACTTTGTGGCTACTGGATTTGCCGGGCGGTTCCGGGAAGATTTACACCACAAACCAAGTCTAACCTCGTGTCAAAGGTTCATTAATGGTCGTATTCCACCCAAAACCCCAATATCAGTTTATGTGTTTAACATATAAAAATGTTCGTGTTTCAACCGCATTCATATTTCCAGTTATATGCCAATTATCAAGTTCATAATTCACGTTTTTGCCCCAAAACGTATTCCCAAATTATTATCATAATTCACTATAAGGTTATGCCAAGTTATAGCCTTTTATTTACAATACAAGCCAACTACCCAAAACCCAACTTAGGCGCGTTCATATTAAATCTCTACCAAGTCATAAATTATTATATATGTTTCAACTCCAAATTTTACATAATTAACATATGCCCAAGATCTAGATTTCATGTCAGTTTTACATATGCCCAATTCATACCAAATTTACATATGTTCAATTCATGTTGTTTTACATGTATGCCAATTTTTATGCCAATTTACACATATACCAAGTTTCATGCCGTTTTACATATGTCAAGATTCATGATTTACATGTTTACAAAGCTATGCTTAATTTACATAGATCAAGTTTTACACCCAAAATTACATGTATACCATGTTTACACCAATTTACCCATAACAAGTTCTAGCCAAATTACATATATCAAGATCCATATCAAATTACATATGCCAATCCCTATTCTTGCAATTACCATTTTAATGACAATACTCAAATATCCAATTTCATGTTAATGGTAGTAATACCCAAATATCCAATTTTTATGTTATGCCATCAATTCCACCAAACACATATATTCCACTAGGCAATATTCCAATATTTCCCCCGTATACCATCGCACGTATATTGTAGTTTAGGTCTAGGTCCGAAATTGACCTAGGTTCATCAAAAGAAAATAAATAGAGGAAGGTAGAAGTTGCAATAAAAACAAGATCAGAGAGAAAACGACATAAAAACATCATCTCAGGCATAAAGAATAGATCTTGATAATAATATCAACATGAACCAAGAAAATTGATTCACAACAAGCTGAATAGACCATAAACTTGTCATGAGAATAAAGAGAGAAAAGTTCCCAAAATCAAGATCCAAGAAGAAACAAGAATATATTTGAATCAAAAGTCCAATTTCACTTCATTACATGTCCATATTAAATTTAATTATTTTAATCTGAAAATAACTAGAACTTACAGATTGTGGACAAGGAATTAAGAACTGAATTTGTTCTAAAAATGTTGCGGCGTCGTTGATTTATTGTCTTGAACCATTGTAGAAGCCTTGTTCTTTGAATTGATTTGAGTTTGAATGCTTGTACTTTGATTTGGAGATGGCGGCCATGGTTCAAGAGATATTTTAATAGCATAATGGTGTAAGAATGATTTGTTATGAATTAGGTTAGTTCTTAGGGTATATTTATAGGTGTAGGAACTATTTAGGGCCCTTAGATCAACCTTAGAATCAATCCGGACCATCAAAACTCGTCTCAGGCTTCAAAAATGGGTTCTGGGTCAAAACAGGCCGACCAGGTCGACCTATAAGGGGGGAGGTCGACCACATGGTCGACCTGACCCCCAGGTCGACCTACCTGGTCCTGTGCTGCCTGAAATTTGCTGAATCTTCTACAGGCCATAACTTCTTCATCCAGACTCTGATTTTTGAAAACTTGGGCTCAATTTCATGTAGAATTCCGAGACGAATGCATTGGCGCAACTCGTTTCCCTTGATTCTCATTTTAAAAATTAATTATACCTTGATTTCTTGTTTTAACATGTTATCATAATTCGGGTTGTTACAAAAGTACTTGAAAAATTTATAGCTTTATTACAATAGAAACATAAATAAGTTTGGTTACATCTTTCCAAATCACAATATCAGAATTCAAGTACAAAATATCGGTCTTGTACAACAGCCTTAAGAATGCATAGTTTTTAAAATCATAATCCCCAATATAAACTGCCATGGAAAGATAGAGCCAAATCCAAGCAATACTTCAAATACTTCAAGCAGAGAGAATCTGAATCAAGCTCCTATGTATCCACTCTAAAAACCTGGGGGGGGGGGAATGGAAAGAAAAGAGGCAAAGCAAACTAGGTCAGACATAAGTCTGGTGAGTCCAGTGACTTTCAGCATATAAACAGATAATAGCTTCATGACATGTAAATAAAACTGGATGAGAGATAACCGTAACATGAATAGCAGTTTAATAGAATGATATAGACTAAGCTAAGTTTCTTACTTAGTCTTCACTTCTCTGCACTAATACTAGTATAACAGGATTAGGTGTTACCCTAATGTTTAAACTGAAACAGAAACGGAAACAGAATAATCTCTACAGAAACATAATGCTAGTAATGGGCCTTTACCACCCGAACAAACAGAAGGTACAGAAGCAAGATACTAATAATGGGCCTTTACCACCCAACTAATGGGCCTTTACCACCCCAACAGACAGAAGGAATGGAAACAGAAACGGAATCAGAGACGGAAACAGAATAATCCTTACGGAAACAGAATGTCAGAATTAGGTGTACACTAGTAATGGGCCTTTACCACCCCAAACAGACGGTACCACGCAGAAACAGACAGGTGTTGCCATCCAATGGAAACAAACGGTACCAACAGAAATAGACAGAACTAAGTGTACCCTAAGTACTACCCCCAAGAAATCGGGTCCCCAATACATAAATACCCTATGTCGGCCCCACATTAGGGTGTATCACTCCCTAAAGTGGCAACCTATTGGCACAGACCTATTACAGATGTCACTGTGTCTTACATCCTCAGATCAGACTGGATCCATGCACGCACAATACCCGGTTGAAATGCACCATCAACACCCCTCGCCATTATCAGAATGAACCACTTATAATTGGTTCAGTAAGCGTGCCTGGACCCCTACATACTGTGGGGTCAAAGTTTTGATACCAGAAAGGGTTACTGACTAATATGGGTCCCAAACAACAGATGACACAAGTATTTCCCCTCCTAACCTTATGTCCCCAGACTAACATATTTCAGATTAACTTGTTTACAAGTTTCAGACATAAAGAGCTCAGATTTACTAGTTCACATATCAGACAATAAAGTTAACAAGTTTCCAGATTAACAGATCAGATGTACAGATTTAATAGACTTACAGATTGTTTTACCTAACTTTATATTGGGCCTACAGATTTACAAAACGGGTTTATTAGATTCATCAGTCCAATTGTTTTAACCCTATCCACCCAACACGTTTTAGGTATCATATTTATCTTAGATTTGCATTAATTAATTATTAATACACAGACCTCTCACATTAGGTCGGTAGCTTGTGGCCGCTGGATATGCCGGGCGGTTCCAGGCAGACTTCTCCACGAGCCAGACCTAACCTCGTGTCTAAGCATATTTTAGTTATGCCTACGACCTCTCACATTAGACTGACAGTTTGCGGTTGCTGGTTAGGCCGGTTGGTTCCGGGAAGGCTTCTACTGCAAACAGAGTCTAACCTCGTGTCATAGCCACTTTACATAAAATATCAGACTAATTATGTCTATTTGGCAGATTTAACTTCTTTACAAGTTACGGCAGATTATCCAAAGTTCTATTAACATGTTTTGCCCAATTTTAGATCGAGCCTCAAATTTATAATTATTCAGCTTTCAATAGATTAAGCAATTCACCAGATTTAGCAGATAACAATTTTTGCAGATTAGGCAATTCAGCAGATTTAGCATATTAGGCAATTCAACAGATTAAGCAGATAACAGGTTTAGCATATTAGGCAATTCAACAGATTAAGCAGATAACAGATTTAGCAGATTAGGCAATTCAACAGATTTAGCAGCTAACAGATTAGTAGATTAGGCAATTCAGCAGATTTAACGGATTAAATATTTCTTAAAGTTCTATTTACATATCTTGCTTAAATTTACATGCCTAAATCATGGTCATAATTCATAATATGACATATGCCCCAAATTTTAATTAAACTTTGCACAGTACAGAATATTCTCTAAAAAGTCCCAAACAATATGAATTGTGCCAAATTATAACCTATGATGCCAAATATCCTAAAATCCATATTTAGGCTCGTTCACATTAATAGTTAACTTATTTTAATATAGATCATTACGCCTAAGTCACATATATCTTTTTTTTCTCTTTTCAAGTCATAGATCGTGATATAAAATATGCCCCAAAATCTAGATCTTAAATTTTAATTATGTATTAAGTCCTCCAAATTAGATCTTGCATTATAATATGCATTATGTTCCAAATCCCAAGTCATATGCTATCATATAATAATTCTTCTTCCAAATCACTGTCTTTTATACATAGTATGCACTGATTCTAGATCTTAATTTACAACTATGTTCTTTTCTCAAATTAGTCACAAATCAGTCATGTCCAATTATGCAATATTCATTATTTGTCCCAAAATTAGCTTTTATTCATTAATCTCTTATGAGATTTGGCGCGGGCTCGTAGCAGCTTGGCTATAGAACAGAAAGAAAAAGGAGATACAGAATAGTCACAGAAAAACAGATCTGACAGATAAGAATATGCATAACCTCAGATTCAGATTTATAACTATGCCAAGGTCATAATAAAAGTTTATATCTGAAAATAACTGTACTCACAATTTAAAAGGTAAACCTTGATTTCTAGGATCTGTGTTTTGACACTGAATAGCGCTCCTTTGGCGTAGACTATCGATTAGATTTGATTCTCTTTTAATTCTATCCAGATTGGAAGAAGATGTGCTTGTTCTTGTTTTGATTCTAGCAGAGTAGTGACGCCATTTTTATTTTTAATTAGAATAGATGCAGAGTATAGGCAGAATGAAATTATGTGGAGAGAAAGCTGGGTTTGGCGGTGTTTAAATAGGTTAGAGCTCATGAATCCGGTCAGAAAGGCGTCCAGGTGCAGAAAAATGGATCTGTCTACAGATCTGGAAAAGGGGGGGAGGTCGACCCTAAGGTCGACCCTAGTGTCGACCTGTTTACCCAGGTCGACCCCCAGGTCGACCCTAGTGTCGACCTGGGTCCTGGGCGGGAATTTTCCCGCCCAGCCCTGGTGTCTGTTTTGAATTTTGAATTTTGAATTTTGAATTCCGGGCTATTTTTTTACTGAAACTTCTGAAGGCCATATCTTCTTCATACGGAGTCCGATTTGCGCAAACTTGGACTCTATTCCAAGCAGAATATCGAGACGAACGCAATGGCGCAACCCGTTTCCCTTAATTATTTTGTTACAATTTAATTATTCTCTGATTTGTTACTATTATGTTCACAGAAAATACGGGGTGTTACAGTGCACATTTCCTGCAACTTTTCCAGCGACTGTTTTACGCCATACGACGGCGTTTTCGACCATTCTGACTTTTCTAATCAATCACAAAGCATACCATATAGTCATAGCAACATAGAGAGTCAACCAAAAACACCAAGCAACAATTTGATGTGTCAAAATGGATCAAACATACCCAAAAACCCAGATTTTCCCCTTAAGCATGTTTAAGCAAATCTAATGATAGGATTAGCAAAACTTAACCAAATTAACCCAAATTTTTATCGGAGCTCTAAAATAATATTTTAGAATTTCTAAACATTTTTCTAGATTTTTAACATGCATAATTTCATTAATTAACACTAATCACCCTAATTAACCAATTAGTGCAAAACAATGCTAATCACTCACCATAACCACGAATAGAACTTTCAACACTGAAACTCCACTGATTTGGGGCGATTTCCAGTGTCTAACAGCAGCTCTAATTTTGAAATGGTGCTATTTCTCCTTGATTTGACGTAGCTTGACATAATCTTCAATTAGAAATCGATTAGGAGCGATTTGGGATGAAATTCGAAGGTGGAGGCCATGACTATTATAATGTCCCGTATTTTCAGCGATAGAATAATTAATTAATTTAATTATTTAAATAATAATTTAGAGAATTAAACGGTTTTTTAATTAAATTTTATGGAATATTTAATTAAATTAAATAATAGAATAATATATTTAATTTCGAAATAGTCAGAAATAGTGAATTGACAATATAATGTGAATTGGACAATTTAAAATATTTAATTCTGCTTAGAATTGAATTAGAATAACGAATATACTTAAATAACGAAATCTAAACGTATAATTATATAATAATTAAATTCGAGATCGAAATGGATTGGCAGTTCGTTATTTGGCGATTTGAACTTCAACTGAATATACAGGGTCCGTTTTAAATCGGATTTCTGTGAAATAAGAAACGTTCAGAGCTGGTGAAGTATATTTTTTTAATGGAAGAGAAAAATCAGGATTTCGTTGTGTTGATTTTGATTTATGTTCAAATCAAATTTTAGAAAAGTCACTATGGAATTCCTTTGATGTTTATAAATATATATTTATATTATAAAAGGATTTTAAATATAAATCGAATATCTATATAACTGGGAATTTTGAAATATCGAGTTATAAATCCAATTTGAGTTGTATGATATTCTAATGTAAATATATACGATAATATAAATTTATTTATATTTAATTTAATTATTTTTAAATATATTTATATATTTAAATGGGTTATTTAGAGCTTTAAAAATAGCCAGTTTTGCAAACGACCTCCGTTCTCGACGAAACTAATTTTGTTGAATCCGCAATATTAAATTATTGTAACATTTCAATTTTCGTGATTTTTGAAGTCAGTATGTGGCCGTACCGATTTTTAATGTGAAAAAAGTCAGTATTTTGACGGTTAAAAATACACTATGTGAGCAAACAGAGTCGGAATTCGACAAAACCAGTTTTGTTGGGTCCGTAACGTCAAACTCTAGTTGTATGTCCATTTCCATGATTTTTGAATGTCATATGTGGTTGTACGAATTTTTAGAAGACAAATAAAAACAAAATATATAAAGTAAAATAACTAAAGAAAAATATCTACAAAATATCTAGATATTTACCTACCCTATAAATATGCATCTAACCCTCTCTAAAACCTAATTCACTTCCTCTGGTCAACAAATAAATCCGTCGTCCCTTTTTCTTCTTTCTTTACTTAAAACGCAAGCTTGGAAAATTCATAACAAATGAAATTAAACTCCATAAATCATGAAGCAGGTTTACATGAGATCCCTGTATAATTCTATTCGATTTCATATCCATATGGGTCGGTGCGATGTGGTTTTGCTGATACTGCGTTTTCTAAGGTTTTTGATTTTGGGTTCTTGGATCATCGATTCGAGTTTTGGTTGGCATATTTGTGCTCGTGGGGGAGTTTAGCACTTTGTGGCAAGTTTTTGTGAAAATCCGTTGAAGTCAATGTCGGATCTGACATTTCGTGGTCGAAGTCGTATTTTCGAAGAGCTGTTCGAGCTCAATGAAAATGGGATAAGCAGGAAGAGAAATGGAAGAGGAGATGAACGGTGTTGAGTTGAAGTTGAATAGTGCTGTATTGGAGGAGATAGATGGATCGAAAGCTGGTCGAAATGGCATGTTTGGTGTAACCTGGAATCGCGACATGTTTGGGGAAGAAAGGTTTTGCGGTCTGTGCTTTTGGGTAGAAGATGGGCCAGGAAAGAAAGGTTAAGGCCTATGTGAGAATTAAAATCCAAGTTTTTTTAAATTTAAATGTGGTATTAACTTATAATTTACATATCTATTCCATACGATATCAGAATTTCAAACCGTCAGATCTGTTGGGATCGTATGGACGATGGCTATACGCTGGAACTGACTGGCAGTGAAATGGGGCTCGTTACAATTTACAGCGAAATAAATTGTCTATCTGAATCAAGCGATGGTTATCGTTATTAACGATGATCGTCCAATGTGAGTAAAACTCACCAACTCTGAATAGTTATATTTTTATAACATATTTTTAGAACTGATAATTATCTGTTGATTGCTGTGTGTTAACTGTTTGATTGAATTGCTTATGTTTAGCAGAATATTTCATATTGAAATGAAATCGATGTTACTTATATTGTTTAACATCTGTGATGCAGGGAAACGGGTTGGAGGGATCCAACTGGATTCCTCAATATATATAATACTGTTTTGTTCCATATATTGTGATATATGATGTGATATATAATCTGTTGTTGATTTTATGTGTTTGAATGATATCGATCATTGTTATTTGGTATTTTAGATAGTAAGAAATACTGGGATGTAGAATTGGGGATTTTCAAAGTGTATTTTGAAAATAATTTATTTATATAAAATCAATGGATTTTACATATAAAAGGAAAAGGATTTTATAAAAAATATATTTTATAAAATCAATGAATAATTAAAAAGGAAATATTTAAAACATTTACAAATAGAATTAAAAAGGAAATATTTGTAAAACATTTAAAAATAGATTTATAAAAAGGAAATATTTATTTATGAAATAAATAGAGTTATAAAAGGGAATTTTAAAGTAGATTTAAGCGTTAGAAATAGAAAAGATATTTCGTATGAATAAGTCTATAAATAGAAGTATATATAGAATTTGGAAATGGAATATTATTTTAAAATATGAATCAAACTTAATGGATTATATAAAAGAGTTAATCGATTAAAGTAAATCGAGTTAGGTTTAATCGGATAAAGTTAATCGAGTTAGAGTTAATAAATTAGAGTTAATCGAATAAGAATTTATCGATTAGAGTTAATCGAGTTAGAGTTAATTGAAAGGAGTTAATCGAATGGAGTTAATCGATTAGAGTTAATTGAATTAGTGTTAATTGAATAGAGTTAATCGAGTTTGAGTTAATTGAATTAGAGTTAGTCAGATTAGAGTTATTCGAATATAGTTTATTCGAAGAAAGAGTAATCGAATATGGCTATTCGAAGAGAGATTATCGAATGTTAGTTATTCGAAAGGAGTTATCAAATATTAGTTATTCGAAAAGAGTTATCGAATATTGTTTATTTGAAAGGAGTTATCGAATATTGTTTATTCGAAAGGAGTTATCGAATATTGTTTGTTCGAAAAGAGTTATCGAATATTAGTTATTCGAAAGAGAGTTAATCGAATATTAGTTATTCGAATAGAATTAAAGGAGTAATCGAATATAGTTTATTCGAGTAGAATTAAAGGAGTTATCGAATATTGTTGATTCGAAAGGAGTTATTGAATATTGTTTATTCAAAAAGAGTTATCGAATATTGGTTATTCGAAAAGGGTTATCGAATATTAGTTATTTGAAAGAGAGTTAATCGAATAAAGTTTATTCGAATAGAGTTAAAGGAGTTAATCGAATATTGTTTATTCGAATATTGTTAAAGGAGTTAATTGAATATAGTTTATTCGAATAGAGTTAAAGGAGTATACCGAATATAGTTTATTCGAAACAAGTTAATCGAATGTAAAGGAGTTAATCGAATATAATTTATTCGAATAGAGTTAAAGGAGTTAATCGAACATAGTTTATTCGAATAGAGTTAAAGGAGTAAACCGAATATAGTTTATTCGAAACAAGTTAATCGAATATAGTATATTCGAAAGGAGTTAATCTAATATAGTTTATTCGAAAGGAGTAAGTTGATAGGAGTTAATTGATAAGAGTTAATTGATTAGAGTTAATCCAATAGGGTAACTCGATTAGGGTTAATCATTAGAGTTAATCCAATAGAGTTAATCAATAGAGTTAATCCAATAATGTTAATCAAATAGAGTTAGTTGATAGAGTTAATCGAATAGATAGTGTTAATGAAATAGAGTTAATCAAATATGGCTATTTGAAGAGAGATTATCGAATATAGTTTATTTGAAGGAAAGAGTTATCGAATAGAGATTTATTCAAAAGAGAGATACGTAAGGAAGTTTGTTAAAGGTTTAAAAGGTGAATCTTGTCTGTTTCGAAGTTAGAAATGTTGTTCAATTAAAGTCTGAGAGGTAGTTATACCCCAACTTGATTGGATTCGTTTTTAACTAAGGAATGGTTAAGGTTCGACAGTGAAGATTGGTTAAGTGAATTTAGTTAACGAGTAAAATGGTTTGAGTTGGCATAGCGATGTTTAATTTAAACATCTGTTTAAATCCAATGTAGGAGTTTTGGAAATGTTTTCCAAATAAGAATCAGGAATATTTTCTAATATAGAAAATAAGAAATGGAAACGTTTTCCAAAGTTAATAAAGTATATTTTCTAAATTTAGAAATAAGAAATGTTGAATGTATGGAAACAAGAATAGGGAAATGGATAATTGAATGATAAATTAAATTAAATTAAATTGGATCAGTGTTGATTGATGATTTTCTCGGTAAGATTTCCATTTGGAAATACGACCGTTGTTTGTACACATGTTTTTCTTTTATAGTTAACTCACCGACTATCGAAGTTTTTGACCATTTTTCCGTTGTCAATACAGAGAGACCGGGATTAAATTGATTATCTGAAAACCACTCTGTATGGGCATTAGCGTTGTGACCAAATACGATGAAGATAATTGAAGACGGAGTTATGCAAGGGCTGTCTTGTTTACAGAATAGTGCCTTCGGTTTGTCCAGTCCCAGGATGACCTATATGGAAGAATGTCTGATGGAGTATATTTAATGGATCACGTAAGTTGATCTCTTCAAACGTATGTACGTTTGGTGGCAGAGGAATTCGTTTCTCTTAGCTGTATACCCGTTGTATTTTTGGGGAATCAATTTGTAATTTGGCGGATATGACGATGTGACATTTAAAGTGAATAAATGTGTGATCTGTCAGAGATAAGCGTGGCCTCTAGCCTCACAACCGGGAAATGACAAAAATCAGGCAGGCAACATGGCTAAGTGGTTAGCCTCCAATTAGGGTGTATTATCACTTATCTCGAGATATTCATTTCATTCTATAATCTATTTTCGATGTTGTCCCATTTGGGAAACGGTTGCTGATCCCAATCGTTGGTGATATACCTTCAATACACTCAAGCGAAATGAGTGGTCGGTCATGTGTGGCCGGGTTGCAAGATGTTTTGTTGAACCCAGTGTATTCCTCTCTAGAGGTACACTATCGGAAGGTGGTTCCATACCTTGTCATAGTTGGTAATCCATTATCCAATAAGTGCTCGCGGTTTTGATTGTATACTATATATATAGAACGTGAGATGAAACCATTTATGCTAGATGATTATTTAGTTGTGGTTGATAGACATTATTATAATATCAAAAGAGTTTTGATATAAAGTTTATCGTTTCTTTCAAAAGGATTTTGAAAGTTAAATCAAATGTTTTGGATTCTCATAAGGGAAAAACCCGTTCCGTTATACGGCGTGGTCTTATGAGATATCGTTTTATTACTCAAACTGTTTTAATTATTTTACTCACACCAGTCCCATGACTGACCAAGAGTTTATTTTGTTTTGTTTTCCCTAAACTCTCGGGTGCCCAATTTTGTACGGGCAGTCAAGTAGTCAGGATTTTACAGATATACTTGGAGAGCTTAGAGCAGGAGGCTCCAGGATTTTATAGCTATTATTTATTCCACTGTGTTTTAAGTGTTGTACTCTGATAATGTCACTATTTACATTTAATGATTTTATTTCAAAGATATGTTAACTATTATATGTTGTTCGTTCCGCTGTGAGATTCATGTTACTCTGTTGTTGTATGTTCTTCTTCTTCTATTCGAAGTTTCTATCTCATTTATTCTCACCTTCTGTTTTCTTTCTATTAGTTTTCTGGTTTCCAGTGTAATTGGTGTTGGACTTGTGTTATTTGGTCAGCTCAAATTGTACCGGAAATTCGAGACACTACAGTTGGTATCAGAGCTTAAGGTTAAGTAATTACCTTGGCTCTGTGGCGTAACTCAGTAGAGATGGGGTTAGTAATGCCCTAGATTGAGTTGAGTGTATATACACGAGTGAACGTATTTGTTATTTGATATAAATGGTTTTATATTGAGTAGATTTATTGGTTGAGTTGTTTATGAATTCTGGTCGATCAGTTTGATCCACTGTATCGGTAGGGGTTTATAAACACTCGAATATGATGAACCGACACTGTATGTTTTGAAAAGAGGGTAAATGAAATAATTTTACCCAAAGCATATTTTGATATAGAGAAAATATATATTGGAATTATAATATAGTGGATATATTGGTTGTTATTATAATCAAGTAAGATTATAAGTTTTAAATGGTTATGTAAGTAACCAATCGGAAATCATATAAGAGAAACATATGAAATCCGATGAATTGAATCTGAAATTAAAACCAGAATTGGAATTCAAACTCTGGAAATCGGAATAAGTATTTGTAAAGGGATTTGAATTGAATATATGAGAATTTTAAAATCCTGGGAGATTTTAAATTGGTTTAAAAGCATTGTAAATGGTATTTGGAAATGTGTTTCAAAATGGAAATGTTTAGATATGGTTTTGAAAGTGATATAGTATTGAACTCACTTCGATAGCTGGAAATAGATTCCGATGACGATCATGACATCATCGGTGTTCATTGTCGAGTTGTAAGTGATGGATTACTACCAAAGAGATTGTTTTCGAATTATTTTGGGAAAAAGAGTTGTTTTGATATTCCGAAATGAAATTTGATTTTTGAAACGCAAAGTTGTTTGGAAACTCCCAGAAACGGAATGTTTGAATTAAAACAAATTAGATGGAAATTTGTGAAACTAAATTGAAAATCAAGAATGGTAGTTGAGATTGATAATGGAATTTGGCTTGGATAAACGAATTGTTGTGTTGGAGATAAAAGTGATTTGAGTTTGATTGGGATGACATTGGTATATGCAAAATTGGTAACAACTGGGAAGGATATATTGATATGCCCGACAAAAAGGTACTAGTTTATATTCTAATTGGATATGAGATTTTGATGAGCCGAATTGGCAAGCCACTTGGCTATTTGATTTTCTTTTGGGATGGAGAAGGCCCAGAGAGGCGAGTTGTAGTTGTACCAATAGACCAATACAAAGGAGGTGCTGGCGATTTTTTTCGAAAATTTCGGGTGTTAGAAAATTTTCAGGATTTTTGAAAATTTTCGTTGATAAGAATTAATTAATATTTTGATTGAAGTTTATTTTTTCAGTTGAAATTGAAATTAAAGAATTAAACAAATAATTTTTAATCAGTTAGTAAGGTTTGTTTCCTACCTTAGCTATTTCGAGGACGAAATTATTTTAAGGGGGGAAGAATGTAATGTCCCGTATTTTCAGCGATAGAATAATTAATTAATTTAATTATTTAAATAGTAATTTAGAGAATTAAATGGTTGTTTAATTAAATTTTATGGAATATTTAATTAAATTAAATAATAGAATAATATATTTAATTTTGAAATAGTCGGAAATAGTGAATTGACAATATAATGTGAACTGGACAATTTAAAATATTTAATTCTGCTTAGAATTGAATTAGAATAATGAATATATTTAAATAATGAAGTTTGAACGTATAATTATATTATAATTAAATTCGAGCTCGAAATGGCGCGTCAGTTCGTTATTTGGCGATTTCAACTTCAACTGAATATACAGGGTCCGTTTTAAATCGGATTTCTATGAAATAAGAAACATTCGGAGCTGGTGAAATGGAAGAGAAAAATAGGGATTTCGTTGTATAGATTTTGATTTATGTTCAAATCAAATTTTAGAAAAGTCGCTATGGAATTCCTTTGAAATTTATAAATATTTATTTATATTATAAAAGAATTTTAAATATAAATCGAATATCGATATAACTGGGAATTTCGAAATATCGAGTTATAAATCCAATTTGAGTTGTATGATATTCTATTGTGAATATATATGATAATATAAATTTATTTATATTTAATTTAATTATTTTTAAATATATTTATATATTTAAATGGGTTATTTAGAGCTTTAAAAATAGCCAGTTTTGCAAATGACCTCCGTTTTCGACGAAACTAATTTTGTTGGATCCACAGTATTAAATTATTGCTAGATTTCAATTTTCGTGATTTTTGAAGTCAGTATGTGGCCGACCGATTTTTAATGTGAAAAACAGTCAGTATTTTGATGGTTAAAAATACGCTGTGTGAGCAAACGGAGTCGGAATTCGATGAAACCAGTTTTGTTGGGTCCGTAATGTCAAACCCTAGTTGTATGTCCATTCCCATGATTTTTGAATATCATATGCGGTTGTACGAATTTTTAGAAGACAAATAAAAACAAAATATCTAAAATAAAATATCTAAAGAAAAATATCTACAAAATATCTAGATATTTACCTACCCTATAAATATGCATCTAACCCTCTCTAAAACCTAATTCACTTCCTATGGTCAACAAATAAATCCACCGTCCCTTTTTCTTCTTTCTCTACTTAAAACGCGAGCTTGGAAAATTCATAACAAATGAAATAAAACTCCATAAATCATGAAGCATGTTTATATGAGATCCCTGTATAATTCTATTCGATTTCATATCCATTTGGGTCGGTGCGATGTGGTTTTCCCGTTACAGCGTTTTCTAGGGTTTTTGATTTTGGGTTCTTGGATCATCAATTCGAGTTTTGGTTGGTATATTTGTGCTCGTGGAGAAGTTTAGCACTCTGTGGCAAGTTTTTGTGAAAATCCGTTGAAGTCGATGTCGGACCTGGCATTTCGTGGTCGAAGTCGCATTTTCCAAGAGCTATTCGAGCTCGATGAAAATGGGTTAAGGAGGAAGAGAAATGGAAGAGGAGATGAACAATGTTATGTTGAAGTTGAATAGTGGTGTATTGGAGGAGATAGATGGATCGAAAGCTAGTGGAAATGGCGTGTTTGGTTTAACCTGGAATCACGACATGTTTGGGGAAGAAAGGTATTGCGGTCTGGGCTTTTGGGTAGAAGATGGGCCGGGAAAGAAAGGTTAACGCCCATGTGAGAATTAAAATCCAAGTTTTTTTAAATTTAAATGTGGTATTAACTTATAATTTACATATCTATTCCATACGATATCAGAATTTCAAACCGTCAGACCCGTTGGGATCGTATGGACGATGGCTATACACTGGAACTGACTAGGAGTGAAATGAGGCTCGTCACAATTTATAGCAAATAAATTGTCAGTCTGAATCAAGCGATGGTTATCGTTATTAACGATGATCGTCCAATGTGAGTAAAACTCACCATCTCTGTACAGTTATATTTTTATAACATATTTTTAGAACTTATAATTATCTGTTGATTGCTGTGTGTTAACTGTTTGATTGAATTACTTATGTATTTGTTGAAAATATAGGTAACGATATATATATATATAAATCGTTAATCAAATATTGATTATGTTTAGCCGAATATTTCATATTGAAATGAAATTGATGTTAATTATATTGTTTAACATCTGTGATACAGGGAAAAAGGTTGGAGGGATCCAACTGGATTCCTCAATATATATAATATTGTTTTGTTTCATATATTGTGATATATGATGTGATATATAATCTGTTGTTGATTATATGTGTTTGAATGATATCGATCATTGTTATTTGGTATTTTAAATACCGTAAGAAATACTGGGATGTATAATTGGGGATTTTCAAAGTGTATTTTGAAAATAAATCATTTATATAAAATCAATGGATTTTATATATAAGCGGAAAAGGATTTTAAAAAAGAAAATATTTTATAAAATCAAATAATAATTAAAAAGGAAATATTTGTAAACCATTTACAAATAGAATTAAAAAGGAAATATTTGTAAAACATTTACAAATAGAGTTATAAAATGGAAATATTTATTTATGAAATAAATAGAGTTATTAAAGGGAATTTTAAAGGAGATTTAAGCGTTAGAAATAGAAAAGAGATTTCGTATGAGTAAGTCTATAAATAGAAGTGTATATAGAATTTGGAAATGGAATATTATTTTAAAATAAGAATCAAACTTAATGGATTATATAAAAGAGTTAATCAATTAAAGTAAATCGAGTTAGGGTTAATCGAATAAAGTTAATCGAGTTAGAGTTAATCGAATTAGAATTTATCAGTTAGAGTTAATTGAAAGGAGTTAATCGATTAGAGTTAATTGAATTAGTGTTAATTGAATAGAGTTAATCGAGTTAGAGTTAATTGAATTAGAGTTAGTCAGATTAGAGTTATTCGAATATAGTTTATTCGAAGAAAGAGTAATCGAATATGGCTATTCGAAGAGAGAATATAAAATATTAGTTATTCGAAAGGAGTTATCGAATATTAATTATTCGAAAAGAGTTATCGAATATTGTTTATTCGAAAGGAGTTATCAAATATTGTTTATTCGAAAGGAGTTATCGAATATTGTTTATTCGAAAAGAGTTATCGAATATTAGTTATTCGAATGAGAGTTAATCGAATATTAGTTATTCGAATAGAATTAAAGGAGTAATCGAATATTGTTTATTCGAGTATAATTAAAGGAGTTATCGAATATTGTTTATTCGAAAGGAGTTATCGAATATTGTTTATTCGAAAAGAGTTATCGAATATTGGTTATTAGAAAAGAGTTATCGAATATTGGTTATTCGAAAAGAGTTATCGAATATTAGTTATTCGAAAGAGAGTTAACCGAATATAGTTTATTCGAATAGAGTTAAAGGAGTTAATCGAATATAGTTTATTCGAATAGAGTTAAAGGAGTTAATCGAATATAGTTTATTCGACTAGAGTTAAAGGAGTAAACCAAATATAGTTTATTCGAAACAAGTTAATTGAATATAGCTTATTCGAAAGGAGTTAATCGAATATAGTTTATTCGAAAGGGGTAAGTTGATAGGAGTTAATTGATAAGAGTTAATTGATAGTTAATTGATTAGAGTTAATCCAATAGGGTAACTCGATTAGGGTTAATCAATAGAGTTAATCCAATAGAGTTAATCAACAGAGTTAATCCAATAGAGTTAATCAAATAGAGTTAATTGATAGAGTTAATTGAATAGAGTTAACCAAATAGTGTTAATGGAATAGAGTAAATCGATTATGGCTATATGAATAGAGATTATCGAATATAGTTTATTTGAAGGAAAGAGTTATCGAATAGAGATTTATTCGAAAGAGAGTTACGTAAGGAAGTTTGTTAAAGGTTTAAAAGGTGAACTTTGTCTGTTTCGAAGTTAGAAATGTTATTCAGTTAAGGTCTGAGAGTTAGTTATACCCAACTTTATAAGCTTCGTTTTTAACCAAGGAATGGTTAAGGTTCGACAGTGAAGATTGGTTATGTGAATTTAGTTAACGAGTAAAATGGTTTGAGTTGGCATAGCGATGTTTTATTTAAACATCTGTTTAAATCCAATGTAGGAGTTTTGGAAATGTTTTCCAAACAAGAATCAGGAATATTTTCTAATATAGAAAATAAGAAATGGAAACGTTTTCCAAAGTTAATAACGTATATTTTCTATATTTAGAAAATAAGAAATGTTGAATGTATGGAAACAGGAATAGGGAAATGGATAATCAAATGACAAATTAAATTAAAGTGGATCAGTGTTGATTGATGATTTGCTCGGTAAGATTTCCATTTGGAAATACGACTGTTGTTTGTTCACATGTTTTTCTTTGATAGTTAATTCACCGACTATCGAAGTTTTTGACCATTTTTCCAATGTCAATACAGAGAGACCGGGATCAGATTCATTATCTGAAAACCACTCTGTATGGGCATTATCATTGCGATCCAATATGATGAAGATAATTGAAGACGTAGTTATGCAAGGGCTGTCTTGTTTACAGAATAGTGCCTTCGGTTTGTCCAGTCCCAGGATGACCTATATGGAAGAATGTCTGATGGAGTAAATTTAATGGATCACGTAAGTTGATCTCTTCAAACGTATGTACGTTTGGTGGCAGAGGAATTCGTTTCTCTTAGCTGTATACCCGTTGTATTTTTGGGGAATCAATTTGTAATTTGGCGGATATGACGATGTGACATTTAAAGTGAATAAATGTGTGATCTGTCAGAGATAAGCGTGGCCTCTAGCCTCACAACCGGGAAATGACAAAATTCGGGCAGGCATCATGGCTAAGTGGTTTGCCGCCAATTAGGGTGTATTATCACCTATCTAGAGATATTTATTTCATTCTATAATCTATTGTCGATAATGTCCCATTAGGGAAACGGTTGTTGATCCCAATCATTAGTGATATACATTCGATACACTCAAGCGAAATGAGTGGTCGGTTATGTGTGGCCGGGTTGCAAGATGTAATTGTTGAACCAAGTGTATTCCTCTTTAGAGGTACACTATCGGATGGTGGTTCATACCTTGTCATAGTTGGTAATCCATTATCCAGTGAGTGCTCGCGGTTTTGATTGCATACTATATATGTAGAACGTGAGATCAAAGCGTTTCTGCTAGATGATAATTTAGTTGTGGTTGATAGACATTATTATAATATCAAAAGAGTTTTGATATAAAGTTTATCGTTTCTTTCAAAAGGATTTTGAAAGTTAAATCAAATGTTTTGGATTCTCATAAGGGAAAAACCCATTCCGTTATACGGCGTGGTCTTATGAGATATCATTTTACTGCTCAAACTGTTTTAATTGTTTTACTCACACCAGTCCCATGACTGACCCAGAGTTTATTTTGTTTTGTTTTCCCTAAACTCTTGGGTGCCCAATTTTGTACGGGCAGTCAAGTAGTCAGGATTTTACAGATATACATGGAGAGTTTGTAGCAGGAGGCTTCAGGATTTTATAGCTATTACTTATTCCGTTGTGTTGTAAGTGTTGTACTCTGATAATGTTACTGTTTACATACAATGATTTTATTTCAATAATATGTTATCTATTATATGTTGTTCGTTCCGCTGTGAGATTCGTGTTACTCTGATGTTGTATGTTCTTCTTCTTCTATTCTAAGTTTCTATCTCATCTATTCTCACCCTCTGTTTTCTTTCTATTAGTATTCTGGTTTCCAGTGTAATTGGGGTTGGACTTGTGTTATTTGGTCAGCTCAAATTGTACTGGAAATTCGAAACACTACAGCTAGGGTTAGAGAAATCTTTTAGGCGGCTGAAAAATAAAATAAAAATCGTTTCCCTGCTGTTCTCAGCCTCCCCATAACCCTAATCCCGAAATTGGTTATGGGCTCTCTTGCTAATCACCTTAATTAGGCCCGGTTAAGCTGTTTTTCACCTTCTAAACCTTGTTTCAACCATATCTCCCAAACGGTGAGTCCGTTTGGCTAATGTGACCACTCTACGAAAAGGTAAACCATCATCCGAATCTAATGGAAGTGGTTTCAGGTCAAAACTCTTTACCAATCAAAAGTTATGGCCGAAACAATATCAGCTAGGGGTAAAACGGTCATTTAAAAATTGGCAAAAATCATGAACATGGGAGATGACCCCAATAGTCGTCTCCCAAAGTTACATGGCTATACGACTTCGCATGAGAAACAAATAAATATTCTACGATCCCCTGATGCATAGAGTGCGGGTCGTTACGTCCGATTTGAAATTGAAACATGACTTCAAGTTATTTGGAAGGAACAATTCAAATTCCAATCCCAATTATAATATTTTAAACCATTCTATAAGCTAGTTTACCAAATATTTATTTTATTTTATAAACTATACTATAAAACTTATATGTAATGTACTATCTTTATAAACTATTTTATTTTCAGCATATATATATTTACTATTTAAATAAACTATTTTAATAACCAATAATCTATTTTACAAACTACTTTATATTTTACTACAATATATGTATTTTACTAAATTTTGATAAACCTTTTTTTTGTATTTAAACTGTTTATTTAAACTTCATCTATCTAACTATTTATTTCCAAACTATTTTAAATATATATCTAAATTATTTTAACATACTTTTCAACTATTTTAAATATTCAAATTATTTAGAATTGGAATTGTTACAAGATTCTAAGCTTGGTTTTAAATGAAGATTTTATTATGAAGAATCTTCAATCTCGACTATTGAAATGATTTAAAGAAAAATCTGATATTTCGATATGAAGTATGAACCATTTGAAATGTAAATCTGACCGATGTGAAAAATGTAAACGTTTGATTGTTAAAGAGACCAGGATTGGATACTGTCATACTCTATGCCAATACCCAAGACCACTTAAACAATGTGTATATGGTGGAGAATTCAGAATGAAGTAGGTTGGTTTAGAGAACGCTACTGGATTGAAGTGAAAGAACGATGATGGATGTCCTTGACATTCAGATCATAATTAAAATGACTAAAGCAGTGCTATACCGAACCAAGTGGGGTTAGCTACCCCCATTGCCAACACTTCTTCTTTTATTACTATAGTCCCTCGATTGATTTGATTTGAAAGATGCACATCCTTGATTTAGAAGTGTTGTTACGAGGTGGGTGGTAGTTGCGGCTATGCGTTACCACTAGCCCGGGCATGCAACTAGCAGATTCCTACTTTGGGCATTCCTCGTGTGCCTTGTCATATTATCCCGATCGAGCGCCCTATGATTTTTATTTAACGTTGTTGTATCACGACACAACCATATCCACCGACGTCTTACTGGTGTGTAATATGCAAAATGTACGACAATAGTATAAACGGTGTAAGGGTAATAATGGTGATCCCGCTTACACTATTTTGATACTTTACTAAATATACACTATTATAATAGTGAAATTATATTATATAGCATCTAGTTTGAAGGATCCTTAGGAGATGGAAATTCCTGTAACATCTCTTAAGTTATGGCACTCACGAACACATTGTATATGAGATGTGAATTAACGTAAGCACCTCTGATGTCTTGACACTCATATTATTATATGGTTTTGATTTGACTGATATGAGAATAAACTTAGTTCTGATCCGAGTATTTTTGTTTTTTTTTCATTTGTGCTCGGGCCAGCCTGAGTTTTCAGTTATTGATGACACTATTATGAAGATGAAGACGGAGCTCAACAGAGGTATTTATTATTATTATTCTGCTGCAAATATTGGTATGTTTTATTATAGTTAACAATGATAATTGCTATAAAATCTAATCAAATGTGTGTTTAACAGCTTCATGAATTGTTACTTATTTATTATATTCTGTCCTTCCGCTGTGTGATTTTTTGATTGTTTTTATTCTTTTTCTTATATTAATCCCAATGACTATCGGTATTTTAGTTTTATTTAGGTCGACATGTGAGGATTATTGTTGATTTGAACGATCAACAATACGGATCGTTACAGTTGCTATTAGAGTTTTGCTTTAGCGATAACCTTGGCTCTATTTTGGGTTAACTCATTGGAGATAAGGTAGTAATACCCTGGAATGAGTTTCGTTGAGCATTTATGAATTCTGGTCGGTACTTGGGATGCCAAAACATCGACGGGTATTTCTAAACACTCGAATAAGACTCATTGACATAATATTCTTTTGAATTGTATTTTTATATATAAAGAATTATTTGAAAATCTATGAATTTTGATTTTGTTGATGATAATATTGGATTATCATCACTTATTGTTCGATTTATCTAGAATCAAAACTATTGGTTATCGAATGGTTTTAAGAAAAATAAAATATTGGAAATCATTTGGTAATGAAATAAGATGAAGTAAATATGAATTTGATAATTTAAATTCGGGTGCTTTTGAAAAACGAATTTGCAAAGGTTTTGAAATAATATAAGTATAATATGGAAATATTTCAATTGAAATAGTTCCAAATCAATTTTAGAAATAAGTGTATGCTCCCCTCTTGTCTTTGGGAAATGATTTTGGTGATGAGTGCACACATCATCAACGTTTATTTTCAAGAGTTTGAAATGGGGAGACCACTCAGAACTTTTATATCTTATTTTGCGAAATTGAATTTCATTTTAATCTTTTATAGTATGATTTTATATAAGAGATAATATATATATATATATATATATAATTTGAAAGTTGATTTGGAAATGAACCCGGAGTTGAATTCTTAATTCTAGAATAATTAATGAAATGAATAAAACTTGAAATTTTAGGAACTTCTGAATTTGATAATAATAAAAAAAATGAACCTAAGAAAAATGAAATTAAAAATGGAAACTCGTAGAAATTTGATTTAATGAAACTAAAAATAAATTGAAAATGTTGAACTTGTATAATAATCAGTCTTTTTCCTATAACATAATATGACTTACCAAAATATAAGAAGTTAAGCTGTAATGGGAATAATAAATTTTCAATATATAAGTTTTGGTATAAATAATGAAAGATGAAATAAAATTGCTAGTTTATAAATTTGAATGAAACTTAAGTTTGATAATAAAAGATATATACTTATTTATGTTTAAATTGAATTCAACTAAGTAAAGCAAATAAATTGAATCAATGAAATAAGTTAATAAAGAAAATTGTTTGGTCATGAATTAAATGTATTGGTGTTGATGGTTGGATGTTCGATGATTTAGGCTAGTCGATATTTCCAAATTAAAAATAATGTTTAACTAGTTTTTGTGAAAAATAAGGAAATGGGTTTATAATTTATAAGCTTAATAAGGATTGAACGAATTAATTAAATTAAAATGAGCTCGGCATGTAGCGACAATTCATAAATTTTCGAATTGAATTTTGAATGAATGTGTAGGATCCAGTATGAGTCAGAATTCTTTGAAACAAGATTCTTTCGAATCTATTGGATTATAGTTTTCTAATGAAAGAGAAAAATTTATATTTCAACTTGTAGTTTTTTAGATGGATGTAATTTAGACTTTCAGAAAAATCGCAGTTTAGTAATTTGCGATTCAGAATTAAATATCAATGAATTTAGTTAAGTAAAGTAACAAACGAGACAAGTTGAATAAGAAATTATATGGTTAAACATATTGATTAACAACTTCCTTACTACGCCTTTTCGAGGATGAAAAGTTTTGAGTAAGGGAGAGTGTAACTACCCGAAATTTTCCGACTGTTTAGATTTAAATTTAATGTTAATTTTGGAGAACAAATGGTTAAATACAATGTTAATAAATTAATTAAGTGAATTTGATTGATATAAACTTGAATACACTTATTAAATGGTGAATTCAATAGGTTATTGATATTGAACTATTTTGATGGATCATATACTGATGTCATTGAACTGCTTTAATGGATCAATTTGGAGGAATACCTTGATTTATATGTTTTGTATTTTGATGTTTAATTGTGTGTCACATTTATTACATATGATTGTTTGTTTTCATTAAACCCAACCATTTATCCTAGATGTTACGAACATCAAATAAACCCAGGATTAATCATTAAATCGAATTAAGAATATGGGTTGTAATGATAAATACATATGGCCTTGATCTGGATTGAAATGATATATATCCTATCCCAAAATGCCAAAATTAAATTTTGAGTATCACTTGTCCATAGGATAGAAAATTATATACAGACACCGGTTGGTTAAATCAAATCTGTTTTAAGCTTGAATCTTGAAATATTTGTTTTAAGATAATATAATGATGTTTTTATAAATTGATTCCCTTTGAACTTAAACTTTGAATTTTTGAAATATAAAAGCTAAAGTAAGTAATTCAATGTTGCAAAACTGAAGTTAACAATGAAATTGGACATGAATTGAATATATTGGAATCGATTTGTTTTATCCATCTTTGAAATCTACTTTAAATCAACATGATTTATTAGTGATATTTGTATTTTGAACTAGAGATTATTTAAATTGAAAAAATTCAAATGAATATTCAATATCTTCAATTATTTGAATCAAACCTTTGAATTGAATTTAAAATAAATTGGAAGTTGAATTAATTGAAATAACGAAGTTGAATCGATCTGATTTGAAATTGAAATATGACTTCAAGTTATTCGAAAGGAACAATTCCAATCCCAATTATAATATTTTAAACCATTCTATAAGCTATTTGAAACAACCCAAACTTCCCTGTAAAGGAAAAGCCCGGATTGAATTGAGAACACGACAAATCAGAACATAAACAGAAGAACATTTCATTGCTTATTACAACAATTATATCATAGTACAAGAATATAGCAAAGTATGAATAAATAATATACATCAAAAAAATATCAGAGATTTAACTTACATTTAAATTGCAACAGAAAAATAATACTAACACAACTGAAAGAAATACACGGATATAGAGCTTTCCGAATATAGTCTCAGCTGTAAACCAGGAGCCTATGAATATAATATCTGCAAAACCAAAATTCTAGCTGCTCGTGTGGAAAATATGGGCACCCAGAGTTTAGGTTAAAACAATAAACTCCAGGTCAGTCATAGGACTAGCGTGAGAACTAAAAACAGTTATTAATCTTAAATTTTAAAGTGAGAATATCATGAGACCACGCCGTATAACACAGAACGGGTTTATTCCACATGAATCTTAGTTTTAGAATAAAACAACGCAATGCTTTTTTGAAAAATGAAGCTATTATAAGACTCGGTCCCATCACACAATGCAACGCAAGTCGGAGGATAGAGTTTTACCTTATAATAGCCAAACATGTTTGATACATATAAAACAGAATTATTTTGATATTACTATAAGTGTATAGTGTATAAAACATCTTCGAATATAAATGTACCAATCATAGACGGTATGGTACCCCATCCTACTATGTCGCCATACTAGTTCTACATTCAAAACTGAAATGTCTCGTAATGGAAATTGGGTTTCCATCCCGAGTCAAGGCTAGGGATGGTCTCCTTACCGATTCGAGACACTCTAGCAAATTTCTCAGGATTCGGACGCTGGCGAACCCTTGGATACTGCAGGGCCAGTCCACAAATACTTTAGTGGATTAGTTATGCCTGAGCACACACTTCTCGGTTATATTGAACCTATAAAATGGTCACTATCGACCAATATAACCGAGGCCTCGAAATCCATCATCCACATAAGTAAAAATGTCAGGGCTTGTAAACGCTGACACCACTTCTAGCTAGAAAGGAACGTGTGCACTCCTTGTGTTCCCTTATCTCGTTTTAGACTCCTACCGGGGTGTGAGGCTCGGGAAGAACGTTATACACAAAGCTATGCTAATTGGAGCTGTGCTTTAATCATCATCCATAAGACTTTGCTTTTCAACAAAAGCCTTGATCATTTGCATCCTGGCATGCCACATTGTCAATCCATATCATACCATTGACTTCTGCCAATATATAACCTCTAAGCTCGTACGTCTTAGATAAGGGTGTTAGGCAAGATAATAATTTTTTCGCCATCAAACAGATATATATTTAGCAGAGGTCAACGAATACAGCATAAAGGAATACAAGGTCAGACATACTATCCATTTACAAGTATATTTTGGGTCTGAACGAAGCCGGAGGCACCTTATTCCTCGTCCCATATGTCCAATACAGGAGAGAGATCCTCACATATCCGTCGATCTCCAAGTACGTCTAGACGATCACCACTTATTTACCTTGTCTTGGGTGTACGACCCAATCAAGACATCAGTAATCATCCAAACGATGTGAAGAACTCCGGTCTTCAACCACCATCTTCATCTTCGACTCTTAATCGTCGTAGTAATTATCCAGAATGGGTTAAATCCGGTCTTTCTGAATAACTCGCGTATTTTATAATCAAGTGCTATAAATACACATCAAACACCTTATTCCAATTCAGAATATTCTTTTGATAAAATATTCACATTATTAGGGAAAGATTCCCATTAATTTAATCAAAGATAAGTTACTTTAAATTTATCCTTTAATCTTCTTTTTAATATCAATTTCAAAAGATTTCATTTTATCTTTTATCAACTCTAAACCAAATTAAGGTTTATCTACTAGTCGGAATTAACGAACTTTACCGAAGTAACCATTTATTATTTATTATCCCAATCCCAGCCTATTCATCCCTTGGAGCAAAACTGGTAGCACTTTATATCTAATACCCACTGTGTTATTGGTAAAATTAATTACCATTTCACATTCAAATCTAATTAAAGATTTAACTATCGTCTGGAGTAAAACTGGTGGTACTCCATTCTCGATCATTTCATGAATTCGATAAGTTTAATTATCTCCTTCATATTTTAATCTAATTAAATATTCAATGAAACTCTAGTTTAGTTTTAATGTCAAAAATCATTACTTAATGATTACTCAAATTTAAGAAATTAATCTTATCTTTAACTGGGTTAAAAAACCAATGTTATTTAAAACATTGTTCATGATAAACCCAAAATCATCTTCCATTAAACATGGAATCTTCACAGAAATCAGATCAATATATAATCGATATAATTTACTGTATCAGACTAATAATATAAATGGAATAACGACAAGGCCTTTTAAATTCCATATATAGTAACGGTCTTCATTTACAGAAGTTCATCTCGATTATTAACCAATCGAATTCCACTCAATTCCAATTTAATATATTAAATAGGAAAACTTTACTTTGGAAAATTTCCATTTAAATCTTAATAGAAAATTTATAAATTCCCAAATTATATTTTCACTGTTAATTAGGTTAAAGAACAAATGTCGTTAAGAACATCGTTCACGATAAACCCAATTCACATTTCACTTTATTCCAACTACAAAATGTAATTGGAAACTCTAATAATCTTAATTAAAAGATTTATAAATTCCAAAATTATATTCTATTTAATTCCAATTAAATATTAATTGGAAAACTTTATTTAATCTTATTTAAATGATTTATTCTTTCCCAATCGGGGTTTAAGAACAATATTATTAAAGACACCGTTCACGACAACCCAAAATCCAATTTATTCTATTTAATTCCATTTAAATATTAATTAATTGGATTTTTATTCTAGTTAATAACTAGTTCATCTATATAAAAATATATTTTTATCTTTTCAAATATGGAAATTTTCATCCAAATTCTTTTCAAATCATTCATTATGATTTTACATAATTTTTCCATATTTTTAATAATTTTATTAAGGCCTTTACATTCGGTTTCCAATAACGGCCACCGTTTTGTATTCATAGCGACCTTTTTTAAATTTGATTTGGACATAACTCTAAATCCAACCGTTAGATTTCAAAGCTCTTATATTCATTGGAAAGCTCTTTTCGATACGAATCCAACGGTTCCGGTTTTAGGAGAATCCGACGGTCGGATCTCCCGTAACGTCAATTTGAAGTTAATGGTCGAAATTTGCGAATGGTCGTTGCGCGACGCGTTCTATTCAGGCCATTAATATATATAATATATATATCATCGATTTCTATTTAAAACATATTTTGTAAAATATTTATAAAATTGTTTTAAAACAATTCCAACTTTTGTTTTAAATTTTAAATCAAAAATGGAATATTCTTTATTTTTATAATATTAAAATGATATATTTTCAAAATATTAAATTTTGAAATCACTTCTTTTCGATATTCATTACGAAATGAATAAAATCGATCGATAACCTGTTCGGGTAAAAATGGCGTTTCTATACTTAACCCGGCTTCGTATTTTTATATTTTTGTGTCCATCTAAAACGAACATCAAAATCATAATATTTATTCTTCACTGAATATTATTTTAAAATATTCGTTATTTTAAAATATCCTTTATTTTTAAAGATTCTTTATTTTATATTGTTCTTTTAATTGAAATGTCTTTACATTAGAATATTCTTTACACTAAAATGATTCTTTTTACATTAAAATGATCCTTTTACATCAAAAATGATAAAAATGTTCTTTTACATAAAAAATGATTCTTTGACATAAAAATATTTCTTTTATATTTTTTTAATACAGAAATGTTTTGTTTACATAAAAATGATTCTTAACATAAGAATGTTTCATTTGCTTAAAAATGCTTCTTAACATTTTTAATGTATAAAAATGTAATTCAATTAAATGAATATTTTATTCCTATTAACATATGAAAGGTGGCATTTTTAATGTATAAAAATGTAATTTAATAAACAAATGTTTTATTTTCATTAACATATTAAAGGTGACATTTTTATTGTATAAAAATGTAATTCAATAAACAAATGTTTTATTTTCATTAACATATTAAAGGTGACATTTTTATTGTATAAAAATGTAATTCAATAAATAAATGTTTTATTGTAAAACATCATTTATTTCTGAATCGGAATGTGACTCAATCAATTACCATATAATTTCAGTTATAAGGATTTCATACATTACATGTATACAAAAATAATGATAAATAATCATTAAACAATCCATTCACATCCAGAGTGACATTTACAACTGTGTGAGCATTTAAATAAATTAATAGCGCTCATCACAGACTGTCAATCCATCGATTGACATATAATTAAATATTGGGATTAGTGTATGTCAAATATCATCCCAATACCCGTGTGGGGTTTTCAAATAACAGCAGTGAAATTTAAATAAATTATTGGTTAATAAATATAACCAATTCTAACTCAGTTTGAATTATTTTCCTATTTAACCATTTTCACCGTTTATTTTATAAATAAATATTAAATATTTAATTTCAATAACCATATTAATGTTAACATTATTTTTAATATGTTAAACACTTCAACATTACAAACAACACATAATACGGTCAATTTAAATCGTCCATGGTTTGTGGACGAGAAGGGTGATCTAACATGTACCGTATACAATTTATAATAATTAAACTGATAAAAACTTACACTAGCAATTCTATATATTTTTCAGTTATGAAATTAAATAAATAACTATGTAAAATTTTCTAATGAGGAGTTCTCACCTTCGTTTCCACTCCGTCTGTAACAACCCGGTTTTTTGGTAGTGGGTTGTTATAGCTTAGGAAATTTTTGGCATTTAGAAATAAATTAAGGTTTTCAGTGAAAAATTAAAATGGGTGGAATCTAAAGTATTATTGCAAAAATTTAATTGTTTTTGAACTTGAATTGAAATAAAACGTTAACATTCATTTAAGTTAATGTTTGATAAATTTGTTGATAAAATTATAAACTAATTTATTTTATTTGTTCAAATTTTAATTTTAATTTTATTTAACTTGAGAATTTGTTTTATAATTTATTAGATTTGAATTGTGTTATAAAAATTAATATTGGAACTGTATTTGAAAATTTACAAATACCTTAGTATTAGTTAGTGTAATTGCATGCACATTTATCAAATGATATGTGTATATATATATATATATATATATATATTCTTTTAGGGTATTTGTTGCCACTTGTTCTATTGGCTGAATTTGTTTGACACCTGTTGAAAACTGAGCAGAATTGGTTTACACTTGTTTAATTGGTTCTGAGTGCTTCTAAACTGATCGGGAATTTTAGGTTTTTCGTTTATCACTCTGCACCATTCCTTAGTAAGGGGGGACACCGTTCCTCTTATCAGGGAGGACAACCAATTAATTCATTTCTCCCTCAAATTTCGTGTTCCCCAAAATCAGAAATTTGGTCATCCTCCTGGCAATCGAATCAGCGTCTCCGTCTTCCACCCAATTGGCCTCTCATCTCCTTTGATCAATGCCCTCCCTTAATCGTGCGTTTTAGGAACCGTCTCCGATCTAAACCCGCTCTAAGCCACTGCGAATTGGCTCACCTCTAAGCCTCGGCTTCGGCTCTTCTCCGACCTCCACCTCGACTTCAAGCGATGTTTCGGCTATCACCCTCGTCAGTTGTTGTTTTGGATGTCACCGTGCTCCAGCACTTCGCCAATCTTGTTAACGCCCTCTCCGACACCCGAGACGCAATTGAACCCAAGGCCATCAGCACTAAAAGTTCCGAGTTTGCATGTTTTTCTTCGCCGTTCAAGTTCCAAAAAGTCACGATCTTGGTTCAGGTATGTGCAAACATAACTCAAATGATGTTTGAACTGATGAGTTAGCATGTACACTGATTTATTTGTGAATTATTCATTTGTTTATTTCCTGAATTGCTTGGCATTGTTTGGCTTTGATTTTCATTGTCTATGACTTTGCTTCGGCTTGCCCTTTTGTGACTGTTTCAACACAGTTTGAACTTGGCATTTTGCACTCTTGGTTTTTGATCTTTGCATTCAACCATTATGAAAATGTTGTTTATAGAGGAACATGTTTGCAATGACTTATTTGAGAATTGGACGCTTATTCGGAAACATGCATGCAATGATTTATTTAAAAGAACAATGAACAGACTGAATTACCTCTTGTTAACAGTTCTACTTTAAAAATATAAATTATAAGTCATTTTCGCTATTTCGTCACGCAGTACAAGTTTTGTGTAGATTTTTGTTAAGGTTCAAGTTTTTGCATCCAGCAATTGGTGGTATTTTTCTTGACTCACCTCAGTCACTTCTACTGTGTCCAAAACAGCATGTGTTCAGCAAATTTCATTGTTGAGATAATCTCTTATTTATTGTCTTAGGTTTTTTTTATAGGTTGGGTTATATATAAATTATATACATATAGAACAATTGCTTTACATGAGATTAGCTGCAGTTGTCACGATTAGGAATTAGCTTGGGAAATCAAGCCAATTACTGGAACAATAAACCATGAAATGTTAATGCAAAGATGAGAAACAAAAGAAGATATTCAATAAGGAAGAAATTACCTATTATATGTTTAATATGTAAGGACTTTATTTTTAGAATCTGAAGTCAGTGTGGTATAGTCAGAGTTGCAGTGTTATAACTTTGGCTAAACTTACCTTTCGATATGAAATGGGTTAAATCGTTGGAGGCATCACATGCTACAACTTATGTTACTCAAGCAACATTTTCATTACTATGGAAAAGTTAGGGGAAAGCTTTGCTCTTGAGCACTGAAAACATGAATTCAATTTTTTTGTAAACAATACCCCTTATAAACCAATTTCCTGATTTCTTGAAATCATAATTTATTGCCATTTAAAGTTGTAGCAACGTTTCTTTTTCTTGCTTGTAACATGGGTATTGTTTTGTTGAGTTTCTATGGTAAGAATATTCATTGAAGTCAATGTAACATCAAATGCATGATGAATGTTGGGCTAAAATAAGGTAAATAAAGTTTATGTTACATATTTTCCTACTTGCATGCACAGGAGGGTATAAACATGCTTCTGTCCACCTGCGCATGCAGGTGGACATGCTTCTAATAAGTGGGTTATTGGCCCACTTGCAACTTTAGTAGGCCAGCAACACACCAAATAATAATAATAATAATAATAATAAAAGAAAGAAATAGGAAAGAGATGTAATACTGTCAATAGGAGAGCAATAACGGATGCTTTGAAGAGATTAAAGGAAGCTAAAAGCTTTGTCAAACTAACAGCATAATTGTCGACTAAAAACTTGATTGGCAATGTTGAATTTGCAGGCTGTTGAGATCCTATCTAACTCTTCAAAAAAAATCCTTTGGAACTTGAGTTTATGGCTTATGAAATATAATGATTTTGTTAAAGTTTCACGATTTTTAGGTTGGGTTTCCAAACCGTAAGTCGTGAAATTTGAACTTTCAGTTCAAACGGAATTTACATCTCAAACCATAGAGGAAAAGGGGGCATGAACTCATCGACAGTTGCAAATATAGTGTAGTAACAAACCGTGTGCGTAGCACGGGTTTGCACTTGTTATTTAATAATTTGTGGGAATTAAACTGGTTATATTTATGTGTTTACCCAAGCGTTACAGATGCAAAGGTTTAGCTCTTAAAGAGGAGAGGCGCAGAAGATGCATATGCGCGCAAAGGTCGACAATAATTGTAAATTTTGATTTATGTAGTAATTTATATTTCTCCGCTGTACAAGCATTGTAAAATTCTGATTTTATTATAAAAATGCATTTCGCTGTAAATATCGTATTGTGATTCTATGTTAATTCCATTTTTTTAAACCTTGTAAGCCAATAACAATCCGTCGTTTTGAACGCTTCGAGTTGGTTTAATTACCGACTTGGGGCGGTCAAAATGGCGGGCTGTTACATTTGGTATCAGAGCTATGGTTTTTATAAAACTTGGCTTATTGGGTTTAAAAACTCATTAGAGATAGGGTTGAAATACCCTACAATGAGCGGAATTGACGCTAGAATCTCTGTTGAGAGAGCGCGAATTGGGGAAAAGTAAATTGTTTTGTAGAGATCCTAGGAGGAAAATTAATAATTGTAATAGGTAATTAATGAATTAATTTTTGCCAAGTGTTTTTGAAGTCTTTCGAGTAATTTTGAAAGAGATTTTGGTTGAAATTTAAGAAAAAGTACTAAGTATGGATCTTTCGAAAGATACTCAGATGATGTTCGATTTGAGACGGTTGTCGAAACAAGTGCTAAATCAGTACTGAAATTGATTCACATTGGATTGGTATTTGAAATAAAGTAAGAATACCGGTGATAATAAATCAATAATAAAGACAACCAAAAGAGAACTAATTATTTTGATTTTACAAAATACTTTGAAACATATATATAGCTTGAACTAAACACAATTTTCATTGAGAAATTTTGTATGACAAGGATTTGGAGTAAATGGATTAGTAATACCAAGCGGTATGGGACGTTTGGTAATACTTTTCTGGTTACTCTCTTGACTTCTCATATGGAATATTCAGTTGTTTTTGTATTCTCCGTTGTGAGATTTGCTTCTTAAAATATACTTGTAACATAATGTGTTATATTTGAGTAATTACTGTTTGAAAGTATACTTCAATGATTGAATTGACGTGTTTTCTAAGTTGACATGCTTTTACGTCATCCTAATGACGATACTTTTTGTTCTATATCACAACTATTGTGATTTGATTTATTTTGTCATATTGTTATACGTATTGTATTTCTTATGAGTATCATATTGATTTATATACGATACTCTATTTCGATTTATTTTATCATATTGTTTTTATATATGATAAAATTGAATATCAGCTTTGTTTTGTTTAATTCGGTTTATGATTATTATCGTGCTTGCATGTGATGGTATATTTTCAAAGCATGATTAAGTTTATAAAGTGTTTTGATGTTATAAACACTTTGAACTTCATGGCATATATATTATAAAATAATGTTCGAAAAATACATTTCATTTTGGGATTGGGATAGATTGGACTCTGTTGTACCAGTGGACCAAAACTCCATCTTGGTCGACCTGATTCGGGATCGCTACCTGAATCAGTGGCATTAAATTTCGCCCATCTACCACCAAATGTCAAACGGTCTGCTACATTGGGCAATTTTGTTGTTTTGATCGGGATTCCCGATCGGCGGGTCATGGACTACATCAGATGGAGGCGTGGGGGTTCCACGTGTAGTGCCGTGAACGGGTAGCATACGGCCTTCGCCTTATACCATCTTGGTTATCCTGGGTTGATCGCTTGGTGTCGTTATGGCGCTATGAGTGGATTACGGTGCGGATGTCTCGATGCACGCTCGAGCTCTACCACTGTGATTTTACAATACTATCGTCTGTTTATTTGGTATTTATGAGTCAAGTTACATTTTTCTCATAATCCCCTAATATTTTATTACATTACTATAACTGATTTGATTATATTATCATATTGATTTTATATATGATAATTGTTATGAGTATCATATTGATTTATATATGATACTCTGAATTGATTATATTATCATATTGATTTTATATATGATAATTGTTATGAGTATCGTATTGATTTTATATATGATACTCTGATTTGATTATATTATCATATTGATTTATATATGATAATTGTTATGAGCATCATATTGATTTTATATATGATACTCTGATTTGGATTATATTATCATATTGGTTTATATATGATAATTGTTATGAGCATCATATTGATTTTATATATGATACTCTGATTTGATTATATTATCATATTGATTTATACGTGATAGTTGTTATGAGCATCATATTGATTTATATATGATACTCTGATTTGATTATATTATCATATTGATTTATATATGATAATTGTTATATTGATTTATACCTTAATTTGATTGATAAACGACAAATGCCATGAAGATCTTATTGACTTGGTTACTTATAAGTATCGTATTGTTTCGTATATGTTATGAGTATCGTATTGATTTATATATGATACTCTGATTTGATTTGATTGTCATATTGGTTTATATTTGCTAATTGTTATGAGTATCGTATCAATTTACATATGATATTCCAATTTGATCATATCGCTTTTACATATGATAAGAGCCATGAAGATTTATTTCATCTGATTAATTATCATAAGATATTTATTACGAGTATCGCATTGATTTATATGTGGTACTCTGTTTTGATTCATTTTATCATATTTGTTTATGTGGTACTCTAACTCAAGTTATTTTATCATATTGTTTTATATATGATAAATGCCATGAGATTTTACTTTAGATAAGCTACTCTATTGGTTTACTCTTACCGTTTCATTGCACTTGTTATGGGTATTGTATTGATTTATATATGATACTCTGTTATAATTTGCTTTTATCGTTTTATTATTAATTTGGAATTTATTATAAGTATCGTATTCATTTGTACTCCGTTTTGATCACATTGTTTTATGTAAAGAGTATTATGAGTATCATATTGCTTTATATATGATACTCCGACTTATTTTATTATATCATATTGATTTATATATGATAAATGTCATGAAATATCTGATCTATATATGTACTTCATTATTGTTTGTTTTACCCTCTTATTGTATTCATTACGAGTATCGTTTTGATTTACAAATGATACTCTGATCTTATTCTTTTATCATATTTTCTGAAATTATTATAAGTGGAATCGTATTGATTGATATACGATACTTTTATATTGAAAACGAAGAGTGGGCGTCCCAAAATATGTATTAAAGCTGGGGTAAGAGTTGAAATTCTTACAATCAAATAATCAAGTTTTCTATCGGGGAAGAATTACTAAAGATCCAAATTCTATGTGTTGAATGTTTAATTAAAAAGGAAGAAGTTGAGGTGCGATGTTGGAATTTGGTAATGTTGCAAATTGCGAGGACGCAATTTCTTTAAGGGGGGAGTCTGTAACAACCCGGATTTTTGGTAGTGGGTTGTTATAGCTTTGGAATTTTTTGGCATTTAGAAATAAATTAAGATTTTCAGCGAAAAATTAAAATGGGTGGAATCTAAAGTATTATTGCAAAAATTTAATTATTTTTGAACTTGAATTGAAATAAAACGTTAACATTCATTTAAGTTAATGTTTGATAAATTTTTTGATAAAATTATAAATTAATTTATTTTATTAGTTCAAATTTTAATTTTAATTTTATTTACCTTGAGAATTTGTTTTATAATTTATTAGATTTGAATTAGGTTATAAAAATTAATATTGGAACTGTATTTGAAAATTTACAAATACCTTAGTATTAGTTAGTGTAATTGTATGCACATTTATCAAATGATCACACACACACATATATATATATATATATATATTCTTTTAGGGTATTTGTTGCCACTTGTTCTATTAGCTGAATTTGTTTGACACCTGTTGAAAACTGGGCAGAATTGGTTTACACTTGTTAAATTGGTTCTTAGTGCTTCTAAACTGGCCGGGAATTTTCGGTTTTCCGTTTATCACTCTGCACCATCCCTTAGTAAGGGGGGGATACCGTTCCTCTTCTCAGGGAGGACAACCAATTAATTCATTTCTCCCCCAAATTTCGTTTTCCCAAAATCAAAAATTTGGTCCTCCTCCTGGCAATCGAATTGGCGTCTCCGTCTTCCACCCAATTGGCCTCTCACCTCCTCTAATCAACGCCCTCCCTAAATTGTGCATGTTAGGAACCATCTCTGATCTAAACCCGCTCTGAGCCACTGCGAATTGGCTCACCTCTGAGCCTCGGCTTCGGCACGTTCTCCGACCTCCACCTCGACTACAAGCGATGTTTCGGCTATCACCCTCGTCAGTTGTCGTTTTGGATGTCACCGTGCTCCAGCACTTCGCCAATCTTGTAAACGCCCGCTCCGACACCCGAAACGCAACTGAACCCAAGGCCATCAGCACTGAAAATTATGAGTTTGCATGTTTTTCTTCGCCGTTCAAGTTCCGAAAAGTCACGTTCTTGGTTCAGGTATGTGCAAACATAACTCAAATGATGTTTGAACTGATGAGTTAGCATGTAGACTGATTTATTTGTGAATTATTCATTTGTTTGAATTGCTTGGC
Organism: Allium sativum; assembly: GCA_030737875.1. NCBI lineage: Eukaryota > Viridiplantae > Streptophyta > Magnoliopsida > Asparagales > Amaryllidaceae > Allium > Allium sativum. The sequence goes on along the minus strand of CM060912.1, from coordinate 876,608,577 downwards.
TTTGTTTGGCTTTGATTTTCATTGTCTATGACTTTGCTTCGGCTTGCCCTTTTGTGACTGTTTCAACATAGTTTGAACTTGGCATTCTGCACTCTTGGTTTTTTATCTTTGCATTCAACCATTATGAAAATGATGTTTATAGAGGAACATGTTTGCAATGTCTTATTTGAGAATTGGACGCTTATTCGGAAACATGCATGCAATGATTTGTTTAAAGGAACAATGAACAGACTGAATTACCTCTTGTTAACAGTTTTACTTTAAAAATATAAATTATAAGTCCTTTTCGCTATTTCGTCACGCAGTACAAGTTTTGTGTAGATTTTTGTTAAGGTTCAAGTTTGTGCATCCAGCAATTGGTGGTATTTTTCTTGACTCACCTCAGTCGCTTCTACTGTGTCCAAAACAGCATGTGTTCAACAAATTTCATTATTGAGATAATCTCTTATTTATTGTCTTAGGTTTTTTTTATAGGTTGGGTTATATATGAATAAATATAAATATATATATATAGAACAAGTGCTTTACATGAGATTAGCTACAGTTGTCACGATTAGGAATTAGCTTGGGAAATCAAGCCAATTACTGGAACAATAAACCATGAAACGTTAATGCAAAGATGAGAAACAAAAGAAGATATTCACTAAGGAAGAAATTACCTATTATATGTTTAATATGTAAGGACTTTATTTTTAGAATATGAAGTTAGTGTGGTATAGTCAGAGTTGTAGTGTTATAACTTTGGCTAAATGTACCTTTCGATATGCAATGGGTTAAATCGTTGGAGGCGTCACATGCTACAACTTATGTTACTCAAGCAACATTTTCATTACTATGGAAAAGTTAGGGGAAAACTTAACATGAATTCATTTTTTTGTAAACAATACCCCTTATAAACCAATTTCCTGATTTCTTGAAATCATAATTTATTTCCATTTAAAGTTGTAGCAACGTTTCTTTTTCTTGCTTGTAACATGGGTATTGTTTTGTTGAGTTTCTATGGTAAGATTATTCATTGAAGTCAATGTAACATCAAATGCATAATGAATGCTGGGTTAAAATAAGGTAAATAATGTTTATGTTACGTTTTTACCTACTTGCATGCACAGAAGGGTATAAACATGCTTCTGTCCACCTGCGCATGCAGGTTGGACATGCTTCTAATAAGTGGGTTGTTGGCCCACTTGTAACATTAGTGGGCCAGCAACACACCAAATAAAAAAAAAGAAATAGGAAAGAGATGTAATACTGTCAATAGGAGAGCAATAACGGATGTTATGAAGAGATGAAAGGAAGCTAAAAGCTTTGTCAAACTAACACCATAATTAGTCGACTAAAAATTTGATTGGTAACGCTGAATTTTCAGGCTGTTGAGATCCTATCTAACTCTTCAAAAAAAAACCTCTTGGAACTTGAGTTTATGGCTAATGAAATATAATGATTGTGTTTAAGTTTCACAATTTTCGGGTTGGGTTTCCAAACCGTAAGTCATGAAATTTGAACTTTCAGTTCAAATGGAATTTACATCTCAAACCATAGAGGAAAAAGGGGGTATGAACTCATCGACAGTTGCAAATATAGTGTAGTAACAAACCGTGTGCGAAGCACGGGTTTGCACTTGTTATTTTATAATTTGTGGGAATTAAACTGGTTATATTTATGTGTTTACCCAAGCGTTACAGATGCAAAGGTTTAGCTCTTAAAGAGGAGAGGCGCAGAAGATGCATATGCGCGCAAAGGTCGACAATAATTGTAAATTTTGATTTATGTAGTAATTTATATTTCTCCGTTGTACAAGCGTTGTAAAATTCTGATTGTATTATAAAAATGCATTTCGCTGTAAATATCGTATTGTGATTCTGTGTTAATTCCACTTTTTTAAACCCTGTAAGACAATAACAATCCGTCGTTTTGAACGCTTCGAGTTGGTTTAATTACCGACTTGGGGCGGTCAAAATGGTGGGCTGTTACACCGTCAGTCTTTAACTGATGATTTTGGTACCATTTGAGTTGAATTTGCCCCAAATTCCAACTTACTCCAAATTGTACGTAGTTAGTGTCGTTGCGAAGCTCTCGACTCCACGATCGCAACGGATCTGAAATCATCAAATTTCGACCTCGTATGTGAAAGATTTTGCGTTGCGAACAATGATTGCATAATTAAACTAATTAATTAATTAAACCCTAAATTCATACCCAATTTGGTTTTAACCTCGTTCCCCTTTGCTGGATGGTCAGCGCCGCCACCTAGACTACCTGCACCATCGCTGGACCCCACCAATCGCTTCCCCGCTCCGCCACGCTGTCACGCCGCCACCCCCTCGACCCCAATCGTCGGCGTTGACGAGAATTTGGGCGGAACCCCAATTAGATGTCGACCAGAAATACGCCGCCACCTCGCCACGTCAACCTCGCGGACCCCACCAAATCGAAGCGGCACGTCACCCTAGTCCTCCGCCCTTCAAACACCTTCGGCCAACTCCGCCTGTTGCACCGCCTATGAGGCCATAACCGATCGCCAGCAACCGGAAAACCATCATCCACGTTCATCTCGATTTTTATGCTACTACGAGCGCTTTCAGATCGAACAACCAAAGACGACAAAGTTGTTCATCTATCTCTCCTCTACAATTTCTTCAACTGGGTCATCACCTAATTCTTCACCTTTTGATCAGAATTCCCCAAAATCCGAAATTGTTTTTCTGACTTCGACTGTCGATTACGGTGAATCAGTGCGACGATAGGTTCTGGAATTTTTGTGGTAGGTAGAGATCATGATGATCTACAATACCCAAAAATCGTTTGGGTTCATTTTGTATTGATTGAGAGATATAAATTATTTTGTTTCCAGGGGCTAATTTGCAAAATTTTGAGAGAAAAAGTGAGAGATGGTTGCTGTCAATTTTTGAGGAAGAAGAATAATGAGGGTTTGGGAAGGGAAAAAAGATATTATATAGCAGTGGGTCAGGATTTATTATTTATTATTAATTTTGCTTTATTATTTATTCTTTAGTTCACGCTCTCTTTATTCGACAATTATTGATGCCACGGTCACATACTAACACCGTTGGCGATGAAAATTGACTGGTTGCTATATCTTGATGATACGGTTCTAACAAAAATGGTTTCGTCGAATTTCGAATCCGTTTGCTCAAAAAGCCCTGTTTTTGTCCTTATATGGCTGATCGTTTCACAATTAATTTCTCACGGCCACATACTAGCTCTAAAAATTACAGAAAATTCATTTCTAACTTTGTTTTGACGATGCGATCCTAACAAAACTAATTTTGTCGAATTTGGAGACCGTTTGAAAAATGTCCATTTTCTGGCCGATCCTATTCAACTGAAATCGACCAAACACGTTTTAATTTTCCACGCTCACGTATTAATTCCAAAAAATTTGAAAATTGGAATCTAGCAATAGTTTGACATTCAGGATCCAACAAAAGTGGTTTCGTCGAAAACGGAGGTCGTTTGCAAAATGACTATTTTTAAAGGCCCTATATTATATTAAAATATATATAAATTCTACAGCGACTTTTCTGAATTTTAAACTGGACATAACTTTCAATTCCCGTTATGAAATCTGGATTTTTCACATTCGTTGGAAAGATATTTATAAACAGATTCAAATATTTCTTGTTTCACTAAAATTCGATTTATTTTGAATCTCATACATTCAATTGAAATTTGAAATCGAATTTTCAAACTACCCCGCCATTTCAGGCTCGGTTTATAATTAAAATAAATTTATACGTTCTAACTTTGATTTAAATTAATTTTTCTTTGTTATTATTTAAAATTAATTAATTTAAATATACTAAATCCGTTAAAATAATTAAAATAAAAATTTTAAATTGGTTCAGAAATTCCGGGTTGTTACACTATTTTACCAAATATTTATTTTATTTTATAAACTATACTATTAAATTTATATATATTGTACTGTCTCTATAAACTATTTTATTTTTAATTATGTATATTTACTAATAAAATAAACTATTTTAATAACCAATTATCTATTTTACAAACTACTTTATATTTTACTACATATATATGTATTTTACTAAATTTTGATAAACATTATTTTTACGTTTAAATTGTTTATTTAAACTTCTATTATCTAACTATTGTTTCCAAACTATTTTAAATATATATCTAAATTATTTTAACATACTTTTCAACTATTTTAAATATTCAAGTTATTTAGAATTCGATTTGTTTTAAGATTCTAAGCCTGGTTTTAAATGGAGATTTTATTATGAAGAATGTACTATCTTGACCATTGAAATGATTTTAAAGAATAATATGATATTTCAATATGAAGTACGAACTATTTGAAATGTTAATCCAACTTGTGTGAAAAATGTAAACGTTTGGTTGTTAAAGAGACCAGGATTGGATAATTTCATACACTATGCCAATACCGAAAACCACTTTAACAACTGTGTACATGGTGGAGAATCCATAATGAAGTAGGTTGGTTTAGCAAACGCTACTAAAATAAAGTAAGAGAACGATGATGGGTGTCCTTGACCTTCAGGTCATAATTAAAATGATTAAAACAGGGCTGCACCAGACCAAGTGGGTTAGCTGCCCCCATCGACAACACTTCTTCCTTTATTACTGTAATCCCTTGATTGATTTGACTTGAAATATGTGCATCCTTTATTTTGAAGTGTTGTTCCGAGGTGGGCGGTAGTCGTAGCTGTGCATTACCACCAGTCCGGGAGTGCAACTAGTATAATCCTACTCTGGGCATTCCTCGTGTGCCTTGTCATATTATCCTGATCGAGTCCCTACGATTTTGATTTAAAGTTGTTGTATCATAGCACATCCCTATCCACCAACGGCTTATTGGTGTGTTATATGCAAACTGTATGACAATGGTATAAACGGTGTAATAGTAATAGTGGTAATCCCTCTTATGCTATTTTGATACTTTACTGAATAGACACTATTATAATAGAGAAATTATATTATATAGTATCTAGTTTGAAGGATCCTTAGGAGATGGAAATTCCCGTAACATCTCTTAAGTTATGGCACTCATGAACACATTGGACATGAGATGTGTATTACCGTAAGCATCTCTGATGCTGTGACACTCGTATTATTACATGGTTTTGATTTGACTGATATGAGAATAGACTTAGTTCTGATCCGAGTATTTTTGTTTTTGTTTTCATTTGTGCTTGGGTCAGCCTGAGTTTTCAGTTATTGAAGACACCGTTATGAAGATGAAGATGGAGCTCAACTGATGTATTTATTATTATTATTCCGCTGCAAAGATTGGTATGTTTTATGATAGTTAACTCTGATAATTGTTGTGAATTCTAATCAAATGTAGGTTTAACAGCTTCATGAATTGTTACTTATTTATTATATTTTGTCCTTCCTCTATGAGATTATGTGATTGTGTTTCTTTTTTCTTCTTTTTCTTATATTAATCCCAATAACTATCTGTATTTTAGATTTTTTTTTAAGTCGACATGTGAGGATTATTGTTGATTTGAACAGTCAACAATGTGGGGTTCTTACATTACCCCTATCATTTATAAGAAACATACAGTTATCTCTGGAAAACTATTAGCCTGGGAATGTCAGAATTAAAAATTATTGAAATGTAATGAATTTCCTCCCTTTCAATGTTGCTCCTATCACGGATGAGTTCGCCATTACTCATAATTAAGTTGCTCTAATTATTTATGTGTTTTCTTAATAACATTTTGGCATGGAAGAACTTAGTGCAAGAATCTTCTTCTGATAGCCATCTAAATTCTAGCTCTCTGCTTAGAGTTCTTAAATTCAATTATGCTGTAAACTTTCCAGCTATTATAAGCAACATATAGTTTCCCGTAATGGCTAGGGTCAATTAGATTCTCATCGATTTCAATAAGAATACAATTGTCTTTCTCCTTCAACAACTTAAGATTGTCTCCATCTTTCATATTATGTAGTTCCAAAATTTTCGTTATACAAACTTTCAGAAAATATTGAAACTTATATATTTTAGAGCCCCAAATGTTAGAAAATAACCTTATATTCAAAGCTAAGTCAGCGGTACCTATGTATCCATCCTTAGTACACTATGAGTTTAGATATATGAAAGGAATATTTCTCGCCGCATAATCATCCTTCTTAAATCTAACACAAATCAAAATGTGGTCACTAACAGGATTAGTTTCCCCAAAGCATTTAGTTTAGGAATTTGTCCAAGAAAAGATGGTTACAAAACAGATAGTCTATTTTTGTAGCTAAACCTCTTTTTCTCCAAGTATACTTAAAACTTGATACTGAGATATCCATCAGTCCAGAACTAGAAACACAGTTAATAAGTCTTGATAAATGTTTAAGATGGACCATGCATCCTACTTCTTTTATCATTTAGAGAAATGATATCCTTGAAGTCTCCATTGACCAAAAATATTCACATTATTTGATTCTTTTGAAATCTCAAGCCATTACTTTTCTCCTTCAAGAAGAAAATTGATAGCATAAATAAATATTAGCCAATAGGAAAAACCTTTCCCCTCACATTATATCCATAATAGATATATGTTGATAGGATGTGACTTCGATGTTGATAGATAAGACATTTGCATCCCACAGTATAAGAATTCACCCCTTACACCAAGTCATTATTTTCTATGGACACCCAATTTTTAGGCATCTTATTTTTTAATTTCATAACCATGTCATCATTCAATATATTTTATAAGAGGCCTACCAAATAAGGCCTAAATTTGTTAAGGAATTTGACTACTTCAAACTGTTTGTTTAGCATTCAAACGACTAATATTCCAAGCCACTAAATTTTAGTTTTTCTCTAGGTCCTTGTCGACACTTTCCAAGGAGTGTGAGAAGTAGTTTTTAAAGTCTTCTTTGTGTCTATTTATTTTATCAAATCGTTCAAAGAATTTTCAGTTTTCATCAATATTTTTGGAAATACCTATTTCCTTTATAGGTTGGTTCCAGTCCTCTTCTGAAATGGAGATTTGCTCAATGTGATTTTCTTCTTCAGAATCTATCTAGTCTTCTACAAGGTTGTCTACCTTTCTCTCCAATTGTTCTTATTTCCATTTAATGACTCAACATTTTTCATAGAAGTTTGTCCATGATGTTTTGAGGAGCAGTCAAAACCCTATACAGATTTACAGTTCACTTGTTGTTTAACATGCGTGATGTCGGTGTCTCATTAGAATTTAGCAATTTATTTGCCATTTGTATTAATGGGTTATCAGAACCCCTCTGAATTTATGGAATACCACTGCCTTTTTTCTTTGTTGTTCATTGCTAGTGCACTTTTCGATCACTTTATTTACAGTTAACAACTTGTAGTTCTCTTCACGCAATGGATCACTCATATTACTAGCCATATCAATTAACATAGGTTTTGTATGTTTTGCAATTGGATCGTTGTTACATATGGTCTACACCATCATGTTCTGCATGCCATTTTCAATACAATAAAGTGTATTTCCACACATATACAACCAGGATTTTTAATATAGGTATATTTAATTTACTTAAATATTTAAAATGATTAATTTTGAGATGTAATGACTTGAGTTAAAAGTTTAAAGTGAGGATTTGAACGTTAAATTAACTTGAAGTTGTAAATTTGAGTTTATAATCTAATTAAAACTATTTAGGGGCCACATAAAATCCTATTTGAATAAAAACAATAATAGAAGTTATTATCCATGAATGAGAGTGTTTTGAAATCGGATTATTATTAAATGATTTGTTTTAACATATGAAATTTGCTACTTTTCAAACGATCTCGAAATTCAATGAAACCAGTTTCATCGGATTTGAAATTATAAACCATTGTAAGTTTTCAAGTTTCGTATCAATCAGGGTTGTTGTTTGATTGTGCGTGATATAAATGCGTATCAATTAATGATTTGAAATTATAATAGCCAATTTTCAAAATAGTCTCGAAATTCGATGAAACCTGTTCCATAAGGTTCTAAATATTAAATTATTGTTAAATTTCAAATTTCATAACGATCGAGTGATCGATGTGGTCGTGCGAGTATGAAATGTTCAACATTAGAAAAAAGCGAATATAAATTAATAAAAATTGGTCTATAAATTATCCTAACTCCTAACCTTATTCTTCCTCCCTTCTTCTATCTCCATCAAGAATTTCAAGTCGCCACTTTAAAATTAAAAAGCCACTTCTTCAAAATAAAAATAAAATAGAATAAAATTCAAAAAGTCGAAAAGCATGCTTCTTAAAGCTTACTTAAGGAAGCCCCTTCTTCTGACATGAGCTTGTAAAGTTTCGTGCATTAATTGAGGGTGCGTTCGTTTGTTAGTGAAGCATTTTTTGGGTTTCGACTTCTAGTGTTCGATGTTAGTGACGACGTGGCCGTCAATTTGGAAATCTAAGGTTAATATTGGTTTTAGCTTGAGTTTAGCACCTAGCAGCAAATTTTGGTGGGATTTAAAGAAAACTAGTGTCATTCTTTTAGTTGGGGGTTGTGCCTGTAGGTGGAGGTCATGATGTATGGGGATGACGTAGAGATAATGTTTTCATATTCCCTGGAAGCTCTTGCAAAGTCAAGACTAATGGAGGCAACCTCATGGCAAAATGTTGAGTGGAGAAGGAGATTTGGTGAAGGAAGTAGCCGGCTATGGTTGAAAAGCTTCAGGAGAAAGGTAAGACTTTTTGAATTTGAGGGAGAAAGGTTTAATGCATGGTTTTGGGTTAACGAAGTGAACCAGCATATTAATTAAGTAATTAATATGGTTAAAGATATTTCAATTTATGTCCGAAATTTCAAATGTTATACCTTATTCATTTTAGGTCTGAATCAAATGTAATCAATCACGTTACGACCTTGTCAACATTATCTATGTGAACAAATTAGATTTGTGTGATTTGGAGCAAGTTACAAATTTGGTGAGTTTTAAACATCGTTCAAAATTCAATGGAATAAGGATATGAAAGCAATTGAAATGTCTAGTGAGTTGACAACTCTCACTTTCGCAAATACTATTATATGCATCGTGTTTGTAAATATCTACTGTAAAATCAATATTTATTGGCATGATATGCTCGATTGGTTGTTTGGATGATTTATTTTTTATTTTGTTGGTTGTGATTATATATTCCCGCCTGTGGAGAGGGTGACCTTCGGCACTACCTGCTTGTAAGTAGAAGATTCATCCTAAATGAATTAGTTTATATTATCTTTTATATATGCATATATGAACTGATATATGAGTTGTGATGCAGGAGGATAGGTTGGAGGGATCCGACATGATTCCTCAATGTTTTTGATGTTACTTGCTTTCATATTTTAGACATATGATCCGTCTAACTTAAATAACATAAAAATATGAACTAGATGATGATTGTTGAATTACTGTGAAAACCCGTTACTTCCCCGTAAAGGAAAGAGCGGATAGTTCGAGAACAAGCCACAACAGAACGCAGACGGAAGGACATTTCATTGTATATTACAACAATGCATCAGATTACAAGAACATACAGAGTATAAATGAATAAATATTACACAGAAATATCAGAGATTTAAATTACATTTAAATACATAGCAGCGGAAAATAATACAATACACAACTAGAAGTAGATATACGGATACAAAGCTTTCCGGATATCATTCCAGCTGTAAACCAGGATCCTGTGAATACAAATCTGCAAAACCAAAACTACTAGCTGCCCGTGTCAAAATAAGGGCACCCAGAGTTTAGGTTAAAACAATAAACTCCAGGTCAGTCATGGGACTGGTATGAGAACTAAAACAGTTAATCTTTATTTTTAAAGTTAGGTAAATCAAGGGACCACGCCGTATAACACGGAACGGGTTTCCTCCCAAGAACACCAGTGCATAAAACAACAGCGCAATGCTAAATAAAGAAAAATGAAGCTATTATAAGACCCAGGTCCTATCACACAATGCAACGCAAGCCGGGGGATAGGGTTTTTACCTTATAATAGCCAAGAATGCTTGATACGTTTAAAAGAAATCATTTGATACTATTATAAGTGTATAGTGTATAAAACAACTTCAAATCATAAGTATCAATCATAGACGGCATGAATGACCCATACCACTATGTCGCCATATATAAGTTTACAATCAAAAACGCAATGTCGTATTGGAAGTTGGGTTATCATTTATGGTATGAACCGAGGCTAGGGGCAAGATCCTCACCGATTCGAGACTGTCTAGTCCGAGCCTCAGGAACAGCCGCAACTGCCCCATGGATCGTCAGGGCCGGTCCACCGATGTGGATTATTATGCCTGAACACTGCGTTTCCCCGCCCTTTGGGGCGTAAGCCTGGCCCGTCAGCCGACCAGAAGCATCGGCCGAAACCGATATCACGAGGCGCCTCGCTTTTCAGCAAGTAATAATAAGCAACATCCACATGAGTCAAACTCGTCAGCCAGTTCAAGCACTAACGCCACTCCTAACTAGAAAGAAACGCATGTCCTCCCTGATGTCCGTCTCCCGTTTTTAGTTCATACCGGGTGTGATACTCGCGAATCAACGTTACACAAAGCTACGCCACACAAGGCCGTGCTTTGATCATCAACCACAAGACTTTGCTTTTCAACAAAAGCCTTGATCCATGCAACTCAGCATGCCACATTGTCAGTCCATACTGTACCACTGATTTCTGTCAATATATAACCTCTAGGCTCGTACGTCTCAGAGAAGGGTGTATAGCAAGAGAATAAATTCTCTACCACCAAGCAGATATATATTTAGCAGAGATCACCAATACAGTATAAAGGAATACAACGTTAGACACACTATCCATTTACAAGTCCGTTCTGGGTGTGAACGAAACCGGAGGCACTTTCCTCGCATATCCATCCATCTCCAAGTACGTCTGGACGACCACCAACTATTTCCATCCTCTTGGGTGTATAGCCCAATCAGGATCGTCGGTAATTATCCAAACGATGTGAAGACTTCCGGTCTTCAACCACCGTCTTCATCTTCGACATATCGTCGAATCGGTTATTCAGAATGGGTATAAACCCGGCCTTTCCGAACAACCCGCGTATATTAAAAATAAATGTTACACAAACACAACATACGCCTCATTCCAATTCATTAGTTACTAACCGTAAATTAATCAAGAGAATAATTCCCTAATTATTAACCCCGAAGGCCGAAACCAACATCAGATCAATATCCAGAAAACCATTCTGCTTAGCTAACCGACAGTTAGTTTCTAATTTTCACATTCATAGGGAAAGGTTCCCATTAATTTTATCCAAGATAAATTTCTTGAATTTATTCTTTAATCTATTTTTGAATATCAATTCAAACTAGTCGGGATTAGCGAACCTTACCGAAGTAATCATTTGTTTTAATTTCTCAATCCCAACCTATTCATCCCATGAAGTAAAACTGGTTATACTTCATATCTAACACCACGGTGTTATCGGTAAATTCAATTACCATTTCACGTTCAAATCTAATTAAAGATTTAACTATCGCCTGGAGCAAAACTGGTGGTACTCCATTTTCGATCTTTTCAATCTAATTAAAGATTCATTAAAACTCCACTTAGTTTTAATCTTTAACCGGGTTAAAGAATCAGTGTCATTTGAAACACAGTTCACGATAAACCCAAAATCACATTCATTAATTATCGGGTTAAAGAACGAGTGTTATTTAAAACACTGTCCACGATAAACCCAAAAATCAATATCAATTCAATTCCAATTAAATATTATTTAATTGGTACCCTTCATTAAATCTAAATAAAAAGATTTAATCTTTTCTCAACTGGGTTCAAGAACAGTGTTAGTGAAGACACCATTCACGACAAACCCAAATCACATTTGATATTCAATACAAGGCTCTGAATAGAAAATATATCGGCTTATATTCAATATCAAATTCTACGACTAACAAATGTCGTATTGGAAATAACGATATAAATATATATCTTTCAAATTTTCATAACAACATCTGTATAATCACGAATTCCAACATCGAAATATTACGAAGACAATTTCGATTCAAATCCACTCTAATGCAATCATTGGAAATTCTGGTTATTTTTAAAACCCTTTTCAAATTCAATTTATTTATTTAAAAATAAATAGAATTATAATTCCAGGTAAAAACTAGTTTACTTCGATAAAAATCTATTTTTATCTTTTCAAATATGGAGTTTTCATCCCAATTCTTCTCAAATCATTTCTTATGATTTTACACAAATTATTACTATTTTTAATAATTTTATCAAGGCCCGTACAGTCGATTTCCATCAATGGCCATCGAACTGCACTTACAGCGACCTTTTTCGAATTTGATTTGGACGTATCTCCAAATCCAACCGTTAGATTTCAAATTTCTAACATTCGTTAGAAAGCTCTTTTCGATACGAACCCAACTGTTCCGGTTTTAGGAGAATCCGACGGTCAGATCTCCCGTAATATCCGTTCGAAGTCAATGGTCGAAATTCGTGAGCTGCCGCGGCGCGGCGCGTTCTATTCAGGCCATTATATTATATATATAATATATACTTCGTCGATTTCAATTCAAAACATGCTTTATAAATCGTTTTTCAATTCAATTTCAAAGCGGTTTCAACTTCATATTCAATTTCAAATCAAAATTGAATATTCCAATTTAAATTCATTTTAAATTCATTTCAAATTGATTTCAATTCGAATTGATTTCTAATTCAATTTTCAGTTCGTTTTCAATTCAATTCAATTTCAATTCGAATTCATTTCTATTCCATTTCAATTTGAATTCATTCATATTCAATTTCAATTCGAATTCTTTTATATTCAATTTCAATTCGAATTCGTTTATATTCGATTTCAATTCGAATTCGTTTATATTCGATTCTTTTCAAAATATCAGATTTTGAAATCACTTTCGATATTCGTTATAAAATGGATAAAATCGATATAAATATCGTTCACGTGAAAATGGCGTCAATCTAATCAATATGGCTTCATATATTCCTATTTTCAAATATTCTATTTCAAATATTTCTATTTTAAAACTGGAATGAGGCCCAATCAATTACCATATAATGTTAATTATATGGATTTTCTACAACATATGTACATATCAACAGCGATGAATAATCAACCATCATCCAAAGTGCATTCTACACTGTATAAGCATCAAAGATAAATATTCAACGCTTATAACAGCCTGTCAATCAATCGATCGACATACAACTAAACAATCGGGATTAGTGTACGTCAAATATCATCCCAATACCCGTGTGGGGTTTCAAGCAATCAAACACAGATTTTTATTTGTGCAGTTGGGCGATGTGTAAAATTTATCGTCCCAATCAATGTCCTTCAAATAGGTGTACATAAACAAACCGTCCGGTTTGTAAATGAATATTTATCTATTCACGTTACAAATTATATTTTTAACGATCAAATATTTTATTCAACCTATGAATATTCTATTCGGTTCGTTTATTAAATAAAATGTTATCTTTATTTTTCTAACTTATTTTTAAAAAAATTCGGCGGCATAACGGCACGATACTAGAAACGGGACGAGGCCTAGCCTTATCCCCGGTCTAGTGAAGGCCCACGCCATTCACACATCAATCAAATCAATTTCATTTCACCAAACAATTCAATTCAAAACCAAATAATCTAACCAACTACACAACCAAACAATTAAACAAACAAGCCATCCATGGTCTGTGGATGACGGGTGTCAGGTGCTACTAAACACCGTCTGCATCCTAGTATATATATATAACTAGAAAAAGAAATTAAAAGGTGAGAAATTCTCACCAAAAGCTATCCAAACATCACGGCACTTCATTGATAGAAATCTTCAACGTTCTCGCCTTTTTGTCATCTTTGTTGCCCGTAGCCACTACATATATAAAAATCACACATTTTTATATTTTGATGTCTTTAAAATAAAAATCATATTTTTATTTGTTCACTTTCAATTCAAAAATCATATTTTTCTACTGCTACTATATAGATAAAAAGTCTATTTTTATAGCGCTACTTTCTATATAGAGATTATATTTTTATAATGCTATTTTTCATATAAAGATTTCGCCTTTTTAAACATATGTAAAAATCTCACCTTTCCCCATTTAAAAATATCGTCTTTCTTCCTTTAAAAATCTAATATTTTCTATTTTAAAAACCACATCTTTTCTATTTTAAAAATCTCGTCTTTTCTATTTTAAAAATCACGTCTTTTCTATTTTAAAAATCATGTCTTTTCTATTTTAAAAATCACGTCTTTTCTATTTTAAAAATCTCGTCTTTTCTATTTTAAAAATCTCGTCTTTTCTATTTTAAAAATCACGTCTTTTCTATTTTAAAAATCACGTCTTTTCTATTTTAAAAATCACGTCTTTTCTATTTTTTTAAAAATTCAATCTTTTCATTAAGCAAAAATACGATCTTTTTCTAAATGAAAATACGATTTCCCTCTAAATAAAAATACGATCTTTCTCGAATTTAAAAAAAATCCGACCTTTCTTGTATTTAAAAATCCTAACCTTTAAAATCAGTTTTAATAATCGGTTTTTACAATACACAAAAATCAGTAAATAAAACTTACATTTTTAAAGGGGAGAAAGGGGGATTTGCTATTGTGCGCGCCATAGTGGAGGGAGGAGGTGTGGGGCCAGGCGGTCGTGGCGAGGGAGCAGGCGCCATCGCCCCTTACTCTTTCTCGATTCGCGCTCCACCCAAGAACAGCCGGCGTCGGACCTGGTTCCTCCTCGCGAAGCGCCTGCGCGGAAGAAAGAGGGAGAGCGAAGAGGGGATTGGTCTGAGGTGGGGGAGGCGGAGCGCGGCCTCAGACGACGCCAGGGTGGGCGGCGTTGGCGAATGGGAGGGGCGGGTTTTTATTTTATTTTATTCGATTTCGTTCTGTATAGAGAGAGAAGGGAGAGGAGAAGTCAACGACCAAGTGGGTATATATTTTAATTTATTTAATTATTTAATTATCCATAAAGTTGATTTTTCGTTCGATCTCCAAACGAGGCCCAACGACTGTCGCCCCTAGCTAATTACCCTCATTCCGAACACAATGGGATATGTATCGTGAGCCAATTCGGTTGTTTCGATCAGTTTCCGTCAAAATCAAAATATAATTCTTTATATATTGAATTTGAACGCACATTTCAAATTACCGGGATCACATACGAACTCTAAAAATTCCAGAAAAATATTTTCTAGCTTCGTGTTGACGATACGGTCCTAACAAAACTAATTTCGTCAAATTCTGAGACCGTTTGAAAAATGGCCATTTTCCAGTCGATTAAAATCAACTGAAACTGGTCAAACGCGTTTTCCTTTGCCACGCCCACATATTGATTCGAAAAATTATGAAATTTAAAACCTAGCAATAATTTGACACTGCGGATCCAACAAAAGTGGTTTCGTCGAAATCCGAGGTCGTTTGTAAAATTCCCATTTTTAAGGGCCTGAATTCCATAGCGACTATTCAGAATTTTCAACTGGACATATCTTTTGATTCCCGTTATGAAATTTTGATTTTTCGGATTCGTTAGAAAGATATCATCAAATAGATCCTAATGTTTTTGGTTTCACTAAAATCCGGATTATTTTGCACCCGGTACATTCAATTGAGGTTTGAAATCGAATTATCGAACTACCGCACCATTTTCAATTCTATTTATAATCATATATATAATTATTTATATTCTAACGACGGCGTGCATAATATATACATTTGAATTCCATTCAAAATAAATTTCTCGTCGATATTATTTAAAATAATTCATTTTAAATAATCAAAATTCGCTAAAATTGCCAAAATAAAAATTTTAAACTGGCCCAGATTTTCGGGTTGTTACAATCTCCCCCACTTAAAACTTTTCATCCCCGAAAAGGAACAAAGTCGAAAGTGGTTTGATTAATCTACTCTACGTTCGATCTGGCTTCCATTCTCTAACTTTACAGTTTCTGAGAATTTTCAAATTTTCAAAAATTTGGCTAACACCCTAAATTTTCGAAAAATTTCGCCATAACCTCCCCTGCACCGGGAGCCACGGGAAAATCCCGAAATTGCCATATAGGCCTTCTGATCTCAAAAAGAAAAAGAAAAAGCCAAGCGGCTAGCCAATAGGCTCATAAAATCATCATCACCCAAACAAAACAGTAAATTATGTAGTAAACATGTACCTATTTGTCGGGCAAACAAATTTTATTCTCTGCTCTAGCCTCCTTGATATGACCTGTTCAATGTAAGTACATGTATATGCAAGAAAATGCGACCAATTTTCAATATTATTCAATATTTGATACAATTAGGCGTAATGGTTCAAAATTATCAAACAAATAAACAAACAACACAAACATCAATCAATTAGTGAATTAGAGTTTCAAATTCATAAATTTTGATATATATACAAAAATCATGTTTTTGATGCCAATTCACAACAATGTGTTCTAACTATATAAGTTTTGGTTCTCACACCAGTCTAATGGAAGTATATAGAAAATCACACCTTCGAAACACGAACATAAGTTCGGATGATGATCGATCAATCATCAGAACCATCTCCGGGCGTCTAGAATGTGATTCTATATCTATCTAATATATTAAAACTTCGAATATACGTTCATGACGCGTATATGCAAAACCTTTATATACTAGATTGTCCAAATTCAAAATAAATAAATATTCAAATACGTATAAAACGATTTAAATTTTTAAAACAAAATTGTTTTCATTTGAAAATATACTCTTCACACTCGTTCTAGGATACTACTGATCCTATCTCTAACGAGTCATTCTAATTGGATATTACTAACCCAATATCTGATGAATTCTTTCGTATGGTTCTAATGTGCCTTGTTCTCGAGCTCTGTAAACCAAAGCTCTGATACCAACTGTGAAAACCCGTTACTTCCCCGTAAAGGAAAGAGCGGATAGTTCGAGAACAAGCCACAACAGAACGCAGACGGAAGGACATTTCATTGTATATTACAACAATGCATCAGATTACAAGAATATACAGAGTATAAATGAATAAATATTACACAGAAATATCAGAGATTAAATTACATTTAAATACATAGCAGCGGAAAATAATACAATACACAACTAGAAGTAGATATACGGATACAAAGCTTTCCGGATATCATTCCAGCTGTAAACCAGAATCCTGTGAATATAAATCTGCAAAACCAAAACTACTAGCTGCCCGTGTCAAAATAAGGGCACCCAGAGTTTAGGTTAAAACAATAAACTCCAAGTCAGTCATGGGACTGGTGTGAGAACTAAAACAGTTAATCTTTATTTTTAAAGTTAGGTAAATCAAGGGACCACGCCGTATAACACGGAACGGGTTTCCTCCCAAGAACACCAGTGCAAAAAACAATAGCGCAATGCTAAATAAAGAAAAATGAAGCTATTATAAGACCCAGGTCCTATCACACAATGCAACGCAAGCCGGGGGATAGGGTTTTTACCTTATAATAGCCAAGAATGCTTGATACGTTTAAAAGAAATCATTTGATACTATTATAAGTGTATAGTGTATAAAACAACTTCAAATCATAAGTATCAATCATAGACGGCATGAATGACCCATACCACTATGTCGCCATATATAAGTTTACAATCAAAACCGCAATGTCGTATTGGAAGTTGGGTTATCATTTATGGTATGAACCGAGGCTAGGGGCAAGATCCTCACCGATTCGAGACTGTCTAGTCCGAGCCTCAGGAACAGCCGCAACTGCCCCATGGATCGTCAGGGCCGGTCCACCGATGTGGATTATTATGCCTGAACACTGCGTTTCCCCGCCCTTTGGGGCGTAAGCCTGGCCCGTCAGCCGACCGGAAGCATCGGCCGAAACCGATATCACGAGGCGCCTCGCTTTTTAGCAAGTAATAATAAGCAAAATCCACATGAGTCAAACTCGTCAGCCAGTTCAAGCACTGACGCCACTCCTAACTAGAAAGAAACGCATGTCCTCCCTGATGTCCGTCTCCCGTTTTTAGTTCATACCGGGTGTGATACTCGCGAATCAACGTTACACAAAGCTACGCCACACAAGGCCGTGCTTTGATCATCAACCATAAGACTTTGCTTTTCAACAAAAGCCTTGATCCATGCAACTCAGCATGCCACAATGTCAGTCCATACTGTACCACTGATTTCTGCCAATATATAACCTCTAGGCTCGTACGTCTCAGAGAAGGGTGTATAGCAAGAGAATAAATTCTCTGCCACCAAATAGATATATATTTAGCAGAGATCACCAATACAGTATAAAGGAATACAACGTCAGACACACTATCCATTGACAAGTCCGTTCTGGGTCTGAACGAAACCGGAGGCACTTTCCTCGCATATCCATCCATCTCCAAGTACGTCTGGACGACCACCAACTAATTCCATCCTCTTGGGTGTACAGCCAAATCAGGATCGTCGGTAATTATCCAAATGATGTGAAGACTTCCGGTCTTCAACCACCGTCTTCATCTTCGACATATCGTCGAATCGGTTATTCAGAATGGGTATAAACCCGGCCTTTCCGAACAACCCGCGTATATTAAAAATAAATGTTACACAAACACAACATACGCCTCATTCCAATTCATTAGTTACTAACCGTAAATTAATCAAGAGAATAATTCCCTAATTATTAACCCCGAAGGCCGAAACCAACATCAGATCAATATCCAGAAAACCATTCTGCTTAGCTAACCGACAGTTAGTTTCTAATTTTCACATTCATAGGGAAAGGTTCCCATTAATTTTATCCAAGATAAATTTCTTGAATTTATTCTTTAATCTATTTTTGAATATCAATTCAAACTAGTCGGGATTAGCGAACCTTACCGAAGTAATCATTTGTTTTAATTTCTCAATCCCAACCTATTCATCCCATGAAGTAAAACTGGTTATACTTCATATCTAACACCACGGTGTTATCGGTAAATTCAATTACCATTTCACGTTCAAATCTAATTAAAGATTTAACTATCGCCTGGAGCAAAACTGGTGGTACTCCATTTTCGATCTTTTCAATCTAATTAAAGATTCATTAAAACTCCACTTAGTTTTAATCTTTAACCGGGTTAATGAATCAGTGTCATTTAAAACACAGTTCACGATAAACCCAAAATCACATTCATTAATTATCGGGTTAAAGAACGAGTGTTATTTAAAACACTGTCCATGATAAACCCAAAAATCAATATCAATTCAATTCCAATTAAATATTATTTAATTGGTACCCTTCATTAAATCTAAATAAAAAGATTTAATCTTTTCTCAACTGGGTTCAAGAACAGTGTTAGTGAAGACACCATTCACGACAAACCCAAATCACATTTGATATTCAATACAAGGCTCTGAACAGAAGATATATCGGCTTATATTCAATATCAAATTCTACGACTAACAAATGTCGTATTGGAAATAACGATATAAATATATATATTTCAAATTTTCATAACAACATCTGTATAATCACGAATTCCAACATCGAAATATTCCGAAGACAATTTCGATTCAAATCCACTTTAATGCAATCATTGGAAATTCTGGTTATTTTTAAAACCCTTTTCAAATTCAATTTATTTATTTAAAAATAAATAGAATTATAATTCCAGTTCAAAACTAGTTTACTTCGGTAAAAATCTATTTTTATCTTTTCAAATATGGAGTTTTTCATCCCAATTCTTCTCAAATCATTTCTTATGATTTTACACAAATTATTACTATTTTTAATAATTTTATCAAGGCCCGTACAGTCGATTTCCATCAACGGCCATCGAACTGCACTTACAGCGACCTTTTTCGAATTTGATTTGGACGTATCTCCAAATCCAACCGTTAGATTTCAAATTTCTAACATTCGTTAGAAAGCTCTTTTCGATACGAACCCAACGGTTCCGGTTTTAGGAGAATCCGACGGTCAGATCTCCCGTAATATCCGTTCGAAGTCAATGGTCGAAATTCGCGAACTGCCGCGGCGCGGAGCGTTCTATTCAGGCCATTATATTATATATATAATATATATAATATATACTTCGTCGATTTCAATTTAAAACATGCTTTATAAATCGTTTTTCAATTCAATTTCAAAGCGGTTTCAACTTCATATTCAATTTCAAATCAAAATTGAATATTCCAATTTAAATTCATTTTAAATTCATTTCAAATTGATTTCAATTCGAATTGATTTCTAATTCAATTTTTAGTTCGTTTTCAATTCAATTCAATTTCAATTAGAATTCATTTCTATTCCATTTCAATTCGAATTCATTCATATTCAATTTCAATTCGAATTCGTTTATATTCGATTTCAATTCGAATTCGTTTATATTCGATTCTTTTCAAAATATCAGATTTTGAAATCACTTTCGATATTCGTTATAAAATGGATAAAATCGATATAAATATCATTCACGTGAAAATGGCGTCAATCTAATCAATACGGCTTCATATATTCCTATTTTCAAATATTCTATTTCAAATATTTCTATTTTAAAACTGGAATGAGGCCCAATCAATTACCATATAATGTTAATTATATGGATTTTCTACAACATATGTACATATCAACAACGATGAATAATCAACCATCATCCAAAGTGCATTCTACACTGTATAAGCATCAAAGATAAATATTCAACGCTTATAACAGCCTATCAATCAATCGATCGACATACAACTAAACAATCGGGATTAGTGTACGTCAAATATCATCCCAATACCCGTGTGGGGTTTCAAGCAATCAAACACAGATTTTTATTTGTGCAGTTGGGCGATGTGTAAAATTTATCGTCCCAATCAATGTCCTTCAAATAGGTGTACATAAACAAACCGTCCGGTTTGTAAATGAATATTTATTTATTCACATTCACGTTAAAAATTATATTTTTAACGATCAAATATTTTATTCAACCTATGAATATTCTATTCGGTTCATTTATTAAATAAAATGTTATCTTTATTTTTCTAACTTATTTTTAAAAAATTTCGGCGGCATAACGGCACGATACTAGAAACAGGACGAGGCCTAGCCTTATCCCCGGTCTAGTGAAGGCCCACGCCATTCACACATCAATCAAATCAATTTCATTTCACCAAACAATTCAATTCAAAACCAAATAATCTAACCAACTACACAACCAAACAATTAAACAAACAAGCCATCAATGGTCTGTGGATGACGGGTGTCAGGTGCTACTAAACACCGTCTGCGTCCTAGTATATATATATAACTAGAAAAAGAAATTGAAAGGTGAGAAATTCTCACCAAAAGCTATCCAAACATCACGGCACTTCATTGATAGAAATCTTCAACGTTCTCGCCTTTTTGTCATCTTTGTTGCCCGTAGCCACTACATATATAAAAATCACACATTTTTATATTTTGATGTCTTTAAAATAAAAATCATATTTTTATTTGTTCACTTTCAATTCAAAAATCATATTTTTCTACTGCTACTATATAGATAAAAATTCTATTTTTATAGCGCTACTTTCTATATAGAGATTATATTTTTATAATGCTATTTTTCATATAAAGATTTCGCCTTTTTAAACATATGTAAAAATCTCACCTTTTCCCATTTAAAAATATCGTCTTTCTTCCTTTAAAAATCTAATCTTTTCTATTTTAAAAATCACGTCTTTTCTATTTTAAAAATCACGTCTTTTCTATTTTTTAAAAATCACGTCTTTTCTATTTTAGAAATCACGTCTTTTCTATTTTAAAAATCACGTCTTTTCTTTTTTAAAAATCACGTCTTTTCTGTTTTAAAAATCACGTCTTTTCTATTTTAAAAATCTCGTCATTTCTATTTTAAAAATCTCGTCTTTTCTATTTTAAAAATCACGTCTTTTCTATTTTAAAAATCACGTCTTTTCTATTTTAAAAATCACGTCTTTTATATTTTTTTAAAAATTCAATCTTTTCATTAAGCAAAAATTCGATCTTTTTCTAAATGAAAATACGATTTTCCTCTAAATAAAAATACGATCTTTCTCGAATTTAAAAAAAATCCGACCTTTCTTGTATTTAAAAATCCTAACCTTTAAAATCAGTTTTAATAATCGGTTTTTACAATACACAAAAATCAGTAAATAAAACTTACATTTTTAAAGGGGAGAAAGGGGGATTTGCTGTTGTGCGCGCCATGGTGGAGGGAGGAGGTGTGGGGCCAGGCGGTCGTGGCGAGGGAGCAGGCGCCATCGCCCCTTACTCTTTCTCGATTCGCGCTCCACCCAAGAATAGCCGGTGTCAGACCTGTTTCCTCCTCGCGAAGCGCCTGCGCGGAAGAAAGAGGGAGAGCGAAGAGGGGATTGGTCTGAGGTGGGGGAGGCGGAGCGCGGCCTCAGACGACGCCAGGGTGGGCGGCGTTGGCGAATGGGATGGGCGGGTTTTTTTTATATTTCATTCGATTTCGTTCTGTATAAAGAGAGAAGGGAGAGGAGAAGTCAACGGCCAAGTGGGTATATATTTTAATTTATTTAATTATTTAATTATCCATAAAGTTGATTTTTCGTTCGATCTCCAAACGAGGCCCAACGACTGTCGCCCCTAGCTAATTACCCCCATTCCGAACACAATGGGATATGTATCGTGAGCCAATTCGGCTGTTTCGATCAGTTTCCGTCAAAATCAAAATATAATTCTTTATATATTGAATTTGAACGCACATTTCAAATTACCGGGATCACATACGAACTCTAAAAATTCCAGAAAAATATTTTCTAGCTTCGTGTTGACGATACGGTCCTAACAAAAATAATTTCGTCAAATTCTGAGACCGTTTGAAAAATGGCCATTTTCCAGTCGATTAAAATCAACTAAAACTGGTCAAACGCGTTTTCCTTTGCCACACCCACATATTAATTCGAAAAATTATGAAATTTAAAACCTAGCAATAATTTGACACTGTGGATCCAACAAAAGTGGTTTCGTCGAAATCCGAGGTCGTTTGTAAAATTCCCATTTTTAAGGGCCTGAATTCCATAGCGACTATTCAGAATTTTCAACTGGACATATCTTTTGATTCCCGTTATGAAATTTTGATTTTTCGGATTCGTTAGAAAGATATCATCAAATAGATCCTAATGTTTTTGGTTTCACTAAAATCCGGATTATTTTGCACCGGGTACATTCAATTGAAGTTTGAAATCGAATTATCGAACTACCGCGCCATTTTCAATTCTATTTATAATCATATATATAATTATTTATATTCTAACGACGGCGTATATAATATATACATTTGAATTCCATTCAAAATAAATTTCTCGTCGATATTATTTAAAATAATTCATTTTAAATAATCAAAATTCGCTAAAATTGCCAAAATAAAAATTTTAAACTGGCCCAGATTTTCGGGTTGTTACAATTAAATTCAACATTAATGTGTTATTAATCAATAAGCAGTATTGGTTAAGTAGTTGGAAGAAAATGACCTGAATTTAGTATTCTTAAAGAAGTTGATTTGTCGTATGATGAGTCGACTAAGTTTGAAGTTATAAAAATTTAAAAGAAAAATTTTGAATCAAATTTTATGTGAGTTATATAAAATGAAAGTTCTATAAACAAGTTAATATTTATAATCAGATTTTAATAAGGAAATAATAAAATGATTTGTGCAGCGTAATCCCTGTTTATAAATAAGTTTTATATTTGGAGATTTCGAGTGTTGCTACTTAACTAAATTTTATAATATTGAACTTATAAAACCATGTTTTATAAATGAATAGGGTTTTAGGTGATATTAAGATATTTAAGGAAAGTTTAATAAATAGTTTTGTTGAACTTGTAAAATGACATAGAAATGATATTGCATTTTTAAACAAAAATTTATGGAAAATTTGATATTCATAACAAGCTTATAAGCAATTTAATTTGATCCCAAGATATGTTATAAAAGATTTAATTTAAAATCAAATAAAGCTTGATAAGATTTAAAGCTTTATAAAGATGTGAAAATGAATTTTTATGATGATATCTTAAATACTTTTTTTAAAGGAATTTATAAAAGGTATTTTATTAATAAATCCAAGTTTTCAAAACATGTTTTATAAAAAGAGAATTTATGCTAAAAGATATACTTTAGCAGGAGTTTACTTAATCAATGAATTAAGTAAAAATGGTTATATTTGGGAAGAGCTTTTCAATTGCAAGAATGGTTTTTAAACCTTATTTGAATTAAATAGTAAATTGAACTCATTAAGACATTTACTGGATATCAAGTTTTGCGTTAACAAACTTCTATTTATCTTGAAGTTAAGAATGTTATCGAGTCAGTGTCTGAGTGGTAAATAAAGTATCCCAACTTGAACGATTTCATTGTTACCCAAGAGATGATACTGATTTGAAACGAAGATGGATAAGGGAAATTAAATTAGTATTTCCATAAATGATGCTATAAACCTTAATTTGTAAATTTTAGAAGTTAAATAAAATTGTTTGGGCATTATAATAAACAATGTATCACATGACATTGTTTGGCCACGTATAGTTAGTGATTATACTTGTACCATATGGTTAACATTATTTTCTAAGTAATGAAAATATTATGGTTTTGTGAATACGCTTATTCCAAATTGATAAGTGTATGGCTATGATTTTCAATGTAACGAAAACAAGAGATTTGTGAATATGCTTATTCCGTTGAGATAAGTATATGGAATCGACTTTTAAGAATCGATGGAATAATTTTAATAAATGATGTAATTAAAAGGGATTATGTTGCTAATGTACTTAACTGTAGTATTATTATTTGATAGTTAAATAACCGACTATCAATTCTAACGTATAACGTGTTGGTTGAGGAACTTGGATTGGAACGAGATCCAAAACCACTTCGAGTTGACTTTGCATTCGAACTAGAGTTTGGAGGTATGCATGTGCAACGAAAATGTAGTGAGAGTGCAAGGGTTACTTGCTACTAATCCCGTGGAAGTAGTAGAGGTAATGCCTTTGATTCATTTTATTTCTAAATGACTTGTATTGATGAATGTTACCATTACATTGCCACTATTGGACGAATAACAGTTAAAGATGAAATGTGTCATATACAAAAGTGAAAAAAGTAGCCACCAGCCTCATCAGTCGATAATGACTAAAATCAGAGAAGGTGTAGCAGGGTTATGAGGGTCGCATCCTTTAGGGTACGTTATTACCAATCTGGAATGGTTAACCCTTTGATTATTGTATGGTTAATGTGTGGTTGCTGATCACAACAATGATGATCACGTATTCGGTACAATCAAGTTTACTGATAGGTCGATTCTTTGTAAGTAAGGATGCAAGACATTATCGTGACGTCGGTGCGCTTATCTAGAGAGGTACTGTGTTCGCTGGTACTTCAGTGTCTAGTCATTGTATGGAATCCAAACTCCAATATGAGCTTGCATGGTTTTAAATGTAAACCAAGTATGTCGAAACGTGAGATGCAAGCTTTTTGACTATATTTCTAGTTATTTATGGATTTTAGACATTACTATAATATCCTTGAAGTTATAATATAATTTTTTTTGTTTACCATAAGAGAAAATCACATGTCATATTTATATGTCGTCGTGTTTTACGAGAGATCTATTCTTTTAAAGGATTTCTAAAATTAAGAAAGTTGCTTGTGATGTGAGCTTTCTCACTGCAAGTATTCCAGATTGATCCGGATGTTTTTGCTTTCCTTCAAAATGTGCTCAGGTCAGACCGTTTATATTTTCCATATTTTCTTGGGGCTGCATTAGAGGAACTGGAGTTGAGATGTATCATCGTACTTATTATATTAATTTATTTTTGTTGTGTGTGTTATATTTATCAGCCATTGTACAAACAGATTTTTACGACTGTATAGGTTGATCTTTTTGTATGCTCTGATAATTAATATATGTATATATACAGTATATCTCTTTCGTAAAAAGTTTTGATATATTATATTTTTTTCATTTCGTTGTGAGATTATGATCTCCTTTAATTTTGATGTGTCTGCATTCTTCTTCTTGTTAAATTCTAATTATTCTTTCTTCCTTCTTTCCTTCCCTCTAACTTCTTTCTTTTAACTTTCTGGGATTTCAGTACTTGAGATTAGGCACATGAACATAGAGAATGTATTAGTGTCGAAATTCAAGCGTCGAGTTATTCAGATTGTTTACAGTTGGTATCAGAGCGCAAGGTTTAGCGAGAACCTTGACTCTGTGGAGTAAACGTAATAAGAGGTAAGGTAACAAAATGCCTTATTATGAGTTTTAGTGTATATATATGAGAGCGTATTTTTTAGTGTTATAAAATTTCTTATATTATGTTTATTTATCTGTTAAGTGACATATAAATTCTAAATTGTCGCGCTTTGTCGGCATTGTTAATAGGGATTTTTAAACATTTGAACAAGACAAATCGATATAGTATTGTTTTAAAGAGTTGGTAATGAAATAATTTCACCAAGATTTTATATATTTATATATAAAAAGTAAAATTTCAAACTAAATATAGTTTTATGGATGATTAGATTGATAGAAAATGATTATATTTAGTTATTATCATTTATTGTCTGATTAGTCGTGCTCTCTTTCGAGCATTGACTATTATTGATTGATTTGTAGTTGTGCCCGACCAGTTTATGGGTATTAGCTACTTTGCTTAGATAAGAACCATCTTATCACTTTCTTACATGGGTTGAGTAGGTTTATAATTAGAAAAACAAAACCTTGGAAATGAATACCGTGTGAATTCAGTTTCACGAATTGACTATACGATATTCGATAACGATGTTAGGTAAGGATTCAACCTGATTAAGTTGTTTAATATGAATTTAAATAACATGAGCCTAAATGGAGTTTTTTTATAGAAATTATGTGATGACCCCAAACACCCGTGCCACGAAAGCAAGGATAATCATTGGAATATAACACATTTATCACATCAGTAGATTACAAATAATAGCATAACACATGAAATCATAGAATAATACTCATCATCATAGCAGCAGAATCATAAATGTCATCAACATCATAGTTGCACAGATAGAGGATACTACTTAGTACATAAAAGGTTTCAACAAATAGAAAATAAGTCTAGAACATCATTAAATATAGCATAGATGAGGTGATGTCTAAATATCCAAAATAAGAGATAAAAGATGGTCTTCGTCTTCAGCCAAAAAGAGCACCTCCTGCTACGGTGCATCCAAAATAAAGCCTGTTACCAGTTTACTTGGCTGCCCGTGTAAAAATAAGGGCACCCGAGTTTGAGAGTGAAAACAAACTACGAGTCAGTCATAGGACTAGTATGAGAAATCTTAGCTAACTTATTTAATAATAAGGAAAATCACAGGACCACGCCGCTAAAGCGAAACGGGTTTGCTCCATTGGGTTGTCACTGCATAAAAATAAGTGAATCTTTTTAAACAACGCAATGCTTTTTAGAAAAATGAAACCATTATAAGACTCAAGTCCCATCACACAATGCAACGCAAACCGGAGGATAGAGTTTTTACCTTATAATGGTCAAACATTATTGATACGTATAAAACAAAAATCATTTGATATTATTGCTAGTGTCTAGTCAGTTTAAAACTCTTTTCAATATAAATGTATCAATCCTAGACGGCATAGTACCCCATCCTACTATGTCGCCATATATTGGTCTACAATCAAATCCGTAATGTCATATTGGAAATTGGGTTTCCATCATGAGTCAAGGCTAGGGATGGTCTCCTTACCGATTTGAGACACTCTAGCAAATGCCTCAGGGCTCGGACGCTGGCGAACCCTTGGATCCTCCAAGGCCGGTCCATACATACTTTAGTGGATTGGTTATTCTTGAACACATGTTTCCCAGTCCTGTCGGACCTATCACTTGGCCAGTAGCGACCAGTATATCGAGGGCCCTCACAATCCATCATTCACATAAGTAAAAATGTATAGGCTCCATACCATGACACCACTCCTAGCTAGAAAGAAACGCATGCACTCCTTGGGTCCCTTATCCTGTTTCTGGCTCATACCGGGGTGTGAGGCTCGCGAAGTAATGCTACACACAATGATATGCTAATTAAAGCTGTGCTTTGATCAACAGCCACAAGGCTCTGCTTTTCAACAAAAGCCTTGATCGATTGCATCTTAGCATGCCACATTGACAATCCACGTCATGCGACTGATGTCTATCAATATACAACCTCTAAGCTCGTACGTCTCAGAGAGGGGTGTTAAGCAAGAGAATAAATTCTCCGCCACCAAACAGATATATATATTTAATAGAAATCAATCAAAACAGAATGAAATCCAATGTCAGACACACATCCATTCACAAGTTCATTCCGAGTCTGTACGGAACTGGAGACACCTTATTCCTCATCCCCTATATCCAATACGGAAGAGTGGTTCTCCAATATCCGGACAATCAACAAGTACGTCCGGACAACTACCACTTTAACCCTTTACTGGGAGCTACCCAATTCTGGGCATCAGTAATCGTCCACTCGATGTGAAGATCACCGGTCTTCAACCACCGTCTTTAATATCTTCGACTTTAAGCCGTCATATAATTATTTGAAATGATATTTAACTCGGCCTTTTCAAATAATTCACGAATATATATAATTCAAATCATTTCTTTCTTTGGTTAGATTTAATTCAATTCTATAAATTAATGTCAAATAAATATAACTGTCCATATTACTTTATAAACCAAGGGGAAATTTGTTTATTTTCATTCCATATAGTTTATAATATTTATGACGATTTATTGCTATTTTTATTTATATAAAAATAGCCCATTTAATTGGAACGACGCTTCAGGTCATTACGCGGCATTGGCGCTGTTTTTATCGAAATTTGAATTACACATTTCTCGAAATCTAACCGTTGGATCTTAACAAATTTAATATCATTGGAAAAATCTTTCCAAAGCGAACACAAAGGTTCCTGTTTTGGGAAAATCCGACAGTCGGATCTTTCGCGATAATCATTTAAAGTTACGATTCCGAAACGCGAACTACTGCGTGCGATTTGTTTTATTTTAATTTATATTTATATATTATGTGTGTATATATATAATTCGTTTGACGATTTCAGCACCATTTATTCTATTACATGTAAATTTTGTAAAATTCATATTAATGTTAAAATTTATATTTTTAACATAAAACTTATATTTCAAGACATGGTTATTTAATTCATTTCATTAACATGTTAAAAATAATATTTTTATCTAACCAAAAATATTTTAACATTTGATTCCTTTATATTACTTCACTAACATGTTATAGACGATGTTTTTATCTAATAAAACATTTTTAACATATGATTCTTTTATTCTAATTTAACATGATAAAAATGTCATTTTTTATGACAAAACATAATTCTTTGATCCTAACTAAACATATTAAAAGTGTCATTTTTAATGACAAAACATGTTTAACATATAACTCTTTTTAACTACACTAACATGTTAAAAGTGTCATTTTTAATGACAAAACATAATTCATTTATCCTAACTTAACATTTGAAAGTGTCATTTTTAATGACAAAACATGTTTTAACACATAATTCTTTTTAACTAAACTAACATGTTAAAAATAATTTTTAATCAAATAAGATCATATTCCAACATATGATTCTTTTATTATTAACATCGCTAACATGTAAACAACATTATTCTTTTTATATTAACATCGTTAACATATAGATGACATTATTTTAATCTAACAAAGCATATCTAACAAATGATCATTTTTATATTAACATCGCTAACATGTAAATGACATTACTCTTTTTATATTAACATCACTAACTTTTTAAACTAAACTAACATGGTAAAAGTGACATTTTCAATGAACAAATCATTTTTTTTACTCATGATCATTTTTAATGAATCAATAATACAACAAAAATATAACTTTTACTATCCAATCATATTATTTAAAACATGATTCTTTTTAATGAATCAAACATACAATAAAAATGTAATTTTTTTATGTTTAAACATTTTATATTTAAAACATGATTCTTTTTAATGAATCAAACATATAATAAAAATGTAATTTTTAGTGTTTAAACATTTTATTTAAAACATGATTCTTTTTAATGAATCAAACATACAATGAAAATGTAATTATTTATGTTTAAACATTTTATTTAAAACATGGTTCTTTTTAATGAATCAAACATACAATGAAAATGTAATTTTTAATGTTTAAACATTTTATTTAAAACATGGCTCTTTTTAATGAAAACATGGTTCTTTTTAATGAATCAAACATACAATGAAAATGTAATTTTTAATGTTTAAACATTTTATTTAAAACATGATTTTTTTAATGAATCAAACATACAATGAAAATGTAATTTTTAATGTTTAAACATTTTATTTAAAACATGATTCTTTTTAGTGAATCAAACATACAATGAAAATGTAATTTTTAATGTTTAAACATTTTATTAAAACATGATTCTTTTTAATGAATCAAACATACAATGAAAATGTAATTTTTAATGTTTAAACATTTTATTTAAAACATGATTCTTTTTAATGAATCAAACATACAATAAAAATGTAATTTTGAATGTTTAAACACTTATTTAAAACATGATTCTTTTTTATGAATCAAACATACAATAAAAATGTAAATTTTAATGTTTAAACATTTTATTTAAAACATGAATCTTTTTTTTACGATTTAAATATACAACAAAAATGTAATTTTTATTGTAATTTTTTATTTATTTAAAACATGACTAAATTTGTGATTTATACATACAATAAAAATATAATTTTTATTGTTAAAATATTTTATTCCTAACATGGATATTTTTGTCATTCATAAACAATAAAAATATAATTTGTTTTGTTAAAATATTTTATTCCTAACGTGATAACATTTTAATCAAACACAATCATATTTTTAACATATGATTATTTTTCTAACATCGTTAAGATGATAATATTTTAATCAAACAAAATCATATTTTTAACATATGATTCTTTTTCTAACATCGCTAACATGATAATGTTTTAATCAAACAAAATCATATTTTTAACATACACAATTCAATCCAGCCATTCATCTAGCATATTTGTAAATTTCACATCGCAATCACAATTAATTTTATTTTATATTTAGAAATCTCACATTGGTATTGACTTCGTCTAAATTCGTAGCTAGCTCCAAAATTGTTCCAGTCTTTTCTAGAACGTAGAAGACATTGCCACGATCCCAACGGTTCCTGTTTCATGTGATTTTGACTTCGTATCAAAAAGATATGATTTTTAAAATTAAATTAAAATTCGCAACGTTTTTATATGTTGTAAATAATTAAATTATATACCTCCTTCCTCTTTATTATCAGTCGCGTTCAAACTGAAGTTCGAATCCTAGGGTTTGATTTTGCTCCAGAACGAAGATGTTTGACGACGATCCACTTGCACCCCGTGAAACGCCTAAGAAAGCTGCGCCTCCAGCCACCAGTCTCGAACCCAAAAGCAATCCTGACTGTCAGATAGAAAGATCACATGGGGCTCTTCAATTTGTGTTCAGAAATTTCTTCAAATCATTGAGAGATTTAGAAGATCGAACACAGTTTAAATGGGAAGGTTTCACGCGTTGAACAAAGGAGGGAGGCGACGACTTTCAAATGAATTAGCGTTTCTCATTGGCCATATTTATAATTAAATATTTTTTAATTCTCTAATTTCAAAAAGACCTCTTAAACGGTCTCCAAATTCAACGAAATTAATTTTGTTAGGACCGTATCATCAAAACATAGCTAGATTTATTTTTCGTGAATTTTTGGAATCAGTATGTGGCCCCGGTAAATTAAAATGTACGTTCAAATTTAATATTGAGCATTATATATTTTAATTTAGATAAAAAATGACTGAAACAGTCGAACGGGCTTAGGAAACATAGTCCATTGTGTAACGAAGGAGGGAGGCGGTGGCTTTGAAATGAATTAGGGTTTCTCATTGGCCATATTTATAATTAAATATTTTTTTAATTCTCTAATTTCAAAAAGGCCTATTAATTCATACGAACTCCAAATCAAACCCAACGACTATCGCCCCAAGATAAATACCCCTATTTCGGACCCAATGGACTATGTTTCGCAAGCCCGTTCGACTGTTTTAGTAATTTTTTATCTAAATTAAAATATATAATGTTCAATATTAAATTTTAACGTACATTTTAATTTACCGGGGCCACATACCGATTCCAAAAATTCCCGAAAAATAAATCTAGCTATGTTTTGATGATACAGTCCTAACAAAATTTATTTCGTCAAATTTGGAAACTGTTTGAAAAATGATCTTTTTAATGGTCGATCCAATTCAATAAAAATTACCAAACGCGTTTTAATTTACCACGTTCGCATAGTACTTCCAAAAATTATGGAAATTTAAACCTAGCAATAATTTGACATTCCGGATCCAACAAAAGTGGTTTCATCGAAAACGGAGGTCGTTTGCAAAATGGCTATTTTTAAGGGCTTTGTTATTATTTAAAAATGGAATTTTTAAATTCTGACACATTTTCTTACAAAATTTCCTAAAATAAATTTTCTAAATTGGTTCTGATTTTCTGGGTTGTTACAATCTCCCCTACTTAAAACTTTTCGTCCCCGAAATGGAAACAATAGTAAAGTAAGAAACAAAACGAAAATGCAAAATATTGTAAATGTACCTCTACACAAGAGTTAATCAGAGATGTCCACTATGCACTTGGGATAAGCCTGTTTAATGCTATCCTCGGTATCCCATGTACAGTCTCTAGGATCTCCGCTCCACTGCACTTTGACTAAATGAATCCTCTTTTTTCTCAAAACTCTAGTTTCTTTGCCAATAATCTTTACTGGCTCTCTTCTCACTGCTAAGCTTGGTGTAATATCCAAATCTAGTTGTGCGGCTTCCTCCATAATCAAGTCTGGATCATGTACATGCTTTCAAAGTTGAGACATGTGAAATACATCATGTACTCCTGGCAACCAGTCAGGCAACCGAACCCTGTAAGCAAGATTTCCAATTCTTTCGAGTATTGGAAATGGGCCAATAAATCATGGTGCCAACTTCCCTATTTTCATGAAACGGACTACTCCTCTCATTGGAGAAACTCTCAAATATACATAATCACCAACAACAAATGCTAAATCTCTTCTTCTCGAATCTGCATAACTCTTCTGTCGGCTCTGAGTTGTTTGTAGTCACTTCTTAATGAAATCGACTTTTTCCGAAGCTTCTCTAATCATGTCGGGATCCAATACTAGTCGATTGCCTGATTCTACCAAACATGCGATGGATCTACATGGCATGCCATACAATGCTTCGAATGATGACATTTGTAAGCTTGCTTGGTAACTGTTATTATATGAAAACTCAACCAAGTGCAAGTGATCTTCTGACGATCCGCCAAAATCAGGAATACATGCCCGCAACAGGTCTTCTAGTATACGATTCACCCTCTCAATCTGGCCATATGTTTGAGGATGATATGCAGTGCTCAGATTTAACTTTGTCCCCAGCTCCTCTTAGAACGCTTCCCAGAATTTACTAGCGAATATCGGATCACGATCACTAACAGTACTACTAGGAACTCCATGTAGCCTGACAATTTCTCTGAAATAAATCTACGTCAAACTTTGAGCTGTTCTAGTTGACCTGATAGGAATAAAATGGGCGGTCCTTGTGAAACGATCTATGATCACCCATATACTATCATTGTCTTTCTTGGTTCGGGGAAAATCATTTATGAAATCCATGGAGATTTGATCCCACTTCCAATCTGGAACTTATAGTGGTTGCAACAATCCTGCGAGTTTCTATTGATTGGTTTTGACTTATTGGCAAGTAGAACACCTGCTAACATACATGGAAATGTCTCTTTTCGTCGCCTTCCACCAGAATGTGCACTTAAGATCGTGGTACATCTTACTTACTCCTGGATGGATGCTAAGTTTAGATTTGTGGCATTCATCCATTACTTCTCTTTTGAGCTCAGGAATATCCGAAACACAGATTCGCCCTTGCAATCTAAGAGTCCTATTGCTATCAATCTGGAAGCTTGAAACTTTGCCCTTTCGAACTTGTTCGCCGATTATCTGAATAAACTTATCATCTTTCTGAAGAACAGAGATCTTATTAATGAATGAAGGCGTAATGAAAAGATTGGCGATGATTGCATTCTTTCTGCTAAGCGCATTGGCTACAACACTGACTTTCCATGGAGTATACACAATAACTAGATCGTACACAGTAAGTGTAACACCCTACGTCCGTTAATGTCACTCACAAAGGGAATGCATTAAGTTTTGTGGTACATTATAAGTAAACTGAACGGAATATTACAAGACAAAAAAAGCAGTACTTGAAAATTTTGTAATTTTATTGCAGCGGAAACAGAAATAAGTTTGATTACATTTTCAAATACCAAAATCAAGTACATAATATCAGTCTTGTACAAAACCTTCAAAGTACATAATTTTAAAGCCATAATCCCCAACAGAAAAATGCCATACGCAGAACAAAAGCCAATCAATACACCTTTCAACTTCAAGCTGGAAGAAAGAGATATCTGAACTAAGCTTGAGTATTTCCTCCCTAAGAACCTTGGGGGGGAGGACAGAAGAAAAGAGGAGAAACAAACTAGGTCAGACATAAGTCTGGTGAGTCCAGTGACTTAAACAATATAATCATTAAAGTAATAGGATAAGAACATAAACTAGAAAGCAAGAAATGACTGTAGAATAAACAGGCATGACAAAGCAGACAAGATGAACAAGAGATAACGTTGATTACGCTTCTAATCACTATAAGATAATTACTACATTGCACCAATATTAGTAACGCTGTATCATTACTAGTTACACCGCACCCTTACTAGTCCCATACTAAAAGTTGATCCCTCTTACTAATCATGATAATGGTAGTTTCGTGTACTCCTAGCTGCTATCGTAGGTGCCCCTTTTTGCTCCAACCCCCACGAGTTGTACCCACTACCTTCCTCGTCCGATCGGCTCCCTAACTCACATGTATTATTACCTGTGTCATTCGTCCTCGCTTGTATGTAGATACCTGTGTTGGCCCCATCATGGGGTGTATCAATTCCCATGATGGCAACCCAACACGATTCAAGATGCACAGTGTATACTACTGATTCCGAACGCCTGTTTTTTTCCACTCCGGAGCACGTGCATGCCCATACTCCGTCGGAATCTACACTGCTGCACCACCCACCGCTATTTTGACTGCTTATAATCAGCCCAGTAATCGGGCCCCACCCTGCCTAGCTCAGGGTGCCAAGATACATCTATGTGGGTTACTGCTGAAATAGGTCTCCGTTACTAGGGTTTCCTAACCAACATGTTATAATGGTTAAGTGTTTTCAATTTAACGTAACCCCACTGTAACGACCCGGATTTTTCGGCTATTTGAATTCGAATATTTAAATTTGTTTCAATATTATATTTGAATTATTTATGGAATTTAATATCGAATTCGTTTATCAAACGAAGACTAAGCATTTATATTTATATTTTAAATTATAAAACGAACTCAAAACTGCGCGGTAGTTCGTAAAATTGAATTTCAACTTCTATTGATCATACAGAACTCGTGTTGAGTCGAATTTCGGTGAAACCAGAAGTGTTTGAATCTAGTTGATAATATTTTTCTAATGGAGGAGAAAAATCGAATTTTCATGTTGTAGATTTTATTTTACGTCGAAACCAAATTTTCAAATAGTCGCTGTGGAATCGTTTATACGCCGTAACGATTTATTTGAATATAATTAAATATTGACTTCGAATTTGAGTAAGTCCTTTGAGGCGTAGTTATAATTTAATTTTTAGAATTTTACTATAATTTTTAATTTGCAAAATAAACAACTTTTTATTTGGAGTATTTTGCACCCTTAATCAGCGATTTTGGGATTTCACAAAATAAGTTAACCTACCGATATTATTATATATTTGGGATCGTGGCACACTGCTGAACGCGACGGTATATTTATTTCTGTCGTTAACGAGTCGTATGCGAACGGAGTTCTATACAATAGGGTACGTATAAATTTATAAATAAATAAACAAAAATTATATATGCCAACCTAACACCTGCCATAAGTAATAATGTGAACCTACCCAGAACACTTAAGTATTAAGGATTTGCCTACCCCAAATGTTAACTTACAAAATGTATAAATATAACCTTTTTCTCACGCATCAGATAAATAGGTGCTCAGCTACCTACTTCTAGCAGCATGCAAATTTCTAATCAATCAATTAAAAGCCTCTCTACCCTAAATAATTTAAGCCAACCAGTATAGAATTGTACGTCCCATATGAAGACTTCATGTTGAAGAAATTTGCACATATCGTTTGAAAGTGACAGAACAAAGTTTCGGCCTGCACATGCTACGCCAACTGTTCACCTACCTAGGACACAGCTAACTTATGATGGGAAAACACATGCCAACCAATGTTTTGTACAACAGACATCCTTTAGACCAACAAAGACAATA
This sequence comes from Allium sativum, assembly GCA_030737875.1. Classification (NCBI taxonomy): domain Eukaryota; kingdom Viridiplantae; phylum Streptophyta; class Magnoliopsida; order Asparagales; family Amaryllidaceae; genus Allium; species Allium sativum. The sequence continues at coordinate 876,572,088 of CM060912.1, read as the reverse complement.
CCATGCCAGCTTCTTCGAAATGAAAAATGTACAAATTCTTTTGCTTGTCCGCAGACCTACTCTACGTGGTATAGCTACACCCTAATACTTGCATGCCAAGTATTTTTACATATAAATATAGAGCATTGATCATTCCAGACAGCTCATACTCGTAAAACAAAAAACAAAATAAAATATAGGAACATGTTCCTGAAAGAAGAAAAGAAGGCATGCGAGAAGAAGACAGAAGAAGCATGAGGCGGGCTGTAGCATTTTTGGTGGGCTGATGGGCTTTAACAGAAATGAAGGAAAAAAAAGTGGAAAGAAGAGAAGGGATGGTTGTTTACTTGCGGTGGTGAGAAGAGTGAGGAACGTGAAGGAGCTGTTGAATGACAAGTGGTGGCCATTGGAAGTAGGGCAAGGAAGCATATGCGGTGGTGTTGTATGGGGAGTTTTCGAACATGACAGGCAACGTATAAGAACAAAAAAAAAAAAAAAAAAAACGAAGAAGGAGAAAAACGTTGATGGGTGGTCATCTCCTTTGTTTGCATGGAGTTGTTTTGTATCATAGGGAGAAGGGTAGAAAACGTGGCCTGTAGCTTTTTGGGTTGAAGCAGAAAATGCAAGAGATGTTGTGGAGTTGGGATTCGGGCGTCGTATTATAAAAAAAAAATGGCACGCTGAAGAAAGAGTTGGGGAATAATGGATGGTCTGAGCGTGAGTAAAATAGTAGAGGAAAAAAGAAAACAAGGGAAGCATGGGGTGTTTTGCATGGGATGAAGTAATGATGGTGTTCTGGAGCATTTTGACGTGAAGAAGGAGGTGGATAGGTAATGGGGTGAACACGGCATGAAGGGCTACAAGGAGGTCGGTTGTTAAAAAAAAAAAAAAAAAAAGAGAAAAAAAGATTAAAGGACGCAAAGGGATGGAAAGTAGTTCAGTGTCCATCTCAACACGTTGGGAACAAGGTACGCAAGATGAAAAATTGTAAGAAGATGGACTTGAGAACCTCGGACCAACGAAACCGCGTTGGACAATAACATGTGTTAAGGTAATAAACTGATTTATATCATAATTTAATAATTAATCTTACTATTTATAATCGTTGAATTAAATAACCGGCAATGACGATAATTAATGCATACGATCGCAGAATCAAGTGAAACCGGAAGCGATGCGATCGTGACAACGGATACTACGCTCCTGTGCAGTTCCGAACAGGACCAGAAGCGGTCAGATTTTTCATTTAATTTTAAACGACTGTTTAAATTTTAATGAAACCAAAGCGTTATCGATCATCGAAACAAAGGTGAGTTAATTCTCACACATTTCTGAAATACTAGGATGTGCTAAATTCGTATATTTAAATTTAATTGGTTGATTGGATGCCTTGGATGCCTATGGTTGATTTAATGGTGTTTAAATATTTCTATGTACTGATGTGAAATATTTTAATGGTCCGTGATGCAGGGAAGAACAGGTAGGAGGAACCAAACCGGTTCCTCAAACATTTAATATGTTGTTATTTCATATTTTATATGAACTGTTCAAGACCCGTTGACTTTAAACCCCGTTGATGGTTGAATATGGTTGAGTTTTAAATCAATAGATAGTTGGTTGATGAATAAATAGCAAATGGCCCAAATATACACTGTTTATAAAGAACGATTCACCGTCAAGTGAATCGCGAGGAAAGAAAATATAAAATTTATTTTATAACCATAGATATATTTTTAAATATATTATTTTAAGTGAAGTTTAAAAAGGGGATAAGCCGACCACATCTATACATTGATTGGTTTAACCAAGTTGACCGTGCGCGAAGCACGTGTTTTATATAAGTGATTACTAAAAACGATCTTATTTAGCTAATTCAAGTGGCCAGAATTTACGTAGCAATTAGAATGGGTTTATTTTGATATTAATCAAAGTGAATAGAATTATTTAAATTTATTTAATTATTAATTAATCGATAGATCAATAACAGTTAACTAGCAAGTTAATCAAGTTTTGAGTTGAACAAGTTAATGGCTTTAACTGATATTATTTAGTAAATTAGCTCGTTAATGTTAAGAAAGTAGTTAATGGTTAAGTAACCCAGTTCTATTTTAGTAAATGTTGAAATTTGACTATCTGTCATTTATTAAGAGTCGAGGTGATAATTTAAATGGGAAATCAAACGTAAAACCCGAGTTTGAACTACAGTAGTGAAACGAGATAAGTAATTATAAAGATACGATATAGGACTATATCAAAGAAGAAATGGTATTTCAACAAGATAGAAGTAAAATGGGATTTGTTGTGATAAGGGGAAAGAGTATCTGTTTTTGTATTACAACTAATATTTATCTTAAGATAAGAACGTTGTTGATCAAGGTCTGAGAGGTAATTAAAAATACCCCAACTTGAACAACTTCAGGATTATCGAAGGATAATATTAGTCGTAATGGTGGAGATGTTTTGAGAAATAATAACCTAATATTATTTGAGATGTTAGAAATATATATATGGTAAGGTCCATGATAAAAAGGGAATTAAAAAGGGACTAGAGAATATGAAATGATATCCCCATAATAAAGGGAATATAAAAAGGAGATTGGTGAAAGTATGAAAGTATTTTCAAAGTATTGAAATGAGATTTAAAAGGGGTTTATTCTAAAAAGAATGAGTGGTGGTTTTAGTATTCAAATATGAAGCCAAAGAAGATACCGTAATAATCATTTTACGAATGATAAGTGATTCGATAAGATAATAAGAAATGTTATGGCCAAGTGATGCTGTGTAATGAACCAATGGATTGATTTATTTTTATGGTTGTTTATTTTGATAGTTAAATAACCGACTATCAAAATTTGACCCAACGTTATTGGTACGGAAAGACCGGGATCGAATTTATATTCGAAACCCATTCTGACCAATAAATACGAATGCGTCGAAGATGCTGATCGAGATGGAGCAATTGAAGACCGTAAGTCTCCATGAGCGGAAGAACTATTGTTAAATATCTTTGGCTGATCCCCAGAGTTAACGATGATTCTGTCGTGATTGGGATCTATGGGTTGCAAGGACTACTCGCTACTGATCTATAGGGTGATTCCTAGGATGCGGTAGGAGAGTGCCTTCGGTTCATCCTGTTCCTGGATGACGTGTATGGACGATGTGAATGGTGGCCAGATGTTTCAAAAAGTCGATTATAGCCTCAAGCCTCATCAACCGGGAAATGACAAAAATCGGGCAGGCAGCATGGCTATGTGGGTCGCACCCATTAGGGTGTATTGTCACCATCTAGAGAATATTCATATTTGTTACTTCTTTTCATTTCTGTATCTCCCGGGGATTACGGTGGTCGCGCGACAAAAAGCCGTAAGGTGACAATATGCTCGATACACTCAAGAGAAATGAGTGGTCGGTCATGTGTGGGCCGGGTTGCAAGATGTTCTTGTTGAACCCAGTGTATTCGTCTCTAGAGATACACTATCGGCAGGTGGTCCCATACCTTGTCATAGTTGGGAATCCAATCTCCAATAAGCGCCCGCGGTTTTGATTGTATACTATACATGTGGAGCGTGAGATGCAAGCGTTCTGCTAGATTCTATGATAATATCAGAAGAAGATATTGATTTCAAACGATTTGGGTTATAGTAAGGTAAAAACCGTCCGTGTTTATGTGTGGACTGGTCTTACTATTATCCTTTTGTTTCAAAAGGATTTCAAAGTTAAACAAGTTGGTTGCTATATGAATTTATCACTTAAAGTATTTCAGACTGACCTGGGTGAATTTTGTTTTAAATCAAATGTGCTCGGGTCAGACCGAGTACATGTACAGGTTAGGTTCCGCTTGGAGCTTCAGAAGAGGAGTTGAAGTCGAGACGTATTCCATATATATACTGGTACTAGTTTATTTCCGCTGTGTGTTGTATTGATCTGAATGTATACTCTGATGTTGTGATATCAATTTTTTGATAAAGTATTATTGATTATTATATTTTGTCCATTCCGCTGTGAGACTCTGATCTTCTTATTCTTCTATTCTAATATTTCTTTCTTTCTTTTCTCACCCTCTAACTTCTTTCTATTAGCTTTCTGGGTTTTCGGTACTTGAGTTTGGACACGAGACGTGTTAGTGTCTGCATTCTAGTGTCGGAATACCCGGGTCGCTACAGTTGGTATCAGAGCAATGGTTTAGTAATAACCTTGGCTCTGTGGTGTAACTCGATAGAGATTGGGCTAGTAATACCCTAGATCGAGTTGAGTGTATATATACGAGAGCACGTATTTGTAATTTGAAAAATTATTTTTATATTGTTTTGGGCCCAATGTATTTTATCTAAGAAGGTAAAATTTATAATTATTATTTAAAACTTGTATGAAGTTGGAAACATTTCAACTATGAAATGGGAATTGGTTGGATTGTAGGTTGGAATAGAATTCATGAATATGGATTTAAATTGGATTTAGAACCAATAAATGAGTCGAGTTTGTTAAAATGAGATTCAAGTATATTGAATTTAAAGGGCACCCAAAATGGATTGAATTGTATGAAAGTGGTAATCTGGGTATTTAATCCATTAATAGTTTAGCTAAGAAGTTGAATGGATTGAGAAGAAAGGAATTCCAGTATAACGGCTTTTGGATGGGATTATATGATATGACCCGGTATCAGTTTTTGCATTGGAAGTTGAGTAAAGGGTTGATTACCAGAAGGCTATGATAATTGGCTTGATCACGAAGATGGAAGCACAGATTGGGAAATGAAGAGCTGTTGGTTGATTTGCTTCGGAACTGGGATGAAGTGGCCCGACAAAAAGGTAAACCTTAATATTATGGATTGGGTGTTTGAATTTATACCCGAGATGGGTAGCCGCTTGGCTTTTATTTTCTTTGGATCGAAATGAGAGGCCGGAGTGGCTGGTGAAGTTGTTTGGATTGAACAGTACAGAAGAGGTGCTGACGAATTTTTCGTAAATTTTTAAAATTTAGAAAATATTTTTGATAATATTTTGAATTAATTATTTTGAAAAAAATGCAGTTGGAGCATTCTTTTTACCTAGCAATTTCGAGGACGAAATTTATTTAAGGGGGGAAGAATGTAACGACCCGGATTTTTCGGCTATTTGAATTCGAATATTTAAATTTGTTTCAATATTATATTTGAATTATTTATGGAATTTAATATCGAATTTGTTTATCAAACGAAGACTAAGCATTTATATTTATATTTTAAATTATAAAACGAACTCAAAACTGCGCGGTAGTTCGTAAAATTGAATTTCAACTTCTATTGATCATACAGAACTCGTGTTGAGTCGAATTTCGGTAAAACCAGAAGCGTTTGAATCTAGTTGATAATATTTTTCTAATGGAGGAGAAAAATCGAATTTTCATGTTGTAGATTTTATTTTACGTCGAAACCAAATTTTCAAATAGTCGCTGTGGAATCGTTTATACGCCGTAACGATTTATTTGAATATAATTAAATATTGACTTCGAATTTGAGTAAGTCCTTTGAGGCGTAGTTATAATTTAATTTTTAGAATTTTACTGTAATTTTTAATTTACAAAATAAACAACTTTTTATTTGGAGTATTTTGCACCCTTAATCAGCGATTTTGGGATTTCACAAAATAAGTTAACCTACCGATATTATTATATATTTGGGATCGTGGCACACTGCTGAACGCGACGGTATATTTATTTCTGTCGTTAACGAGTCGTATGCGAACGGAGTTCTATACAATAGGGTACGTATAAATTTATAAATAAATAAACAAAAAATATATATGCCAACCTAACACCTGCCGTAAGTAATAATGTGAACCTACCCAGAACACTTAAGTATTAAGGATTTGCCTACCCCAAATGTTAACTTACAAAATGTATAAATATAACCTTTTTCTCACGCATCAGATAAATAGGTGCTAAGCTACCTACTTCTAGCAGCATGCAAATTTCTAATCAATCAATTAAAAGCCTCTCTACCCTAAATAATTTAAGCCAACCAGTATAGAATTGTACGTCCCATATGAAGACTTCATGTTGAAGAAATTTGCACATATCGTTTGAAAGTGACAGAACAAAGTTTCGGCCTGCACATGCTACGCCAACTGTTCACCTACCTAGGACACAGCTAACTTATGATGGGAAAACACATGCCAACCAATGTTTTGTACAGCAGACATCCTTTAGACCAACAAAGACAATACCATGCCAGCTTCTTCGAAATGAAAAATGTATAAATTCTTTTGCTTGTCCGCAGACCTACTCTACGTGGTATAGCTACACCCTAATACTTGCATGCCAAGTATTTTTACATATAAATATAGAGCATTGATCATTCCAGGCAGCTCATACTCGTAAAACAAAAAACAAAATAAAATATAGGAACATGTTCCTGAAAGAAGAAAAGAAGACATGCGAGAAGAAGACAGAAGAAGCATGAGGCGGGCCGTAGCATTTTTGGTGGGCTGATGGGCTTTAACAGAAATGAAGGAAAAAAAAGTGGAAAGAAGAGAAGGGATGGTTATTTACTTGCGGTGGTGAGAAGAGTGAGGGACGTGAAGGAGCTGTTGAATGACAAGTGGTGGCCATTGGAAGTAGGGCAAGGAAGCATATGCGGTGGTGTTGTATGGGGAGTTTTCGCACATGACAGGCAACGTATAAGAAAGAAAAAAAAAACGAAGAAGGAGAAAAACGTTGATGGGTGGTCATCTTTTTTGTTTGCATGGAGTTGTTTTGTATCATAGGAAGAAGGGTAGAAAACGTGGCCTGTAGCTTTTTGGGTTGAAGCAGAAAATGCAAGAGATGTTGTGGAGTTGGGATTCGGGCGTCATATTATAAAAAAAAAATGGCACGCTGAAGAAAGAGTTGGGGAAGAATGGATGGTCTGAGCGTGAGTAAAATAGTAGAGGAAAAAAGAAAACAAGGGAAGCATGGGGTGTTTTGCATGGGATGAAGTAATGATGGTGTTCTGGAGCATTTTGACGTGAAGAAGGAGGTGGATAGGTAATGGGGTGAACACGGCATGAAGGGCTACAAGGAGGTCGGTTGTTAAAAAAAAAAAAAAAAAAAAAAAAAAAAAAAAAAAAAAGAGAAAAAATGATTAAAGGACGCAAAGGGATGGAAAGTAGTTCAGTGGCCATCTCAACACGTTGGGAACAAGGTACGCAAGATGAAAAATTGTAAGAAGATGGACTTGAGAACCTCGGACCAACGAAACCGCGTTGGACAATAACGTGTGTTAAGGTAATAAACTGATTTATATCATAATTTAATAATTAATCTTACTATTTATAATCGTTGAATTAAATAACCGGCAATGACGATAATTAATGCATACGATCGCAGAATCAAGTGAAACCGGAAGCGATGCGATCGTGACAACGGATACTACGCTCCTGTGCAGTTCCGAACAGGACCAGAAGCGGTCAGATTTTTCATTTAATTTTAAACGACTGTTTAAAATTTAATGAAACCAAAGCGTTATCGATCATCGAAACAAAGGTGAGTTAATTCTCACACATTTCTGAAATACTAGGATGTGCTAAATTCGTATATTTAAATTTAATTGGTTGATTGGATGCCTTGGATGCCTATGGTTGATTTAATGGTGTTTAAATATTTCTATGTACTGATGTGAAATATTTTAATGGTCCGTGATGCAGGGAAGAACAGGTAGGAGGAACCAAACCGGTTCCTCAAACATTTAATATGTTGTTATTTCATATTTTATATGAACTGTTCAAGACCCGTTGACTTTAAACCCCGTTGATGGTTGAATATGGTTGAGTTTTAAATCAATAGATAGTTGGTTGATGAATAAATAGCAAATGGCCCAAATATACACTGTTTATAAAGAACGATTCACCGTCAAGTGAATCGCGAGGAAAGAAAATATAAAATTTATTTTATAACCATAGATATATTTTTAAATATATTATTTTAAGTGAAGTTTAAAAAGGGGATAAGCCGACCACATCTATACATTGATTGGTTTAACCAAGTTGACCGTGCGCGAAGCACGTGTTTTATATAAGTGATTACTAAAAACGATCTTATTTAGCTAATTCAAGTGGCCAGAATTTACGTAGCAATTAGAATGGGTTTATTTTGATATTAATCAAAGTGAATAGAATTATTTAAATTTATTTAATTATTAATTAATCGATAGATCAATAACAGTTAACTAGCAAGTTAATCAAGTTTTGAGTTGAACAAGTTAACGGCTTTAACTGATATTATTTAGTAAATTAGCTCGTTAATGTTAAGAAAGTAGTTAATGGTTAAGTAACCCAGTTCTATTTTAGTAAATGTTGAAATTTGACTATCTGTCATTTATTAAGAGTCGAGGTGATAATTTAAATGGGAAATCAAACGTAAAACCCGAGTTTGAACTATAGTAGTGAAACGAGATAAGTAATTATAAAGATACGATATAGGACTATATCAAAGAAGAAATGGTATTTCACCAAGATAGAAGTAAAATGGGATTTGTTGTGATAAGGGGAAAGAGTATCTGTTTTTGTATTACAACTAATATTTATCTTAAGATAAGAACGTTGTTGATCAAGGTCTGAGAGGTAATTAAAAATACCCCAACTTGAACAACTTCAGGATTATCGAAGGATAATATTAGTCGTAATGGTGGAGATGTTTTGAGAAATAATAACCTAATATTATTTGAGATGTTAGAAATATATATATGGTAAGGTCCATGATAAAAAGGGAATTAAAAAGGGACTAGAGAATATGAAATGATATCCCCATAATAAAGGGAATATAAAAAGGAGATTGGTGAAAGTATGAAAGTATTTTCAAAGTATTGAAATGAGATTTAAAAGGGGTTTATTCTAAAAAGAATGAGTGGTGGTTTTAGTATTCAAATATGAAGCCAAAGAAGATACCGTAATAATCATTTTACGAATGATAAGTGATTCAATAAGATAATAAGAAATGTTATGGCCAAGTGATGCTGTGTAATGAACCAATGGATTGATTTATTTTTATGGTTGTTTATTTTGATAGTTAAATAACCGACTATCAAAATTTGACCCAACGTTATTGGTACGGAAAGACCGGGATCGAATTTATATTCGAAACCCATTCCGACCAATAAATACGAATGCGTCGAAGATGCTGATCGAGATGGAGCAATTGAAGACCGTAAGTCTCCATGAGCGGAAGAACTATTGTTAAATATCTTTGGCTGATCCCCAGAGTTAACGATGATTCTGTCGTGATTGGGATCTATGGGTTGCAAGGACTACTCGCTACTGATCTATAGGGTGATTCCTAGGATGCAGTAGGAGAGTGCCTTCGGTTCATCCTGTTCCTGGATGACGTGTATGGACGATGTGAATGGTGGCCAGATGTTTCAAAAAGTCGATTATAGCCTCAAGCCTCATCAACCGGGAAATGACAAAAATCGGGCAGGCAGCATGGCTATGTGGGTCGCACCCATTAGGGTGTATTGTCACCATCTAGAGAATATTCATATTCGTTACTTCTTTTCATTTCTGTATCTCCCGGGGATTACGGTGGTCGCGCGACAAAAAGCCGTAAGGTGACAATATGCTCGATACACTCAAGAGAAATGAGTGGTCGGTCATGTGTGGGCCGGGTTGCAAGATGTTCTTGTTGAACCCAGTGTATTCGTCTCTAGAGATACACTATCGGCAGGTGGTCCCATACCTTGTCATAGTTGGGAATCCAATCTCCAATAAGCGCCCGCGGTTTTGATTGTATACTATATATGTGGAGCGTGAGATGCAAGCGTTCTGCTAGATTCTATTTACTTATATTTAGACACTATGATAATATCAGAAGAAGATATTGATTTCAAACGATTTGGGTTATAGTAAGGTAAAAACCGTCCGTGTTTATGTGTGGACTGGTCTTACTATTATCCTTTTGTTTCAAAAGGATTTCAAAGTTAAACAAGTTGGTTGCTATATGAATTTATCACTGAAAGTATTTCAGACTGACCTGGGTGAATTTTGTTTTAAATTAAATGTGCTCGGGTCAGACCGAGTACATGTACAGGTTAGGTTCTGCTTGGAGCTTCAGAAGAGGAGTTGAAGTCGAGACGTATTCCATATATATACTGGTACTAGTTTATTTCCGCTGTGTGTTGTATTGATCTGAATGTATACTCTGATGTTGTGATATCAATTCTTTGATGAAGTATTATTGATTATTATATTTTGTCCATTCCGCTGTGAGACTCTGATCTTCTTATTCTTCTATTCTAATATTTCTTTCTTTCTTTTCTCACCCTCTAACTTCTTTCTATTAGATTTCTGGGTTTTCGGTACTTGAGTTTGGACACGAGACGTGTTAGTGTCTGCATTCTAGTGTCGGAATACCCGGGTCGCTACACCCACCCATTTGCTTAATTAACATGTTGTACTGGTTAAGGGTTGCCTATTCATATGTTACTTAACATTGTCACTGATTCACGCATGTTTATTTAACGGTTAAGTTTGTGGGTCTATATATACTAATATTACCCACTTACCTAAGATTTACTTAACCCTTCCCCTTATCAAGTCCATATGTATTATTGGTTAAGCTTGCCTTAACCCTATCCACTTTGTTTATGTAATATTGGTTAAGTTGTCTTCTTGTCCATGTTAACTTAACCCACCCACCTAACATGTTGTATTGGTTAAGTGTCGCCTGTTCATATGTTACTTAACCTTTCCATTCTTAGTATGTCTGTTCCTTAGCTTTAATTTATTCATTAAAGCACCAACCTCTCACATTAAAACTGTTCTTTGTAGCGCTGGATGTGCCGGCCAGTTCCGGGCAGATTTCTACCGCAAACTCATTCTAACCTCAGGTTTTTGGGCTTAATGCGCTAACATCTCACATTAGATCTATGTTGTTGCGGTTGCTGGATGTGTCAGGCGGTTCTGGGCAGTCTTACACCGCAACTTAATCTAACCTCGGGTTAGGCACATTCATCTTTTAGCCAATTTACATATTTACCGTTCATGTCCAAGTTTATATGTAAATTATCCATAAGTGTGGTCAATTCAAGTTATGCCACATTTTCTAGTTATGCCCAAAATTAATTATATGATTACAACCCCTTTTTATGCCAATTACATAATATTCAACTTTTACCCAAACTTTCCCCAACGTTCCCACGTCGTTCGTACGTATAGTTCATGTGATACGTTAGGCTCGCAATTAGCCCAACTCATTAAAAAAAGGAAAAAGGGAAGAAACACATGACATCATAACTGGCATAAACAATATAAATCTAAGGCTGCATAAATCTAGTAAGCATATAAAAATAGATCCAATCAACATATGGAATGCAAACTAGTATAGATCTAAACATAAACTTGCACGGATCTAAACATATGAACTGGTATGGATCTAATCATATAAACATGTAGATCTAAACATATAAACATATAGTTCTAAACATATGGACTGATATGGATCTAATCATATAAACATGTATATCTAAACATATGAACATATAGTTCTAAACATATGGACTGATATGGATCTAATCATATAAACATGTAGATCTAAACTATGAACATATAGTTCTAAACATATGGACTGATATGGATCCAATCATATAAACATGTAGATCTAAACATATGAGCATATAAAATATGTTCTTACATATATGAACATGACTTGCATATAATCTTTCATAACTTGCATAGTTCGAGCAAACTTGCATACATAACTTACATATGTAGTTAGGCATATGAATTAACATAGAACATAACTTGCATATAATGAACCAAATCAAGCATAAATCCAAACATAGTGTAACAACCCGCATTCTATGCATCGAAGGATCGCAGAATATTTATTTCTTTCACATACAAAATCGTATGGTCATGTAACTTTGGGAGACGACTATTGGGATCATTTCCCATGTTCATGATTTTTACCGATTTTTAAATGACCGTTTTTCCCCTAGCTGATCTTGTTTTGGCCATAACTTTTGATTGGTAAGGAGTTTTGACCTAAAACTACTTCCATTAGTCTGGATGATGGATTACCTTTTCGTAGAGTGGTCACATTGCCAAACGGACTCACCGTTTAGGAGATATGTCTGAAACAAGGTTTAGAAGGTGAAAAACAGCTTAACCGGGCCTAATTAGGGTGATTAGCAAGAGGGCCCATAACCCATTTCGGGATTAGGGTTATGGGAGGGCTGAGATGAGTTAGTAAATCAGTTTTTATTTCATTTCTTAGCTGCCACTTACAACCTTTGAACCCTAGCAATGACCTCCACTTTCTAAAACACCAAAATCACCTTCTAATCGCTAATTAAGCCAATTCTACATCAAATCAAAACGGATTAGCACAAAAATCGAGGTAGAGCTGCTGAAGTGTATTGGAATCCGAACCATTTTGTCCAAAAGTTTCAGATATGAGTTTATTTGTGGCTAAGGTGAGTGATTTGCATTGTTTTCACTAATTACGACTAATTAGGGGTGATTAGTGATAATTAGCGAAATTATAGGTCAGAAAATTCTAGAAAAATTTGGAAAATTCTAATATATTATTTTATGGCTCTAATAAAAATTTGAGTTAATTTCGATTAGGTTTGTTAATCCTATTGTTAAAACATGCTTAAGGTGATTAAGGGAAAACATGGGTTTTTGGGGTATGTTTGATCTTAAATGACCTATAAGCTTGGTGTTTTGGCATTGTTTATTCATCCTATATGTTACTACCACTGTTTGGAAGGTTATATGATTGATTAGTAAAGTTAGAATGGTTGAAAACGCCATCGTATGGCGAGAATGGACGATATAAGCTTGTTGGAAAAACTACAGGGATCGGGATCGGATCGAATGTGGGAAAGGGGTTCGGATCGGTAGGTTTGGTCGAACCGAACCGACACCAGAGACATGGAATCCAAACCGAATCGGGGTCCAGGCAGAAGAAGAGTATGGCAACAAAGGAAGGCCGCTAGCTTGGAGTGGGAGTTGGAGTGAAGATCCGAACCGAACTGAGATCCATGAGCACCGAACCGAACAGGGGACGTTGGACTGGAATGAGGTGAAGTACAAAAGCCGAACCAAGTCATACGAACCAAGGCAGAAGACATCCAAACGAACCGAGACGGGGGCACCAAACCGAAGCAAGAAGGGGAGACCAGAACGAACTGAACATGGCTCTTGAGCATCATATACCCGAATCGAACCGGATGTAGACTTTCACTACTACCACGCGACGACTCTTCTGAAGACCAACTCCAATTCGACCAAAACCCGAGATGCAAAGGTAGCCCAAATGAGAGATTGTAACTCAGGATCCAGATGGGAACCAACGAGTTAACTTCATGATTGGGATTCGCTGCGGGACATGTGCTAAGGGGTTATCGACGTCCATAACTTTGATTCACCACCAAGACGGATGTTAGGCTACAGATCAGTGCAGTGGGGTAGTTACTACTCCATGGGACAGAGTGATCGTAGCATGGCTATGAGCCAGTGTAGTGGAGTCATCATGACTTCGTGGGGGTGGATTGGACATAGCAAGGACTAATGGCTATGGATCAGTGCAGTGGAGTCGCCATGACTCCATGGGGCAGAGTGATCATAGCAAGGATTTGGGTGATCAAAGTGGTGGATATCGTATGCTTTACGCACTGAGTCAGAGATGTGAGGATGGTTGTTATGCTTGATTGTTTGCCATCATTATGATATGCACACCCCCATCCCCGTATCTTTACACCATATGTTAGTGTCACCTTAGAGTATTGTACATCTTGTTGTGCTAACTCTTTGTTTGCAGGTCCAGGTATGGTTTAGTATACCTGTTATTATTCTGTTTTGCTGCTTATCGCTCATACTAGACTTTTGTTTGACTTCGAGTTTTATGTCTCTTCTTATTACTCTGGGTGCTCTTAAACGGGCAGACTAGAGACATGTTAGCTGGTTATGCAGGAGTAGCTAATCCGTAGACGAGTAGGAGGCTCCCGCGTAAGATATATATATATATATATATATGTTTGTATTCTCCCTGTGTCGCTGATGGTCACTACTTTGGGCATTAGTAGTGTACTCTTCCTTTACTTTGCTTTAGAGATAGCTTGAAAGGTTGTAATAATGATGATGTGAAACATAAGCAGTCTCAGAGTATATTGTTGAGTTCGATACTTTTTCGAAGTATGGATTATCTCTTATTGACACTCCCGAGAAGAAGAACGAGAAGTTCATAACAGGCTTAGATCAGTACTTGGGGGAAAGGCTTATAAACCATATCGATGAGACATTTGAATTGATTGTGGGGAAAACTTTGAGATCAGAGAGTCTATACCCTAAGTCGAAGACTGAGGTTGCATCTGCAGAGGAGCCAAAACCGCAAGCAAGCGGTGGAGACAAGAATAATTCTTAGAATAAGAGGAAGCAGAACCAAGCTAAGGATGGTCATAAAAAGAGTAAGAAAGATGTTGAGTGCTTTAGCTGTGGCAAGAAGGGCCATTATGCTAAAGGATGTCGAGCAAAGCCAGCGGACAGGAAGTGCTTCAACTGTGGCCAAGTGGGACATCACAAGGATAAATGTCTGCAACCCCCTAAAGAGAAGCAGATTGTGAAAGCATATGCTCTTAATGCCATTCCTTCTTTGTCAAATGCCCCAAATGCGGCGGAGAAAGGAAAGAATGTCGTCATTCAAGGTATGCTTTCTGTTTATGATGTTCCTGTTCAAGTATTGTTTGATACCAGGGCTTCCCGTTACTTCATATCTAGTGACCTGGTAGATAGGTTAGGATTGGAACCTGAGATAGTCGATTGACCTTTAACGGTGACGAACCCGATTGGTGGTTTAACTAGTCTTAGCATGATTTGTCGTAATGTGGTCTTATCGAGTCATGGATGCATGTTTGTTTGTGATTGCTTTGTTTTGGGCTTTACTGGGTTTGGCATTATTTTGGGAGTCGATTGGCTCCAAAGGTACGGGGTGGTTATAGGCTGTGAGGGCTTTTTGGTGACAGTTAGAGCGGATGATGGGCGGAGGGTAGTGTTTGGTGGTCTACCTATTGATGGGGTAATGGCTAGTTTTCTAAATTCCCTCGACATCCCGCATGATGAGTTGTCAGATGTGCCCGTGGCTGGCCAGTATTCGGACGTCTTCGAGGAAGTGACCGGACTTCCACCACACCGACAGATTGAGTTTCATATTGATTTAGTGAAAGATGCCAGGCCTATAGTGATGCCACTTCGTCGTATGGCATCAAGGGAGCAGCGAGAGCTCAGGGTGCAAGTAAGTGATCCGTTGAAGAAGGGATTTATCAGAAGAAGTGTTTCAGAGTGGGGAGCACCAGTTGTGTTTGCTACCAAGGCTGATGGTTCCCTTCGATTGTGTGTGGACTACCGCGAGTTGAATAAGGTGACGAGGAAGAATAAGTATCCTCTACCGCGGATAGTTGATTTTTTTGATCAGTTGAGTGGTGTAACAGTGTTCTCCCAGTTGGATCTCACGACAAATTTTCATCAGCTTAGGGTGGAAGCTGAGAGTATAGATAAAACGACATTTCGGACACCGTCTGGATTCTATGAGTGGTTGGTCATGCCATTCGGGCTGACCAATGCACCAGCATATTTTGTGGATCTTATGAATAGAGTATTCCGAGATCAATTAAATAAGTTTGTTCTTGTGTTCGTGGACGACATACTTGTCTACTCGAGGACAGAGGAAGAACACAAGGAACATTTGAAGATAGTGATGGAGGTGTTGAGAAAACACCAATTGAAAGCAATGTTTTCTAAGTGTCACTTCTGGTGGAGGGAAGTGATATTCTTGGGCCATGTTGTTTCAGAAAATGGTATTGACGTGGACCCTGAAAAGGTGGCTATGGTACAAGATTGGTCTACACCCAAGAATGCAACAGACGTAAGAAGTTTCTTGGGATTAGCAGGATATTATCGTAAGTTTATCCAAGACTTCTCCAAGATAGTGGCACCGTTGACTCAGTTGACCAAGAAAAATCAAACTTTTGTTTGGGACGAAAAGTGCGAGAATGCATTCAAGAGTCTAAAGGAAAAGTTGACATGTACACCAGTGTTAGTCATTCCTAAAGGAAATGAAGAGATGATGGTATACACAGATGCCTGTGGTATCGGACTAGGTGCTGTATTGATGCAAGGAGGTAAGGTTGTAGCTTATGCTAGTCGGCAACTAAAACCGCATGAGAAAAGGTATCCTACCCGTGACTTGGAATTGGGAGCGATCATGTTCGCATTGAAGATGTGGAGACATTATATCTTGGGAGAAAGATTCGAGTTTTTTACCGATCATAAATCGTTAAAGTATATTTTCTCTCAGAAGGGTCTAAATCTCTGACAGCAAAGATGGTTAAAATTCTTGGCTTCCTACGATTTCGATATCGCATATACACCAAGAAAGGGCAATGCGGTAGCTGATGCATTGAGTATGAGACATGCCAGTTTAGGGGCTATGTTTCTAGAATGGAAGCAACTGGAGTACATCGCTGGGTATGATTTCGGACCAAAGTGAGAATTGGATCCAGAAGTATTAGCAAGTTTGACGATCAGACCCACTTTGATTGAGCGGATTAGTTCTAGCCAAAGAGATGATCCTAACCTATTGGAAATCATCTCCAAGTTAGAGATGGGTATCGACGAGGAGATGAAAAAAGTATGGGCTTGATCGAGATGGATGGCATAGAAAGAATGGTAGACTGGTTGTACCCAATGTCAATGGATTGAGAGATGAAGTGCTTAGAGAATGTCATCACTCAAAACTGACTATACATCCCGGTGGTAACAAAATGTATCGAGACATGAAGCAGACCTACTACTGGGGAAGGATGAAAAGAGATGTTGGGAAGTTTATATCCAAATGCATGAATTTCCAGCTAGTTAAAGATGAGCAAAAGAAGCCTAGCGGTTTGTTGCAACCATTACAAATTCCAGAATCGAATTGGGAACAAGTCTCAATGGATTTCATTGATGGGTTACCAAGAAATAGATCGGGCCATGATAGCACTTAGGTGATTGTGGACCGATTGACTAAGAGTGCAAGGTTTATACCCGTCAAGTCGAATAGAACGGCAGCTAAATTAGCGGAACTAATATGAAGTGGGTAGTGAGATTTCATGGAGTACCTAAAAGCATTGTGAGTGACCGAGACCCGTTGTTTACTAGTGGGTTTTGGAAGAGCTTACAAGAGACTCTAGGGTCAGAATTATATCTCAATACCGCGTATCACCTTCAAACTAATGGTCAAACAGAGAGGGTAAATCGTATATTAGAAGATCTCTTAAGAGCTTGCATATTAGATTTTGGTGGATCATGGGATGACCATTTGCATCTAGTAGAGTTTGCATATAATAATAGTTATCAATCCAGTATTGGTATGACTCCATTTGAAGCTTTGTATGGAAGACCGTGCAACTCACCGTCATGTTGGTTAGAAACTGGTGAGAAGTTTGTGCTTGGACCAGATGTGATAAGAGAAACTTCAGACAAGATTAAGAACATTCAACAGCGAATGAAGGCTGCCCAAGATAGGCAGAAGAGTTATGCTGATAAGAGGCGAAAGGATTTGAAATTCTCCGTTGATGACCTAGTATTCGTCAAGATCTCTCCATTAAAGAATGTCATTCGATTTGGAAGGAGAGGAAAGCTAGTACCAAGATTTGTTGGTCCATTCCCAATCCTCGAGCAAGTTGGGAATTTGGCATATAAAGTTGAATTGCCAGAGAAGATGGCAGGAGTTCATAACGTATTTCATGTTTCCCAGTTAAGAAAATTCGTGCACGACCCCGATATGACTATTTCACCTGATCAGTTCGATGATATCGAAGTAGAACCCGTGGCGGTTGGGAACCGCAAGCTGATTCGTATTATCGAGCACGTACGAAGAAACTTCTAAGGAAAGCGGTGAATTTAGTCAAGGTTCAGTACGGCGAGGATCAGAATGACTGTACTTGAGAGACAGAGGAGAGCATTAAGAAGACGTATCCAGAACTCTTTGCCTGGTAAGATTTTAATTGCGACTTAGTTTTCTGCATGCAAGGATAAACTTTTTTGTTTGTTTTTGTATGTTTGATTGTTGTGAATGGTTGGTAGGCATGCAGGATCCTTTGCTTGTTTCTTAGTTAAGGAATTTCGAGGGCGAAATTTCTTAAGGGGGCAGAATGTAACGACCCGCATTCTACACATCAAAGGATCGTAAAATATTTATTTCTTTCACATACGAAGTCGTATGGTCATGTAACTTTGGGAGATGACTATTGGGGTCATTTCCAATACTGATGATTTTTACCAATGTTTAAATGACCGTTTTACCCCTAGCTGATCTTGTTTTGTCCATAACTTTTGATTAGTAAGGAGTTTTGACTTGAAATCACTTCCATTAGATCCGGATGATTGTTTACCTTTCCGTATAGTGGTCATACTAGCTAAACGGACTCACCGTTTGGGAGATATGGCTGAAACAAGGTTTAGAAGGTGAAAAACAACTTAACCGGGCCTAATTAGGGTGATTAGCAAGAGGGCCCATAACCCATTTCAGGATTAGGGTTATGGGAGGGCTGAGATGAGATAGTAAATCAGTTTTTATTTCATTTCTTAGCTTCCACTTACAACCTTTGAACCCTAGCAATTGCCTCCACTTGCTAAAACACCTCAAATCACCTTCTAATCGCTAATTTAGCCAAATCTACATCAAATAAATGCAGATTAGCACAAAAATCGAGGTAGAGCTGCTGGAGTGTATTGTAATCCAAACCATTTTGTCCAAAAATTTCAGATCTAAGTTTATTTGTGGCTAAGGTAAGTGATTTGCATTGTTTTTCACTGATTACGGCTAATTAGGGGTGATTAGCGATAATTAGCGAAATTATGGCTCAGAAAATTCTGGAAAAATTTGTAAAATTCTGAAATATTTTTTTATGGCTCTGATAAAATGTTGAGTTAATTTCGACTAAGTTTGCTAATCCTATTGTTAAAACATGCTTAAGGGGATTAAGGGAAAACATGGGTTTTTGGGGTGTGTTTGATCTTAAATGACCTATATGCTTTGTGTTTTGACCTTGTTGATTTATCCTATATGTTACTACAACTGTTTAGAAGGTTGTATGATTGATTAGTAAAGTTAGAATGGTTGAAAATGCCATCGTATGGCGAGAATGGACGATATAAGCTCGTTGGAAAAACTACAGGGATCCGGATCGGATCGGATGTGGGAAAGGGGTTCGGATCGGATATGATTGGTCGAACCGAACCGACACCAGAGACATGGAATCCGAACCGAATCGGGGTCCAGGCAAAAGAAGAGTATGGCAACAAAGGAAGGGCGCTAGCTTGGAGTTGGAGTTGGAGTGAAGATCTGAACCGAACCGAGATCCATCAGCACCGAACCGAACAGGGGACGTTGGACTGGAATGAGGTGAAGTACAAAAGCCGAACCAAGTCATACGAACCGAACCTAGGCAGAAGACATCCAAACCGAACCGAGACGGAGGCACCAAACCGAAGCAAGAAGGGGAGACCGGACCGAACTAAACATGGCTCTTGAGCATCATATACCCGATCCGAACCGGATGTAGACTTTCACTACTACACACGACGAGCCTTTTGAAGACCAACTCCCATTCGACCAAAACCCGAGATGCAAAGGTAGCCCAAATGAGAGGTTGTAACTTAGGATCCAGATGAGAACCAACGAGTTAACTTCATGATTGGGCTTCGCTGCAGGACATGTGCTAAGGAGTTATCGACGTCCATAACTTTGATTCACCACCAAGACGGATGTTAGGCTACAGATCAGTGTAGTGGGGTAGCTACTACTCCATTGGGCAGAGTGATCGTAGCATGGCTATGAGCCAGTGCAGTGGAGTCGTCATGACTTCATGGGGCAGAGTGGACATAGCAAGGACTAATGGCTATGGATCAGTGCAGTGGAGTCGCCATGACTCCATGGGGCAGAGTGATCATAGCAAGGATTTGGGTGATTAAAGTGGTGGATATCGTATGCTTTACGCACTGAGTGAGAGATGTGAGGATGGTTTCTATGCTTGATTGTTTTCCATCATTATGGTATGCACACCCCCACCCCCGTATCTTTACACCATATGTTAGTGTCACATTAGTGTATTGTACATCTTGTTGTGCTAACTCTTTGGTTGCAGGTCCTGGTTCAGGTATGGTTTAGTATACCTATTATTTTTCTGTTTTGCTGCTTATCGCTCATACTAGACTTTTGTCCAACCTAGAGTTTTATGTCTCTTTTTGTTACTCTGGGTGCTCTTAAATGGGCAGACTAGAGATAAGTTAGCTGGTTATGCACGAGTAGCTGATCCGGAGATGAGCAGGAGGCTCCCACGTAAGATATATATATGTATGTATTCTCCTTATGTCGCTGATGGTCACTACTTTGGGCATTAGTAGTGTACTCTTCCTTTACTTTGCTTTGGAGACAGCTTGAAAGGTTGTAATAATGATGATGTGAAACGTAAGCTTTATTTGAAATTTTCCGCTGCTATTTGGTTTAGTTTTCAGCTTATGCACTGTCACGCCTGTTTTATGTCAAGTATGTTATTACTACATTTTACTCCATGCGTTGTGAGACATTCTACAGGTTCCTTGCTAGTTCAAATTCCCTGTTTTATGCGACCGTCCCGTGCCGGTTGGACATCGGCACAGTGCACTTTCATTGGAAATGTCGGCTGGTGCGGGACGGGCCATCACGCATAGTTTGCAAAGACATAAACTTTATATGATTTACAAACATTTTCATACAGTCCAATTCATAACTCATCACAATTACGTTTAAACAATTATCTTGTAAAAGTAACTACAGTCACAGAAAACGGATCTTGAATTCTGGGATCTGATTTTTGAAATTGCTAAGCTAATCCATTGATGTAGGCATTGATTCGTTCGTTGTTGTTCTAGAATTCCTTTTCGCAATTCCTAGGCTTTGAATCTTTATCTCTTATCTTTTTATCTTTAATCTAGAATTTGATTTGTTATGGTGGCGGCTAGGTTAGTTTGTAGATGAACAACATGACGACATCATAGTTTAGGGTTGTGAGGTTAGGGCTTAGGTTTAGCTATGTATATTTAGATGTTTAGGATTAATGTGGGCCTTTAGATCAACCTAGGAGTCGTCAAAGCCATCCAAACCCAAGAGAGCCAACCAGAACATGACACATATGCCCTAACACCTCAGAAAATCATCATTGTCTAGATCAGTTCGCAGGTGTCAACCCTAGGGGAGGGGGGTCGACACCCCTGAGCGGGAAATTTCTCGCTCGGCTGTTTTCTGAAGTTTTGAAATTCGAATCTTCTTTAATTATTTAATTATTATTTTAAATTATTTCCGCTTAAACTTGAAAACTTCTTATCTCCATAACTTCTTCATACGGAGTCCGATTGTAACACCCCGTATTTTCTATAAATATTAAATTAACAAATCTAAGAACACTTAATTTTTAAAAGAAGAATTAGGTGAAACGGGGTTACGCCATTGCGTTCGTCTCGGAATTATGCTTGAGATAGAGTCTGAGTTTGCGTGAATTGGACTCCGTATGAAAAACTTATGAAGGTTAGAAGATTTCTAGTGTAAGCAGAAATAATCAATTTAGTTCGAAATTCAAAAACTCAGAAATCGGCTGAGCGGGAAATCTCCCCCTCAGGGGTGTCGACCCCCCTATGGGGTGCCGACATGGGAGTCGACCCCCCTATAGGGGTGTGGACATGGGTGTCGACCCCCCCTGTAGGGGTCGATCCCTGCCAACTGTGCTGGACAGTGACAATTTTCTGAGTCATAGGGCTACGTGGCGACTTCTGATCAGCCCAATGATGCATTTTCTTGGACTGGACGGCTCTGATGACTCCTAGGTTGATCTAAAGGCTCATATTAATCCTATACTCCTATATAAACACATCAAACCTTAACCCTAAACCTCACAATCTCATTATATGAAGCCATCATGCTGTCCATCCCTAAGCTAGCCTAGCCTCCATCTTCTCCAAACTAGAAAGTCAAATCCAACTAGAAATCAATTAGAAGAACTTCGAATCAAAAGTCTACATCAAAGGTTAAGCTTAACAAATTCAGAAATCAGATCCCAGAAAACAAGATATGTTCTTTTTCTGTAAGTTCATGTTATTTTCAGATTTAAACACCTAATAGTAATCTTGGCATGTAATAAAATGAATCTAAGTCCATGTTTGATGATAAGACAATCTTTTCAGATTTATCCCTATCTTTCTATTGAATCTATGATTTTACATGCCTAAGAAGTTATTATATCGATTCAATCATGCCTATCTTTGTTGAACATCGGATATATAATCCGTTTAGGTTCATGATGTTATTCATATCAAATTTATATGTCGATGAGGTTATTTCTATCAGCTTATTTCATATATATATTTGTCATACCTCAATTCTGATGGATCTGTAATCCTCTTAGGTCCATAATGTTATATTTGTAAGATCTATCATTATGATACCTGTTTTTATGCCTACTCTCATTTATGTTCTTTCTTTCTTCCCCCTTTATTTTATGAATCTAGATTAGCCTAGAATCTAGACTGAATCTTATTATACGTGCAGTTGGAATGCGGGGATATTGGGGAATATTCTATTTGGTAATAGTGGAACATAATTTGTAACTTGTGGTTTGGGGCATAATTGTTATTGTTGCGAACTTGGGGTAAATTGAAATATTAAATCTAAATTGGGTGTAAACTGTAAATTGTAATATTAAATCTAGATTGGGGATAACTATTGGATTGGGACACCAAGCATAATGTATATTGTGATTTTGGGGCATGACTATTATTGCAAATTTGGGAAGATTGGGCGTAACCTATTTTGAGCAATAACTTGTAATTGAATTTGTGGGGCATAACTTGCAGTTGGCTTGGTTGGGCATAACTTGAGAATTGGAACATGACTAGTTTTGTGAATTTGGGATGATTAGCATATAAAATCTAGACTTGGACATGTATGGTAAATAGGTAAATTGGATAAAAGATGAACATGCCTAACCCGAGGTTAGATTGAGTTGCGGTGTAAGTCTGCCTGGAACCGCCCGACACATCCAGCAACTGTAACAACAGGTCTAATGTGAGAGGTTAGCCCATAAATTCCAAAACCCGAGGTTAGAATGTGTTTCCAGTAGAAGTCTGCCTGGAACCGCCCGGCACATCCAACAACTGCAAACAACAGTTCTAATGTGAGAGGTTAAGGCATTAATGAATGAACTAATGCTAATGAACAGGGTTAAGTTAATAGGAAATACTTAACCAAATTCAACATGATGAATGAGTAGGGTCAAGTTAACCAACATAACATGATGAATGAGTGGGGTTAAGTTAAGGGGAAACACTTAACCAATATAACATGATGAATGAACAAGGTTAAGTTAATAGGAAACACTTAACCAATACAACATGATGAATGGGAAGGGTTAAGTTAATAAGAAACACTTAACCAATATGACATGTTAGGTGGGTGGGTTAAGTTAACATGGACTAGAAGACAACTTAACCAATATTACATGAACAAAGTGGATAGGGTTAAGGCAAGCTTAACCAATAATACATATGGACTTGATAAGGGGAAGGGTTAAGTAAATCTTGGGTAAATGGGTAATATTAGTATATATAGGCCCACAAACTTAACCGTTAAATAAACATGCGTGAATCAGTGAGAAGTTTAAGTAACATATGAATAGGAAACACTTAACCAGTACAACATGTTAATTAAGCAAATGGGTGGGGTTAAGTTAAATTGAGAACACCTAACCATTATAACATGTTGATTAGGAAACCTAGTAACGGGGACCCATTTCAGCAGTAACCCACATAGATGTATCGTGGTGCCCTGATCTAGGCAGGGTGGGGCACGATTACTAGGCTGATTATAAGCGGTCAAAATAGTGGCGAGTGGTGCAGCGGTGTAGGTTCCGACAGAGTATGGGCATGCACGTGCTCCAGTGTGGAAAAAGCAGGCACTGGGCATCAGTAGTATACACTGTGCATCTTGAATCTTGTTGGGTTTCCATCATGGGAATTGATACACCCCATGATGGGGCCAGCACAGGTATCTACATACAAGCGTGTCCGAATGACACAAGTAATGAATACATACAAACGGGGCCGAATGACACAAGTAATGAATACATACAAGTGGGGCTGAATGACACAAGTACTGAAGACATACAAGCGGGGCCGAATGACACAAGTAATGAACACATACAAGCGAGGTCGAATGATACAAGTAATGAATACATACAAGCGAGGTCGAATGACACATGTAATGAATACATACAAGCGGGGCCGAATGACACAAGTAATGAATACATACAAGCGGGGCCGAATGACACAAGTAATGAATACATACAAGCGAGGTCGAATGACACAAGTAATGAATACATACAAGCGAGGTCGAATGGCACAAGTAATAAATACATGCGAGTTACGGAGCCAATCGATAGGGTAGTAAGGGTACATCTAAAATATCCATGGCAATTAGGAAGATTGAGGTAGGATCCTCATAATAGATGTACACCTGAAGGCTACCACAATTGCAGGGATTGGGATCATATTACCATTTTCTACAGATTACTAGTTGGGACTCTAGTTAGGTGGTGCAGAGATATAGACATCAGAATAATAGTGTAGTAGTGAAGCAGAGAAGGAGTAGAAGCGCATTCAGTTTATCTTGCCTTATCATATCTTATACTAATCTTATCTTGTTATCCCTGTTATCACGGTATTGTCTTATATTCAGTTTATTCATGTCATGTTACTTTTACCTGTTTACATACTGAAAATCACTGGACTTACCAGGCTTTATGTCTGACCCGTTTTCTTTCGTCTTCTTTTCTTCCGTTTCTCCCCCCAAGTAGACAGGGAGGGAATAGCTCAGCTTAGTTTGGACCGATTCCCTTTCCAAGCTTGAAGATTCTTTGATGTATTGCTTGGATCCTCTTATCTTTGGTTATGGCTGTGTTTGCACTTTAATTTCGGGACTTATGCTACTTTGCTATGTTTTCTGCTTCTTATATACTTGGAAGTTTTTTAATCAAGACAGAAGATTTATGTAGTACTTTTAAGTATGATTGAGTCAATTGTTGTAAAAGGTTGACTGAACTACGTTGCTTATAAAATGACTTTGTTTTCCGCTTCTTTATTTGTCTGTCTTGTAATTTATCTGCATCTTTTACCTATAATGCTTCACTGAAGTTAGTGCATTCCCTTTGTGAGTGGCATTAATGGAGGTGGGGTGTTTCACTTGGTATCAAAGCTGAAGGTTAGCGGATCAGATAAAAGATTTGAAAATTTATTTTCAAAACGGTTTTAAAAGATGCATTTCCAAAAGAAAAGTTTTGTTTTAAAGGCATATTCCCCAAATCCATATGCACTAACTTTTAATCTTCTGTTTGAATCCTTGTTTCCTTCTTTCCTGATTCTCCGGGGCTCCTGGCTTTCTGGGAGGTAACCTCATCGTGGCATGGTTCCGTAGGCTTAATGAGACTAAGACACCTGTCAAAGGGCGAAGAAGTGCCCAACTTCCATATGTAGCCGCAGTAGTTCCACCTGCGGCTAATTTTCTTTCAAGCTTTGTAGGGTTTTCCGTGCGATGGAGGCAGCTTTCGAGAGACTTGTCAAATGTTACATAAGGATGGTAAAGATGAGAATGAGGGAGTTTGGCTAAGGAGCACAACCCAAAGATGGGAAACTCATGGATATGGACTTGGTTCACAAGGGAGGAAAGAATAGTAAAACCTAAGACAATAGGAAGTGTCTTTATGATGGTATAATGGGTCATATAATTAAGGACGAGGGCAAGAACAAAGGACATGATTTTCAGGAGGGCAAGTGCATGCTCTCACGGCCAGCGTACCGGAGAAAGAGGTAGTAAATTTTCTATTGAGAAAGTTTAGTTTTTCTTTTTGATCATCCTGTTAGTGCTCTTTTTGATTTTAGCACTTCACATTCGGTTATTTCTGCTTCCATAGTTGAGTCTCTGCACCTTAGTACTTGTATAGTAGAAGATCCCATTATTGTCTCAAATCCAATTGGTGGTTCGGCTCATTTATCTTTGGTTTGTAAGGATTTGAGAATAGCTATATTAAGTATTGAGTTTAAGTGTAATGCTTATGTTTATGGTTTCATGGGCTATGGGTTGATTCTAAGCATGGATTGGTTAGCTAGTAATTGTGAAAAGAGGGTAGTTAGACTTTTGACTTGCCTCGGGAATACCCTCGAGATTTCGTGCGATCTTAAGGGATCAGTTTGGCTTAGCTACCTAGAATCATTTGATGCATATATCGACGATTTGCGGTCCGTTAGAGTAATCCATGAGTACGCAGATGTTTTTGATTAGGTTAGGGGTTCGTCCCCTAAAAAGCGAGATAGACTTCCGCATAGATCTAGTTAACAATGCAAAGTCGGTTGCATTACCTGTACGACACATGACTCCAAGGGAAAGGAAGGGCTCAGTAAACAAGTAAAAGAGTTACTTAAGAAAGGGTTCTTAAAGCGAAGTATTTTTGAATGGGGTGCTCCAGTTGTTTTCGCTACAAAGGTGGATGGTTCAATTAGCTTGTGCATAGATGATATTTTGGTTTTCTCTAAGAGTGGGGAAGAACATGCTTTGTATCTAAGGGAAATCTCGGATATCCTCCAAGCGCATCAGCTTAAGGCTAGATTCTCCAAATATCATTTTTGGAGAGAAGAAGCAAGGTTCCTAAGACATGTGATATCCAAGGAAGGGATAACAGTAGATCCCGCAAAAGTAGTTGCGATGCAAGATTAGAAGGTCCCAAGGAATGCAACGGGAGTAAGAAGTTTTCTTGGATTAGCGAGCTGGTATAAGAAGTTAATTAAGGACTTTGTGAAGGTATCAGCCCCACTTACTAGATTGACAAAGAAGAATATAACTTTTGCTTGGGATTTGATTCGTGATGTTGCTTTCCAATGACTGAAGAGAACCTTGACGACAACCCCAGTATTGACATTGCCCGAAGGGAACAAGACGTTTACAGTTTATATGGATGCATGCGGGACAGGGCTAGGCGCTGTTTTAATGCTAGAAGAGAGGGTAGATTGTTATGGAGGAAGACAACTGAAAGTACATAAGAAAAAACTATCCTACCCATGACTTGGAATTAGCTGTTATAGTGTTCGCTCTTAAGTCATGGCATCATTATCTTTTAAGAGAGAAAGTATGAACTATATACGAATCATAAGTCCTTAAAATATTTGTTCTCGCAAAAAGATTTGAAACTGAGGCAACAACGATAGATGGAATTTCTTACCTCATATGACTTTGAGATTGCTTATACCCCTAGCAAGGGTAACATTGTGGCAGGCACCCTAAGTAGAAAGAGACTGACCTTAAGAGGGGTAAAGTTTGAAGAACATAGCAACCTTTATCTTTAGACCCTCAGTCAAGTTTGTACCTGGTTTGTTAGCATCGCTAGAATAGCGGCCTACGCTTTTAGATTGGATAGGAGCGGCGTAACTTGAAAACCCTCAGATTTGTGACATGATGGATGAGCTAAGTAGAGGAGAGACCTCTAATCATCTTAGTATATACATTTGTATCATGGTTAACATCTGTTTATCTTGGAAAGATTATCCGACTACATAGGATACCCTCTAGCATAGTAAGTGATCGAGATCCTATCTTTACTAGTGAGTTTTGGAAATGGAGGTCAAGAAGCTTCAAAATCGTGAGGTCAAGCTAGTTTAACTACAATGGGGTGACACTGAAGAAGATGCGACTTGGGAGACTGAAGACAAGATACGCGCATCCTACCCTTTTCTTTTTAGGGTACATCCTTGATGTCTTTTTCCATAAGTTTATGCATGCATGTATCTATCTTTTAAGTATATCTCCTCGGTCCTATTCTTAATCCTTAGGTAGAAACCAATGGATGTAAACATGTATTTGAAACATGTTATGATTGATGGTTGCAAGTGGTTGCTCGTGGATGCATACACACACACATTAGGTACTAGATCGGCTCTGTCACTTTCATATTGCATATGCATATATGTATTTATAGATGGATTGAAACTTGATGTGTTATCATATGGATGTTGCATTTGTATGAATGATTTTGCACTCATGTAGAGGTTGTAAGGTACGATTAGGAATAATTGCATACATGATGGACTCATGGCACTAACATAATTCGCATTAAGGAGATCAACTGAATCAGTAGACCACCTGATTTTGCATTAGATAAGGATATATACACACACTATGCATATGATCATGAAAGCATTAGAAATCTTTTTAAGGACAATGGATGCCTGTGATTGATGGTTGAGTAGATGGATGTTGTATGTTAGGATACATTCTTCTTAACTTAGAGATTTCGGGGACGAAATCCTTTAAGGAGGGGAGAATGTAACACCCCGTATTTTTTATGAATATTAAATTAACAAATCTAAGAACACTTAATTTTAAAAAGAAGAATCGGGTGAAACAGGTTCCGCCATTGCGTTCGTCTCGGAATTCTTCTTGAGATAGAGTCCGAGTTTGCATGAATTGGACTCCGTATGAAGAAGTTATGGAGGTTAGAAGATTTCTAGTGTAAGCAGAAATTAAATTAAAAATAATAATTAAATAATCAATAAGGTTCGAAATTCAGAAACTCAGAAATCGGCTGAGCGGGAAATCTCCCGCTCAGGGGTGTCGACTCCCCCAAGGGGTGCCAACATGGGAGTCGACCCCCCTATAGGTGTGTCGACATGGGTGTCGACCCCCCTGTAGGGGTCGACCCCTGCCAACTATGCTGGACAATGATGATTTTCTGAGTCATAGGGCTATGTGGCGACTTCTGATTAGCCTGATGATGCATTTTCTTGGACTGGACGGCTCTGATGACTCCTAGGTTGATCTAAAGGCTCATATTAATCCTATACTCCTATATAAACACATCAAACCTTAACCCTAAACTCAAGCCGTCATGCTGTCCATCCCTAAGCTAGCCTAGCCTCCATCTTCTCCAAACTAGAAAATCAAATCCAAACTAGAAATCAATTAGAAGAACTTCAAATTAAAAGTCTACATCAAAGGTTAAGCTTAAAAAATTCAAAAATCAGATCCCAGAAAACAAGATCTGTTCTTTTTCTGTAAGTCATGTTATTTTCAGATTTAAACACCTAATAGTAATCTTGGCATGTAATAAAATGAATCTAAGTCCATGCTTGATGATAAGACAATCTTTCCAGATTTATCCCTATCTTTCTATTGAATATATGATTTTACATGCCTAAGAAGTTATTATATCGATTCAATCATGCCTATCTTTGTTGAACATCGGATATATAATCCTTTTAGGTTCATGATGTTATTCATATCAGATTTTTATGTCTACGAGGTTATTTCTATCAGTTTATTTCAGATCTATCTTTGTTATACCTCAATTCTGATGGATCTGTAATCCTCTTAGGTCCATAATGATATATTTGACAGATCTATCATTATGATGCCTGTTTTTATGCCTACTCTCATCTATGTTCTTTCTTTCTTCCCCCTTTATTTTATGAATCTAGATTAGCCTAGAATCTAGACTGAATCTTATTATACGTGCAGTTGGAATGTGGGAATATTGGGGAATAATCTATTTGGTAATAGTGGAACATAATTTGTAACTTGTGGTTTGGGGCATAATCGTTATTGTTGCGAACTTGGCGTAAATTAAAATTTTATATCTAGATTAGGTGTAAACTGTAAATTGGAATATTATAACTAGATTGGGCATTACTATTGGATTGGGACGCCAAGCATAATGTATATTGTGATTTTGGGGCATGACTATTATTGCAAATTTGGGAAGATTGGGTGTAACCTATTTTGAGCAATAACTTGTAATTGAATTTGTGGGGCATAACTTGCAATTGGCTTGTTGGGCATAACTTGAGAATTGGAACATAACTAGTTTTGTGAATTTGGGATAATTAGCATATAAAATCTAGACTTAGACATGTATGGTAACGAGGTAAATTGGATAAAAGATGAACATGCCTAACCCGAGGTTAGATTGAGTTGCGGTGTAAGTCTGCCCGGAACTGCCCGGCACATCCAGCAACTGCAACTACAGGTCTAATGTGAGAGGTTAGCACGTAGAGCCCAAAACTCGAGATTAGAATTAGTTTGCGGTAGAAGTCTGCCCAGAACTGCCCGGCACATCCAGAAACCGCAAACAAACAGTTCTAATGTGAGAGATTAAAGCATTAATGAATGAATTAATGCTAATGAACATGGTTAAGTTAATAGGAAACACTTAACCAAATTCAACATGATGAATTAGTAGGTTTAAGTTAACCAAACATAACATGATGTACGAGTGGGGTTAAGTTAAGGGGAAACACTTAACCAATATAACATGATGAATGAACAGGGTTCAGTTAATAGGAAATACTTAACCAATACAACATGATGAATGGGAAGGGTTAAGTTAATAAGAAACACTTAACCAATATGACATGTTAGGTGGGTGGGTTAAGTTAACATGGACAAGAAGACAACTTAACCAATATTACATGAACAAAGTGGATAGGGTTAAGGCAAGCTTAACCAATAATACAAATGGACTTGATAAAGGGAGGGATTAAGTAAATCTTGGGTAAGTGGGTAATATTAGTATATATATATATATATATGCCCACAAACTTAACCGTTAAATAAACATGTGTGAATCTGTGAGAAGGTTAAGTAACATATGAATAGGCAATACTTAACCAGTACAACTTGTTAATTAAGCAAATGGGTGGGGTTAAGTTAAATTGAGAACACTTAACCATTATAGCATGTTGATTAGGAAACCCTAGTAACGGGGACCCATTTCAACAGTAACCTGCATAGATGTATCATGGTACCCTGAGCTAGGTAGGGTGGGGCATGATTATTGGGCTGATTATAAGCGGTCAAAATAGCGGCGAGTGGTGCAACAGTGTAGGTTCTGACGGAGTATGGGCGTGCACGTGCTTCGGAGTGGAAAAAGCAGGCACTGGGCATTAGTAGTATACACTGTGCATCTTGAATCATGTCGGGTTGCCATCATGGGAATTGATACACCCCATAAAGGGGCCAGAACAGGTATCTACATACAAGCAGGGCCGAATGACACAAGTAATGAATACATACAAACAGGGCCGAATGACACAAGTAATGAATACATACAAGCAGGGCCGAATGACACAAGTAATGAATACATACGAGCGGGGCCGAATGATATAGGTAATGAATACATACAAGCGCGGTCGAATGACACAAGTAATGAATAGATACAAGCGAGGTCGAATGACACAAGTAATGAATACATACAAGCGGGGCCGAATGACACAAGTAATGAATACATACAAGCGGGGCCGAATGACACAAGTAATGAATACATACAAGCGAGGTTGAATGACACAAGTAATGAATACAAACAAGCGAGGTCGAATGACACAAGTAATAAATATATGCGAGTTAGGGAGCCGATCGATAGGGTAGTAAGGGTACATCTAACATATCCATGGAAATTAGGTAGATGGAGGTGGGATCCTCATAATAGATGTACACCTGAAGGCTACCACAATTGTGGGGATTGGGATCATATTATCGTTTTTATACAGATTACTAGTTGGGACTCTAGTTAGGTGGTGCAGAAATATAGAAATCAGAATAACAGGGTAGTAGTGAAGCAGAGAAAGGGTAGAAGCGCATTCAATTTATCTTGCCTTATCATATCTTATACTTATCTTATCTTGTTAACCCTGTTATCACAATATTGTCTTATATTCAATTTATTCATGTCATGTTACTTTTACCTATTTACATAATGAAAATCACTGGACTTACCAGGCTTTATGTCTGACCCGTTTTCTTTCGTCTTCTTTTCTTCTGTTTCTCCCCTCAGGTAGTCAGGGAGGGAATTCCTCTGCTTAGTTTGGACCGTTTCCCTTTCCAAGCTTGAAGATTCTTTGACGTATTGCTTGGATCCTCTTATCTTTGGTTATGGCTGTGTTTGCACGATAATTTGGGACTTATGCGACTTTGCTATGTTTTCTGCTTCTTATATACTTGGAAGTTTTTGAATCAAGATAGAAGATTTATGTAGTACTTTTAAGTATGATTAAGTCGATTGTTGTAAAAGCTTGACTGAACTACGTAGCTTATAAAATGACTTTGTTTTCCGCTGCTTTATTTGTCTGTCTTGTAATTTATCTGCATCTTTTACCTATAACGCTTCACTGAAGTTAATGCATTTCGTTTGTGAGTAGCATTAATGGAGGTGGGGTGTTTCACCGATTCACGCAAAATCGGACTCTATCTCAAGCAGAATTCCGAGACGAACGCAATGGCGTAACCCGTTTCACCTAATTCTTCTTTTAAAGATTAATTATTCTTTAATTATCTCTTATGTCCCGTTTTAAAATTAAGGGGTGTTACATTCCCCCCACTTAAAGGATTTCGTCCTCGAAATCTTCAAATCAAGAAGAATGTGTATCCTACCATCCAACAGCCGTCTACTCAACCATTCAATCATAGGCACCCATTGTCCTTAAAGAGGTTTATAATGCTTTCATGATCATATGCATAGTGTGTGTATATGTCCTTATCTAATGCAAAATCAGGCGGTCTACTGATTCAGTTGACCTCCTTAATGCGAATTATGTCAGTGCCATGTGTCCATCATATATGCAATTATTCCTAATCGTACTTTATAACTTCTACATGAGTGCACAATCATTCATACAAATGCAACATATATATGATAACACATCAAGTTTCAATCCATATACAAATACATATATGCATATGCAATATGAAAGTGACTGAGCTGATCTGGTGCCTAATGTGTGTGTAAATGCATCCACGAGCAGACACTTGCATCCACCAAACATAACATGTCTCAAACACATGTTTACAACCATAGGATTTTCTATCTAAAGATCGAAGACATAATCGAGAAGACATACTAAACGATAGAATAAGTCTAAACAAAGCGATAGAAAAAGGAGAAGTTAAGAATATCCCCTCAAAAAAAAGGGTACATCGTACGCATCTTGTGTTCCGTCTCCCAAGTCGCGTCTCCTTGATCATCTCTCCATTAGATTTTAACCAACTTGACCTCTCTGTTGCTAAACTTCTTGATCTCCGATCCAAGGATGCATGTAGGAGCTCGTCTAATCGTAGCATCTAGCTGCACTTCCACTTCTCTAAGCATGCTTGGCTCCACTATTTCCGCAGTATCATGAAACACTTCCTCACATGCGACACGTGAAACATGTCATGAACACCACTAAGCTTTTTCAGTAACTTCACTCTATGGTCTGTCCAATTCTTTCTGTAATGGGGGATTTCCCTATGAACCTTGATGCTAATTTCCCCACACTCCCCAAAGCAAACTACGTTCCTCCATGGTGATACTTTAATAAAAACCCTGTCTCCAATATCGAACTCAAGGTCGGTTCGTCTCTTGTCAGCGTTTGACTTTTGTCGGCCCTGTTCCGTTTTCATTCATCTTCGAATCAAGTCTATCTCCTCAGAAGTTTCCCTAACCATATCTGGCCTAAGTACAATCTTATCCGTAGATTCCCACCAACAAGTTGGTGATCGACACGGTCGTCCATAAAAACCCTAATACTAGCTTAATAACTGTTGTTATAAGCGAATTCCACAAATGGAAAGTGCTCTTCTCATGTCCTCCAAAATCTAGGATGCATAACCTCAGAAGATCTCCAAGGATTCTATTCATCCTTTCTGTCCTTCCATCCGTCTGTGGACGATACGCGATGCTCAAACATAACTGCATACCTACTGCCTTTTGCATATCACCTTTTCCTCTTGCATCGAAAACTGCTCCAAGCCCTACCTCGCAAGTACCAGTATATACTGTGAACGGTTTGCTCCCATCTATCAAAGTCAAAACTAGGGCTGATTGTAACACCCCACGTCCATTAATGTCACTCACAAAGGGAATGCATTAACTTCCATGGAGGTTTTAAGTGAATATAGAACAGTAAAATTACAACAAGACAGATATAAAATAGTACTTGGAAATTCAAAAACTTTATTTCATTGTAGCAGAAGTCAAAACATGTTTGATTACATCATAACACCATATTCAATGTCAAGTACAATATCTATCTTGATAAAACAAGTACATAATCCCATTACATGAATAGCCATTAAATAGAAAGATAACAAGCTGGACTTTACTTCAGTAGTCCAAGCTTTCCAGTAGATAAGCGATCCAACTAGACTCCACTAGAACTTGGCCCAACCTGCGGACCTGAAGGGAGAAAAAGGATGGAGAAAAGGGGGTCAGACATAAAGTCTGGTGAATATGATAATTCTACAATACTATTACCAAAATAACTGGACTAAGGCATAAGCTGGAAAACAAAAAAATGTCTATGAAGAGCAGATTAAGGACATAGACAATCGCTAAAGGCAACGTTATAGGCGCTCCTAAATACTAAAGGATAAACACTATACTGCACCACACCAGTCACCCTAAAGATTCATCCCACTTAGCTTCACTTAGAAACTTTCCCAATGGCTTTACGTACCCCTAGCTGACTACATAGGTGCCGCCTGCCCCTATCTCCACTAGGTGTACCCTACTTCCCATTATTCGATCGGCTCCCTAACTCGTAGATACCCGTGCTGGCCCCACAGTGGGGTGTATCACTCCCCTAAAGTGGCAACCTGATACAACGGACATGCACGGCTTATACCTACACGATGCAACAACGTCTTACCTACCAGCCCGGGTCCACACACGCATATGAAACCCGTTGGACTTGCGTTGCCACCGCTCCCTGTTTTGGCCTCTTATAGTCAAACCAAGTATGCGTGTCCCGTCCTCGACTTGGGTCGAGCCCACAAAGATACGTTTTGGGATACTGGTTGAAATGGGCCCCCACTATTTACCACAAGCATTCTACCTAAGCTTGTCCCCATTAGTCCATCCCACTTAACCCACTTAGTCATGTTCATTTACATGTGTGTTTGGTTAAGTCTAATCGTATTTCAAATGCCTCTAAAGGCAACCACCAGATTCCTCATGCCACCCAAGGCACCTACTTAACCCCCATGTCCCACCTTACATGATTATCTGGTTAAGTATTTCTTAGTTCATTAAGGCCATAACCACATAAAGACCTCTCACATTAGACTGGCATTTATGGCAGCTGGATTTTACCGGGCGGGTCCGGGCAGTCTTACACCATAAAAGAGTCTAACCTCGTGTCTTTACAACTGTTATGCTTTAGTTTGGGCCTAGGACCTCTCACATTGGGCCGACATTTGTGACTACTGGATTTGCCGGGCGGGTCCGGGCAGGTTTACATCACAAACGGGTCCAACTTCGTGTCCTAAGCATTGATTATTAATAATAATCCACTTTCCCCCAATTTTAATAATTCCCTACTTGAATTATTAATTACTTCCAATTTTTAACAATGTCCATAATTGACTCAATTATGGACATCCATTCATGGTATGCAAAATCTTACAAAATTGCACCCAATTTATTAATTCCTAATATTACCCCTACCCCACGTTTGAACGTTTATTCGCAAAATATATGTTAGACTCGAATAGCCTAACTCATAGCATAAAAGAGATTATCATAATAACATGTATATGTGACCAAATGAATCATAATAAGGGGTGAAACTTGCATATGTCCAACTTGCATAGATTATACATGTCATGGACCTAAAGGTGTCAACTTGTTCAAAATTCACCTAATATAATCTCAATCAATTTTCATAAACTTACATATGAACATGTGTGAATCAACATCATCTAATTTTTTAACAACATGGTTTTATATGGGTACACCTAACTCAATAGGCAAATTCCCATATTCAAGTTTTATTTAATTATAGTTTCAAGTTTATGGGTACACCTAACCTAATAGGCAAATTCCCATAAACAAGATCCATTTAAATTAAAAAAAAACATAACTTTAAGCATGTTCCAACAACATCATGATTTTACAACATAATATAGCATGATTTATAACATGGCATAGTATGATAGTATAACATAGCTTGACATGATTCTCAACATAGCACGACATAGCATAAGAGAATTTACAACATAGCATGACATAGCATATATAATTTACATCATACGACAACATAATAACATAATAAGAGATCCACAATATATAGAATTTACAATTACAAATCACATCACTTTCTTGTGATCCATTCATGACTGAGTCAAATTAGTTTGTAATAGTCTTGTGAGAATCATCATACTTACCAACAAAAGAAAAGAATTAGAGAAAGAGAGATCTTTTGATTTGATTCGTGTAGATTTAGTTGTAGATGATTAGGCTTCCTCTTCTTAGTTTGTGACGGCTATGCTGAACTCCATGGCAGCAGCATGACGGTAGCTTCTCTAATTTTACAAGTGATTTAGGTCTAGGGTCTACCCACTTATTTATAGATTTTAGAATTCATTTAGGCCATTAGATTTAACCTAGAAATAACCGCAGCCGTTCAGACAAGATGGGGTTTATCTTGTTGACTCAGCAATGAGTCAGGAGTGACTCAGCAAACACTCAGCATATTAATAAACTTCTATTCATGTCATAAATATATATATATTTTCTACAATGTACATATTAGATACATCCCCCTTTACTTATTATTGTTTTTATATACATATTAGATACATCCCCTCTCTCACACACTTATTAATATTTTTATATTCATATTAGATACATCCCCTCTCTTACACACTTATTAATATTTTTATATTCATATTAGATACATCCCCTCTCTTACATACTTATTAATATTTTTATATTCATAATAGAAACATCCCCTCTCTTACATACTTATTAATATTTTTATATTCATATTAGATACATCCCCTCTCTTACATACTTATTAATATTTTTTATATTCATATTAGATACATCCCCTCTTCTACACACTTATTATTATTTTAGCAACTTTAGTGTTAATAGAAAATTCAGGGTGTTACACTGATACCTTCGCAAAGCCCTTAACGAACTTCCTATAGTAGCCCGCCTACCCCAGAAAACTTCTTACTTCCATTGCTTTTCTAGGAACCTTCAAATCTTGGATTTCCACCACCTTTTTAGGATCCACTGCTATCCCTTCCTTAGAGACCACGTGTCCTAATAACCTCACTTCTTTCCTCCAAAAATGACATTTGGAGAACTTAGCTTTGAGTGGATGCGCTCTAGGGTCTCTAAGACTTCCCTAAGATGTAGGGCATACTCTCCCTCGCTTCTAGAGAAAATCAGAATACTATCCACAAAGACTACCACAAACTTGTTTAGGAACTCCCTAAACAACCTACTCATCAAGCCTATGAAATATGTGGGTGCATTTGTCAAACCAAAAAAAAGTATGACGAGCCTTTCGAAGAAACCATTAGGAGTCCTAAATGTAGTCTTATCTATGCTACCCTTAACTGGTGAAATCCTGTAGCTAAGTCCAAATGCGAGAAAACTGAAGCACAAGCTAACCGATAGAACAAATCATTTATCCTCGGCAATGGGTGTCTATTCTTCTTCGTGAGCTTGTTCGGTTCCCTATAGTCC
The DNA here is from genome assembly GCA_030737875.1 of Allium sativum. NCBI lineage: Eukaryota > Viridiplantae > Streptophyta > Magnoliopsida > Asparagales > Amaryllidaceae > Allium > Allium sativum. The sequence continues at coordinate 876,534,533 of CM060912.1, read as the reverse complement.
ACGCAGAATCTAAGCGAACCATCAGACTTCGTAGCAAAAACAACTGGAGCACCCCATTCCGAAATGCTTCTTCTTATGAACCCTTTCTCAATAGCTCCCCTGCTTATTTACTGAGTTCCCTCCTCTCTCTCTCAGAGCCATGTGGCACACTGGAAATGCAACCGGCTTTTCATTATCTACAAAGTATATCCGGAGGTCTATCTCGCGCCTCGGGGGTAGACCCCGGACATCATCAAAGATGTCACCATACTCACGGAATACACGAACAAATTTCAAATCAGCGATGAATGCGTCAAGAGATTCTAGGTAGCTAAGCATCACTGAGCCCCTAGGGTCACAAGATATATCAAGGGTCTTTCCACAACGACTCAACAGTCTAACTAACCTCTTTTCACAGTCTTGGATGGCACCATGCCTGGCTGGCCAATCCATCCATAGAATCAAGCCATAGCCTGTGAAACCAGGAACGAAGGCGTTGCATCCAAACCCAACGCCCAAGATAGACACTCTCAAAACCTTACAGACCATAGATAAGTGAGTCGAACCACCAATAGGATTTGAGACTATAATGGGATCCATAACTAGACTAGTATTTAGGTGCAGTGTGTCAACTAACGAAGCAGATACAAATGATTGCGAAGCGCAAGAGTCAAAAAAAGTTCGAATAGGATGAAAGGAAAATCAAACTTTCAACAGAAATGCTTCTATCTCTCTCCTGTCCTGGTGCCATGAGAGCATGAACCTGTCCTCCAGAAGTAGTTCCTGTCCTCTGTCCATGCCCCTGTCCTTACCTCCTTGGGTAATCTTAAATCATATGTCCTGCCTCGCCGCAATGGTAACAACCATGCTTCTTCTTCTTCCTACAGTCCTTAATTATTGCCCGTTATAGCAAAATAAAGACACCTTCTTTTGTTATGGGGGTTAATTATTCTTTACACTTTCTCCTTTAGCTTCTTCGTGGATTAAAGCCATATCAACAAATTCCACATCCTTGGGTTGTGTTCCTCATCCTAAACTTCCTTATCGACCAAGCAGCTAGTTGAACTTTCCTTCCATTGTCCATCTCCAAGATACCAAACAAGTCCTTCACTTCCTTGAGCCAATTTATAGCCTCGACAAACGTCTCAGTCCCATGAAAAGGTTTTCCGCCCATCGCACCGAAGTCCTTCCATATCTTAGGAAAGGCATCTAAACGCGGAGAAAGAGACTCAAGAAGGAAAAAGGAAGAGATTCGAAACAAAGAATCGAAAGATAGATATATGGCTTTGGGGGATTATGTTTTTCATAGTAAATCTTTCTCTTGAAAACTCCTTCTTTGAAACATGTTTTTGAAAATAATACTTTTGAAAACTTTTTCAAAATCTTTTATCTATTCTGGTAAGCTTCAGCTCTGATACCACATGTAACACCCCACGTCCGTTAATGTCACTCACAAAGGGAATGCATTAAGTTTCGTGGAGCATTATAAGTAAACAGAATGGAATATTACAAGACAGAAAAAGTAGTACTTGAAAATTTTGTAATTTTATTGCAGCAGAAACAGAAATAAATTTGATTACATTTCCAAATACCAAAATCAAGTACATAATATCAGTCTTGTACAAAACCTTCAAAGTACATAATTTTAAAGCCATAATCCCCAACAGAAAAATTCCATATGCAGAACCAAAGCCAAGCAATACACCTTTCAACTTCAAGCTGGAAGAAAGAGATATCTGAACTAAGCTTGAGTATTTCCTCCCTAAGAACCTTGGGGGTGGGGGGGGGGGGGGAAACGGAAGAAAAGAGGCGAAACAAACTAGGTCAGACATAAGTCTGGTGAGTCCAGTGACTTTAACAATATAATCATTAAAGTAACATGATAAGAACATAAACTGGAAAGCAAGAAATGAGTGTAGAATAAACAGGCATGACAAAGCAAACAAGATGAACAAGAGGTAACGTTGATTGCGCTTCTAATCACTGCAGGATAATTACTACACTGCACGAATGCTAGTAACACCGTATCATTACTAGTTACACCACACCCTTACTAGTCCCATACTAAAGTTGATCCCTCTTACTAATCATTATAATGGTAGTTTCGTGTACTCCTAGCTGCTATCGTAGGTGCCCCTTTTTTCTCCTACCCCCACGAGTTGTATCCACTACCTTCCTCGTTCGATCGGCTCCCTAACTCGCATGTATAATTACTTGTGTCATTCGGCCTCGCTTGCATGTAGATACCTGTGCTGGCCCTATCATGGGGTGTATCAATTCAAATGATGGCAACCCGACACAATTCAAGATGCAAAGTGTATACTAATGATGCCCAGTGCCTGTTTTTTTCCACTCCGGAGCACGTGCACGCCCATACTCCGTCGGAACCTACACTGCTGCACCACTCGCCGCTATTTTGACCGCTTATAATCAACCCAGTAATAGTGCCCCACATTACCTAGCTCAGTGTACCATGATACATCTATGTGGGTTACTGCTGAAATTGGTCCTCGTTACTAGGGTTTCCTAATCAGCATGTTATAATGGTTAGGTGTTCTCAATTTAACTTAACCCCACCCATTTTCTTAATTAACATGTTGTACTGGTTAAGTGTTGCCTATTCATATGTTACTTAACCTTCTCACTGATTCACACATGTTTATTAAACGGTTAAGTTTGTGGGCCTATATATACTAATATTACCCACTTATCCAAGATTTACTTAACCCTTCCCCTTATCAAGTCCATATGTATTATTTGTTAAGCTTGCCTTAAACCTATCCACTTTGTTCATGTAATATTGTTTAAGTTGTCTTCTTGTCCATGTTAACTTAGCCCACCCACCTAACATGTTGTATTGGTTAAGTGTCGCCTATTCATATGTTACTTAACCTTTCCATTCTTAGCATGTTTGTTCCTTAGCTTTAATTTATTCATTAAAGCACCAACCTCTCACATTAGAACTGTTGTTTGCGGTTATTGGATGTGTCGGGCGGTTCCGGGCAGACTTCTACCGCAAACTCATTCTAACCTCGGGTTTTTGGGCTTAATGCACTAACCTCTCACATTAGATTTATGTTGTTGCAGTCGCTGGATGTGCCGGGTAGTTCCGGGCAGTTTTACACCGCAACTCAATCTTACCTCGGGTTAGGCACGTTCATCTTTTAGCCAATTTACATATTTACCATTCATGTCCAAGTTTATATGTAAATTATCCATAAGTGTGGTCAATTCAAGTTATGCCACATTTTCTAGTTATGCCAATAATTAATTATATGATTACAACCCCTTTTTATGCCAATTACATAATATTCAACTTTTACCCAAACTTTTCCCCAACGTTCCCACGTCGTTCGTACGTATAGTTCATGTGATACGTTAGGCTCGCAATTAGCCCAACTCATAAAAATGGAAAAAGGGAAGAAACACATGACATCATAACTAGCATAAACAATATAGATCTAAGGCTGCACAAATATTGTAAGCATATAAAAATAGATCCAATCAACATATGGAATGCGAACTAGGATAGATCTAAACATAAACTTGCACGGATTTAAACATATGAACTGGTATGGATCAAATCATATAAACATGTAGATCTAAACATATGAACATATAGTTCAAAACATATGGACTGATATGGATCTAATCGTATAAACATGTAGATCTAAACATATGAACATATAGTTCTAAACATATGGACTGATATGGATCTAATCATATAAACATGTAGATCTAAACTTATGAACATATAGTTCTATACATATGGACTGATATGGATCTAATCATATAAACATGTAGATCTAAAAATATGAACATATAAAATATGATCTTACATATATGAACATGACTTGCATATAATCTTTCATAACTTGCATAGATCAAGCAAACTTGCATACATAACTTGCATATGTAATTAGGCATATGAATTAACATTGAACATAACTTGCATATAATGAATCAAATTAAGCATAAATCAAAACATAGTTTGCAAAGACATAAACTTTATATGATTTACAAACATTTTCATACAGTCCAATTCATAACTCATCACAACTACGTTTAAACAATTATCTTATGAAAGTAACTGCACTCACAGAAAACGGATCTTGAATTCTGGGATCTGATTTCTGAAATTGCGAAGCTAATCCGTTGATGTAGTCGTTGATTCGTTTGTTGTTGTTCTAGAATTCCTTTTCGCAATTCCTAGGCTTTGAATCTTTATCTCTTATCTTTTTATCTTTAATCTAGAATTTGATTTGTTATGGTAGCGGCTAGGTTAGTTTGTAGATAAACAGCATGACGACATCATAGTTTAGGGTTGTGAGGTTAGGGTTTAGGTTTAGCTATGTATATATAGATGTTTAGGATTAATATGGGCCTTTAGCACAACGTAGGAGTCATCAAAGCCATCTAAACCCAAGAGAGCCAACCAGAACATGTCACATATGCCCTAACACCTCAGAAAATCGTCACTGTCCAGATCAGTTCGTAGGTGTCGACCCTACAGGGGGGTCGGCACCCATGTCGACACCTCTACGGGGGTCGACACCTATGTCGATACCACCTGTGGGGTCGACTCCCCTGAGCGAGAAATTTCCCGCTCAGCTGTTTTCTGAAGTTTTGAAATTCGAATGTGCTTTAATTATTTATTTATTATTTTAATTTGATTTTTTCTTAAACTTGAAAACTTCTAACCTCCATAACTTCTTCATACGGAATTCGATTCACGCAAACTCGGACTCTATCTCAAGCAGAACTCCGAGACAAACGCAATGGCGTAACCCGTTTCACCCAAATCTTCTTTTAAAGATTAAATATTCTTTAATTATCTCTTATGTCTCGTTTTAAAATTACGGGGTGTTACAGTAAGAAATTCTAACCAACATTGCTGCCTCAAATTCAAGTCCTTCTGGGTAACAGATACTTTAATGACTTGTGATATGTATATAATTCAAACTTCTCACCTAAAAAATAGTGCCTCCATATTTTCAAAGCGAACACGACGGCTAACAACTCAAGATCATGAGTAGGATATCTCTTCTCATGCGGCTTCAACTGATGGATAGCATAAGCAACTACTTGGCCTCTTTGCATTAATACCGCACTAACACCTTGAAGAGAAGCATCTATATAGATGGTCAAATCTTGATTGCCATCAATAATAGTCAACACTGGAGCAGTAGTCAATCTTAATTTCAGCTCTTGGAAAACTTCCTTACACTCAGGCGTCCAATTAAACTTGGTATGCTTCTTGGCAAGTTTCATTAATGGACTAGATAGCTTCGAAAAATCCTTAACGAATTTCCGATAATAGCCAGCCAATCCTAGAAAACTTCTAAAATCTATAGGCATGCTAGGATGCTTCCAATCTCGAATGGCTGTGATTTTGCCTGGATCCACTGAAATTCCTTTCTTCGATACAACATGACCGAGGAACTTTACTTCTTCTTGCCAGAAAATGCATTTAGAAAATTTGGCTTTTAATACATTCTTTCTCTGAATTTCCAAAACTTCTTCCAAATGCTTCGCATGCTCGACAGTGGACTTAGAGAAGATTAAAATGTCGTCAATGAAAACCAGCACAAATTTATTCAAGACATCGCGGAATACTTTGTTCATTAAATCGACAAAGTTAGCAGGAGCATTACATAAGGCGAACGGCATTACTAACCACTTATAAAATAAGTCTGGACCTTTGAACGCTGTCAAAGGAACGCATTCTTCGGAAATACGCAATTGATGGAAACCTGTAGCTAGGTCCATTCTTGAAAACATTTGCGCTCCGTTCAAGAGATCTAATAAATCATCAATACGCGAAAATGGATATTTTTTCTTCAGTGTCTGCTTATTAAGGTCCCGGTAATCCACACACAATCTGAGAGTACTGTCTGACTTTGGAACAAACACTACTGTTGCACCCCAATTTGAAAAGCTAGGCCTGATCAGTCCTTTCCATAAAAGCTGTTGAGTTTGATTACTCAATTCTACTTTTTCTTTAACCGTCATTCTTCGAATAGAGTGCACAACAGGCCTTACATTCGGGACTAAATCGATCCTGAAGTCAATTTCTCTTCGCGGAGGTAAGCTATCAACTTCTTCAAACACATCCGCATAATCTTTAACTATAGGAATATTCTCAATAGAAGTAGGAGTAACTTCTAGAGCAGACCAGAATTCTTTTCTCTCTATTTCTGAACCGTGACATGGTATAATAATATTCCCAAGCTTCGTTTTCACCTTAACAATTCTTTCGGCACATTTGTAACACCCCACCTCCATTAAGGTCACTCACAAAGGGAATGCATTAACTTTAGTGGGGGTCATAAGAGTATAGAATAGATAAAATTGCAAAACAGACAAATTTAAGCAGTGGAAAACAATTAGAACTTTTATTCCATAGTAGCATAATAGGATAAACTTTCATAAGGGTTGTTTCAAACATCAACACCAAAACATCAAAACCCATTACATAAAATATCTGTCTTGTTTCTCAAAAGAAGCATAATACAAATAACATAACATAATTCCCCAATTAAGCAGTATCCAGCCATAGCAGTAAAGCAAAGAGTCCAAAGAAATACATCACAATCTTCGAGCTTGAAAAGAATCTGAACTAAGCGGTGGTTTTCCCTCCCTGTGGACTTGGGGAGGGGGGGGGAGGAACGAAAGAAAGAAGGAGAAACAAAAACAGAGTCAGACATAAAGCCTGGTAAGTCCAGTGACTTTCAGCATGTAAATAGGTAAAAGTATAATGACATGAATAAACTGGATACAAGACATAACAATGATAATAAGCATCGCAAGATAACGAGATAAGCATAAGATAAGACTAGAACATGATAAGGTATCGTATGGATTCCTAATTTCTCCGCACCACCTAAGTAGTGTTCAACTAATGCCATTTGTTACAAAACAAGATAAGCGATCCCCATTTCCCACATGATAGTTTTATAGGTACATATCTCATGATGAGGGTCCCACCTCATATTAATAGTTTACCTGTCCCCACCGTACCTATCTTAATTGACCGGCTCCTACTCATAACATTCCGCATGTGTTTGTATCAGCTCGGCCCCTACTTGTAGATAACTGTGCTGGTCCCACCATAGGGTGTATCATTTCCTAGAGTGGCAACCCGATATAGTTCTAGAGTGCACAACTTTATACTTACTTGGTACTCAGTGTCTAAATTTTCCTATGCTGGAATTACGTGCATGCCCGTAATCCGTCGGAACCTGCACTACCGTACCACCTGCCGCTATTTTGACCGCTTATAATCAGCCCAGTAATCATGCCCCACCCTGCCTAGCTCAGGGTCCCGTTGATACCTAATGTGGGTTACTACTGAAAAAGGCCCTGCTACTAGGGTTTTCCTAGGGTCTATTCGTATACCACCCATATTGGTTAAGTGTCATCAATCAATCAATTCAAGTTTACTTAACCCACCCATTCATCACGTTATATTGGTTAAGTGTCATTAATCCAGTCAAGTTACTTAACCCACCCAATTGTCATGTCATATTGGTTAAGTGTTGCATGTTGACTTAACCCTACCATAATTAACATGTTTTTTTGACATTAATTATTTATTAATGCATCAAGTTCCCACATTGGACTTATTTGCGGTAGCTGGATTATGTCGGGCGGTTCCGGGCAGTCTTACACCACAAACCCATTCCAACCTCGGGTTCAAGCATTCAATGCACTAACCTCTCACATTAGACTTGTTGTTTGCGGTTGCTAGATGTGCTGGGCAGTTCCGGGCAGTCTTACACCACAGACTCATTCTAACCCGTGTTAGGCGTTATTACCTATCTAATCTTCACCTTTGACATCTCACATTAGATTGTTGTCGTTGCGGTTGCTAGATGTGCCGGGCGGTTCCGGGCAGCCTTACACCACAACTCAAATCTAACCTCGTGTCTTAGGCAGCCATTAGATATAATTAAATTATATACTTGCCAATTATGTCCAAATTCCAATTTTTACATGCCAATTATCATATGCCCAATTATTGATTTACATGCCAATTTACATATTCCCAATTATTGATTTACATGCCAATTTACATATGCCCAAATATTGATTTACATGCCAATTTACATATGCCCAAATATTGATTTACATGCCAATTTACCCAAACTTTCAATTATAATAATAATAATACCCCATATCCATCACAAATTATGCCCAATAATTCCACCAAACATGTTATGCCCATAAATTCACCCAAATAGGCAATACCCAATATTCCCCGTATTCCAAATGTTCGTATTTCGCGATTTCAGTCTAGGTTCGAAGTTAACCTAGGTTCAATTAAAGAAAATAAATAGGGGGAGATAGAAGTTGCATAAAATAAGAACAGAGAGAAAATAGGCATGAAAATATCATCACAGGCATGAAGGCTAACACTTGATAAGAACATCATCATGAACATGAAAAACTGATGTACAACAAGATAAACTGATGATAATAGCATCATGAGAATAAGAATAGAAGCAAAATAACAACGTAGAATCAGGCATAGTCTTAATTTCATCTTATTACATGTTAAGACTAAATTTAGGTGTTCAAATCTAAAAATAACTGAACTTACAGCGTTTGGATTAGAAAAGATAATTGAATCTCTTGTTGTTGTTGAAGAACTCTAACTTGATATTGATTAATCCTGTAGGTTGATGAAGAACTTTTTGATTTGATTTAGGTTTTAGTGGCGGCTAGGTTTAGAGGAGAGTTTAGCGGCATGGAGGCGCCATGAAAGTGAATAATAGAATTAGGGTTTAGGTTTGGATATGTATTTATAGGTGTGTTAGGCAAACCATGGCCTTTAGATTAGCATAGGAGTCATTAGGCCATCTAAACCAAAGAGATATGTCACCTAGCCAACCACAGTGCGACGCATAAGCCCTAAAACACAAAATTTCGTCACAGACCATTCTAGGCCGACGGGGTCGATTCCAAACACCCTGAGTTGACCCTGGGGTCGACCTAGCAGGTGACCCATAAAATAGGTCGGTTTGGCGTTTTGCCTTCCCTCTTCCGCTGTTTTGAATTTTTTTTTGAATTTTAGATTGATTTTTATTTTATTAATTTATATATATACATATATTTCCCTTATATGTATACAAACTTCCAAGGTCCATAACTTTCTCATACATTATCCGTTTAATGCAAACTTTGGGTCCATCTTGACCAGAATTTTGAGACGAACGTAGTGTATAGTCTGTTTTACTTAATTCTTACTTTTAAAATTAAGTATTCTTTTAATTCGTCTATTAATATTAATAGAAAAGTATGGGGTGTTACATTTTCCCCTCCTTAAAGGATTTCGTCCTCGAAATCTCTAAGTTAAGAAGAATGCATCCTACCATCCAACATCCATCTACTCAACCATCATTCACAAGCATCCATTGTCCTTAAAAAAGATTTCTAATGCTATATGAACATATACAAAAGTGTGCGTGTATATATTCCTTATCTAATGCAAAATCAGGTGGTCTACTGATTTAGTTGACCTCCTTAATGCGAATTATGTTAGTGCCATGAGTCCAATTATGTATGCAATTATTCCTAATGTACTTCATAACCTCTACATGAGTGCACAATCATTCATCCATATGCAACAATAATATGATAACACGTCCAATTTCAATCTCATCCATAACCAAACATATATATGCATATGCAATGTGAAAGTAACTTGGGCCAATCTAGTGCCTAAGGTGTGTGTGTAAATGCATCCACGAGCAACCACTTGCATCTTCCAAACATAACATGTCTCAAACACATGTTTACAATCATAGGATATTCCTAGCTAAAGGTCGATGATATAATCAAGAGGACATCCTAAACGATAGAACAAGTATAAACAAAGCGGTAGAAAAAGGGGAAATTAAGAACAAACCCTCAAAGAGAAAAGGATACAACGTACACATCTTTGCTTCCGTCTCCCAAGTAGCGTCTCCTTCATCACTTCCCTATTGTACTTTGAATAGCTTGACTTCTTTGTTGCGTAACCTGTTGACCTCCGATTCAAGGATGCACGTAGGGGCTCGTCTAATTGTGGCATCTCGCTCCACTTCAACTTCCTCAAGTATGCTCGGCTCCACCACTTCCGCGGTGTCATGTAAGCACTTCCTCAAATGTGATACGTGAAACACATTATGTACACAACTAGGCTTCTCGGGCAACTCTACTCTGTAGGCCATCTGTCCAACTCTCTCTGTAATAGGAAACGGTACTACGAATCTCGGTGCTAGCTTCCCTACCTGTAACACCCCACGTCCATTAATGTCACTCACGAAGGGAATGCGTTAACTTCCATGGAGGTTATAAGTGAATATAGAACAGAAAAATTACAACAAGACAGATAGTAAATAGTACTTGGAAATCTAAAACTTCATTTTATTGCAGCGGAAATTAAACATGTTTGTTACATCATAAAACCATAGATCATAACCAAGTACAATATCCATCTTCATAAAAACAAAACACATAATCCCATTACATAAATAGCCATTAAAAAGATAACAAGCTGGACTTTACTTCAACGGTCCAAGCTTTCCAAAGAGAGATGAAGCAATTCAATCAAACTCCACTAGAGCTGGGCCCAACCTGAGGACCTGGAGGGGGAAAAAGATAGAAATAGAGCGGGTCAGACATAAAGTCTGGCGAGTATGATAATTCTAACAATACTATTATCAAAATAACTAGACAAAGGCATAAGCTGGAAGACAAGTAAATGTCTATGAACTCTTAGGAAGATAAAGATAGCGTTTAAGATAACGTTAAAGATAACGGTAAAGGCACACCTAGTTACTAACGAATGATTACTACACTGCACCGCACATTACTACACTGCACCACACCAGTCACCCGATTGTTTGATCCCACTTTCTTCACACAGAAACTTTATAAATAGCCTTACGTACCCCTAGCTGACTACATAGGCGCCGTTTGCCCCTATCTCCACTAGGTGTACCCCACTACCCACTTTCGACCGGCTCCCTACTCGTAGATACCCGTGCTGGCCCCACAGTGGGGTGTATCACTCCCCTAAAGTGGCAACCCGATACAACTTGAGAATGCACGACTTATACCTACACGATGCAACAACGTCTTACCTACCAGCCCGGGTCCACACACGCATATGAAACCCGTTGGACTTGCGTTGCCACCGCTCCCCATTTTGGCCTCTTACAGTCAAACCCAGCATGCGTGTCCCGTCCTCGACTTGGTCGAGCCCACAAAGATACGTTTGGGATACTGGTCGAAATGGGCCCCCACAAGCTACCCACCTAAGCTTGTCACTAGTATGTCCCACTTAACCCTCTTAGTCATGTTTTTTTACATGTGTGTTTGGTTAAGTCTTACTAATCGTATTTCACATGCCACTAAGGGCACCCCCTAGATTCCTCGTGCCACCCAAGGCACCTACTTAACCCCCATGTCCCACTTTACATGTTTATCTGGTTAAGTATTTCTTAATTCATTCAGGCCATAACCTCATAAAGACCTCTCACATTAGACTGGCATTTATGGCAGCTGGATTTGCCGGGCGGGTCCGGGCAGTCTTATACCATAAAAGAGTCTAACCTCATGTCTTTACAACTGTTATGCTTTAGTTTATGCCTAGGACCTCTCACATTGGGCTGACATTTGTGACCACTGGATTTGCCGGGCGGGTCCGGGCAGGTTTACGTCACAAACGAGTCCAACCTCGTGTCCTAAGCATTGATTAACACTTAAAATCTTTTACCCCAGTTTTAATAATTCCCTATTCAAATTATTAATTAAGTCAACTTTTAATGATGTCCATAATTGACTCAATTATGGCCATCCACTTATGGCATGCAAAATCATATCAATTGCACCCCCAACTTTTTAATATTAAATCCTTAATATTACCCCTACCCCACGTTTATACGTTCGCTTATTCAACGCATAATATAGGCTAGACTTGTATAGTCTAATACCTAGCACAAAGATAAATTATCACAACATATAGACAAATAAAATAAATCTAATCATAATAGGGGTGAAACTTGCATAAACTACACAGGTTAAGGATCAAAAGGTGTCAACTTGTTAAATGTCTCAATTTACATGATATGATCATAGCCCAAATCTATAAATAAACTTGCATATGGGGTTTTTAGGCAACATAATGATGGTGTGAACTAGCATAGGATATCACATATGTCATAGAATAATTCTAGATGTCATAATAGATGTCTTGGCATATGTTCATAACTTTTCTAATCAATCTAACTTGCATATGTGACTTGTCATATAGATCAACATAACCAAAACATGATGATTTAATTAATATGAACTAACTAGCATAGATGGTAACATCATGGCCTTTTTAATATGTATGATTCATCACAACTTAGCATAGAAACTTTCAACATACATAACATCATCATAGCATGATTTACAACATATAAGATATCATCATCACATAACATTGGATTTACGATATACATGATAGCAAAAGGGGTTTACAACAACATATATGATAATTCACATCATCTACTCATAATCCATTCATAACTCAACCTAATTAAAATGATAATAATCTTGTTAAGATCATCATACTCACAATTTAGAGAAGAAAAGAGAGAGTTTTGCTTTGCTTTAGGGTTGAGAGAATTAGAATTGAATTTGCTTTTCTTCTTTCTTAGTTGGCGGCGGCTCTATTGATTTCCATGGCGACGGTAACTATTCTATTTTAATTAGGTTTAGGGTTAGCATTAGGATGCATTTATAGGTGTAGGAAGTTATTTAGGACCATTAGATTAACCCTAAACCATGAGAACCAATCAAATGCAAAATCTGCATTTGAGCGAATCGGCCCACGGGTTGACAGCCAAACACCCTGGATTAACCCCTAGTCGACCCAGCGAGGCTCGGGTCGACCTCAAAAATGGGCCAGTTCGGTTATTCCCCCTCCCAATTCGCTGTTTTGAACTTTTTCGCATATTTATTTATTAAAATTTTAATTTATATATATATATATATATCAATATATATTTCTTTGCGCAACCCATTTCACTTAATTCTTTTCTAAAAATTAAGTATACTTTAATTTGTGAATTTTAATGTTATAAAATTACGGGGTGTTACATTCTCCCCTCCTTAAAGGATTTCGTCCCCGAAATCTCCAAGTCAAGAAGAATGTATATCCTACCATCTAATCGTCCATCTAGTCAACCATCAAACACCAGCATCCATTGTCCTTAAAGACTTCTAATGCTTTAATGTTTATATGCACAGTGTGTGTATATGTCCATATCTAATGCAAAATTAGGCGTTCTACTTATTCAGTCGACCTCCTTAGTGCAATTCATGATAGTGCCATGCGTCTAATATGTGTGCAAAAGATTCCTAATGATACATATTAATTCTATATGCGTGCACAACCATCCACCCGAATGCAGCAACTATATGATAATACAACCATTATACATCCATTTTACTAAATACATCCATATATATGCAATATGCAATATGAAGTGACTGAGCCGATCTGGTGCCTAATAGTGTGTGTATATGCATCCACGAGCAACCACTAGCAAACACTTGCATCCACTTTGCATCCACCATACATAACATGTCTCAAACACATGTTTCAACCATAGGATTATCCTAACTAAAGGTCAAAGATGCTAGCGAGAGAATATACTAAAGATAAGATAAGTACAAGCTAAGCGATAAAGGAGAAATTAAAGGACATACCCTCAAAAGGAAAAGGGTATCGTGAACGCATCTTCTCTTCCGTCTCCCAAGTAGCGTTGCTCTCCTCATCTCCCCATTGCACTTTGACTAGTCTGACCTCTCGATTCCTCAACCTCTTGATCTCTGACCCAAGAATGCGCGTAGGAGCTCGTCGAATTGTCGCATCACGCTCTATCTCCACCTCCCTAAGCAAGCTCGGCTCTACCACTTCCGCGGTCTCGTGCAAGCACTTCCTCAAATGTGACACATGGAATACGTCATGTAAACCACTAAGTCTCTCGGGCAACTCCACTCTATACGCCATCCGTCCAATCCTCTCCTTAATAGGAAACGGCCCTACAAACCTTGGTGCTAATTTCCCAACGGACCTAAAGCGAACAACGTTTCGTAATGGAGACACTTTGACAAAGACCATGTCCCCAACTTCAAACTCGAGATCTGTCCTCCTCTTATCCGCATAAGATTTCTGCCTATCTTGCGCAGCTTTCATCCTCCTTCGAATCAAGTCGATCTTCTCTGAAGTCTCCCTAATCATATCGGGCCCAAGTAAGATCTTATCCGTAGATTCCCACCAACATGTAGGTGAACGACAAGGTCATCCACATAGAGCTTCGAATGGTGCCATACCAATGATGGACTGAAAGCTATTATTATATGCGAACTCAACCAATGGAAGATGCTCTTCCCATGTACCCCCAAAGTCTAGGATACATAGCCTGAATAGATCCTCTAGAATGCGATTCACCCTCTCAGTCTGGCCGTCCGTCTGAGGATGATATGCGGTGCTCAAACATAACTGAATCCCTACCGCCTCTTGTAAGCTTCTCCAAAATTCGCTAGTGAAAATAGGATCGAGGTCGCTCACTATGCTAGAAGGAACACCGTGCAAACGAACTATCTCTCGAACGTATAAAGAAGCTAACCATGTAGCAGTCCTGTTACTCTTCACGGGAATAAAATGGGTGCTCTTAGTAAGTCTATCTACTATAACCCAAATTCCCGTATTTCCCTTCCTCGATCGCGGTAATCCATCCACAAAATCCATCGAGATGCTTTCCCATTTTCATACTGGAACCTCCAATGGGTGAAGCAACCCACCGGGTTTCTTTTGCTCCGCTTTTACTTGTTGGCACACCAAGCATCTAGCGACATACTCGGCCACGTCTTTCTTCAAGCCGGCCCAAAAGTAAACTCTCTTCATGTCTTTGTACATCTTGTCCCCGCCGGGATGAATGGTCATCTTCGAACGATGTGCTTCGTCAAGAATAGTCTTCCTTAGGCCATCGTCTTTTGGTACACAAAGTCTACCATCCCTACGTAACCAACCCTTATCGTCTAGGGTATACCTACGGAGATAGCTTGATGACTCCCCTCCTTTGAGTTTTTCTACTAACTCAACTAACTGTGGGTCGTCTCGTTGTGCCTCGCCAATCCGTCCCAAAAGCGTAGGTTTGACCTCCAAGGATGCTAGCAAACCGGGTACGAAGTCAACGGAAGGACTAAAGTCAAACATCGAAATGAATTCTAAACTTCGTCGCTCAACAAACAAAGGACTTAAGGATAATCTTTTTTTACTTAAGGCGTCTGCCACCACGTTACCCTTGCCAGGGGTATAGGCTATTTCGAAGTCGTAGGACGCTAAGAACTCCATCCACCTTTGCTGCCTTAAGTTCAAGTCCTTTTGAGAGAATAGGTATTTTAAAGACTTGTGGTCAGTGAATAATTCAAATTTCTCGCCAAGAAGATAATGATGCCAAGACTTAAGCGCGAAAACAATAGCGGCCAACTCTAGGTCATGTGTGGGGCAATTCTTCTCATGCGCTCTCAACTGCCTTCCACCATAGGCTATCACCTTGCCCTCTTGCATTAAGACTGCGCCTAGTCATGTCCCACAACCGTCAGTACATACGGTAAACGGCTTACTCCCGTCTGGCAATACTAAGACTGGGGCTGAAGTCAAAGCTCTCTTCAAACGTTGGAACGCATCATCACAATCTACGTCCCATGTGAAAACTAGGTTCTTCTTCGTCAAGCGTGTCAATGGAGCCGATATCTTTGCGGAGTCTTTGATAAACTTCCTATAGTAGCCAGCCAACCCCAAGAAACTTCTCACTTCGGTAGCATTTTTAGGAACCTTCCAATCTTGGATGGCCACCACCTTTGCGGGATCTACAGCTATCCCTTCTTTGGAAACCACATGCCCCAAGAACCGTACTTCCTTCCTCCAAAAGTGACACTTAGAAAATTTAGCTTTAAGCTTATGCGCTCGAAGAGTCTCCAACACTTCCCTAAGATGTAGGGCATGCTCTTCTTCATCCTTAGAAAAGATCAAGATGTCATCTACAAAGACTACCACGAATTTGTTAAGGTACTCCCTAAACACCCTACTCATCAAATCAACAAAATATGCTGGGGCGTTTGTCAAACCGAAGGGCATCACTAGCCATTCATAGAAACCGTCCGGAGTCCTAAAGGCAGTCTTGTCTATGCTATCCTCAGCCACTCTCAACTGATGGAACCCAATGGCTAAGTCCAACTGCGAAAACACTGAGGCGCTAACTAACTGATCGAAGAGATAGTCAATCCTCGGCAGTGGGTATCTGTTCTTCTTAGTAAGCTTATTAAGTTCTCTATAGTCCACACAAAGTCTAAGGGACCCATCCACCTTCATGGCAAATACTACTGGAGCACCCCACTCCGATATACTTCGTCTTATGAACCCCTTCTCAAGCAACTCCTTCACTTGCTTACCGAGTTCCCTCCTTTCACGTGGAGCCATGTGGCATACTGGCAAAGATACTGGTTTCGCATTATCCACAAGATATATTCGAAAATCTATCTCCCGCTTCGGAGGCAAGCCCTTCACCTCCTCAAACACATCCGAATATTCTCGGACCACTCTAACAGATCATAGATTTTCCTCAGACGCGTCAAGCGATTCTAGATAACTTAGCATAACCGAATTTATGGGATTACAAAAGATTTCGAGAGTGTTGCCAAGGCGAGTCACGAGCCTAACTACTCTCCTTTCACAATCAAGAACGACCCCATTTCTGGATAACCAATCCATTCCTAAAATTAGCCCATAAACCGTGAAGCCCAACACATAAGCATCACATCTAAATTCAACGCTAAGTATGGAAATTTTCAAATCCAAACACATCATAGACAAATAAGCTGAGCCCCCACTTGGATTCGAAACAACTAAGGGATCCTCTACTAAACTGGTGTTTAAGTGTAGTGATTCAACTAATGATGTAGAGATAAACGAATGTGATGCGCCCGAATCGAATAAGGTACGGACAGGATGATCAAACAGAAAAACTAAACTTTCAACAGAAATGGTTCTACCTCGTTCTTGCAGCGGTGGGACCGCGAGAGCCTGAACTTGTCCCCTTGCCTGCCCTGGTGCTATAAGAGCCTGCACCTGTCCTCCCGAGGTAGCTCCTGCCCTCTGCCCCTTCTTTGGGCAGTCCTTCACTAAATGTCCCGCATCGCCACAATGAAAACAACCTGTCTTCTTTTTCTTTCGGCAATCCTTGCTGAGATGGCCTGGTGTCCCACAGTTAAAACATTTCTTCTTTCCCTTGACGTTATTGTCTTTACCACCCTTCTTGTTTTGTGTTGTGGTTTCTTCTGATCCCCCTTCTTCTCGGGTGCCTTATCAGCTTTAGCGCTTTTCTCCTCATGCATAAGCGCCATTTCTACTAACTTCTCAAAGGTGGCCTCCATCGTGATGTGGGTCATAGCCAACCCTTGCAATGGTTCATTCAAGCCATTCACGAACCTTAGAGCCTTCTTCTCCGGCGTGTTTACTAAGTCCAAGCCAAACCTTGCTAACTGATTAAATTTATTGACATATTCTTTCACTGATGAGCTTCCTTGCTTCAATGTCAAGAACCTTTCCATATATAGATTTTCTTCCGCCCTTGAGAGAAACTTCGCCTCGAACCTACGTCTGAAATACGCCCAAGAGTCAACAGGACGCTCCCCATTAGTGACCTCCCACCAAAACGAGGCCTCTCCCTTCATCAACCAAGCTGCTAATCGAACTCTCCTCCCTTCTTCTACTTCAAAGATTTCTAGCAATTCTTCCACCTCCTTAAGCCAATCTCTAGCTTCCACAAACGTTTCTGACCCTTGAAATGGTTTTCCACCCATAGCCTTGAATTCCTTGCACGTCTTTGCAAAAGTATCTACGCGAGGAGGAGGAGGAGGAACGGGTGCAACTGGTGGTGGAGGAACATTGGCTGGACCTGCAGCGGCCCTAGCCTCTAATAACCTCCTATACCATCCTGGTATCGTTACACCGTCGGGTAGATTAAGATCTTCAGCCATGATGAAACGAAAAAGGAAAGATTCAGAATGGAGAATTCGATAGATAAAGATATGGGCTATTGGGGATTATGTTTTTTTTCTTAAAAACTCTTCTCTTTAAATTTCTCATTAAAACATGTTTTTGAAAGCACTTCTTCCAAAAATAACTATTTTTCTGAAGTATTTTTATCTGTTCTGGTAATCTTAAGCTCTGATACCACGTGTAACACCCCACGTCCATTAATGTCACTCACGAAGGGAATGCATTAACTTCCATGGAGGTTATAAGTGAATATAGAACAGAAAAATTACAACAAGACAGATAGTAAATAGTACTTGGGAATCTAAAACTTCATTTTATTGCAGCGGAAATTAAACATGTTTGTTACATCATAAAACCATAGATCATAACCAAGTACAATATCCATCTTCATAAAAACAAAATACATAATCCCATTACATAAATAGCCATTAAAAAGATAACAAGCTGGACTTTACTTCAACGGTCCAAGCTTTCCAAAGAGAGATGAAGCAATTCAATCAAACTCCACTAGAGCTGGGCCCAACTTGAGGACCTGGAGGGGAAAAAATGATAGAAATAGAGGGGGTCAGACATAAAGTCTGGCGAGTATGATAATTCTAACAATACTATTATCAAAATAACTAGACTAAGGCATAAGCTGGAAGACAAGTAAATGTCTATGAACTCTTAGGAAGATAAAGATAACGTTTAAGATAACGTTAAAGATAACGGTAAAGGCACACCTACTTACTAACGAATGATTACTACATTGCACCGCACATTACTACACTGCACCACACCAGTCACCCTATTGTTTGATCCCACTTGCTTCACACAGAAACTTTATAAATAGCCTTACGTACCCCTAGCTGACTACATAGGCGCCGTCTGACCCTATCTCCAATAGGTGTACCCCACTACCCACTTTCGATCGGCTCCCTACTCGTAGATACCCGTGCTGGCCCCACAGTGGGGTGTATCACTCCCCTAAAGTGGCAACCCGATACAACTTGAGAATGCACGGCTTATACCTGCACGATGCAACAACGTCTTACCTACCAGCCCGGGTCCACACACGCATATGAAGCCCGTTGGACTTGCGTTGCCACCGCTCCCCGTTTTGGCCTCTTACAGTCAAACCCAGCATGCGTGTCCTGTCCTCGACTTGGGTCGAGCCCACAAAGATACGTTTGCGATACTGGTCGAAATGGGCCCCCACAAGCTACCCACCTAAGCTTGTCACTAGTATATCCCACTTAACCCTCTTAGTCATGTTCATTTACATGTGTGTTTGGTTAAGTCTTACTAATCGTATTTCACATGCCACTAAGGGCACCCAATAGATTCCTCGTGCCACCCAAGGCACCTACTTAACCCCCATGTCCCACTTTACATGTTTATCTGGTTAAGTATTTCTTAATTCATTCAGGCCATAACCTCATAAAGACCTCTCACATTAGACTGGCATTTATGGCAACTGGATTTGCCGGGTGGGTCCGTGTAGTCTTATACCATAAAAGATTCTAACCTCGTGTCTTTACAACTGTTATGCTTTAGTTTAGGCCTAGGATCTCTCACATTGGGCTGACATTTGTGACCACTGGATTTGCCGGGCGGGTCCGGGCAGGTTTACGTCACAAACGAGTCCAACCTCGTGTCCTAAGCATTGATTAACACTTAAAATCTTTTACCCCAGTTTTAATAATTCCCTATTCAAATTATTAATTAAGTCAACTTTTAATGATGTCCATAATTGACTCAATTATGACCGTCCACTTATGGCATGCAAAATCATATCAATTGCACCCCAACTTTTTAATATTAAATCCTTAATATTACCCCTACCCCACGTTTATACGTTCGCTTATTCAACGCATAATATAGGCTAGACTTGTATAGTCTAATACCTAACACAAAGATAAATTATCACAACATATAGACAAATAAAATAAATCTAATCATAATAGGGGTGAAACTTGCATAAACTACACAGGTTAAGGATCAAAAGGTGTCAACTTGTTAAATGTCTCAATTTACATGATATGATCATAGCCCAAATCTATACATAAACTTGCATATGGGGTTTTTAGGCAACATAATGATGGTGTGAACTAGCATAGGATATCAAATATGTCATAGCATAATTCTAGATGTCATAATAATGTCTTGGCATATGTTCATAACTTTTCTAATCAATCTAACTTGCATATGTGACTTGTCATATAGATCAACATAACCCAAACATGATGATTTAATTAATATGAACTAACTAGCATAGATGGTAACATCATGGCCTTTTTAATATGTATGATTCATCACAACTTAGCATAGAAACTTTCAACATACATAACATCATCATAGCATGATTTACAACATATAAGATATCATCATCACATAACATTGGATTTACGATATACATGATAGCAAAAGGGGTTTACAACAACATATATGATAATTCACATCATCTACTCATAATCTATTCATAACTCAACCTAATTAAAATGATAATAATCTTGTTAAGATCATCATACTCACAATTTAGAGAAGAAAAGAGAGAGAGTTTTGCTTTGCTTTAGGGTTGAGAGAATTAGAATTGAATTTGCTTTTCTTCTTTCTTAGTTGGCGGCGGCTCCATTGATTTCCATGGCGACGGTAACTATTCTATTTTAATTAGGTTTAGGGTTAGCATTAGGATGTATTTATAGGTGTAGGAAGTTATTTAGGACCATTAGATTAACCCTGAACCATGAGAACCAATCAAATGCAAAATCTGCATTTGAGCGAATCGGCCCACGGGTTGACAGCCAAACACCCTGGATTAACCCCTAGTCGACCCAGCAAAGCTCGGGTCGACCTCAAAAATGGGTCGGTTCGGTTATTCCCCCTCCCAATTCGCTGTTTTGAACTTTTTCGCATATTTATTTATTAAAGTTTTAATTTTTATATATATATATATCAATATATATATATATATATATTTCTCTGCGCAAACCATTTCACTTAATTCTTTTCTAAAAATTAAGTATACTTTAATTTGTGAATTTTAATGTTATAAAATTACGGGGTGTTACACTACCGACCCAAAGCGAACAACATTCCTTAATGGTGATACTTTGACAAAGACCATGTCTCCAACACTAAACTCAAGGTCGGTCATTCTCTTATCAGCATACGACTTTTGCCTATCTTGCGCAATCTTCATATGTCTTCGAATTAGACCCACTTTCTCTGAAGTCTCTCTAATCATATCTGGCCCAAGTACTAGCTTATCTGTGGATTCCCACCAACAAGTTGGTGATCTACATGGCCATCCATACAAAGCTTCAAAAGGTGCCATGCTAATGCTAGACTGATAGCTGTTATTATACGAAAACTCTACTAGTGGAAGGTGGTCCTCCCATGTCCTGCCAAAGTCCAAGATACAAAGCCTCAAAAGGTCTTCTAGAATCCGATTCACCCTCTTGGTTTGGGCGTCCGTCTCAGGATGATACGCCGTGCTCAAGCATAACTGAGTCCCTATGGCTTCTTGCAAACTTTTCCAAAAGTCACTAGTAAAGATAGGATCACGATCGCTTACTATGCTAGAAGGTAACCCATGCAAACGAACTGTCTACCTAACATAAATAGGTGCTAATGATGATGAAGTCTTCTTTCTCCTGACAGGAATGAAGTGAGCACTCCTCATAAGTTTGTCAACTATCACCCAAATACTGGTATTGCCTCTTCTAGACCTAGGAAACCCATATATAAAGTCCATCGAGATACTCTCCCATTTCCATTGCGGAACCTCTAGAGGATGAAGCAGTCCACCGAGCTTTTTCTGCTCAGCCTTGACTTGCTGACATACCAAGCATTTAGAAACGAACTCAGTCACGTCCTTCTTCATTTCGGCCCAAAAGAAAACTCGCTTCATGTCTTTGTACATCTTGTTACCACCGGGATTTATGGTCATCTTAGAATGATGGGCTTCCTCAAGAACTGTCTTCCTCAAGTTCTCGTCTTGTGGTACACAAAGTCTCCCGTCCCTATGTAACCAACCCTTGTCATCTAGGGTATACCTACCAAGATGACTTGAAGACTCCCCTCCTATGAGCTTTTCGACTAGCTCAAGCAACTGTGGGTCATCTCGCTAGGCCTCTCCAATCCATCCGAAAAGCGTAGGTCTCACCTCTAAGGATGCTAACAAACCGGTCATATAATCAACAGAGGGTCTAAAGTCAAAGGCCGCTATGTACTCTAAGCTTTGCCTCTCCACAAACATAGGACTCAAAGTCAACTTCTTCCTATTCAACGCATCAGCTACAATGTCACCCTTGCCAGGGGTATATGCGATCTCAAAATCGTAGGATGCTAAGAACTCCATCCACCTTTGTTGCCTCAAGTTAAGATCTTTCTGCGAGAAAAGGTACTTCAACGATTTATGGTCAGTATACAATTCAAACTTCTCACCTAGGAGATATTGTTGCCAAGACTTAAGCGCAAAAATGATGGCAGATAACTCTAGATCATGGGTTGGGTAGATTTTCTCATGTACTTTCAACTGTCTTCCACCATAAGCTACTACCTTCCCTTCTTGCATCAAGATAGCGCTTAGGGCCGTACCGCATGCATCCGTGTATACTGTAAACATTTTACTCCTGTTTGGCAATGTCAACACTGGGGCTGTTGTAAGAGCCCTTTTCAATCATTGGAAAGCAATGTCACAATCAATGTCCCAAGCAAAGGCTAGATTCTTCTTCCTCAGTCTAGTAAGTGGGGCTGATATCTTCACAAAGTCCTTAATGAACCTCCTATAATAGCCCGCTAATCCAAGAAAGCTTCGCACCTCTGTTGCTTTCTTTGGGATCTTCGAATCTTGCACCGCAACTACTTTTGCGGGGTCTACAGCTATCCCATCTTTGGACACCACATGTCCTAGAAACCTTACTTCTTCTCTCCAAAAGTGACATTGGGAGAACTTCGCTTTAAGATGATGTGCTGGAAGAGTATCCATGACTGCCCTCAAATGCAAAGTATGTTCTTCCTCATTTTTTGAGAAAATCAAGATGTCGTCCACGAAGACTACCACAAACTTATTAAGGAACTCCTTAAGCACCCTACCCATGAAGTCAATAAAATAGGCGGGTGCATTCATCAAACCGAAAGGCATGACGAGCCATTCAAAGAAACCGTCAGGGGTCCTAAAAGCAGTCTTGTCTATACTATCCTCAGCCACTCTTAGCTGATGAAAACCTGTAGCCAAATCTAATTGCGAGAACACAGACGCACCTACAAGCTGGTCAAACAAATCATCTATTCATGGAAGTGGGTGCCTATTTTTCTTAGTCAGCTTGTTTAACTCTCTATAATCCACACATAAGCGAAGTGAACCATCCGCCTTAGTAGCGAATACTACTGGAGTACCCCATTCAGAAATACTTTGCCTAATAAACCACTTCTCAAGCAATGCTTTAACTTGTTTACTAAGCTCCTTCCTTTCCCTAGGAGCCATGTGTTGTATGGGTAAAGAAACTGGTTTGGCATTATCAACCAAGTATATGCGGAAATCTATTTCACGTTTTGGGGGTAAACCCTTCACCTCATCAAAGACATCGGGATACTCACGGACTACTAGAACAGATTGCAAATTATCAACAGATGCATCAAGAGATTCTAGGTAACTAAGCATGACAGAACCCTTGGGGTTACACGAGATTTCGAGGGTATTACCGAGACAAGTCAAAAGTCTAACTACCCTCCTTTCACAATCGAGAATGGCACCATTTCCGGATAACCAATCCACCCCTAGAATCAACCATAGCCCATCACTACAACAAAAAACACTTTTCGCAACAAACGATATCTGTTGCAGTAGACCTATTGCAACAGGCCTGCACCTGTTGGTACACCCGAAGTTGCAAAAAGTCCACAACATTTTCTTCTTGTTGCAATAAGATGTTGCGGTATACTTTTTTGCAACATGCTTTTGCTGTTGCAACAGTATAAGCCTGTTGCAATAGATCTATAGATCTGTAAAAAAATATTATAGCTTATAGATATGATATATTAAATGTATTCGTTTTAATAATAGTGTATATCACAAAATGAAACAAACAAATTAAAATTTTATTTTAATAAAGTTTTAATAGTACAAACAATTACAACAAAAAATTTATAATTTTCATACATCATGAATGTATAACACTTTATTCTCTCACACAACACATTTTTTTCGAATAGAGATAAAGAAACTGCTCAAAAATAGAAATACTCCGACATGATATTGTTTATTCTCGCAGCAAAATAATTTTGGATTGAACCACAGAGATTCAAGTTCCAGTTTTTCCCCAAGATATTGATTATTCCCTCAGCAAGTAATACCCCGCCAACTGCTCAAAAAAGTATAATAATTCAGTGCAAAACACATATATAAACGCACAAGCCATGTTGAAAAAGAAACTTACACGTTAAAACAAACAGGCGGAGTTAACAATTGGATATAAGATTTGGAGTACCTGTCAAAAATATTATTCCAGACTGTCAAAAATATAAGAAGGAAACCCCTCAAGAACGTCTTAAGAGAATAATGAGCAAACAATTGAACAAGCAAAGTATGATGTAAGTTCATCTTTTAAGAAGTTGGATTAATAGCTGAAATTATTACTTCATCTTGTATTTGTTAATTCAAGTTAGCAAGCCATATCCTAATTGATTCATGAGCCAAACGTATAACATAAGCATACCTTTGTTGATAGTTAACAAGGAAAAAATACATACAGACTAAAGATCATCAATCTCAGTACAATCTTCAACTGCAGTGGCATGCAATAGTCCATGATCTACTGTTGCACGCATCTCTATTCATATTCATATTCATATGACATTTTCTTGTGAAAACCCGTAACTTCCCCATGAAGGAAAGCGCGGATAGTTCGAGAACAAGCCACAAAACAACGCAGACGGAAGAACATTTCATTTTTAATTACAACAATTCCATCAGAATACAAGAATATACAGAGTATAAATGAATATTACATTTGATAAATATCAGAGATTACAATACATTACATAGCAGCGGAAAATAATACAATGCACAACTAGAAGAGATATACGGATACAAAGCTTTCCGGATATCATTCCAGCTATAAACCAGGATCCTGTGAATATAAATCTGCAAAACCAAAACTACTAGTTGCCCATGTAAAAATAAGGGCACCCAGAGTTTAGGTTAAAACAGTAAACTCCAGGTCAGTCATGGGACTGGTGTGAGAACTAAAACAGTTGTTTAACTTTACTTTTAAAGTTAGGTAAATCTAGGGACCACGCCGTATAACACGGAACGGGTTTCCTCCCAAGAATACCAGTACATAAAACAAACAGCGCAATGCTAAATAAAGAAAAATGAAGCTATTATAAGACATAGGTCCTATCACACAATGCAACGCAAGCCGGGGGATAGGGTTTTCCCTTATAATAGCCAAACGTGCTTAGTACATTTAAAACAAATCATTTTATTACTATTATAAGTGCATAGTGTATAAACCAACTTCAAATCATAAATATCAATCATATGTGGCATGGGTACCATATATCATGTCGCCAAAACTAGGCTCTACAAATAAAACCGCAAAGTCACATATTTGGAGATTGGATTTCCATCTGTGAACCGAGGCAAAAGATAGTCCTCTACCGATTCGAGACTGTCTAGCCCGAGCCTCAGGACCCAGACACAGGTGAGCCCTTGGAGCGACAGGGCCGGTCCACCGATGTGGATTAAAATGCCTGAACACTGTGTTTCCCAACCCTTTGGGGGCGTAAATGAGCCAACGAATGACTCCATCGAACCCGGATCGTCCGATCAAACCGAGGCGCCTCGCAACAGCAACAACCACATAAGTCAAACTCGTCAGGGCGTGTAAAACCACTGACGCCACTTTTAGCTAGAAAGAAATGCATGTCCTCCCTGAGGTCCTTCTCCCGTTTTTAGTTCACGACCAGGGTGTGAGGCTCGCGAATCAACGTTACACAAAGCTATGCCACACAGGCTGTGCTTTGATCATCCACCACAAGACTTTGCTTTTTAACAGAAGCCTCGATCAATTTCCACTTAGGCATGCCACACAGGCAATTCACTCTATGCGTTTGATATCCATCAGTATATAACCCCTGAGCTCGTACGTCTCAGAGAAGGGCGTTAAGCAAGAGAATAAATTCTCCGCCGCCAAACATATATATATTTAATAGAAATCAATCACACAGACTAAAATCCAATGTCAGACACACAGTCCATTTACAAGTTCGTTCTGGGTCTGAACGGCACCGGAGGCACCTAGTACCCCGCATATCCATCGATCTCCAAGTACGTCTGGACGATCACCAACTTATTCCCTCCTCTTGGTTGTACGGCCCAATCAAGATCATCAGTAATTATCCAAACAACGTGAAGACCTCCGGTCTTCAACCACCATCTTCGTCTTCGACTTATCGTCGTATCAGTTATTCAGAATGGGATAAACCCGGTCTTTCCAAATAACTCGCGTATATAATAAACAAGTGTTACACAAACACAACATACGCCTCATTCCAATTCATCAGTCACTAACCGTAAATTAATCAAGAGAATAATCCCCCAAATATTAACCCCTAAGGCCAAAAGCAACATCAGATCAATACCCAAGAAATCACTCTGTTTAGCCAACCTACAGCTAGTTTCCAAATTTCACATTCTTAGGGAAAGGTTCCCATTAATTTTATCAAAGATAAATTCTTTTAAATTTGTTCTTTAATCATCCTTTGGGTATCATTTCAAACTAGTCGGGATTAGCGAACCACACCGATGTAATCATTTATTTTATTTCCCTATCCCAACCTATTTATCCCATGAAGTAAAACTGGTCATACTTCATATCTAACACCACGGTGTTATCGGTAAATTCAATTACCATTTCACGTTCAAATTTAATTAAAGATTTAACTATCGCCTGGAGCAAAACTGGTGATACTCCACTCTCGATCTTTTCAATCTAATTAAAGATTCATTAAAACTCCACTTAGTTTTAATCTATGACTGGGTTAAAGAAACAGTGTCATTTAAAACACGGTTCACGATAAACCCCAAAATCACATCACATTTCAATCAGTCGCTAACCGTAAATTAGCAAGTGAGCAATTCCCTAAGCATTAACCTCGAAGGCTGAAACCAACATCAGATCAATACCCAAGAAATCACTCAACTTAACTAATCTCCAGTTAGTTTCAGGTTTTCTTAACTCCGTTGGGTCTAAGAACAGTATTATTGAAGATACCGTTCATGACAACCCAAAATCACATTTCATTAATTATCGGGTTAAAGAACAAGTGTTATAAAAGACACTGTTCACGATAAACCCAAAAATCAATACCAATTCAATTCCAATTAAATATTATTTAATTGGTACACTTCATTAAATCCAAATAAAAAGATTTAATCTTTTCCTCAATTGGGCTTAAGAACAGTGTTAATGAAGACACCATTCACGACAAACCCAAATCATATTTGATATTAAATACAAGGCTCTGAATAGAAAATATATCGGCTTATATTCAATATCAAATTCTACGACCAACAAATATCGTATTGGAAATAACTATATATATATATATATATATATCTATATCTTTCAAATTTCCATAACAACATATGTATAATCACGAAATCCAACATCGAAATATTCCGAAGACAATTTCGATTTATATCCATTCCAATTCAAATATTGGAAATTCTGGTTATTTTCAAAACCATTTCAAATCCAATTTATTTATTTTAAAAATAAATAAATTATTATTCTAGTTCAAAACTAGTTCATTTCGATAAAAATCTATTTTTATCTTTTCAAATATGGAGTTTTTCATCCCAATTCTTCACAAATCATTTCTTATGGTTTTACACAAATTATTGATATTTTTAATAATTTTATCAAGGCCTGTACTGTCGATTTCCATCAACTGTCATCGAACTGCACTTACATCGACCTTTTCCAAATTTAATTTGGGCATAATTCCAAATCCAATCGTTTGATTTCTAATTTCTAATATTCGTTAGAAATCTCTTTTCGATACGAACCCAACGGTTCCGGTTTTAGGAGAATCCGACGGTCGGATCTCCCGCAATATCCATTTGAAGTCAATGGTCGAAATTCACGAACTACCACAGCGCGGCGCATTCTATTCAGGCCATTATATTATATATATAATATATATAATATATACTTCGACGATTTCCTTTTAAAACGTATTTTATAAATCGTTTTAAATTCGTATTCAAAACGATTTCAACTTCCTTTTCAAATTCAAATCAAAATTGAATTTTCCAATATAAATTCGTTTTAAATTCATTTCAATTCTATTTCAATTCAAATCGGTTTCAATTCAAATCAATTTCAGTTCAATTTAAATATGTTTTAAATTCAATTCAAAACGATTTCAATTCTATTTAAATCTAATTCGAATTTCAATTTTATTCAGTTTAATTCGAATTACATTTCAACTCAATTTAATTCGAATTTCAATTCCTTTCAAAATATCAGATTTTGAAACCACTTTCGATATTCATTATAAAATGAATAAAATCAATATAAATATCGTTCACGTCAAAATGGCATCAATCTAATCAACACGGCTTCATATATTTCTATTTTCAAATATTCTATTTCAAATATTTCTTTTTCAAATATTCTATTTCAAATATTTCTTTTTCAAATATTTCTTATTCAAATATTCTATTTCAAAACTGGAATGAGTCCCAATCAATTACCATATAATGTTAATTATATCGATTTTCTGCCACACGTATATAACAACAACGATAAATCATCAACCATCATCCAAAGTGCGTTCTACACTGTATAAGCATCAAATATAAATATTTAACGCTTATAACAGTCTGTCAATCGATCGATCGACATACAACTAACTATTGGGATTAGTGTATGTCATATATCACCCCAATACCCGTGTGGGGTTTTCAAACAATCAAACACAGATTTTATTTGTGCAGTTGGGCGATGTGTAGAATTTATCATCCCAATCAATATCAGTCAAATGTTTGTATATAAACAAACCGTTCGATTTGTTTATATTAATTTATTTCATTTCATATATACGTTAAAAATTCTATTTTCAACTATAAAATATTTTTAACTATATAAATATTTTATTTCATTTCGCATCACATCACACAATCAACTACACATCAAAATCAAACAACCAAGCATACAAGTCGTCCATGGTCTGTGGACGACGGGTGTCGGGTGCTACTAAACACCGCCTGCATCCTTGTATATATTTTAACTAGAAAATAAAATCAAAAGTGAGAAGTTCTCACCCAAGCTAAATCCATTCACCGCGACTCTTCTTATAAAGGAAATCTTTGCAGTGCTCGTCTTTTGCCAAGTTCGTCGTCCGCTTTCACTACACGTATAAAAAACAAATTTTTACTTCGCTATTCAATATATAAAAATCGAATTTTTACTTCGCTATTCAATATATACAAATCGAATTTTTACTTCGCTATTCAATATATAAAAATCGAATTTTTACTTCGCTATTCAATATATAAAAATCAAATTTTTACTCTTTCTACAATATAAAAATCATATTTTTATTCTTTCTATAATATAAAAATCTCCATTCATATGTTAAGAAAAATCCAGTCTTTCATATATAAAAATTATATCTTTTGTTGATTAAAAATCTATTTTTTTTAAACACCACCACCTCATATCTAAATTCGTTTTGCAAATAAAAATCAAGTCTTTTTCCTAAATAAAAGTCGAGTTTTATCTATAACCCTATATATATAATAAAAATTATATTTTTATTGATCCTATATATACTTAAACTGAAATTAAAAATCAATAATTTAGAACTCACCTTCTTGCTTGAAGAAAATTCGATTTTGAGATGGGTAAGGAAGTCGTTTACGCGGTAGAGGTGGAGTGGGTCGGAGATGGTCAGATCTAGGATTTCCGGGGGTTTTTAGTCAAAGAGGGGGCTCGGTTGGTGGTTGTGTTCGTTGTTTTGGGGGTTTTGGGTGGCAGTGGGTTTCAAGTCAGAGGAGGAGGCGGTCTGAGGCAAGGGGGCGGCGCAGGTGGAGTAAAGGGGGGCGGAGGTGGTTGGATCAGGAGGACGGGGCTGGCGACGCGATGGCGTTCGTGGAGGAGAGAGGAACGGCGGAAGGGGAGGGAGAGGAGAACGAGGAGGCGGAGGGGAGAAGGAAGAGGGGCGGTGCGTCGGAGGTGGCCGCGCCTGTGGCGCGGTGGCGCGCGAGGAGGGGCGGACGGCGGTGAACATCGACGATCGGAAGTTTTTTTATTTCGATTCGACTGTAATGAAAGAGAAAAAGGGGAGGGGGTGAGATTTATATAAATATTATATTATTAATTTATTTTAAATCTCCTCCTAAAAGCACCTTTTTTATTCGAACTCAGAATTGAACCCACCGACTGTTGTCCATAGCTAATTACCCCCATTCTGAACACAATGGTATATGTGTCGCAAGCTGATTCGATCGTTTCGATTAGTTTTCGTCGAAATCAAAATATAACTCTATATATTGAATTTAAACGCACATTTCAATTTACTGGGGTCACATACTAATTCGAAAAATTTTTGAAAAATATTTTCTAGCTTCGTATTGACGATACGGTCCTAACAAAACTAGTTTCATCAAATTCCGAGACCGTTGGAAAAATGGCCATTTTCCCGTCGATTAAAATCAACTGAAACTGGTCAAACGCGTTTTCCTTTACCACGCTCACATATTGATTCGAAAAATTATGAAATTTGAAACCTAGCAATAACTTGACATCACGGATCCAGCAAAAGTGGTTTCGTCGAAATCCGAGGTCGTTTGCAAAATTTCCATTTTTAAGGGCCGAAATTCCATAGCGACTATTCTGAAATTTCAACTGGACGTAACTTTTGATTCCTGCTATGAAATTTTGATTTCCCGGATTCGTTGGAAAGTTATTCTCTATTAGATTCAAATATTTTTGGTTTCCCTAAAATCTGGTTTATTTTGCACCCGGTACATTCAATTGAAATTTGAAATCGAATTATCGAACTGCCGTGCCATTTTCAATTCCTTTTATAATTATAAATAAATATTTATATTATAACGACGATCTATACAACTATATACGTCCAGATTCCATTCAAAATAAATTTCTCGTCGATATTATTTAAAATAATTCATTTTAAATTTTCAAAATTCGCTAAAATTGCCAAAATAAAAATTTTAAATTGGCTCAGATTTCCGGGTTATTACAATCTCCCCCACTTAAAACTTTTCGTCCCCGAAAAGGAACAAAGCCGAAAGTTGTTTAACTAATCAACTCAACTTTCATTATTTTCATTACGGCTTAAGTTCTTCAACTTTTCAGTTTCTAAGAACTTTTCAAATTTTTCAAAAATTTGGCTAACACCCTAAATTTTCGAAAAATTTCGCCATAACCTCCCTTGCACCGGGAGCACGGGAAAATTCCGAAATTTCCATACAGGGCTTCTGATCTCAAAAAGAAAAAGAAAAAGGCAAGCGGCTAGCCAATCGGCTCATAAAATCATCATCACCCAAAGAAAACAGTAAATTATGGTAAACATGTACCTATTTGTCGGGCAAACAATTTTATTCTTCTGCTCTAGCCTCTTTGCTAAGACCTGTTCAATGTAAGTACATGTATATGCAAGCAAATGCGACCAATTTTCAATATAACTCACAATTTGATTCAATTTGGCTATATGGTACAAATTTTAATTAATCAACCAATAATCAACAACACAACCATCAATCAATTAGTTGATTGGCTTTTCAAATTCATAATTTTGATATGTAGTCAAAAAATCAGATTTTTGATGCCAAATCACAACAATAAGCCCTATCTAATTTTGGTTCTCACACCAGTCAATAGGAAATATATAGATATCACACCTTCGAAACTCGAATACCAATTCTGATGATGTTCGAACTATCATCAGAATCTTCTCCGGGCGACTAGAGTGTGATTCTATATCTATCCAGTATATTAAAACTTCGAATACACGCTAGCTAGGCGCGTACGCAAAATCTTTATATATTGGATTGTCCTAATCAATATGAAATAAATAATCAAATACGAATAATTGATTTTAAATTTTAAAAACAAAATTCGTTTCATTTTAAAAATATACTCTTCACACTCGTTCTAGGATACTACTGATCCCATCTCTAACGAGTCATTCTCATTGGATATTACTAATCCAATATCTGATGAATTCTTTCATATGGTTCTAATGTGCCTTGTTCTCTGGGCTTTGTAAACCAAAGCTCTGATACCAACTGTGAAAACCCGTAACTTCCCCGTGAAGGAAAGCATGGATAGTTCGAGAACAAGCCACAAAACAACGCAGACGAAAGAACATTTCATTGTTAATTACAACAATTCCATCAGAATACAAGAATATACAGAGTATAAATGAATATTACATTCGATAAATATCAGAGATTACAATACATTACATAGCAGCGGAAAATAATACAATGCACAACTAGAAGAGATATACGGATTCAAAGCTTTCCGGATATCATTCTAGCTGTAAACCAGGATCCTGTGAATATAAATCTGCAAAACCAAAACTACTAGCTGCCCGTGTCAAAATAAGGGCACCAAGAGTTTAGGTTAAAACAATAAACTCTAGGTCAGTCATGGGACTGGTGTGAGAAATAAAACAGTTATTTAACTTTACTTTTAAAGTTAGGTAAATCAAGGGACCACGCCGTATAACACGGAACGGGTTTCCTCCCAATAATACCAGTACATAAAACAAACAGCGCAATGCTAAATAAAGAAAAATGAAGCTATTATAAGACCCAGGTCCTATCACACAATGCAACGCAAGCCGGGGGATAGGGTTTTCCCTTATAATAGCCAAACATGCTTAGTACATTTAAAATAAATCATTTGAAACTATTATAAGTGCATAGTGCATAAAACAACTTCAAATCATAAATATCAATCATAGGCGGCATGCGTACCATATATCATGTCACCAATACTAGGCTCTAAAAATAAAACCGCAAAGTCACGTATTTGGAGACCGGATTTCCATCTGTGAACCGAGGCAAAAGATAGTCCTCTATCGATTCGAGACTGTCTAGCCCGAGCCTCAGGACCCAGACACAGGTGAGCCCTTGGAGTGACAGGGCCGGTCCACCGATGTGGATTAAAATGCCTGAACACTGCGTTTCCCCACCCTTTGGGGCGTAAATGAGCCAACAAATGACTCCATCGAACCCGGATCGTCCGATCAAACCGAGGCGCCTCGCAACAGCAACAACCACATAAGTCAAACTCGTCAGGGCGTGTAAAACCACTGACGCCACTTTTAGCTAGAAAGAAACGCATGTCCTTCCTGAGGTCCTTCTCCCGTTTTTAGTTCACGACCGGGGTGTGAGGCTCGCGAATCAACGTTACATAAAGCTATGCTACACAGGCTGTGCTTTGATCATCCACCACAAGACTTTGCTTTTCAACAGAAGCCACGATCAATTGCCACTTAGGCATGCCACACAGGCAATTCACTCTATGTGTTTGATATCCATCAGTATATAACCCCTGAGCTCGTATGTCTCAGAGAAGGGCGTTAAGCAAGAGAATAAATTCTCCGCCGCCAAACATATATATATTTAATAGAAATCAATCACACAGACTAAAATCCAATGTCAGACACACAGTCCATTTACAAGTTCGTTCTGGGTCTGAACGAAACCGGAGGCACCTAGTACCCCGCATATCCATCGATCTCCAAGTACGTCTGGACGATCACCAACCGATTCCCTCCTCTTGGGTGCACGGCCCAATCAAGATCACCAGTAATTATCCAAACGACATGAAGACCTCCGGTCTTCAACCACCGTCTTCATCTTCGACTTATCGTCGTATCAGTTATTCAGAATGGGATAAACCCGGTCTTTTCGAATAACTCGCGTATATAATAAACAAGTGTCACACAAACACAACATACGCCTCATTCCAATTCATCAGTCACTAACTGTAAATTAATCAAGAGAATAATCCCCCAAATATTAACCCCGAAGGCCGGAAGCAACATCAGATTAATACCCAAGAAATCACTCTGCTTAGCCAACCTACAGCTAGTTTCCAAATTTCACATTCTTAGGGAAAGGATCCCATTAATTTTATCAAAGATAAATTCTTTTAAATTTATTCTTTAATCATCCTTTGGGTATCATTTCAAACTAGTCGGGATTAGCGAACCACACCGAAGTAATCATTCATTTTATTTCCCAGTCCCAACCTATTTATCCCATGAAGTAAAACTGGTCATACTACATATCTAACACCACGGTGTTATCGGTGAATTCAATTACCATTTCACGTTCAAATCTAATTAAAGATTTAACTATCGCCTGGAGCAAAACTGGTGATACTCCACTCTCGTTCTTTTCAATCTAATTAAAGATTCATTAAAACTCCACTTAGTTTTAATCTATGACTGGCTTAAAGAATCAGTGTCATTTAAAACACGGTTCACGATAAACCCCAAAATCACATCACATTTCAATCAGTCCCTAACCGTAAATTAGCAAGTGAGCAATTCCCTAAGCATTAACCCCGAAGGCCGAAACCAACATCAGATCAATACCCAAGAAATCACTCAACTTAACTAATCTCCAGTTAGTTTCTGGTTTTCTTAACTCCGTTGGGTCTAAGAACGGTATTATTGAAGATACCATTCACGACAACCCAGAATCACATTTCATTAATTATCGGGTTAAAGAAAAAGTGTTATATAAGACACTGTTTACGATAAACCTAAAAATCAATACCAATTCAATTCCAATTAAATATTATTTAATTGGTACACTTCATTAAATCCAAATAAAAAGATTTAATCTTTTCCTCAGTTGGGCTTAAGAACAGTGTTAATGAAGACACCATTCACGACAAACCCAAATCATATTTGATATTAAATACAAGGCTCTGAATAGAAAATATATCGGCTTATATTCAATATCAAATTCTACGACCAACAAATATCGTATTGGAAATAACGATATATATATATATATATATATATATCTTTCAAATTTCCATAACAACATGTGTATAATCATGAAATCCAACATCGAAATATTCCAAAGACAATTTCGATTCAAATCCATTCCAATTCAAATATTGGAAATTTTGGTTATTTTCAAAACCATTTCAAATCCAATTTATTTATTTTAAAAATAAATAAATTATCATTCTAGTTCAAAACTAGTTCATTTCGATAAAAATCTATTTTTATCTTTTCAAATATGGAGTTTTTCATCCCAATTCTTCACAAATCATTTCTTATGATTTTACACAAATTATTGATATTTTTAATAATTTTATCAAGGCCCGTACAGTCGATTTCCATCAACGGTCATCGAACTGCACTTACAGCAACCTTTCCAAATTTGATTTGGACATAATTCCAAATCCAACCGTTAGATTTCTAATTACTAATATTCGTTAGAAAGCTCTTTTCGATATGAACCCAACGGTTCCAGTTTTAGGAGAATCCGGCGGTCGGATCTCCCGCAATATCCATTTGAAGTCAATGGTCGAAATTCACGAACTACCGCAGCGCGGCGCATTCTATTCAGGCCATTATATTATATATATAATATATATAATATATACTTCGTCGATTTCCTTTTAAAACGTATTTTATAAATCGTTTTAAATTCGTTTTCAAAACGATTTCAACTTCCTTTTCAAATTCAAATCAAAATTGAATTTTCCAATATAAATTCGTTTTAAATTCATTTCAATTCTATTTCAATTCAAATCGGTTTCAATTCAAATCAATTTTAGTTCAATTTAAATACGTTTTAAATTCAATTCAAAATGATTTCAATTATATTTAAATCTAATTCGAATTTCAATTTTATTCAGTTTAATTCGAATTTCATTTCAATTCAGTTTAATTCGAATTTCAATTCCTTTCAAAATATCAGATTTTGAAACCACTTTCGATATTCATTATAAAATGAATAAAATCGATTTAAATATCGTTCACGTCGAAATGGCGTCAATCTAATCAACACGGCTTCATATATTTCTATTTTCAAATATTCTATTTCAAATATTTCTTTTTCAAATATTTCTTATTCAAATATTCTATTTCAAATATTTCTTTTTCAAATATTTCTTATTCAAATATTCTATTTCAAAACTGGAATGAGTCCCAGTCAATTACCATATAATGTTAATTATATGGATTTTCTACCACACGTATATAACAGCAACGATAAATCATCAACCATCATTCAAAGTGCGTTCTACACTGTATAAGCATCAAATATAAATATTTAACGCTTATAACAGTCTGTCAATCAATCGACCGACATACAACTAACTATTGGGATTAGTGTATGTCATATATCACCCCAATACCCATGTGGGGTTTTCAAACAATCAAACACAGATTTTATTTGTGCAGTCGGGCGATGTGTAGAATTTATCGTCCCAATCAATATCAGTCAAATGTGTGTACATAAACAAATCGTTCGATTTGTTTATATTAATTTATTTCATTTCATATATACGTTAAAAATTCTATTTTCAACTATAAATTTTTTTTAACTATATAAATATTTTATTTCATTTCGCATCACATCACACAATCAACTACACATCAAAATCAAACAACCAAGCATACAAGCCGTCCAGGGTCTGTGGACGACGGGTGTTGGGTGCTACTAAACACCGTCTGCATCCTAGTATATATTTTAACTAGAAAATAAAATCAAAAGTGAGAAGTTCTCACCCAAGCTAAATACATTCACCGCGACTCTTCTTATGAAGGAAATCTTTGCAGTGCTCGTCTTTTGCCACTTTCGTCGTCCGCTTTCACTACATGTATAAAAATCGAATTTTTACTTCGCTATTCAATATATACAAATCAAAATTTTACTTCGCTATTCAATATATACAAATCGAATTTTTACTTCGCTATTCAATATATAAAAATCGAATTTTTACTTCGCTATTCAATATATAAAAATCGAATTTTTACTTCGCTATTCAATATATAAAAATCGAATTTTTACTTCGCTATTCAATATATAAAAATCAAAATTTTACTTCACTATACAATATATAAAAATCGAATTTTTACTCTTTCTATAATATAAAAATCATATTTTTATTCTTTCTATAATATAAAAATCATATTTTTATTCTTTCTATAATATAAAAATCTCTATTCATATGTTAAGAAAAATCCAGTCTTTCATATATAAAAATTATATCTTTTGTTGATTAAAAATCTAATTAATTTTTTTTTAACAACACCACCACATAACTAAATTCGTTTAACAAATAAAAATCAAGTCTTTTTCCTAAATTAAAGTCGAATTTTATCTATAACCCTATATATATAATAAAAATTATATTTTTATTAATCCTATATATACTTAAACTGAAATTAAAAATCAATAATTTAAAACTCACCTTCTTGCTTGAAGAAAATTCGATTTTGAGATGGGTGAGGGAGTCGTTTGCGCGGCAGAGGTGGAGTGGGTCGGAGATGGTCAGATCTAGGGTTTTCGGGGTTTTGTAGCAAATAGGGGGCTCGGTTGGTGGTTGTGTTTGCTGTTTTGGGGGTTTTGGGTGGCAGTGGGTTTCAAGTAAGAGGAGGTGGCGGTTTGAGGCAAGAGGGGCGGCGCAGGTGGAGTAAAGGGGGGCGGAGGTGGTTGGATCAGGCGGAGGGGGCTGGCGACGCGATGGCGTTCGTGGAGGAGAGAGGAACGGCGGAAGGGGAGGGAGAGGAGAACGAGGAGGCGGAGGGGAGAAGGAAGAGGGGGGTGCGTCAGAGGTGGCCGCGCCTGTGGCGCAGTGGCACGCGAGGAGGGGGACGGCGGTGAATGATCGACGATCGAAAGTTTTTTTATTTCGATTCGACTGTAATGAAAGAGAAAAAGGGGAGGGGGTGTGATTTATATAAATATTATATTATTAATTTATTTTAAATCTCCTCCTAAAAGCACCTTTTTTTATTCGAACTC
This sequence comes from Allium sativum, assembly GCA_030737875.1. Classification (NCBI taxonomy): domain Eukaryota; kingdom Viridiplantae; phylum Streptophyta; class Magnoliopsida; order Asparagales; family Amaryllidaceae; genus Allium; species Allium sativum. Next base: position 876,496,413 of record CM060912.1, on the reverse strand, counting down.
AGAATTGAACCCACCGACTATCGTCCATAACTAATTACCCCCATTCCGAACACAATGGTATATGTGTCGCAAGTTGATTCGGTCGTTTCGGTCAGTTTTCGTCAAAATCAAAATATAACTCTATATATTGAATTTGAACGCACATTTCAATTTACTGGCGTCACATACTAATTCAAAAAATTCCCAAAAAATATTTTCTAGCTTCGTATTGACGATACGGTCCTAACAAAACTAGTTTCGTCAAATTCCGAGACCGTTGGAAAAATGGCCATTTTCCCGTTGATTAAAATCAATTGAAACTGGTCAAACGCGTTTTCCTTTACCACGCTCACATATTGATTCGAAAAATTATGAAACTTGAAACCTAGCAATAACTTGGCATCACGGATCCAGCAAAAGTGGTTTCGTCGAAATCCGAGGTCGTTTGCAAAATTTCCATTTTTAAGGGCCGAAATTCCATAGCGACTATTCTGAAATTTCAACTGGACGTAACTTTTGATTCCCGCTATGAAATTTTGATTTCCCGGATTCGTTGCAAAGTTATTCTCTGTTAGATTCAAATATTTTTGGTTTCGCTAAAATCCGGTTTATTTTGCACCCGGTACATTCAATTGAAATTTGAAATCGAATTATCGAACTGCCGCGCCATTTTCAATTCCTTTTATAATTATAAATAAATATTTATATTCTAACGACGATCTATACAACTATATACGTCCGGATTCCATTCAAAATAAATTTCTCGTCGATATTATTTAAAATAATTCATTTTAAATATTCAAAATTCGCTAAAATTGCCAAAATAAAAAATTTTAATTGGCTCAGATTTCCGGGTTATTACATTTCTTCAGTAGTCATGTTCATTTCAATTAATTTAAGCATTCAAAGCTTCCATCTTCCCAGTTGCAACATCCACATACATTCAATAAACATGATCAAACTATTATGGGAAATCATTCCTTCCCTATGTCTGAAACTGAGACCACCCATATTATCTGGAATATCTCCTCCACACATTATCCTTATAGCATTGATGCTGATGTATCTTTGCATTACCAAACACTGTAGTTTGCAACATAGACTTAAAGATGGTTAGTTGCGGATTTTTCTTTTTAGGGACCATTAAACCACTGTAAAATAGGTTTCAGCAAATAATTAGAAATTATAATATTATGTGAATCGAATCAGATCAACAATCCCCTACTGTGAACCATATTTGGATAATCCATAATCCCAACATAATTAAACACTAGAAATAGATCATACCAACCAGTCATAATCAGATTAACTTTCCCGCAGTTACTTCTTTATAAATAAGCAGTTGGACATCATATACTTTTTTAAAATACACATATTTTTAACTATAATTCTAGAAAAAAACGTTTTAAAATTCATGTTGAGATTTTAAATACATCCCATCTACTACTGACGTTTAATGAGCCGTGTAATAAACATTTGGATTTAATTTACTCTCAAAGCATTTGTCAGTAATGCATCAGGTACTACTGACATTTGAAACAAGTAAGAAAATATTCATTTGATTTCTTTCTTGGTTTGAACTTGAACAGTGCACTACAACAGTCAAACATTAAAGGAAAATAAAAATTTGTTCTTCCCTTTCAAAAGAAAACAATAATAATTGTTAGATTGTATACCTTTCAAATGAGAATGTTGTTCTTCCCTTTCATATGATTGCTAGGTGACTCGATTACTTTTTCTAACATGTGTAACCTTACGACTACTGCTTTTAAAAAAAAAGCAGATCTTGCTTTTGCTTTGAAAATTCTACACCCCTTCCATTCCATTTTGTCTTGCGTGACGACCTTCTGTTTTTGAAGATGAAAGACAACTACCAACGTTACAAATACGGATGATCGGAAAAGCTGCAAAACAAACCCTACCAACACGAATCTCATCTAAATATTCGAATTGAGATCCCCAAATATCCAAAACACAAAAAACAAATTTCGAAATTCAAACCGAAACAACCGAAGATAATGGCTTCTGCGGAAACCCCTCTCGCCTCCGCACCTGACGCGAGCTCGGACGGATCATCGCCGCCACCTTCCTCTTATTTTTGGGCGATGCTTTTATTTTGGACTGCTGTTGAAACCACTCTCGCCTCCGCACCTGACGCGAGCTCGGATAGATCACCTAATGAGAGTGAAGTCGCCTCAAACCGTTAGTTTAGAAAATTATTTTTATGCGGCGAGAAGCAATGGCAATTGTAGAGAAGAGTGAGAATGAAAGCACAGGGCGGAGAAAAATGATAGCAGTTAAATCACCGAATGTTAATTGAAATCAGAAAGGATCTGAAAGAAAACATTTGGGATTTTAGGGTTTAAAAAGAAATGAGAACGGAAAATCTAGAATAGAGGCGGCAGAGAAAAATGATAGCGGCAGATTTACAAAGGTGGAGCCAAAATTCTAAAGTTGGAGCCAAAATTTGAAGGGCGGAGCCAAAATTTGAAGAGCGGAGACTTGCATATATTTAGTTAAAACCAAAATAAAATTATTACTTCAACGATGATGTCATGGAAATATTATTTGGATGAATATGTAAAACATAATATTTATATTTTATTATTTCGAAATTATTTCAAGATTTTCGAATCTTATGAAATATTAAACATTTTTATAAAATTATAATTTATACTTTTCATTTCTGAGTTCTATCAAAATTAAGTTTCAAACTTTAATTATATATTTTATGACATATGTAAATTTATTTTGTAAAATTTAAATTTTTTATATTTTTTTAGGAATATTAGCTTTTAAATATACTAGTATTTATAATTATTAAATATTAATAATAAATTCCACTTCATAACTATTAAAAATTAGTCATTAATTGTAAAAAGTAATTATTGATTATTAATTATTTACTATTTAACAATGATTATTAAGTCGTATTGCTAAATAAGGTATTTTTAATATTTAATCAATCATCGTTTATTTATTTACTATGAATTTATTAATTATAAATTATTCATTTAATATTTAAACATATTCATATTTCAAATTAATTATTATCCATTAGTTTTTTATTATTATTTTGCTGTTATTTAATAATTATTTATTTATTTTATTATTTTTAATTGTTAATTATAATTATTTGTTAATTAAAAATTATTATTATTTAATTATCGGTTATAAATATCACTTTATAATACTTACATTTTATTCTTCCTAAAAAAATACATATATTTTATTATTAATTAATAATTATTAAATATTAATCCTAATTATTATATAATTAGTAGTAGTTAATCATTTAATAGTAACTATTTAAAATTAATTAGTAAAAGTTAATCATTAAAAGTCGATATTCATTTTGAATAATATGTTTTTCGCAACTAGCTTTACGAGTTGTAAAAAATACAGTTATTGCAAGTGGCGGAAACAATTGCTAAAGATATTTATTCGCAAGTGGTATGGAAGCGCAGTTGCAAATAATATGTTTGTTGCAACTGTTATGGAAGCACAGTTGCTAAAAGTATGTTTTTGCAACAGGAAGGGAAGCGCAGTTGCTAAAAATAAGCTTTTCGCAACAGAAAAAAAGGCCTGTTGCTAAATCCCATCTATTGCAACTGTTATAATAGGTCTGTTGCTAAATACCATTTACCACAACTGTCATTTGTCGTCTGTTGCAAATAGCTAGTTGCAATAGAGTATTTTCCTTGTAGTGCATGAAACCAAGAACATATGCATTACATCGAAACTCAACACTAAGTATAGATATTCCCAAATCCAAGCAAATCATAGATAAATGAGCCAAACCCCCAATCGAATTTGAGACAACAATAGGATCCTCTACCATACATGTACTAAGGTGTAGAGAGACTACTATAGAAGCGAATATAAAAGAATGCAATGCGCCAGAATCAAAAAGAGTGCGTATAGGATGATTAGCAAGAAAAACTAAACTTTCAACGGAAATATTTCTACCTCTTGAGTGGGTGCCATGAGAGCATGAACTTTCCCTCTAGAAGGTCCTGCCCTTTGCCCTTGCTTCTTTGGGCAATCCTTAACCACATGTCCTATCTCTCCATAATGGAAACAACCACTCGTCTTCCTCTTCTTCCATCTACATTCTTTAGCGATCTAGCCAATGATATCACAATAGTTACACTTCCTCTTGTCACGTGGCTTGTTTTTCTTTCCACCCTTCTTATTGTCCACCTTATTATTTTGAGGTTCATCCTTCTTCATTTCTTTCTTCCCACCCTTGTCTTCTTAATAGCACCATGTCGACCAATCTCTCAAAAGTTGCGCCCATTGGAATATGGGACATAGCTAGACCATGCAATGGTTCATTCAAGCCTCTAACAAAACGTAAAGCTTTCTTGTGAGGTGTATCTACCAACTCCAACCCAAATCTTGCAAGTAAATTGAATTTGTTGACGTATTCCTTGACTGACATACTCCCTTGTTTGAGTGCTATAAACTTCTCCATCTGTAGGCTTTGTTCAGTTGGCGAGAGGAACTTCATCTCAAACCTCCGCCTAAAGTCCACCCAAGTCTCAACTGGTTGCTCAGCACTAGTAACTTCCCACCAGTAAGAGGCATCTTCCTTCATTAGCCAAGCGACCAATTGTATCTTCCTCGTATCATCCACTTCAAAGATAGCAAACAACTTTTCTGTTTCCTTGAGCTAGTTCTGTGCTTCAACAAACGTCTCAGTCCCTTTAAAGATCTTTCTGCCCATACCACAGAAGTCCTTACAAATCTTAGCAAAAGCATCTACGCGAGGAGCGATAGCAGCTGGGGGAGGAGGAGGAACGTTGGTTGGGCCCGCGGCATTGCCCTAGCCTCTAGGTATTGTTTGAACCAAGCGGGTATCGGAACACCCTCATGTATCTCGGGTTCCCCAGACATGATGAAAAGAAAAAGGAAAGGATTCAAAACAAAGAAAGGAAGGATAATGCATATGGCTTTGGGGAATATGCCTTTTTAAATAACAATACTTTTCCTTGAAAATGCTTCTTTAAATCATGGTTTTGAAAATATTTTAATTAAAATATGCATTTGAAAATAGTTTTCAAAATCTTTTATCCTTTCTGGTAACCTTCAGCTCTGATACCACATGTAACACCCCACCTCCATTAAGGTCACTCAAAAAGGGAATGCATTAACACTAGTGGGGTTCATAAGAGTATAGAACAGATAAAATTACAAAACAAACAAATTTAAGCAGCGGAAAACAATTAGAACTTTTATTCCATAGTAGCATAATAGGATAAACTTTTATAAGGGTTGTTTCAAACATCAACACCAAAACATCAAAACCCATTACATCAAATATCTGTCTTGTTTCTCAAAAGAAGCATAATACAAAATAACAAAACATAATTCCCCAATTAAGCAGTAGCCAGCCATAGCAGTAAAGCAAAGAGTCCAAAGAAATACATCACAATCTTCGAGCTTGAAAAGAATCTGAACTAAGCAGTGGTATTCCCTCCCTGTGGACCTTTGGGGGGGATGAGAAATAAGGCGAAACAAAAACAGAGTCAGACATAAAGCCTGGTAAGTCCAGTGACTTTCAGCATGTAAACAGGTAAAGGTATCATGACATGAATAAACAGGATACAAGACATAACCATGATAATAAGCATCGCAAGATAACGAGATAAGCATAAGATAAGACTAGAACATGATAAGGTATCGTACTGATTCCTAATTTCTCTGCACAACCTAACTAGTGTTCAACTAATGCCATTTGTTACAAAACAAGATACGTGATCCCCATTTCCCACATGATAGTTTTATAGGTACATATCTCATGATGAGGGTCCCACCTCATATTGACAGTTTACTTGTCCCCACCGTACCTATCTTAATTGATCGGCTCCTACTCATAACATTCCGCATGTGTTTGTATCAGCTCGGCCCCTACTTGTAGATACCTGTGTTGGTCCCACCATAGGGTGTATCATTTCCTAGAGTGGCAACCCAATAGAGTTCTAGAGTGCACAACTTTATACCTACTTGGTACTAAGTGTCGCTATTTTGACTTCTTATAATCAGCCCAGTAATCATGCCCTACCCTGCCTAGCTCAGGATCCCGTTGATACCTAATGTGGGTTACTACTGAAAAAGGCCCTGCTACTAGGGTTTTCCTAGGGTCTATTCGTATACCACCCATATTGGTTAAGTGTCATCAATCAATCAATTCAAGTTTACTTAACCCACCCATTCATCACGTTATATTGGTTAAGTGTCATTAATCCAGTCAAGTTACTTAACCCACCCAATTGTCATGTCATATTGGTTAAGTGTTGCATGTTGACTTAACCCTACCATACTTAACATGTTTGTTTAGCATTAATTATTTATTAATGCATCAAGCTCTCACATTGGACTTATTTGCGGTAGCTGGATTGTGCCGGGCGGTTCCAGGCAGTCTTACACCGCAAACCCATTCCAACCTCGGGTTCAAGCATTCAATGCGCTAATCTCTCACATTAGACTTGTTGTTTGCGGTTGTTGAATGTGCCGGGCGGTTCCGGGCAGTCTTACACCACAAACTCATTCTAACCTCGTGTTAGGCATTATTACCCATCTAATCTTCGCCTTTGACCTCTCACATTAGATTGTTGTCGTTGCGGTTATTGGATGTGCCGGGAAGTTCCGGGCAGCCTTACACCACAACTCAAATCTAACCTCGTGTCTTAGGCGTCCATTAGATATAATTAAATTATATACTTACCAATTATGTCCAAATTTCGATTTTTACATGCCAATTATCATATGCCCAATTATTGATTTACATGCCAATTTACATATGCCTAATTATTAATTTACATGCCAATTTACATATGCCCAAATATTGATTTACATGCCAATTTACATATACCCAAATATTGATTTACATGCCAATTTACATATGCCCAAATATTGATTTACATGCCAATTTACCCAAACTTGCAATAATAATAATAATACCCGATATCCATCACAAATTATGCCCAATAATTCCACCAAACATGTTATGCCCATAAATTCACCCAAATAGGCAATACCCAATATTCTCCGTATTCCAAACGTTCGTATTTTGCGATTTCAGCCTAGGTTCGAAGTTAACCCAGGTTCAATAAAAGAAAATAAATAAGGGGAGATAGAAGTTGCATAAAATAAGAATAGAGAGAAAATAGGCATGAAAATATCATCACCGTCATGAAGGCTAAGACTTTATAAGAACATCATCAAGAACATGAAAAACTGATGTACAACAAGATAAACTGATGATAATAGCATCATGAGAATAAGAATAGAAGCAAAAGAACAACTTAGAATCAGGCATAGTCTCAATTTCATTTTATTACATGTCAAGACTAGATTTAGGTGTTCAAATCTAAAAATAAATGAACTTATAGCATTTGGATTAGAAAAGATAATTGAATCGCTTGTTGTTTTTGAAGAACTCTAACTTGATATTGATTAATTCTATAGGTTGATGAAGAACTTTTTGATTTGATTTAGGTTTTAGTGGTGGCTAGGTTTAGATGAGAGTTTGGCGGCATAGAGGCGCCATGAGAGTGAATAATAGAATTAGGGTTTAGGTTTGGATATGTATTTATAGGTGTGTTAGGCAAACCATGGCCTTAAATTAGGTTTATAGGTGGGTCGTGAATCAATTCAGGTGCATTGCGAGAGAGCTCTTCAAATCTTCTCACATACTCATTAATGGTTCGATCCCCTTGCCGGAGATTAGCAAATTCATCATGCAAGCGCTCGACCTCTTGTCGAGGGATGAACTTCTCATTAAAGATTTCCTTGAACTTAGCCCAAGTCATGTCAGCATCAAGATTGCCAATAGTCGTTGTTTCCCACCATATCAAAGCCTCACCCTTAAGCAGCCAAGATGCCATGAACCTCTTCCTGTGATCTTCTAACTCTAAGTCTGCAACGATCCATTCACATGTCTTTAACCAAGCTTGAGCCTCAGTTACTATTTCACAGTCAGTGAATGGCACGCCTCCCAAATTTTCATACTTCTTAGCCACTTTATCAAGATCAAAAGGTTGTGGGGGTGGTAGTGGTGGCACTACAGCCTCTAGATTATGATGGTTCTGAGCAGCGGGGATTTCACCCCTTCCTTGGCCTATGCCTGCTCTACCTCTACCGCTAGCTCCAGTACTCATCTTAGTCAGTTCTGTACAAGCAAGGAAAGAGTCATACCAACATAAATGATTTTTTTTTAAGGAATGGTAAAAGCAAAAGGACATATGGAAAACGATGATGTAATGACTGATTATTATGCTATTCTAATGTGCTCATTCTAGGACATTACTAATCCTATCCCTAATGAGCTACTCGCCTTAGAATACCGATGATTCTATTTTTAATGAGTCGTTTTAAATATGTTATACTCCGGAGCTAAGGTTAACCTAAGCTCTGATACCAACTTTTATGACCCCAAACTTCCGTGCCACGGAAGCCAGGATAATCATTGGAATATAACACATTTATCACATCAGCAGATTACAGATAATACCATAACACATGAAATCATAGAATAATACTCATCATAATAGCAGAGGAATCATTAATGTCATCAACATCAGAGTTGCACAGACATAGGATACTACTTAGTACATAAAAGGTTCCAACAAATAGAAAATAAGTCTAGAATATCATCAAATACAACATAGATGAGGTAAGTCTAAATATGCAAAATAAGAGATAAAAGATGGTGTTCGTCTTCAGCCAAAAAGAGCACCTCCTGCTACAGTGCATCCAAAATAAAGCATGTTACCTGTTTAGTTGGCTGCCTGTGTAAAAATAAGGGCACCCGAGTTTGCAAGTGAAAACAAACTATGAGTCAGTCATGGGACTGGTATGAGAAATCTTACCTAACTTATTTAATAATAAGGCAAATCACAGGACCATGGCACTAACGCGGAACGGGTTTACTCCATTGAATTGCCAGTGCATAAAAATAAGTGAATATTTTAAACAACGCAATGATTTTTAGAAAAATTAAACCATTATAAGACTCAAGTCCTATCACACAATGCAACACAAACCGGAGGATAGAGTTTTACCTTATAATGGTCAAATATGATTGATACGTGTAAAACAAAAATCATTTGATATTATTGCTAGTGTCTAGTCAGTTTAAAACTTTTTTCAATATAAACGTATCAATCCTAGACGGCATATTACCCCAGCCTACTATGTCGCCATATATAGGTCTACAATCAAATCTGTAATGTCGTATTGAAAATTGGGCTTCCATCATGAGTCAAGGCTAGGGATGGTCTCCTTACCGATTCGAGACACTCTAGCAAATGCCTCGGGGTTTAGATGCTTGCGAACCCCTGGATCCTCCAAGGCTGGTCTGCACATACTTTAGTGGATTGGTTATTCTTGAACACACGTTTCCCAATCCTATCGGACCTATCACTTGGCAAGTAACGACTAATATATTGAGGGCCCTCACAATCCATCATCCACATAAGTAAAAATGTCTGGGCTCCATGCCATGACACCACTCCTAGCTAGAAAGAAACGCATGCACTCCTTTTGTCCCTTATCCCGTTCTGGCTCATACCGGGGTGTGAGGCTCGCGAAGTAACGCTATACACAAAGCTATGCTAATTAAAGCTGTGCTTTGATCAACAACCACAAGTCTCTGCTTTTCGACAAAAGCCTTGATCAATTGCTTCTTAGCATGCCACATTGACAATCCATGCCATGCGACTGATGTCTATCAATATATAATCTCTAAGCTCGTACGTCTTAGAGAGGGGTGCTAGGAAAGAGGATAAATTCTCCGCCACCAACAGATATATATTTAATAGAAATCGATCAACATAGAATGAAATCCAATGTCAGACACACATCTGTTCACAAGTCCATTCTGGGTCTGAACAGAACCAGGGACACCTTACTCCTCGTCCCGTATATCCAATACGGAAGAGAGGTTCTCGCATATCCGGACAATAAACAAGTACGGCCGAACAACTACCACTTTAACCCTTCACTAGGAGCTACCCAATTCAGGGCATCGGTAGTCATCCATTCGATGTGAAGATCGCCGGCCTTCAACCATCATCTTCAATGTCTTCGACTTTAAGCCATCGTATAGTTATTTGAAATGAGATTTAACTCGGCCTTTTCAAATAATTCTCGAATATATATAATTCAAATCACTTCTTTCTTTGGTTAGCTTTACTTCAATTATATAAATTAATGTCAAATAAATCTAACCATCCGCATTACCAAAGGGAAATTGGTTTATTTTCATTCCATATCGTTTATAATATTTTATGACAATTTATCGCTATTTTTATTTATATAAAAATAGCCTATTTAATTCGAACGACGCTTCAGGTCATAACGCGGCCCTAGTGTTGTTTTTATCCAAATTTGAATTACACATTTCTCAAAATCTAACTATTGGATCTTAACAAATTTAATATCGTTCGAAAGATCTTTCCAAAGTGAACTCAATGGTTCCCATTTTGGGAAAATTCGACAGCCGGATCTTTCGGGATAATCGTTTAAAGTTACGATTCCAAAATGCGAGCTACCGCGCGCGATTCGTTTTATTTTAATATATATATATATATATATATATAATTCGTTCGACGATTTCAACACCATTTATTCTATTAGATGTAAATTTTGTACAATTCATATTCATGTTAAAAATTATATTTTTAACATACAAACATATATTTCAAGACATGGTTATTTAGTTCATTTCATTAACATGTTAAAAATAATATTTTTATCTAACCAAAAATATTTTAACATTTGATTCCTTTATACTACTTCACTAACATGTTACAGACGATGTTTTTATCTAATAAAACATTTTTAACATATGATTCTTTTATTCTAATTTAACATGATGAAAATGTCATTTTTTATGAGAAAACATAATTCTTTTATCCTAACTAAACATATTAAAAGTTTCCTTTTTTATGACAAAACATGTTTAACATATAACTCTTTTTAACTACACTAACATGTTAAAAGTGTCATTTTTAATGACAAAACATAATTCTTTTATCCAAACTTAACATATTAAAATTGTCATTTTTAATGACAAAACATGTTTTAACACATAATTCTTTTAAACTACACTAACATGTTAAAAATAATGTTTTAATCAAACAAGATCATACTCCAACATATGATTCTTTTATTATTAACATTGCTAACACGTAAATGACATTATTCTTTTTATATTAACGTCGCTAACATGTAAATGATGTTATTTTAATCTAACAAAGCATATCTAACAAATGATCATTTTTATATTAACATTGCTAACATGTAAATGACATTATTCTTTTTACATTAACATCGCTAACTTTTTAATCTAAACTAACATGTTAAAGGTGACATTTTCAATGAACAAATCATTTTTTTTTACTCATGATCATTTTTAATGAATCAATAATACAATAAAAATATAATTTTTATTGTCCAATCATTTTATTTAAAACATGATTCTTTTTAATGAATCAATCATACAATAGAAATGTAATTTTTTTATGTTTAAACATTTTATTTAAAATATGATTCTTTTTAATGAATCAAACATACAATAAAAATGAAATTTTGAATGCTTAAAGATTTTATTTAAAACATGATTATTTTTAATGAATCAAACGTACAATGAAAATGTAATTTTTATGTTTAAACATTTTATTTAAAACATGATTCTTTTTAATGAATCAAACACACAATGAAAATGTAATTTTTACTGTTTATACATTTTATTTAAATCATGATTCTTTTTAATGAATCAAACATACAATGAAAATTTTATTTTTACTGTTTATACATTTTATTTAAAACATGATTCTTTTTAGTGAGTCAAACATATAATAAAAATGTAATTTTTAATGTTTAAACATTTTATTTAAAGCATGATTCTTTTTAATGAATCAAACATAAAATGAAAATGTAATTTTTAATGTTTAAACATTTTTTTTAAAACGTGATTCTTTTTAGTGAATCAAACATACAATAAAAATTTAATTTTTAATGTTTAAACATTTTATTCAAAATATGATTCTTTTTAATGAATTAAACATACAATAAAAATGAAATTTTTATTGTTTAAACATTTTATTTAAAACATGATTCTTTTTATTGAATCAAACATACAATAAAAATATAATTTTTAATGTTTAAACATTTTATTTAAAACATGAATCTTTTTTTTATGATTTAACTATACAATAAAATGTAATTTTTAATGTATTTTTTTATTTAAAACAGGACTAAATTTGTGATTCATACATACAATAAAAATGTAATTGTTATTGTTAAAATATTTTATTCCTAATATGGACATTTTTATCATTCATAAACAATAAAAGTATAATTTTTATTGTTAAAATATTTTATTCCTAACATGATAAAATTTTAATAAAACACAATCATATTTTTAACATATGATTATTTTTCTAACATCGCTAACATGATAATATTTTAATCAAACAAAATCATATTTTTAACATATGATTATTTTTTTAACATCGCAAACATGATAATGTTTTAATCAAACAAAATCATATTTTTAACATACACAATTCAATCCAGCCATTCATCGCAATCACAATCAATCAAATCCAATTTTATACAACACATATATGAAATTTATATAGCATATATATAAATTTCACATCGCAATCACAATTAATTTTATTTCAAATTTAGATATCTCACATTGGTATTGATTTTGCCTAAATTCATAGCGAGCTCCAAAATTGTTCCCGTCTTTTCTAGAACGTAGAAGACGTTGCCACAATCCCAACGGTTCCTGTTTCATGTGATTTCGACTTCATATCAAATAGATATGATTTTTATAATTAAATTAAAATTCGCAATTCTTTTATATGTTGTAAATAATTAAATTATATAACTCCTTCCTCTTTACTATCAGTCGCGATCAAAACTGAAGTTTGAATCCCGGGGTTTGATTTTGCTCCAGAACGAAGATGTTTGACGAAGATCCACTTGCACCCCATGAACCGCCTTAAGGAACCGCGCCTCCAGCCACCAATCATGTCCAGCTTGGCCGCTTCCTGGCTCGCGAATTTCAATGTGAACGGCGGAGCTTGCAGCGTGGATTTATCATGAGTCTCGAACCCGAAAGCGATCCTGACCGTTAGATAGAAAGATCACGCGGGGCTCTTCAATTTATGTTCAGAAATTTCTTCAAATCATTGAGAGATTTGGAAGATCGAACACAGTTTAGGTTGGTAGGTTTCACGCGTTGAATGATGGAGGGAGGTGGTGACTTTGAAATGAATTATGGTTTCTCATTGGCCATATTTATAATTAAATATTTTTTTAATTCTCTAATTTCAAAAAGGCCTGTTAATCCATACGAACTTCAAATCAAGCCCAATGACCATCGTCCCTAGCCAAATACCCCCATTCCCGACACAATGGACTATGTTTCGTAAGCCCATTCGACTGTTTCAGTCAGTTTTTCTCTAAATTAAAATATATAATGTCCAATATTAAATTTGAACGTACATTTTAATTTAACGGGGCCACATACTGATTCCAAATATGCCCGAAAAATAAATCTAGCTATGTTTTGATGATACGGTCATAACAAAATTAATTTTGTTGAATTTGGAGACCGTTTGAAAAATGATCTTTTTAATGGTCGATCCAATTCAATAGAAATTATGTAACAACCCGGAAATGCGAGCCAGTTTAAAATTTTTATTTTGGCCATTTTAGTGAATTTTGAACATTTAAAAGGAATTATTTTAAATAAAAACGATGAGAAATTTATTTCGAATAGAATTCGAACGTATATATTATATAGATCGTCGTTAGAATATAAATAATTATTTATAATTATAAAAGGAATTGAAAATGATGCGGTAGTTCGATAATTCGATTTCAAACTTCAATTGAATGTACCGGGTGCAAAACAATCCGGATTTTAGTGAAACCAAAAATAATAGGATCTGATTGATGATATCTTTCCAACGAATCCAAAAAATTGAGATTTCATAGCGGGAATCAAAAGATATGTCCAGTTGAAAATTCTGAATAGTCGCTGTGGAATTCAGGCCCTTAAAAATGGGAATTTTGCAAACGACCTCGAATTTTGACGAAACCACTTTTGTTGGATCCGTGATGTCAAATTATTGCTAGATTCCAAATTTCATAATTTTTCGAATCAATATGTGAGCGTGGCAAAGGAAAACGCGTTTGACCAGTTTCAGTTGATTTTAATCGACTGGAAAATGGCCATTTTTCCAACGATCTCAGAATTCGGCGAAACTAGTTTTGTTAGGATCGTATCGTCAATACGAAGCTAGAAAATATTTTTCTGGAATTTTTAGAGTTCGTATGTGACTCCGGTAAATTGAAATGCGCGTTCAAATTCAATATATAGAGTTATATGTTGATTTTAACGGAAACTGATCAAAACGGTCGAATCAGCTTATGGTACATATCCCATTGTGTTCGGAATGGGGGTGAAACGCTATTGACGACAGTCAGTGGGTTCGATTTCGAGTTCGAGAACAAAAGTTGCTTTTTGAAATTAATTAATTAAATAAAAAAAATATAAACCCTTCTCTCCTATACCTTCCAGCCCCCGCCCCCCGTTCGATTCCATTTCAAAGAAAAAGAAAGAAAGAGAAGGAAGGGGGAGGAGCCGCCGCTCCTCCCACCGTCGCGCACCGCGCCTCACCAGGTGGGGCGCCACCACCTGCCGCCGCCCCTTCTCCTTCTTCTTCCTCCTCTGCTTGTTCTTCTCACGCAAGCCCCCAGTCTCGAGCCACAGACCCAAACCGCACCCCCCTTCAACCCTAGCGCCGCCTCCCCCTGTCAATGCCGCCGTGGCCCCCTCTACCTCGCCTCACCCCCTCCCTCCTGCAAAGACAGTAAGATTTTTCTTTTTATTTGAATTAAAAACTGATTTTTGTTTATATTTAAAACTGATTTTTCTTGATTGATTTTAAAACTAAAATTATATGATTTTTATTTGCTTAAAGTTTTGATTTCTATTAGGAAAGATTATATTTTAGATTTGAAAAGCATAGAGAATAAAAAGATGATTTTGTTCATAGAAAAATGAAATCTTTATATATTGTTTAGGGATAAAAATATAATCTTTTATATTGTAGAAGGATAAAAATATAATCTTTTATATTGTAGAAGGATAAAAATATAATCTTTTATATTGTAGAAGGTTAAAAATATAATTTTTACATTATAAAAGTGTTAAAGATTTGATCTGTATTTCGTAGAAGGAGCAAAGATGTGATTTTTATATAAGTGGCGATATGAAAATATAATCTTTATTATATGAATAGTGATGTAAAAATAGAATTTTTATCTATATAGTAGCGTTGGAAAAATAGAACTTTTATCTACATAGTAGCGATATAAAAATAGAATTTTTATCTAGATAGTAGCTGTGGAAAAATAGAATTTTTATTTACATAGTAGCGATGTAAAAATAGAAATTTTTATATAAAGAATAGTGATGTAAAAATAGAATTTTTATCTATATAGTAGCGGTGGAAAAATAGAATTTTTATCTACATAGTAGCGATATAAAAATAGAATTTTTATCTATATAGTAGCGGTGGAAAAATAAAAAATTTATTTACATAGTAGCGATGTAAAAATAGAATTTTTATCCCTATGGAGTAATTATAAAAATATGATTTTTATATACATTGCAACAATATAAAAATGTGATTTTTATATATGTAGTGGCTATGGGCAACGAAAGTGGCAAAAGGCGAGAACAGTGATGATTTCCTACAATAGAAGTGTCGTGGAGTTGGGATAGCTTTGGTGAGAACTTCTCACTCTAAATTCTCTTTTTCTAGTTATATATATATACTAGGATGCAGACGGTGCTTAGCAGCACCCGACACCCGTCGTCCACAGACCATGGACGGCTTGTTTGTTTGATTGATGTGTTGTGAAAATTGTTTGTGATGTTGATGTGAAATCGATAATAAATTGTAGAGAGTTGAAATAGATTAATTATCGTTAAAAAAATAATTTTTAACGTGAAAATGAATAAATAAATATTTATAAATAAATCGGCCGATTTGTTTATATACAATGATTTGACTAATATTGATTGGGATGATAAATTTTACACATCGCCCAACTGCACAAATAAAAATCTGTGTTTGTTGATTTGAAACCCCACATGGGTGTTGGGATGATATTTGGCGTACACTTATCCCAATTATTTAACTGTATGTCGATCGATTGGTCGACAGGCTGTGTAAGCGCTAATTATTTATATTAGATGTTTATGCAGTTGTGTGGTGCACATTGGATGATGGTTGATTGTTTATCGTTGCTATTATATACATGTGTTGTATGGAACCCATATAATTAACGTTATATGGTAATTGATTGGGCCTCATTCCAATCGGGAAAATAATGAATATTATAAAAGAAAATTCATGTGTTGAATAGAATAAATATTCATTTGTTGAATAGAATAACGAATTTATTGAAATATATAAAGCCGTTTTGATTAGAGTTGCGCTATTTTGACGTGAACGATACTTATATCGATTATATTCGTTTTTATAATGAATATAGAAAAGGTAGTGATTTCAAAATATAACGTTTTGAAAATATTATCATTTATATAGTAATGATATGAAATATTCAATTTTGATTTGAAATCGAATATAGAGTTGAAATAGTTTTGAAAACGAATTTAAAACGATTTATAAAATACGTTTTAAAAAGGAAATGGACGAAATATATATAATATATATATATATATATTATATGTAATGGCCTGAATAGAACGCGCCGCGCCGCGACAGTTCGTGAATTTCGACCATTGACTTCGAATGGACATTACGGGAGATCCGACCGTCGGATTCTCCTAAAACCGGAACCGTTGGGTTCGTATCGAAAAGATATTTCCAATGAATATTAGAAATTTGAAATCGAACGGTTGGATTTGGAATTATGTCCAAATCAATTTCAGAAAAGGTCGCTGTAAGTGCAGTTCGATGGCCGTTGATGGAAATCGATTGTACAGGCCTTGATAAAATTATTAAAAATATTGATAATTTGTGTAAAATCATAATATATGAATTGGAAAGAACTGGGATGAAAAACTCCACATTTGAAAAGATAAAAATATATTTTTGTCGAAATGAACTAGTTTTGAACTAGAATTAAAATCAATTTATTTTTGAAATAAATAAATTGAATTTGAAAGCGATTTTAAAAATAATCAATATTCCCAATACGTGAATTGGACTGGAGTTGAATCGAAATTATCTTCGGAATATTTCGATGTCGGATTTCGTGATTATACAGATGTTGTTATGGGAATTTGAAAGATATATTTTATATCGTTATTTCCAATATGATATTTGTTGGTTTCAGGATTTGATATTGAATACAAGCTGGTATATTTTCTATTCAGAGCCTTGTATTTAATATCAAATGTGATTTGGGTTTGTCGTGAATGGTGTCTTCATTAACACTGTTCTTAAGCCCAATAGAGAAAAAGATTAAATCTTTCTATTTAGATTTAATGAAGTGTATCAATTAAATGATATTTAATTGGAATTGAATTTGAATTGGTTTTTGGGTTTATCGTGAGCGGTGTTTTGAACAACACCTGTTCTTTAACCCGATTAGCAATAGAGTGTGATTTTGGGTTTATCGTGAATCGTGTTTTAGATGACATTGGTTCTTTAACCCAGTTAAAGACAGGATATTGATTTTTAAGAAGATTAAAACTAAGTGGAGTTTTAATGAATCTTTAATTAGATTGAAATGTGAATTGATAATTTAAATTATCAAATCTGAAAGGTGATCGAGAATGGAGTACCACCAGTTTTGCTCCAAAGCGATAGTAAAATCTTTAATTAGATTTGAACGTGAAATGGTAATTAATTTTACCGATAACACCGTGGTGTTAGATATGGAGTATTACCAGTTTTGCTCCATGGGATGAATAAGTTGGGATTGGGAAATAAAATAAATAATTACTTCGGTGTGGTTCGCTAATCCCGACTAGTTTGAAATGATATCCAAAGGAAGATTAAAGAATAAATTCAGAAGAATTTATCTTGGATAAAATTAATGGGAACCTTTCCCTAAGAATGTGATTTTGTGAATAAAAGAACATTATGAATTGGAATGAGGCATTTGTTGTGTTTGTGTAACACGTGTTTATTACATATGCGGGTGATTCAGAAAGGCCGGGTTTATACCCATTCTGAATAACCGATTCGACGAGATGTCGAAGATGAAGACGGTGGTTGAAGACCGGAAGTCTTCACATTGTTTGGGTGATTACTGATGATCTCGATTGGGCTGTACACCCAAGATGAGGGAAACAGTTAGTGATCGTCCAGACGTACTTGGAGATGGATGGATATGTGAGGAAAGTGCCTCCGGTTTCGTTCAGACCCAGAGCGAACTTGTAAATGGATTGTGTGTCTGACATTGGATTTTATTCTGTGTTGATTGATCTCTATTAAATATACATCTGTTTGGCGGCGGAGAATTTATTCTCTTGCTTAACGCCCTTCTCTGAGACGTACGAGCTCAGAGGTTGTATATCGATGGACATCAGTCGCATGGAGTGAATTGCCAGTGTGGCACGCGTAAGTGACAATTGATCAAGGCTTCTTTTGAAAATCAAAGTCTTGTGGTTGATGATCAAAGCACGGCCTGTGTGGTGTAGCTTTGTGTATAACGTGAATTCGCGAGCCTCACACCTCGGTATGAGTCAAAAAGGGAGACGGACCGCTGGGAGAGCACGACGTTTCTTTCTAGCTAGGGTGGTGTCAGTGACCTACCAGCCCTGACATTTATATACTTTTCACCTGTGTGGTTGTTGGATACGAGGCGCCTCGGATATAGGTCTGTAAGGACCGGGAAACGTGTGTTTAGGGATTGCCAATCCTCAAAAGTAAGAGAGGACCGGCCCAGCCGATTCCAAGGATCAAAGTGGGGTCCTGAGACATTTGCTAGAGTGTCTCGAACGGAGAGGAGCTTGCCCCTTGCCTCGACTCATGACGGAAATCCAATTTCCAATACATGATATTGCGGTTTTAATTGTAGAACTAGTATGGCGACATGATAGATGGTACCCATGCCGCCTATGATTGATATTTATGATTGAATTGTTTTGACACTATACACTTATTATAGTATCAAGTGATTTTTTTAAACGTACCAAGCATGTTTGGCTAATATAAGGGAAAACCCTATCCTCCGGCTTGCGTTGCATTGTGTGATGGGACCTGGGTCTTATAATAGCTTCATTTTTCCAAAGAGCATTGTGCTGTTTTGTTATATGCACTAGTATTCTTGGGAGGAAACCCGTTCCGTGTTATATGGCATGGTCCCTTGAATTACTCTCTTTTAAAGTAAAGTTTTAAATAACTGTTTTAGTTCTCACACCAGTCACATGACTGTCCTGGAGTTTATTGTTTTAACCTAAACTCTGGGTGCCCTTATTTTCGACACGGGCAGCTAGTAGTTTTGGTTTTGCAGATTTATATTCACAGGATCCTGATTTACAGCTGGAACGATGCTCGGAAAGCTCTGTATCCGTGCATTACTTCTAGTTGTGCTTATGTATTATTTTCCGTTGCTTTGTAATTTATTGTAATCTCTGGTAATTATCGAATGTAATTTATTCATTTATACTCTGTATATTCTTGTATCTGATGGAATTGTCATAATATACAATGAAATGTTCTTCCGTCTGCGTTCTGATTCGTCTTATACTCAATTCTATCCGGGCTTTCCTTACCGGGGAAGTTTGGGTCGTCTCAAATTACCAAATGCGTTTTAATTTACCACGCTCACATATTAATTCCAAAAATTATGGAAATTTAAATCTAGCAATAATTTGATATTCTGGATCCAATAAAAGTGGTTCTATCGAAAACGGAGGTCGTTTGCAAAATGGCCATTTTTAAGGGCTTTGTTATTATTTAAAAATGGAATTTTTAAATTTTGACACATTTTCTAATAAAATATCCTAAAGTAAATTTTTTAAATTGGTTCTGATTTTCCGGGTTGTTACAAATTATTAAGTATATATAAGTGTAATTTTATAAATAAGAACTGGATTTGAGAATTAAAGTATTTGAATTTCCGGTAAAGTTGGAAAAATTGTTTTTCAAGATTTAAAGAAAATATTAAGATTAGTTGAAGTGTTTATGAAAAAAATTAGATTTTAAAAGCCTAGATCTTATTCTAGTCACTGGAAAATAAATCCCGACGATAGTCATGAACATCATCGATGTTCATTTTCGAGTTTCTAAGTAAGACTTGCTACCATAAGTAATTTGTCCGAATGAAATATATTTCTGTTTTGAATCCAAAATGTTTGAAGTATAAAATCCAGGAGTACAATTCTGATGTTTTCAACTAAATGTAATATGGATTCATGTATTCTATGTATTTGAGTTGTATGATTTTGCATTTCACTTGATACGATGTTTGGTAGATTTCATCTATCAATAAAGTGGGATATTCGATAATTTTGGATAGTCGATATTTCCAAATTGAACAGAGAGAATAAGATAAACTTATATGAAAACTTAAGAAGGTATGGTTAATTTATTAATTAAATTAAGTTTGAACGTATAATTAAAGTTAAATTATAACGAGCTCGTCGCGCAGCGGAAGTTCGTAATTTTACGATTTGAACTTAACTTGAGTGTATAAGATCCAACACAAGTTGGAATTCTTTGAAACAAAAATCATTCGTATCTATTGGATTTCTAATGAAAGAAAAAACCGAGATTTCAACTTGTAGATTTTGAGTTATGTCAAAAATTAAAATTCTAGAAAAATCACAGTGTGGTTGTTTATAAACAAAAACGATTAATTTAATGAAATGGAAGAATTTTAAGAAAATAAAATAGGAGTTTTTGTTAATAAAATATGCTTGCATGGTATATTGACTGGTGGTGAATTTGGAATCCAAAATTTTGAGCTGCGTGAGGTAGCATGAACGATCGGTTAACGGGTGACCTTAGACTAATGATGGTGACGCTTAGTAGATTGTTTACATCCTTATGCGATGATAAGATTTTTAGCCAGAATTAACCGTGGGATGAAATTGTTAGTGTTTGTAGCATCATATTATATAGTTCCATGTTTATTGATTGTGGTTGCATATAGCGTTATGTTATGTTTGTGGTGTTTACTGATTTGCATCATTAGTGCCAATTGCATCATATTTTGTTGTAGCATATGATGGATGTGTTATTTGTACATGTGTTAGGGGTTGTTATATTACTTGTTTATTTTCTTAACACTCTTTTGGTTATGTAAGTATCTACAGGTATGTGGAAGCAAACCCATTCTAGCTTGTTTATAGCTTTTGGTTTTTTAGTAAAGACAGTTTGCCTGACAAAACGGTACATGGATGCCTCATCATTGAGGTAAGAAGTATATTGTGATTGTGAACTTTTTTGGATAGATCCGTACAAAGAAGGTGCTACCGGAATTTTCCGAAAATTTATGGTGTTAGAAAAATTTACCAAACTTTTGTAAGAAATATTTTTAAAGTAAAATTAATCGATTTATGACATACTTCTTACTTGTTTCGCGGACGAAATCATTTTTAGGGGGGAAGAATGTAATAACCCAGATTTTTAATATAGGACTATTTAATTTATTTAAATATTCAATATGATTATTTTTATGTTTAATGACTTGAGTTAAATTTAAAGTGAGGGTTTGAATGGTAAATTAACTTGAATTTGTAAATATTTAGTTTAAAGTCTAATTAAATCTATTTTCAAGTTGTGCATAATCCTATTTGAATTAGTACGATAATAAGAAATTACTATCGATGAATGAGAGTGTTTTGAAATCAAATTATTATTAATCGATTTGATTTAACACATGAAAACAATCATTTTTTAAATAATCTCGGATTTCAATGAAAACCAGTTTCATCGGATCCGGAATGTTAAACCATTATAGGATTTTAAGTTTCGTATCAATCGAGGTTGTTGTGTTGTGACAACCTGAAATTTTAAGTGAATTTTTATTTAATGATTTAATTTAAATTTTGAATATATATTTAAGCTCAATTTATTTTTGATTTTTTTTTGAAATAAATGAATTTTATTTTTGTTATAAATATAAAGTTTAATAATGAAAATCAATGTTTGTCAATTCAAATCTTATTTGTTGAACAAATTGAATCTACATTATTATTTGAATTTGAATTCATTCTTAATTTTTTTTAATTTAATTATTCAACTTGTATTATTATATAAATTAATTTTCTCAACTTTTAAAATGAAAACTTTATGTACAAGTCAATTATGATCGATTATGCCAATAATTTAAATTGGGTGCGTTTGTGTCAGGTCCCTAATAAGTTTCAAAATTAGGCTCATATCCAGTCCTAAACTTATTATAAATTACATCTCTATTTTTCAAAAGTTCATTAAAAAAATATAAAAAATATATAAAAAAGTTACATTAATTCATATTTAAATTAAACATGTAAATATAATAAAATTCAGATGAAAAAACCACCAAAAAACACATTAAAAAGAAAAAATACAAAAAAACAATGAAATTGCAGTATTATGCATCAAATCATTCATATATTTGAAATTCTTTCATACATGCATGCAACTATTTCGGTGATGCACCTGTTTTAACTTTTATTCATACATGTATGCATGTATTACAGAATAAATGCATACATGTATGCATAAATTCGTTCCCATGCATATCAATATATATATTTATTTGCAAACATTAATGCATGTACTTAGAATAAATGCATACATGTATGCGCCAACCTATAGGCATAAATATTAGTTCATCTTTATTAGCATAATTTATGCTATAAAACAGAATACTTGCATACTTGTATGCAAATATTCATGCAGATTTTTGAACATAAAATCTGCATGAATTGTTGTATACATGTATGCATGTATTTTCAATAGTTGCATACATGTATGCAAGAATTCATGCAGTTTTTCAGTGTAAACCGGTTCATGATTGTTGCATACAGGTATGCAACTATTGAGTTTAATTGCATACATGTATGCAAATTATTATTTTTTCAAGATTTTCTAGGAATATTTGCAGATTTTTGAATATTTTTTATACAACAGCGCATTTTTTCTTTTGAAAAACACGTAACTTGCAAAACAGGGACACGCTTTATATTATAAAGTTGGGGAGGATGCCGCTCTAATTTGCAAAAAATTTAAGGGCATGAGCCTTTTTTCACATTTAAATTTGATCTGAAACTTAAAAGTTTTAAAATTTCAAAATGATATTTTTATTATTAATCAATATTGAATTCTAGTTGTTCAGCAATTTCCGTTTCATTAAAATCTGATATCGTTTGCTCAAAATCAACGATTTACACTACATAAACGTGCGTTATTGATGACGTATTGTGTGTATTTCAATATCTAATTTTTCTTTGATTTATGAAACGGTATATAGCGTATTGGTCCATGAGATTTGGGTTGTGTTTATTAGGCTTAGTCAATATTATAGGTTTAGTGGATTATTTACGTTTAATATCTGAAGGGTTCCTCTTACATGAATAAGTCAAGTAGTCTTCCTCTTCCTTCCTCATTCCTTCTCATATTTCAGATCTCTTTGTTCTTCTTCCTAACGACCCAAAATCCCTGGTTGGCCTAAATTGAACAAGAAGAAGGATTGTTGTGAGAACACGATGCATCAAAACACTGAACAAGAGAACTTTTCATTGCTATTACAAAAATTTACATCATGTACAAGAATATCAAAGTGCAGAAAAATAAACTATCAGCGAATAACTTACATAGTAGAGGAAATAAAATTACATAAGTACAATACACAACGGAAATACATTAACTAACACAACTGGAGGAAATACACAGATACAAAGCTTTCTGGAGTATAGCTCTGACTGTAAACCACGATCTTATGAAAAGAAAATATGCGAACCCAAAACAACCGACTTCCTGTGTGGAAAATATGGGCACCCAGGGTTTAGGTGGAAAGCAATAAACTCCGGGTCAGGCATGGGACTAGTATGAGAGCGAAAACAGTTATTAAGACTTTACTTTAAAGGTTGGGAAAATCATGGGACCACGCCGTATGACATGGAACATACTTACAACCCGAAAAATCAGAACCAATATAAATTTTTTATTTTGGCTAATTTAATGAATTTTGAATATTTAAGATGATTTATTTCAAATAATGACGAATAGTAACTTATTTTGAATGAAGTTAAAATGAATAAATTTATTTTAATTATGAAACGAGCCTAAAATGGCGCGGTAGTTCGAAAATTCGATTTCAAATTTCAAATGAATGTACAGGATTCAAAATAAATCGGATTTCAGTAAAACAAGAATTATTTGAATCTACTTGAAAATATCTTTCCAACGAATGTAAAAAATCTAGATTTCATAACGGGAATAAAAAGTTATGTCCAGTTGAAAATTCAGAATAGTCGCTATGGAATTTATATATATTTTATAAAATATATAGCCCTTAAAAATAGCCATTTTGCAAACGACCTCCGTTTTCGACGAAACCACTTTTGGATCTGGAATGTCAAATTATTACTAGGTTCCAAATTTCGTAATTTTTGGATTTAATATGTGACCACTGTAAATTCAAATGTGTTTGGTAATTTAAATTTGAATTGGGTCGACCAAAAAATGACTATTTTTCAAACGGTCTCTAAATTCGACGAAATTAGTTTTGTCAGGACCGTATCGTCAAAACATAGCTAGAAATATTTTTTCTGGAATTTTTGGAGTCAGTATGTGGCCTCGGTAAATTAAAATGTGCGTTCAAATTCAATACATATTGATTTATATTTTAATTTAGATAAAAACTGATTGAAACGATAGAACTAGCTTACGAAACATATCCCATTGTGTTCGGAATAGGGGTAAGTTGGCTAGGGGCGACAGTTGTTGGGTTTAATTTGGAGTTCGGATGTGAAATTCACTTAGGAGAAATAAATAGAATTAAAAATTAATAAAATATTATTATTATATATATCCCCTCTCCCAAACCTAGCCCCCCTTAATACAGCCGCCGCCACTCAGTTTAAAGGCTGAAATCGTTCTAATTTTGAATGATAAAATCTTCCATTCCACTAAGAAATTCAACCCAATTCAAAATCAAAAATCGAAGAGGGAATTCCGATCACCAAATCCGTATAAAAGTGATCGTATTTCATTTAAAGTCCTGTTCGAATTCGATGATCAAACCGCTTCCATTCAGGAGGGGTTTTTGTGGCGCACAGGCCATCGTAGTCGACGTCATTCATGGCGTTGGAGGAGGTCGGTGTGGCGGTCAAGGTGAGGTAGTCTGATCGAACTCCAGGGGCTTAAATTTCAGTGCGTAGGAGAGAATTTAAATGGAGTGATGGGTTTCTTTGAATCGGATGGAGGAACGATGAGAAAAGGGTTTATGCGGCCTTAATTTTTAATTAAGCAATGTAAATGTAATTAATTATATTATTAATTATTTAATTTTCTCGAATGTAATTAAAGGTGTATAACACCATATCTTCTTTGTACGAGGTCCAAACTGAACGATTCAAATTGCGTTGGGATCGTGGGATCGAACACAACCTTTCAGAACTGACTAGAATCAAAATGGAGCAAATCAGAATTTCAAGAAAATTCAAATCCAAACAGAACAGAAATTTAGAAATAAAACTGGCAGAGTGGAAACCAATTGTGAGAACTCTTTCTCACTAATTATTTTACAGTTAAAATATATTAGGTTGCAGACGGGGATTAGTAGCTCTTGACACCGTAATCCACAGACCATGGACGACTTGTCTGATTGTGTTGTGTTGTGGAAATTGATTGTGATGTGAAATGGTAAATAAAATATTCATGTGTTGAATAAAAATATTTGAACAATAAAAAAATTATTTTTATTGAATATATGGACTATATAAAATAGTGATGCATTGAAATAAATATTCATTTACAAATCGGACGATTTGTTAATGCACACCCATTTGACTGACATTGATTGGGACGATAAATTTTGTACATTGCCCAACTGCACAAATAAAATCTGTGTTTGTTGATTGAAACCCCACACGGGTATTGGGATGATATTTAACGTACAGTATTCCCAATTGTTTAGCTGTATGTCAATCGATTGGTTGACAGACTGTTGTAAGTGTTAAATATTTATATTTAATGCTTATGCAGTGTAGAATGCACTCTGGATGATGGTTGATTGTTTATCACTGTTGTTGTATACATGTATTGTATGAAATCCATATAAATAATATATGGTAATTAACTGTGTCTGATTATAATTCAGAAAGAAAGAATATTTTAAAATCAAGAATATTTTAAAATAATGAATATTTTAAAATAGTATTCAGTAAAAGATCAAAATATGATTTTGATGTCCGATTTTCGATGGACACAAAGATATGGAAATATGTGAAGCTGTATTGATTAAATATGCGCCATTTCGACGCGAATGATATTTATATCGATTTTATTCACTTATATAATGAATATCGAAAAGGAAATGATTCCAGAATATGTTGTTTTGAAAATATTATCATTTATATATTAATGATATGGAATATTCAATTTTGATTTAAAATTGAATAAGAAGTTGAAATCGTTTTTAAAACGAATTAAACGATTTATAAATTACGTTTTGAATTAAAATCGACGAAATATATATAACATATATATTATATATATTTAATGGCCTGAATAGAACGCGACGCGACGCGACTGTTCACGAATTTTGACCATTGACTTCGAATTGACGTTACGAGAGATCCGACCTTCGGATTATCCTAAAACTGGAACCTTTAGGTTCATATCGAAAAGATCTTTCCAACGAATATAAGAGATTTGAAATTTAATGGTTGGATTTGGAATTACGTCCAAATCAAATTTAGAAAAGGTCGTTGTAACTGAAGTTCGATAACCATTTATGGAAATCGACTGTACGGGTCTTGATAAAAATATTAAAAATATTAAAAATTTGTGTAAAATCATAATAAATGTTTTGGAAAGAATTAGGATGAAAAATTCCATATTCGAAAAGATAAAATTATATTTTTATCGAAACGAACTAGTTGTTAACTAGAATTAAAATCCAATTATTTTTAATAAATAAATTGGTTTGAGAATGGGTTTTAATCTAACCAAAATTTTCAATATATGACTTGGAATGGATTTGAATCGAAATATCCTTTGGAATATTTCGATGTTGGATTTCGTGATTATATAGATATTGTTATGGAAATTTGAAAGATATATTTATATCGTTATTTCCAATACGATATTTGTTGGTTTTAGAATTTGACATTGAATATAAGCGATATATTTTCTATTCAGAGCCTTGTATTTAATATCAAATGGGATTTTGGGCTTGTCGTGAACGGTGTCTTCATTAACACTGTTCTTAAACCCCATGTGGAAAGAATAAATCTTTTAATTAAGATTATTAGAGTTTCCAGTTAATTAACATTTAATTGGAATAAAATGGAATGTGAATCGGGTTTATCGTGAACTATGTTTTTAATGACATTCGTTCTTTAACCCGATTAACAGTGAAATGTGATTTAGAATTTATAAATCTTTTAATTAAGATTTAATGGAATTTTCCAAAGTAAAGTTTTCCAATTTAACAAAATAAATTGGAATGGAATGGAATTCGATTTGATAATAATCGAAGTGAACTTCTATGGAGGAAGACTGTTACTATATATGGAATTTAAGAGGCTTTGCCGTTATTCCATTTATATTATCGGTTGGATATGGAAATTTATATCGTTTATATATATATTGATCTATTTTCCGTGAAGATTCCATAATTATTGGAATGGGATTTTAGGTTTATCGTGAACTGTGTTTTAAATGACATTAGTTCCAGTTAAAGATAAGATTAATTTCTTAACTTTAAATAATCATTAAGAAATGACTTTTGAGATTAAAACTGAATTAGAATTTTAATGAATCTTTAATTAGATTGGAATGTGAATGAGATAATTAAATTTATCGAATTCATGGAATGATCGGGAATAGAGTATCACCAGTGTTTCTCCAAGCGATAGTTAAATCTTTAATTAGATTTGAACGTGAAATGGTAATTAATTTTACTGATAACACCATGGTGTTAGAGTATGGAGTATTACCAGTTTTGCTCCATGGGATGAATAGGTTGGGATTGGGAAATAAAACAAATGATTACTTCGGTAAGGTTCGCTAATCCCGACTAGTTTGGATAAACCTTAATTTGGTTTGAATTGATATCCAAAGGAAGATTAAAGAATAAATTTAAAGAATTTATCTTTGAAAAAATTAATAGGAACTTTTCCCAAATGATAAGAATATTTAAATAAAAGAATATTCAGAATTGGAATGAGGCATATGTTGTGTTTTTATAGCACTTGTTTATTAGATACGCGAGTTATTGGGAAAGACCGGGTTTAACCCATTCTGAATAACTGATTCGACGATAAGTCGAAGATGAAGACAGTGGTTGAAGATCGGAGATATTCACATCGTTTGGATGATTATTGATGTGTTGATTGGGCTGTACACCCGAGACAAGGTAATAAGTGGTGATCATCCAGATGTACTCAGAGATCGACCGGATATGCGAGGACCTCTCTCCTGAATTGGACATATGGGACAAGGAATAAGGTGCCTCCGGTTTCGTTACCTAGAACGAACTTGTAAATGGATGTGTGTCTAACATTGGATTTTATTCTGTGTTGATTGATCTCTATTAAATATATGTCAGTTTGGTGGCGGAGAATTTATTCTCTTGCTTAACACCCTTCTCTGACACGTACGAGCTCAGAGGTTATATATCGATAGACATCAGTCGCACGGCGTGAATTTTCAGTGTGCCATGCTGAGATGCAAGATCAAGGCTTCTGTTGAAAAGCAGAGTCTTGTGGTTGATGATCGAAGCACGGCTTTAATATAGCATAGCTTTGTGTATAGCGTTAATTCGGGAGCCTCACACCCTGGTATGAACCAGAAACGGGAGAGGACTTCAGGGAGGACATGCGTTTCCTTCTAGCTAGGAGTGGTGTCATGGTATGGAGCCTGGACATTTTACTTATGTGAATGTTGCATATTATTTAATGGATAGCAAGGCGCCTAGGATATATCGGTTACTATGGAGCTGATGGATATTGAAACACCCCACGTCTGTTATTGTCACTCACTGAGGGAATGCATTAAGTTCTGTGAAGCATTGTAGGTAAACAGACACAGAATAATTACAAGATAGATATAAATAAAGATAGTGGCGGAAATTTCAAAAAAATTATTTCAGACATAAATCATAATCTCGTGGTTTATAATACCATTAGTCATAAAACCATTACAAAAAAAATAATTTTGTCTTGAATAATCAAAGTACATAGAATTAAAAGAAAACATTATTTCCCAATAAAAAGAGTAAGCCATAGCAGAGACAAAGACTCAAGCCAAACTTCAACAGTAGCTCCTAGCAAGATGGTATCCAAATCCTCGCTAAGCCTGGGTGTTTCCTCCCTGAGAACCTTTAGGGGGAGGGGAGGAGGAACAGAAGAGAGAAGGAAAAACAAAAGGGGTCAGACATAAAGTCTGGCAAGTCTAGTTACTTTTAGCCAGTAAATAAATAAAGGTAATCATGACAGGCATAAAGTGGATAAGAGAGATCACTATACAAATGGAAGGTGTGACAAGGAAGATAAGGTAAGGTATATACATGCTTCACTAATGACTACTCTGCACTATTACTAGTATAATTTAAAATGAGATGATCCCTTCCACTATAAGTTAGTAGACTTAGGGCATGCGTCCGTGTATACCCTAACCACTACCATATTCGATCGGCTCCCTACTCTGTAGATATCCTGTGTTAGCCCCACAGTAGGGGTATCACTTCCCTAAGGTGGCAACCTATAATGTGCACAACCATATCCACTGGTGTCATGATCGTTTTATCCCCTTCTGCCCGGCCCATGCACGCACATGTCACTGGTCGGTTTGCGCCATCCACACCATCTATCTCGTTTGGATCTCTTACAGTCAATCAGTGAGCGTGCCCCTTCTCCGCCTAGTACGGAGTTTCTTACTTGATACCAACTCTGGGTTACTAATTGAAATGGGTCCCATACAATATGATACAAGCTCCCCCTTTGTCTTGTATCCCCACTAGGTTTTCCACTGACTATGTATACCCTTCGGTGTCTTTAATTACATAGCCTTATACTAGTTAAATTTACCCTAAAGGGTGTCTTTAATTATATAACATTTATTGGGTTAAGTATTTGGGCCTATATATATATATATACATATACATATATACATATACATATACATATATATATATATATACATATACATATACATATTACCCATCCCCTCTAACTTACTTAAGCTCCATCCAATTTTACTTAACTGTAACGACCCGTATTCTACGCATCATAGGATCGTAGAATATTTATTTATTTCACCTACGAAGTCGTATGGTCATGTAACTTTGAAAGGCGACTATTGGGGTCATTTCCCATGTTCATGATTTTTCCCGATTTTTAAATGACCATTTTACCCCTAGTTGATACTATTTTGACCATAACTTTTGTCTGGAAAGGAATTTTGACCTGAAACCACTTCCATTGGCTCCGGATGATGGTTTACAATTCCGTAGAGTGGTCACATTAGCCAAACGGATTCACCGTTTGGGAGATATGGCTGAAACAAGTTTCAGATGGTGAAAAACAGCTTAATTGAGCTTAACCGGGTAATTAGCAGCTAGGCCCAAAGGGGATTTCGGGATTAGGGTAAGGAGGAGGCTGAAATCAGTTAGAGAACGTTCTTATCCTCATTTCCCAGCCGCCACTTTCTTTCTTGCAACCCTAGCAATGGCCTCCAACACCCAAATCACCTTCTAATCACTTTCTAATCAAATTTTTTTTGATGCAAAAAGGTAGTGAATTGCTAGATTCACGCCTTCATTCATTCATTAAACATAAAACAAGTACAACGTGATCAGCATGCATAGGACTAGCTTCTAGTTACAAATATTTACGTAAATATGTACAACCAAAATGCATGCACGCAGGCATGTTTACATAGTGCCCAAAAAATATATGAAACGACTACAAAACAGCATGCGGACCCAGTAAAATGAAGCATGACATCATCAAGCTCTGCTACCACGAGCCCTGTCCATCACTCGAGCTCCGATTATGTCAACAAACTTGATTTCTTCCTTGCCTGACCATAGAGAAACAAAATTAAGGATGCGAAAAATAACTGAGTTGGGCCGTTTCATTTTGCATTTAAACTTTCGTGAGTTGCGTTCATGCCAGAGGGTCCAAACATAAGCAAAGTTCAAAAGGGCAAACATATGGCGCATGTTAGTGTCAGGTAATGTAATAATAGTGCTATGCCAGAAAAGAAATTGATCAGTGATGAAGCGAGACCAGTCTAAGCAGATATTAAGGCTAACTAAACACTTCGTCCACACGTAAAAGGCGAAATCACAATCAACAAAAAGATGCTGATAATCCTCGTCGTCGTCAGTGCAAAAAACACATCCCCCAGTAACATGAACACCTTTTTGCCGTAATCTTTTCACTGTATTGAGCTTGTTGTGCATGATTATCCACATATGAATCTTGACCTTAGCAGGTACAGCCTTAAAACTCAACATTCTCATGAATCCATCATACTTTCTTCCTGCGAAGTTCATCAACTTATAAAGTGCGCTCACGCAAAAGTTACTACCACCAATCTTCCACACAAATTCATCCTCCTCATTGCTATGAAGATGTACATCTTCTAACAAACGAATCAGGCCACAAAGCTGAAGCAAAGCATTTCCAGCCACAATGCGACAGAAGGACAGGTTCCATTTGAAATTGGCAGAATTCGCATTAAACATTGCACAGACTGAAGCACTTTTATTGCATGCAATAGCAAACAGATCGGCAAATTCATCACGCAAAGGGATAGGGAGAAACCAGCAGCCATACTAGAAAGAGACGCTGCGGCCGTTTTTAACTACAATCTCAGTCCCAATCTTCATCCAGTGAACATTTGCCATAACACCACGCCAGAATATCGAGCAATGAGAAACGTCCGCATTCCAATCAAATCTACCACCATAGCAAGTGTTTAAGATCCACTCCTTCCAGAGAACTTTCTTTTCAGTAAGCATAATCCACAGCCATTTACAAAGCAATGCAGAGTTCATGTTTTTCAAGTTGATGACTCCCAAACCTCCTTGATCTTTGGACTTGCACACCTGGTCCCACGACACTAGACAGCAGGCTTTACGCGTGTCCTTCATACCAGTCCAGAAAAAATTTCGACGAACAGCATCAATCTTCTGAACTACCCAGCCCGGACACGAATAAAAAGAGAGCCAGTACAAAGGGATAGCCGCCAGAACAGAGTTCACCAGCACCAGACGTCCAGCCCTTGATAGACAATTTCCTTTCCACCTCGCTAATCGCCTGTCAACTTTATCAATCACATATTGCCAATCACTCTTCATCAATCTTTTTGGACGGATGTAAGCTCCAAGGTATTTGAGGGGGAAAGAATCCGCCCAAATCAGCAAGGCTTCAGTTCTGAGAATTTCGTTTGTGGCCAAGGTGAGTGATTTGCATAGTTTCTGCACTAATTACGGTTAATTAAGGGTAATTAGTGAAGATTAGCGAATTTATACACTAATAAATTCTGGAAAAATATCTAAAAATTTGAAAATAATATTTTATGCCTTTGGTAGAAATTTGGTTTAATTTGATTAAGTTTTGTTAAACCTATGGTTAGTTTTGCTTAAACATGCTTAAGGGAAATATGGGGTTTTGGGTATATTTGATCCATTTTGACATGTAAATTCATTGTTTTGGTGTTTGTGGTTAGTTTGTTATGTTGCTACGACTGTTTGGGATGATTTGTGATTGATTAGTATAGTTAGATTTGTCGAAAACGTCGTCAAATGGCGTAAACAAGTCGCTGGAAAAAGTTGCAGAAAGTTGTGCAGGGTTTTGGATCGGATCGGGTATGGGCTCAGATCGGGTAGTGAGCTGGACAAGGAATCCGACCCGAACTGGAATCTGGCACAAAGAAGTTTGGCAAGAAGGAAGGCCACTGCTTTGAGTTGGATTTGGACAGGGGATCGGATCGGAGCTATGGAGCAGGATCGGATCGGAGTAGGCTAGGGAGCGAGATCGGATCGGAGGAGGCAAGCGAGGGGGATCAGATCGGAGCTATGGAGCAGGATCGGATCGGAGTAGGCTAGGGAGCGAGATCGGGTCGGAGCAGACAAGATGGAGCAGGAGGGACGAACCGAACCGACTGGAGCGTGACATCCGAACCGAACCGACGACTGAAGGGGAAGGATCACCGAACCGCACGCAGGAGTACACCATGGAGCATTGCATCGAACTGAACCGTGTTATACGCATATATCCGAACCGAATCGAATTCAGGACCACTTCTATGCGACGACTCTTTTGAAGACCAACTCCAATTCGATCAAAACCCGAGATGCAAAGGGAGTCCAAATGAGGATCTTTGACTCAGGATCCAGCTGGGAACCAATGAGTGGGCTTCATGATTGGGCTTTGCTGCGGGACGTGTGCCAAGGGGCAGTCGATGTTTATGACTTTGGATCACTATGTATGGGAAGTACGTGAACGGATTTAGGGCTAAAATGGCCTAGGTACGACTAAAGGGCTATAAACCAATGAAGTGGGGTCATTTGTAAAGATTTGGTCATGACTCCATGTGGTAAGCTTGGTAGTAGCAGTAGTTGTACAAGTTGAACTCCGTCACTACTTCGATGGGTCTAGTGATTGACAGTGGTGGACATCGTACGCTTTACGCACTGAGTGAGAGATGTGAGGATGGTTGTTATGGATGATTTGTTTGCCATCATTATGACATGCACACCCCACCCCCGTATTCTTTACACTATTTATTTTGGCACCTTAGAGTATTGTACGGTATGTGGTTCTAACTCTTTGGTTGCAGGTCCAGGTTCAGGTATGGTTTAGTATACCTGTTATTGTTCTGTTTATATGCTTATCGCTCATACCAGGCTTTATGTCTGACCCAGAGTTTTATGTCTCCTCTTATTACTCTGGGTGCTCACACGAGTAGACTAGAGACAGGTTAGCTGGTGATGCACAGGTAGGTGATCCGGAGACGAGCAGGAGGCTTCCACGTAATATATATAGTATTCTCCCTGTGTTGTTGAAGATCACTACTTGGGCATTGGTGGCGCATCTTCTACTTTAGCTTTCTTTTGTTTAGAGACAGTAAATTTGGAAAGTTGTAATAAGCTGTATTTGGATTTCCGCTGCTCTGATGTTGATGTTGATTTTAGTTATCAGCTTATGCACTGTCTCACCTGTTTTATGTCAAGTATGTTATTATTATTATATTTTACTCCATGCGCTGTGAGACATTCTACAGGTTCTTGATTAGTTCGTTCCCTTCTTTCCTTTCTCCTGACGACCGTCCCTGGCTAGTCGGGCATGTGTACAGCGCACTTTCGGAGGAAATGCTGGCTGGTGCGGGGCGGGCCGTCACACTTGGTATCAGAGCTCTAGGTTGCGTAGTTAACCTAAGGAAGTTATCGGGGAGAGATAGTATACGTATACGAGAGAGCGTATTTGTGATTACTTTGGTTTTTAAAAAGCTATATATATATATATATATATATACACTATTAGTAGTATAAGAATGAAGTCGTGCTGCACTAGCACCACTATGGGGTCGTTAATCGTTTCCTTTTCCGGATTGACAATGAGCCAATATATTAGAGGTACCGGTAGAGGGGCCAATAATGGGAATGCTGCTGACATGAGGACGATGTTTACTGACCTCATAAGAGAGATGCTTAGGGATGTGCAGAGGGCAGCTCCCAATGGTGGAAATGGTGGTGGTCCAATAGTGCAGGCGCCGAGAGTCGACTTCGCCAAGCTGAATAAGGATTATACCAGCCTTGGTGGGAAGCCGTTCCACGGAACGGAGTCGGCTACGGATGTTCAGGATTGGTTGGATAGTTGCGAACGTATCTTCAAGGATTTGGGTATCGAGGATGCAATGAAGATGAAAACTAGCGTCCCGTCAGCTGCAAGGGCGGGCAATGAATTGGTGGAATACTATAAAGGCAGCTACTCCCAAAGATCAGATTACTTAGGAGTAGTTTAAGGTTTGCTTTAGCGAGAAGTTCATTCCAGCTGCTCAGAAGTCAGTGCTGTTTAAGAAATTCTTGGAGCTCAAGCAGAATGGCAGAGCTGTCTCAGAGTATATTGCTGAATTCGACACTTTGTCAAAATATGGGTTATCTCTTATTGATACCGCCGAGAAGAAGAATGAGAAATTCATAACTGGTTTGGATCAGTACTTAGGGGAAAGGCTTATTAACCACATCGATGAGACGTTTGAATCGATTGTGGGGAAAGCATTGAGATCAGAAAGTCTCTACCCTAAGCCGAAGACTGAGGTTGCATCCGCAGATGAGCCAAAGCCACAAGCAAGTGGCGGAGGCAAGGGTGGTTCCCAGAATAAGAGAAAGTAGATTCAGACTAAGGATGGCCAGAAGAAAAAGAATAAGCAAGATGTTGAGTGCTTCAGCTGTGGTAAGAAGGGCCATTA
Source organism: Allium sativum (assembly GCA_030737875.1). Taxonomy (NCBI): domain Eukaryota; kingdom Viridiplantae; phylum Streptophyta; class Magnoliopsida; order Asparagales; family Amaryllidaceae; genus Allium; species Allium sativum. The sequence continues at coordinate 876,460,771 of CM060912.1, read as the reverse complement.
TGCTAGTAATTGTCGGGCCAAGCCAGCGGATAGGAAGTGCTTCAACTGTGGCCAAATGGGACATCACAAGGACAAGTGTCCGCAACCCCCTAAAGAAAAGCAAATGGTGAAAGCCTACGCCCTTAATGCTATTCCTTCTTCGTCGAATGCCCCAATTGCGGCGGAGAAGGGAAAGAATGTCGTCATTCAAGGTATGCTTTCTGTTTATGATGTTCCTGTTAGAGTTTTGTTTGATACCGGAGCTTCCAGTTCTTTCATATCTAGTGACCTGGTAGATAGGTTGGGATTGGAGCCCAAGATTGTCGATAGACTTTTAGTAGTGACGAACCCGATTGGTGGTTCGACTAGCCTTAGCATGATTTGTCGTAATGTGGTCTTATCGAGTCATGGATGCATGTTGTTTGTGATTGCTTTGTTTTGAGCTTTACTGGGTTTGGCATTATTTTGGGAGTAGATTGGCTCTGAAGATACGGGGTGGTGGTAGACTGTGAGGGCTTTTTGGTGACAGCCAGAGCGGATGATGGGCGGAGGATAGTGTTTGGTGGTCTACCCAGTGAGTGGGTATTGGCTAGTTTTCTAAACTCCCTCGACATTCCACATAGTGAGTTGTCAGGTTTGCCCGTGGTTGGCCAGTATCCGGATGTTTTCGAAGAAGTGACCGGGCTTCCACCACACCGAGAGATTGAGTTCCGTATTGATTTGGTAAAAGATGCCAGACCTATAGTGATGCCACTTCGTCGTATGGCACCAAGGGAGCAGCGAGAGCTCGAGGTGCAAGTCAGCGATCTTTTGAAGAAGGGATTTATCAGAAGGAGTGTTTCTGAATGGGGAGCACCAGTTGTGTTTGCTACCAAAGCGTATGGTTCCCTTCGTTTGTGAGTAGACTACCGCGAGTTGAATAAAGTGACGAGGAATAACAAGTATCCTCTACCGCGGATAGATGATTTATTCGATCAGTTGAGCGACGCGAGAGTATTTTCTCAGTTGGATCTCGCGACAGGTTTTCATCAGCTTAGAGTGGAAGCTGAGAGTATAGCTAAAACGGCATTTCGAACGCCGTCTGGGTTTTATGAGTGGTTGGTCATGCCATTCGGGCTGACCAATGCCCTAGCATATTTTGTGGATCTTATGAATAGGGTGTTCAGAGATCAGTTGAATAAGTTTGTCCTTGTGTTCGTTGATGATATTTTGGTCTATTCGAGGACAGAGGAAGAACACAAGGAACATTTAAGAATAGTGATGGAGGTGTTGAGAAAACACCAATTGAAAGCAAAGTTTTCTAAGTGTCACTTCTGGAGGAGGGAAGTGAGGTTCTTGGGCCATGTTGTATCAGAGAACGGTATTGCCGTAGACCCGGCGAAGGTGGCTACGGTACAGGATTGGCCTATGCCCAAGAATGCAACAGATGTAAGAAGTTTCTTGGGGTTAGCTGGATATTATCGTAAGTTTATCCAAGGTTTCTCCAAGATAGCAGCACCATTGACACAATTGACCAAGAAGAATAAAGCTTTTGTCTGGGATGAAGGGTGCGAGAATGCATTCAAGAGTCTAAAGGACAAGTTGACATGCGCACCAGTGTTAGTCATTCCTAAGTGGAATGAAGAGATGACGGTATACACGGATGCCTGTGGTACCGGACTGAGTGCTGTATTGATGCAAGGCGGTAGGGTTGTAGCCTATGCAAGTCGGCAATTGAAACCGCACGAGAGAAGATACCCTACCCATGATTTGGAATTGGCAGCGATCGTGTTCCGTTAAAGATGTGGAGACACTATCTATTAGGAGAAAGATTTGAGCTGTTTACAGATCATAAGTCGTTGAAATATCTCTTCTCTCAGAAAGATCTGAATCTCCGTCAGCGGAGATGGTTAGAGTTCTTAGCTTCCTATGATTTCGACATCGCATATACACCAGGAAAGGGCAATGTGGTGGCTGATGCATTGAGTAGGAGACATGCCATTTTAGGGGCTATGTTTCTAGAATGGAAGCAACTGGAGTACATCGCTGGGTATGATTTCAGACCAAAGTGTGAATTGGATCTAGAAATGTTAGCAAGTTTGACGATCAGACCCACTTTAATTGAGCGGATCGGCTCTAGTCAGAGGGACGATCCTAACCTATTGGAAATCATCTCCAAGTTAGATCGATGAGGAGATGAACAAGTATGGGCTTGATCGAGATGGATGGCTTAGAAAGGATGGAAGACTAGTCGTACCCAATGTTAATGGATTGAGAGATGAAGTGCTTAGAGAACGTCATCATTCAAAACTGACTATACACCCCGGTGGTAATAAGATGTATCGAGACATGAAGCAGACCTACTACTGGGAAGGGATGAAAAGAGACATTGGGAGGTTTATATCCAAGTGCATGAATTGCCAGCTAGTTAAAGCCGAGCAAAAGAAGCCTAGTGGGTTGTTGCAACCATTAGAAATTCCCGAATGGAAATGGGAGCAAGTCTCGATGGATTTCATCGATGGTTTACTAAGGACTAGATCGGGACATGATAGCATTTGGGTGATTGTAGACCGATTGACTAAAAGTGCAAGATTTATACCAGTCAAATCGACCAGAACGGCAGCCAAGTTGGCAGAATTGTATATAAAGTGGGTAGTGAGATTTCATGGAGTACCTAAAAGCATTGTGAGTGACTGAGACCCGTTGTTCACTAGTGGGTTTTGGAAGAGCTTACAAGAGGCTCTAGGGTCAGAGTTACATCTCAGTACCGCATATCATCCTCAGACCGACGGTCAGACGGAGAGGGTGAATCGTATTTTGGAAGATCTCTTGAGAGCATGTATATTGGATTTTGGTGGATCATGGGATGACCATTTGCATCTAGTAGAGTTTGCATATAATAATAGCTACCAATCCAGTATCGGTATGGCTCCGTTTGAAGCTTTGTACGGAAGACCATGCAACTCACCATCATGTTGGATAGAGACTGGCGAGAAGTTTATGCTTGGACCAGATGTGGTGAGGGAAACTTCCGATAAGATCAAGATCATTCAACAACGAATGAAGGCTTCCCAAGATAGGCAGAAGAGTTATGCTGACAAGAGGAGAAGAGACTTAAAATTTTCCGTTGGTGACTTGGTGTTTGTCAAGATTTCTCCGTTGAAGAGCGTGATACGATTTGGCAGGAGAGGCAAGTTGGCACCAAGATTTGTTGGCCCATTCCCTATTCTTAAACTAGTCGGGAATTTGGCATATAGAGTTGGCTTACCAGAGAAGATGGCGGGAGTTCACAATGTATTTCATGTTTCCCAACTAAGGAAGTTCGTTCACGATCCAGATATGACTATTTCACCTGATCAGTTAGAGGACTTCGAAGTAGAACCCGAGGCGGTTGGGAACCACAAGCCGGCCCGTATTGTCGAGCACGACATGAAGCAACTTCGAAGGAAGGCGGTGAAGCTAGTCAAGGTTCAGTGGGGCGAGGATGAGAATGATTGTACTTGGGAGACAGAGGAGAACATTAGGAAGACATACCCAGAACTCTTTGCCTGGTAAGATTTTGTCTTCGATTTAGTTTTCCGCATGCTAGGATAGGCTTGTTTGCTTGCTTTGCATGTTTGATTGTTGTATGTGGCTGTTAGGCATGCGGGATCTTTTGTATGTTTTGGGTTAAGGAATTTCGGGGACGAAATTTCTTAAGGGGAGGAGAGTGTAACGACCCGTATTCTACGCATCATAGGATCGTAGAATATTTATTTCTTTCACCTACGAAGTCGTATGGTCATGTAACTTTGGAAGGCAACTATTGGGGTCATTTCCCATGTTCATGATTTTTCCCGATTTTTAAATGACCATTTTACCCCTAGTTGGTACTGTTTTGACCATAACTTTTGACTAGAAAGGAATTTTGATCTGAAACCACTTCCATTGGCTCCGGATGATGGTTTACAATTCCGTAGAGTGGTCACATTAGCCAAACGGACTCACCGTTTGGGAGATATGGCTTGAATAAGTTTCAGATGGTGAAAAACAGCTTAATTGGGCTTAACCGGGTAATTAGCAGCTAGGCCCAAAGGGGATTTCGGGATTAGGATAAGGAGGAGGCTGAAATCAGTTAGAGAATGATCTTATCCTCATTTCCTAGCCACCACTTTCTTTCTTGCAACCCTAGCAGTGGCCTCCAACACCCAAATCACCTTCTAATCACTTTCTAATCAAGTTTTGGTTTAATCTACATCAAATTAAGGAGAGGAAACACGAAAGCAAGGCTAGAGCTACTGTTAGACATCAGTATTCGCCCAAATCAGCAAGGTTTCAGTTCTGAGAATTTCGTTTATGGCCAAGGTGAGTGATTTGCATAGTTTTTGCACTAATTACGGTTAATTAAGGGTAATTAGTGAAGATTAGCGAATTTATAAACTAATAAATTCTGGAAAAATATCTAAAAATTCGAAAATAATATTTTATGCCTTTGGTAGAAATTTGGTTTAATTTGATTAAGTTTTGTTAAACCTAAAGTTAGTTTTTCTTAAACATACTTAAGGGAAAATATGGGATTTTGGGTATATTTGATCCATTTTGACATGTAAATTCATTGTTTTGGTGTTTGTGGTTAGTTTGTTATGTTGCTACGACTGTTTGGGATGATTTGTGATTGATTAGTATAGTTAGATTTGTCGAAAACGTCGTCGAATGGCGTAAACAAGTCGCTGGAAAAAGTTGCAGAAAGTTGTGCAGGGTTTCGGATCGGATCGGGTATGGGCTTGGATCGGGTAGGGAGCTGGGCAAGGAATCCGACCTGAACTGGAATATGGCACAAAGAAGTTTGGCAAGAAGGAAGGCCACTGCTTTGAGTTGGAGTTGGACAGGGGATCGGATCGGAGCTATGGAGCAGGATCGGATCAGAGTAGGCTAGGGAGCGAGATCGGATCGGAGGAGGCAAGCGAGGGGGATCGGAGCTATGGAGCAGGATCGGATCGGAGTAGGCTAGGGAGTGAGATCAGGTCGGAGCAGGCAAGCTGGATCAGGAGGGACGAACCGAACCGACTGGAGCGTGAAATCCGAACCGAACCGACGTCTGAAGGGGAAGGATCACCGAACCGAACCGCACGCTGGAATACACCATGGAGCATTGCACCGAACCGGACCGTGTTATACGCATATATCCGAACCGAATCGAATTCAGGACCACTTCTATGCGACGACTCTTTTGAAGACCAACTCCAATTCGATCAAAACCTGAGATGCAAAGGGAGTCCAAATGAGGATCTTTGACTCAGGATCCAGCTGGGAACCAATGAGTGGGCTTCATGATTGGGCTTTGCTGCGGGACGTGTGCCAAGGGGCAGTCGATGTTTATGACTTTGGATCACTATGTATGGGAAGTACGTGAACGGATTCAGGGCTGAAATGGCCTAGGTACTACTAAAGGGCTATAAACCAATGAAGTGGGGTCATTTGTAAAGATTTGGTCATGACTCCATGTGGTAAGCTTGGTAGTAGCAGTAGTTGTACAAGTTGAACTCCGTCACTACTTCGATGGGTCTAGTGATTGACAGTGGTGGACATCGTACGCTTTACGCACTGAGTGAGAGATGTGAGGATGGTTGCTATGGATGATTTGTTTGCCATCATTATGACATGCACACCCCACCCCCGTATTCTTTACACTATTTATTATTGCACCTTAGAGTATTGTACGGTATGTGGTACTAACTCTTTGGTTGTAGGTCCAGGTTCAGATATGGTTTAGTATACCTGTTATTGTTCAGTTTATATGCTTATCGCTCATACCAGGCTTTATGTCTGACCCAGAGTTTTATGTCTCCTCTTATTACTCTGGGTGCTCACACGAGCAGACTAGAGACAGGTTAGCTGGTGATACACGGGTAGGTGATCCGGAGACGAGCAGGAGGCTTCCACGTAATATATATATATATAGTATTATCCCTGTGTGTTGAAGATCACTGCTTATGCGTTGATGGTGCATTTTCTACTTTAGCTTTCTTTTGTTTAGAGACAGTAAATTTGGAAAGTTGTAATAAGCTGTATTTGGATTTCCGCTGCTCTGATGTTGATGTTGATTTTAGTTATCAGCTTATGCACTGTCTCACCTGTTTTATGTCAAGTATGTTATTATTATTATATTTTACTCCATGCGCTGTGAGACATTCTACAGGTTCTTGATTAGTTCGTTCCCTTCTTTCCTTTCTCCTGACGACCGTCCCGTGCTAGTCGGGCATGTGTACAACGCACTTTCAGAGGAAATGCAGGCTGGTGCGGGGTGGGCCGTCACACTAACCCTAACTTAAGTCCATATTCATATTAAATTAGGTAAAGTAGTCCATTTCTTTACCATGTCCAATTATGGTTGTAATAGGCTAGACCTCCCACATTAGGCCTACAATGTGTGGATGTTGGATATGCCGGTCGGTCCGGGCAGTCTTATTCCACAGTTGAGCCTAACCTCATGTCTTAACCCGATTCGTATTTGCCTACTTAGACCTCCCACATTAGGTTCAACATTAGTGACTGCTGGATATGCCGGTCGGGTCCGGGCAAACTTCCTCCACTAATGTAACCTAACCTTGTGTCATAAGTACAATTAAAATTCTTAATTTTAATTACTAAACATTCCATCTTTATCCAAATTTACCTATGTCATTATAGGTAATTAATTCATCTTTACCCAAATTTACCTATGTCATTATAGGTAATTAATTCTTAATTCTATGTTTCCTCATTTGAATTATATGCTCATTTCATATAAATATTATATAAACTATGCCAATTACAAATTCCCTTTGTCCCTGTTCCTAACTAACGTATTCACACGTATTTTAGCGGCATCGAGGCTATAAAGTAGCCTCGTCATAACAATAAAAGGTAACATGATAAGGGTGACAGTTCAACAAGTTTTGGCATAAATATTAACATAACTGGCATAGTAACTAAGTGAACGGACATGTGATAATTATCATAATAAAGTGGACATCAAATTAATAACTTGTATTTAGGCAAGCATAATGAGATCTAGATTCAATATTAGGTGTCCAATTACCTAAATCTAGCGTAGACAGGGTGGCATAATAACAAGTTTAGATTCACATGTCAAGTTTATCACGTATACCAAGGTATCATAATATAAGAAGTGAAAGGTGATTAACACCAAAGTCTAGATCCAAGTAATGTCAAATTAATGGATGTACTATCATCCTAACATGGTTACAAATCAATGTTCATATAAATGTCATATCGAATCACCACAATCAGATCTAGAAAGTTAGATCTGTATTAATAAATTCACATGTACCACAATATAATTGTAATTCAAGATTCACATAGGAAACATAGTAGAATATCCATATATTAGATCTAGGGGAAATGACATAGTATGCTTGCATAAGTTCATGATTTATAGCATATACCCAATTCATAGTCTACCACAATTCACATTTATCTATTTAAACCTAAAAGTGACTAGAACTCACTGTAGTAGAAGAAAGAATAGATTAAGCATTTATTGTTGTTCTAGAACCATTCTCCTCTTTCACAATTCCTATGCTTTGATTCGTTGGAGAAGAGACTAGCTTAGTTAAGGATGCAACAGCATGTCGGCTTATGAATGAATTTAGTTTAGATTAGGGTTTAGGTTTATGTGTGCTTATATAGACGTGTAGGGTTAATTAGAGCTCTTAGATTAGTTTAGGATCAATCTAAACCATCCAATTCACAATGACACATCACTCAGCCAACCAAATGAAGCCACATAAGCCCTAAAATCAGAAGAATCGTCACCCAAACACGTCAGCCCAACCTGGCCAACAGGGGTCGACTCACCTATAGGGGGGTCGACACCTATGTCAACACCCCTATAGGGGGGTCGACACCTGTGCCGACTCCCCCTGGGGGGGTCGACATCTCTGAGCGGGAAATTTCCCACTCAGCCCAATTCTGTTGTTTTGAAATTCGAACTGGTTTTAGATTACTAATTATTATTTTAATTTAATTTCTGTTTAACTTGAAATCTTATAAGCTCTATAACTCCTTCACACGGAGCCCGATTTACGCAAACTCGGACTCTATCTCAAGCAGAATTTCGAGACGAACGCAATGGCGTAACCCGTTTCACTTAATTCTTCTTCTACAAATTAAGTGTCCTTAAATTTTCTAATTTTAATATTTTAAAATTATGGGGTGTTACAGATATTGAGTCATCTGGTTCATTTACGGCCCCATAGGGCGGGGAAACGTATTATTCAAGCATTTTATTCCACTCCGTGTGGACCAACCCTGACGATCCAAAGGCTTGACTGAGTACTTGCCTGAGACATGGGCTAGATTGTCTTGAAGCGGTAAGGATGATCCCTTGCCTTGGTTCACAGACAGAAATCCAACTTCCAATACGTGACATTTCGGTTTTGATTGTAGAGCCTAGTATGGCGACATAGTAGCATGGGATGCTATGCCGTCTATGATTGATACATTTATATTTGATTGTTTTGTACACTATGCACTTATAATAGTATCAAATGATTTGTTCTAAACGTACCAAGCATGTTTGGCTATTATAAGGTAAAACTCTATCCTCCGGCTTGCGTTGCATTGTGCGATGGGACCTGAGTCTTATAATAGCTTCATTTTTCCAAAAAGCATTTTGTTGTTTGTTTTATGCACTGGTATTCTTAGAAGGAAACCCATTCCATGTTATACGGCGTGGTCCCTTGATTTACTTTATTTTAAAGTAAAGTTTTAAATAATTGTTTTAGTTCTCACACCAGTCACATGACTGACCTGGAGTTTATTGTTTTAACCTAAACTCTGGGTGCCCCTATTTTCCACACGGGAAGCTAGTAGTTTTGGTTTTACAGATATTATATTCACAGGATCCTGGTTTACAGCTGGAGCTATATTCAGAACGCTCTATATCCGTGCTTTTCTTTCAGTTGTGTTTTGTATTATTTTCCGCTGCATTGTAATTTGTAAATCTCTAATATTTATCCAATGTATATCATTTGTTCATACTCTGTATATTCTTGTACTCTGATGTAAATTGTTGTAATAAGCAATAAAATGTTCTTCTATTTGTGTTCTGATTTGTCGTATTCTAAAACAATTCGTTCTTTCTCTTCTCTTCGGAGACCGGGGAAGTTCGGGTCGTTACATGTGGTATCAGAGCTATGGTTTACAGAGCTCGGGAACAAGACATAATAGAGCCGAACGAAAGAATTCATTAGAGATTGGATAAGCAATATCCAATTGGAATGGCTCATTAGAGATGGGATTAGTAGTATCCTAGAATGAGTCTGAAGAGTGTTGTTTTTAAAATAAAAATGAAAACAAATTTTGTTTTGAAAATTTAAATCTTATTATACGTATTTGAATATTTATTTTAAATTGATTTTGGACAATCAAGTATATAAAGATTTTGAATATACACGTAATTAACGTGTATTCCAAGCCTCAAATATACTGGATAGATATAGAATTATACTCTAGTCGCCCGAAGATGACTCTGATGATACTGGTGATTGAAATGTTAGCATCAGTAGTTTGTGTTCGAGTTTCGAAAGTGGGATATCTATATATTTCTAATTAGCTGGTGTGAGAACCAAAATTATATAGGGTTTATTGTTGTGATTTGGCACTAAAAATACGGTTTTTGACTATGTATTAAAATTATATGTTTGAAACGTTATTCAATAAACTGATTGCTGGTTTTGTGGTTTGATATTTAGTTTGATTGATTAAAATGTTGAAACCAATTAGAGAAATTAAGCCAATTGTGTCAAATATTGAACTGGATTGAAAATTGTTGTAAATTGCATACATGTACATGCATACGTATTGAACAGGTCATAGCAAGGAGGCTAGAGAAGAGGAATAAAATTGTATGCTCGACAAATAGGTACATGTTTACAAATTTATTAGGTTTGGATGATTGTATGAGCCGATTGGCTTTTTCTTTTTCTTCTTGGATGATGAGGGCCCTACGTGGCTAGTTGCGGTTTTAAATGTCTCCTCGTACAAAGGAGGTTATGGAGAAATTTTTCAAAAATTTAGGGTGTTAGCCAAATTTTTGAAGAATTTGAAAATTTTTAGAAACTGAAAAGTTGAAGAATGAAAGACAAACTGAAAGTTGAGTTGGTTGGTGAAACAACTTTCAGCTCCGTTCCTTTTCGAGGATGAAAAGATTTTAAGTGGGAGAGATTGTAACAACCCGGAAAATCAGAACCAATTTAAATTTTTTATTTTGGCTAATCTAATGAATTTTGAATATTTAAGATGATTTATTTTAAATAATAATGACTAGAAATTTATTTTGAATGAAGTTAGAACAAATAAATTTATTTTGATTATAAAACGAGCCTGAAATGGCGCGGTAGTTCGAAAATTCGATTTCAAATTTCAAATGAATGTACAGGATTTAAAATAAATCGGATTTCAGTAAAACCAGAAATATTTTAATCTGTTTGAAAATACCTTTACAATGAATGTGAAAAATCCAGATTTCATAATGGGAATTAAAAGTTATGTCCAGTTGAAAATTCAGAATAGTCGCTATGGAATTTATATATATTTTATATAATATATAACCCTTAAAAATAGCCATCTTGCAAACGACCTCCGTTTTTGACGAAACCACTTTTGTTGGATCTGGAATGTCAAATTATTGCTAGGTTCCAAATTTGATAGTTTTTGTATTTAATATGCTAGCCCAGTAAATTTAAATGTGTTCGGTAATTTAAATTTGAATTGGATCGACCAGAAAATGACCATTTTTCAAATGTTCTCCAAATTCAACGAAATTAGTTTTATCAGGACCGTATCATCAAAACATAGCTAGAAATATTTTTTCTGAAACTTTTGGAGTCAGTATGTGGCCCCAGTAAATTAAAATGTGCGTTCAATTCAATATATATTGATTTATATTTTAATTTGGATAAAAACTGACTGAAACGATAGAACTGGCTTACGAAACATATCCTATTGTGTTCGGAATGAGGTAGTTGGCTAGAGGCGACAGTCTTTGGGTTTTATTTGGAGTTCAGACGCGAAATTCACTTAGGAGAAATAAATAAATTAAAAATTAATAAAATATTATTATTATGTATATCCCCTCTCCAAAACCCTAGCCCCCCTTAATACAGCCGCCGCCACTCAGATTAAAGGCTGAAATCGTTCTAATTTTGAATGATAAAATCTTCCAATCCACTAAGAAATTCAACCCAAATCTAAAACAAAAATCGAAGAGGGAATTCCGATCTTCAAATCTGTATAAAAGTGATCGTTTTTCGTTTGAAGTCCTGCTCGAATTCAAGGGTCAAACTGCTTCCGTTTAGGCCGGGTTTTTGTGGTGCACAGGCCATCGCAGTCGACACCGTTCATGGCGTTGGAGGAGGTCGGCGTGGCGGCCGAAGTGAGGTAGTCTGATCGAACTCCGGGGGATTAGATTTCAGTGCACAGGAGGGAATTTAAATGGAGCGATGGGTTTCTTTGAATCGGGATGGAGGAACGATGAGAAAAGAGTTTATGAGACCCTAATTTTTAATTAAGCAATGTAAATGTAATTAATTATATTATTAATTATTTAATTTTCTCAAATGTAATTAAAGGTATATAACACCATATCTTCTTCGTACGAGGTCCAAACTGAACGATTCAAATTGCGTTGGGATCGTAGGATCGAACATTACCTTTCCGAACTGACTAGAATCAAAACGGAGCAAACCAGAATTTCGGGCAAATTCAAATCCAAATAGAATAGGAATTCAAAAATAATAAAACTGGCAGAGTGGAAACCAACTGTGAGAACTCTCGCTCACAAATTATTTTACAGTTAAAATATATTAGGTTGTAGACGGGGCTTAGTAGCTCTTGACACCGTCTTCCACAGACCATGGACGACTTATTTGATTGTGTTGCATTGTGGAAATTGATTGTGATTGTGATGTAAAATGGAAAATAAAATATTCATGTGTTGAATAAAAATATTTGAATAATAAGAATATCATTTTAACTGAATATATGGATTATATAAAATAGTGATGCGTTGAAATAAATATTCATTTACAAATCGGACGATTTGTTTATGTACAGCCATTTGACTGACATTGATTGGGACGGTAAATTTTACACATCGCCCAACTGCACCAATAAAATCTGTGTTTGTTGATTGAAACCCCACACGGGTATTGGGATGATATTTGATGTACAGTAATCCCAATTGTTTAGTTGTATGTCAATCGATTGGTTGACAGACTGTTGTAAGTGTTAAATATTTATACTTAATGCTTATGCAGTGTAGAATGCACTCTGGATGATGGTTGATTGTTTATCATTGTTGTTGTATACATGTGTTGTATGAAATCAATATAAATAACATTATATGGTAATTGACTGTGTCTGATTCCAATTCAGAAAGAAAGAATATTTTAAAATTAAGAATATTTTAAAATAACGAATAATTTAAAATAATATTCAGTAAAAAATTAAAATATGATTTTGATGTCCGATTGTGGATGGACACGAAAATATGGAAATATGTGAAGCCGTAATGATTAGATATGGGTCATTTCAACGCGAACGATATTTATATCGATTTTGTTCATTTTTATAATGAATATCGAAAAGGAAATGATTTCACAATATGATGTTTTGAAAATATTATCATTCATATATTAAAGATATGGAATATTCAATTTTGATATAAAATTGAATTTGAAGTAGAAATCGTTTTCAAAACGAATTTAAAACGATTTATAAAATACGTTATGAATTGAAATCGATGAAATATAATATATATATATATAATATTTAATGGCCAGAACAGAACGCGCCGCGCCGCGACTGTTCGCGAATTTCGACCATTGACTTCGAATTTACGTTACCGGAGATCTGACCAATAGATTCTCCTAAAACCGGAACCGTTGGGTTCGTATCGAAAAGTGCTTACCAACGAATATAAAAGATTTGAAATCTAATGGTTGAATTTGGAATTACGTCCAAATCAATTTGGAAAAGGTCGTTGTAAGTGCGGTTCGATGACCGTTTATGGAAATCGGCTGCACGGGCCTTGATAAAATTATTAAAAATATTAATAATTTGTGTAAAATCATAATAAATGATTTGGAAAGATTTGGGATGAAAAATTTCATATTTAAAAGGATAAAACTATATTTTTATGGAAATGAACTAGTTATTAACTAGAATTAAAATCTAATTATTTTTAAATAAATAAATTGGATTGAGAATGGGTTTTAATATAACCAAAATTTCCAATATATGAATTGGAATGGATTTGAATCGAAATAATCTTCGGAATATTTCGATGTTGGATTTCGTGATTATACAGATATTGTTATGGAAATTTGAAAGATGTATTTATATCGTTATTTCGAATACGATATTTGATGGTTTCTGAATTTGATATTGAATATAAGCCGATATATTTTCTATTCAGAGCCTTGTATTTAATATCAAATGAGATTTTGGGTTTGTCGTGAATGATGTCTTCATTAACACTGTTCTTAAACCCCGTGTGAAAAGAATAAATCTTTTAATTAAGATTATTAGAGTTTCCAATTAATTAACATTTAATTGGAATAAAATGGAATGTGAATCGGGTTTATCGTGAACTGTGGTTTTAATGACATTCGTTCTTTAACCCGATTGACAGTGAAATGTGATTTGGAATTTATAAATCTTTTAATTAAGATTTAATGGAATTTTCCAAAGTAGAGTTTTCTAATTTAACAAAATAAATTGGAATGGAATGGAATTCGTGATTTTGTAACAATCAAAGTGAACTTCTGTGGAGGAAGACTGTTACTATATATGGAATTTAAGAGGCTTTGTCGTTATTCCATTTATATTATCTGTTGGATACGGAGGTTTATATCGATTATATATATTGATCTATTTTCGGTGAAGATTCCATAATTAATGGAATGGGATTTTGGGTTTATCATGAACTGTTTTTAAATGACATTAGTTCTTTAACCCAGTTAAAGATAAGATTAATTTCTTAACTTTGAATAATCATTAAGAAATGACTTTTGAGATTAAAACTGAATTAGAATTTTAATGAATCTTTAATTAGATTGGAATGTGAATGAGATAATTAAATTTATCGAATTCATGGAATAATTGAGAATGGAGTATCACCAGTTTTGCTCCAAGCGAGAGTTAAATCTTTAATTAGATTTGAATGTGAAATGGTAATTAGTTTTTACTGATAACACCATGGTATTAGAGTATGGAGTATTACTAGTTTTTCTCTATGGGATGAATAGGTCGGGATTGGGAAATACAACAAATGATTACTTTGGTAAGGTTCGCTAATCCCGACTAGTTTGGATAAACCTTAATTTGGTTTGAATTGATATCCAAAGGAAGATTAAAGAATAAATTTAAAGAATTTATCTTTGATAAAATTAATGGGAACCTTTCTCAAAGGATAAGAATATTTAAATAAAAGAATATTTAGAATTGGAATGAGGCGTATGTTGTGTTTTTATAGCACTTGTTTATTAGATACGCAAGTTGTTCGGAAGGACCCGGTTTAACCCATTTTGAAAAACTGATTCGACGATAAGTCGAAGATGAAGACGGTGGTTGAAGACCAGAGATCTTCACATCATTTGGATGATTACTAATGTCTTGATTGGGTTGTACACCCGTGACAAGGTAATAAGTGGTGATCGTCCAGATGTACTCGGAGATCGACCGAATATGCGAGGACCTCTCTTCTGTATCGGACATATAGAACGATGAATAAGGTGCCTTCGGTTTCGTTCAGACCCAGAACAAACTTGTAAATGGATGGTGTCTGACATTGGATTTTATTCTATGCTGATTAATCTCTATTAAATATATATCTGTTTGGTGGCGGAGAATTTATTCTCTTTCTTAACACCCTTCACTGACACGTACGAGCTCAGAGGTTATATGTAATAACCCGGAAAATGTGAACCAGTTTAAAATTTTTAAATTAGGTTATTAACAAGAAATTTGAATGATTAAGATAGCCTATTTCCATAAAATATAGAATTGTGTATAATATGACAGTTTGAAATTTTGAATACAAACTTAGTCTGACTGTACCGGGTGGAAAATATAACGGATTTTAACGAAACTGAAAATATTTAAATCTGTTTATCAATACCTTTCTAACGAATCTGAAAAATCGAAATTTCATAACGGAAATCAAAAGTTATGGCCAAATGAATTTTCAGAAAGGTCGCTATATAGTATATATAGCCCTTGAAAATTGAGATTTTGCATACGACCTCGGAATTCGACGAAACCACTTTTGTTGGGTCCGGGATGTCAAATTATTGCTAAGTTTCAAATTTCATAATTTTTGAAGCTAGTATGTGAGCGGGGCAAAAGATAACGTGTTTGGTCAAATTCTGTTAAAATGGGTCGACCTAAAAATGGCCGTTTTTCAAACGAGCTCAGAATTCGACGAAACTGGTTTTGTTAGGACCGTATCGTCAAAACAAAGCTAGATTTATTTTTCTGGAATTTTTCGATTCAGTTTGTGGCCCTGGCAAATTGAAATGTACGTTTAAATTAAATATCGAATGTTTTATATTTTAATTTGAAAAATAACTGACTGTAACAGTCGAAATGGCCAACGAAACATATCCCATTGTGTCCGGAATGGGGGTATTTAGCTAGGGGCGACAGTCGTTGGGTTTAAAAAGGAGTCCATTTGCAAAAACACTATTTAAAAATTTTTCTATAAATACCAGCCAATGAGAAATTTTCTTTTAAAAAAAAAAAAAACCTAAAAACCCTAAGCCGCCAGAACTAACGAACGACGCACGTCGTTCAAAACTTTCTAACGAAAATCCTGCCGCCACAGGCGATGCCAGCCAACGCCACCACCCTCAATCGACGCCGCCCACCTCCCTCTTCAAATCCGACCAACCCCCGCTCTTCCTCCCTTCGCCAGCGTCGAGAACGACGCCCAGAAAGCCGCCGACTTCACGTCGACGCCACGACCGCCAGAGGCGATCGCACCTGCTCCTCCGACTACCGATAGGACCGCCTCGCTCCCCTCTTTCAAGTCCCACTCTCTGATCGGAGCATAGATTCACGGATTGTCTGAAAATCCGAACCCTAGTTTCGAAACCAAAAAGGGGTATACGGCTAAACTGATTTTTACACTTTAAAGCGTTGCAAATTTGTAAAAATCATATCTTTTTGCTATGTTAACGAAATTCGATGAAACAGGAGACACCGTGACCGCAAGGAGGCTCTCTACATTCTAGAAGAAGCCGCGGATTTTTCTGACCTTCCTACGATTTTTAGCACCGCAAGAACCAATGTGAGGAATCTAAACTATTTGTGTGAATATAATCGCGTTGTATAAATTATATAAGCGAAGTGTAAATTATATACGCATTGTATACCTCATGTACATGTGTTGTATAAGTTATATTAGCAATGTATAAATTATACAAGCGTTGTTTGAAACATATATGCTTTGAATTGTGACGAAATGCAAGTGAATTATTATATTATATATATATACTCCCCTCGTCCACAGACCATGGACGATATTTATTGCTTGTGATTGACGTGATACCATATGGTTTGACGAAAGGTTGGAAATAATTGTTTGTGGTTGATATTATGGTTGAAAAATACCTTTGTGGTTGAAAAATACCTTTGTGGTTGAAAAAAAACCCTCTTGTGGTTGAAACAAAATAGAATAGGATTGTGGAATTGAAAATAAAACATGCCGCCTGCGTGCGAACTAGATACATGATCCCCATTGTCAAAAACCGCGAGGTTTTAAGGTAGAGCGAGGAGCCGTACTAGGGACGGTCCCGGTTTTAACTACCCTGCCGTTATGCTGCCGAAATTTTCTGAAATATTTATGTGTTAGAATAATTTTCCTTCATTGAAATTATTTACATAAACTATATTGAATATTCATGTGTTGAGTTGCAATTCATTCGTTGAGTTGAAATTCATGTGTTGAATATTATTTGAATTTAAACAAATGGCTTTAGCAATAAAAATCACATTTTTATATATATATACAAACGATATCGAATATTCATGTGTTGAGTTGCAATTCATTCGTTGAGTTGAAATTCATGTGTTGAATATTATTTGAATTTAAACAAATGGCTTTAGCGATAAAAATCACATTTTTATATATATA
Source organism: Allium sativum (assembly GCA_030737875.1). Lineage (NCBI taxonomy): Eukaryota > Viridiplantae > Streptophyta > Magnoliopsida > Asparagales > Amaryllidaceae > Allium > Allium sativum. Next base: position 876,443,631 of record CM060912.1, on the reverse strand, counting down.
TATATACAAACGATATCGAATATTCATGTGTTGAGTTGCAATTCATTCGTTGAGTTGAAATTCATGTGTTGAATATCATTTGAATTTAAACAAATGGCTTTAGCGATAAAAATCACATTTTTATATATATACAAACGATATCGAATATTCATGTGTTGAGTTGCAATTCATTCGTTGAGTTGAAATTCATGTGTTGAATATCATTCGAATTTAAACAAATGGCTTTAGCAATAAAATCATATTTTTATATATATACAAACGATATCGAATATTCATGTGTTGAGTTGCAATTCATTCGTTGAGTTGAAATTCATGTGTGGAATATCATTCGAATTTAAACAAATGGCTTTAGCAATAAAAATCATATTTTTATATATATACAAACGATATCGAATATTCATGTGTTGAATTGCAATTTGTTCGTCGAGTTGAAATTCATGTGTTGAATGTTATCGTCGTCTAAAAAATAAAATGAATCGACAATGAAAACTATATTTTTATAGTGAATAAGAAGTGTTAAAAATACACATGTGTCGAATAAATATTTTTGATGATAAAAATATTCCTTTTATCATGTATACGCTTAGTTAAAAATACACACGTGTTGAAATAAATAATAGTTTGCTAGAAATATTATTATTAGCTTGTTCTGCATATATATACATGTGTTGAACAGGAAAACCTTGATGAGTTGGCTGCGCAATTTTATTTATATATCAACTCCTGTGAATGCCATTGGATGCGGAGTGCTGGTTTTTCTGTGTGAAATAATAAACAACGCCATAGGATAGTAACAATTAATTTTGAACTACACTACATGGCATACTTCTTGATGATAGGCATACTTCATCATATTCCACATAAGCAATTGGAGCTTGTGTGACGAGGTGGAAGATTTACCATACAAGCAAGAGGCTTGTATGGCGATGACTAAATACTACAGGTTGAACTGATGACTGATATGGACTATATAAATTATAACGATAAAATGCCAGATTAATAAAAACCCCACACGGGTCTGGAGTTGAAAATAATCACGTCGCTCTAGTTATTAGATACGGCACATGGACTATTTATTTCCACACGGAAACGGGGTGACGAGAATTTATTCTCTGGAGTGATTATCAGTACATGCTCCCCCGTAAACACCAAAATATATCACTAAAAATATGTGAATGCTTTTTAGGATTTATTGGGTACCTAATACGGCCCAATAAATTTCCAAACCCCTCCCCGTACAAAGGAGGTTATGGCGAAATTTTCGAAATATTAAGGCGTTAGTGAAATATTTGAAGTGAAAACGAAGTTGAAAATATAAAATGAACTATAGTTGAAACTATGGGATGAACTATATTTATATATATAAATATAAATATAATTAAAAGGAATAGAGGCCGTGCAGTTCGCGTTTCGGAATCGTAATTTGAAACGATTAGTACGAGAAATCCGACCATCGGATTTTCCCGAAACCGCAACTGCTGGGTTCGCCTTGGAAATATCTTTCCAACGGCACCAACCTTGTAAAAATCCAACGGTTGGATTGTCCGGAATGTTTAATTCAAATCTGAAGAAAAACAGTGCCAGAATCGTTTATATTTATATATAAATATAAATATAATTAATTTAAATCGGATAACGACGCTGCAGTTCGAATTTTGAAACCGTAACTTCAAACGACTAGTGTGGAAGATCCGACCGTCGGATTCTCACGAAACTGGAACCGTTGGGTTCGCTTTGGGAATACCTTCCCACTGATATAGACTTTGTAGAAATCCAACGGTTAGATTTTCTGATATGTGTAAAACAAATTTAGGGAAAAACAACGTCAGTGCCACGGAACGACCTGGAACGTCGTTTAATTAAATATGGCCATTTTTAAATAAATAAAAATGGCGAAAAATCGTTATAAAATATCTTAAGCAACATAGGTTGCAAATAAACCAATTGGGCTTGAATTGTTTGATATTTGATGGTTGTATGTGTATGACATGAAAATAACACTAAAGAACCGAAAGATGGATGTCGAAAACATAACCGTAAAATAAATCGATTTAAATTCTAATGACGTGAATTATTTGAAAAGGCCGAGCTAACCCTCATTTCAAATAATTTATCAAGAGATTCGAATTGGAAAATGCAAAGACGATTCAAGACCGACGATCTTCGTATCGGTTGGATGGGCGCTACTGAGCTTCCTAACCGGAGTAGCTACCGGAAAGGGGACGGAAGTAGTAGCCGTCTGAACGTATGTGTTGATTGGACTGATATACGAGGAATTTGACGCCTCCGGTTTCGTTCAGACCCAGGACGGACTTGTAAATGGACTGTGTGTCTGACATTGGATTTTGTTCTATACTGATTGATCTCTGTTAAATATATATCTGTTTGGCGGCGGAGAATTTATTCTTTTGCTTAACGCCCTTCTCTGAGACGTACGAGCTTCGAGGTTATATATTGATGGAAATCAATCGTATGGAGTGGACTGCCTATGTGGCATGCCAAGTTGCTGTGATCAAGGCTTCTGTTGCAAAGCAAAGTCTTGTGGATGATGATCAAAGCAAGGTCTACGTGGCCTAGCTTTGTGTATTTCGTAGATTCACGAACCTCACACCCCGGTATGAGTTAAAAACGGGATAAGGACCCAAGGAGAACATGACGTTTCTTTCTAGCTATGGTGGTGTCAGTGACCTACCAGCCCTGACATATATATCTACTTTTCACCTTTGTGGTTGTTGGAATGCGAGGCGCCTCGATTATAGGTCTGTAAGGACCGGGAAACGTGTGTTCAGGCATAATTAATCATCTAATGTAAGTGAGGACCGGCCTTGGAGGATCCAGGGGTTACCCAGAGTGTGTAGTCCCGAGGCATTTGCTAGAGTGTCTCGAAGCGGAGAGGAGCTTGCCCCTTGCCTCGACTCATGGCGGAAATCCAATTCCCAATACGAAATAACGGACTTGATTGTAAAACTAGTATGGCGACATAGTGGTATGGGGCACTTATGCCGTCTATGTTTGATATTTATGATGCTATTCACTTTTGAAACATATATGCACTAGTAATAATATCAAATGATTTTGCTCTATACGTATCAAGCATATTTGGCTATTATAAGGTAAAACTCTACCCCCCGGCTTGCGTTGCATTGTATGATGGGACCTGAGTCTTATAATGGCTTCATTCTTTCTAAAAGCATGGCGTTGTTTTAAAAGGATTTACTTTGTTTTAAATGCACTAGCAATCACTGGAGTAAACCCGTTCCGCGAAAGTGGCGTGGTCCTCTGATTTGCTATTTACTGTTGTTTAACTGTTAAATAGATTCCTCATACCAGTCCCCATGACTGACTCGTTGTTTGTTTCACTTTGCAAACGCGGGTGCCCTTATTTTCACACGGGCAGCCTAGTACACAGGTGACAGGTGGTTTTTGGTTCTGCACTGCTGCATAGCGTGCACTTTTGGCTTATGGCGAGGCTGACTTCATAGAGATGACTTAGATATTTTCCGCCATTACTGTATTTATATTATGATTCCGCCACTGGCGATGCAGACTGATTTACTTTCCGTATTTCTCACTATATGTATATGTATTCCGCCTTCGGCGATGTAGACTGATACTTTTATTATGTCACTGCATGTATGTATTCCGCCTTCGGCGATGTAGACTGATACTTTTATTATGTCACTGCATGTATGTATTCCGCCTCTGGCAATGATGACTGATCCCTTCCCTTTCTTTTACTAAGTATATCCCACGTTATGCTATTCTGATATTCCTACATGTTGTGATTCCGCTGTCATATCCATGTAAAAGTATTTTATTTATTGTTTCTGCTATTATCTGTACTCTGCTATGATGATTAATGTGTTTTCCCTAATGATTATCCTTAATACCGCCCCTCGGATTTTGGGATCGTCACAGTTGGTATCAGAACTTTGGTTAACCTTAGTTCAGGGATCTAACACATTAAACACCTCGTCAGAATAGAATCAGTAGTGTTCTAATACGAATAGCTCATTAGAGATAGGATTAGCAATGTCCTAGAATGAGCTAAGCAGATTAGCAAAACAATTTGATCAGTACATCATCATTATCTTTCCTTGTATTCCCTTGCTTTATCATTTATGAAAATTATCAAATCTGTGAGCTTGACTCTTTTTCTTGCTTATACAGTACTCTTAGATGGCTACACGTGGAGCAGCACCTAGAGGAGGCCGAGGAGATGCAGCAGGAGGACGGGGGAATATCCCCGTAGTAGTGGAAGGTCCTATCATTCCGCCACCAGCACCAGAAGACTTTGAGCTCGACAAAGTAGCTAAGAGGTACAGAAATCTTGGAGGGAAACCTTTTACTGGCACTGGCACAGTGACCGAAGCTATCGCTTGGCTGAAAACCTGTGAGAAAATCTTCGAGGGTATGGGCATGGGAACTAACAACAAAGCCCGACTTGGCATTTGGCTCCTTCAGGAAGAAGCAGAGCTATGGTGGGATGCCATTACCTCTAGGGATGCAGCTGGTACTATCGGGACTTGGGAGCAGTTCAAGACTTTATTCAATGAGAAGTTTGTACCGGAACAAGCTCTAGATAGGATGCGGGAGCAATTTGCTAATCTCCAGCAGGGAGACCTCTCTATTCAGGACTATCTGAATAAGTTCACTCAGCTATCGCGCTATGCTCCAGAGCTGGTTTTGACCAACAAAGCGAAGAATAAGAGATTCATATTTGGGCTGAAGCGCAAGTATCACGATAGAGCTATGAGCAACATCAAACTCTCTTTTACAGAACTAGTAGAGATGGCTTGCAACTACGAAGACATGGATGAGAGACATGCTAGCCAAGACCGCGCTAAAAGCCAAGCAGGGAATAAGCGCAAGGCTTCAATAGACCAACCCGAATCTAGCATCACAGCGGCCGCTACTCAAAAACCCGCAAAGATCCCGAGAGGAAGCTGCTACAATTGCGGGAAGCCCGTTCATTTCTCTAATGTATGCAAGGCCCCAAAGAAGCCAAAGGCCAATGACTCTGCCGAATGCTACAACTGCCACAAGAAGGGGCACTACAGCAGGAATTGTCCTTTGAAGAAGAGCGCACAAGTGGCCCATGTCTATGACGGGAATACCCCGCCAGCTACCACCGATGGATCAGGTAAACCCGATGTCTTGGGAGGTACCCTTACCATTAAAAATATTCCTGTTTCTGTACTTTTTGATACTGGTGCATCACGTAGCTTCATTTCTGGTAAAATTGTTCACAAGTTAAAATTGAATCAAAGAATTCTAAAGGAACCAATTAAAGTTCAAAATCCGATAGGAGGTTCTGTTAGTCTCAGTTCATACTGTAGAGTGCCTGTCTCCTATTCCTTCTACAAGTTTCCTATCAACTTAATAATCATCAATCTATTGGAATTCGATGTTATTCTCGGTTTGGAATGGTTAACAAAATATAAGGCCGAAGTTAGATGTGCCGAAAGAATCGTTAAAGTCGAAACGAAGCTTGGACCTATATATATACCATGCCATGGCTCAGAAATAAATAGAACCGAATTTTGGTCTTCTTTAGAAGTTACTCCCCCTTCAATAAAAAAGATACCGGTCGTGAAAAACTATGCGGATGTGTTTGAAGAAGTAGAAAACTTACCACCGCAAAGAGAAATTGAATTTAGAATTGATCTATATCCGAATGCCCGACCAGTTGTCCATCCGATTAGAAGAATGGCCCCAAAAGAAAAAGAAGAGCTAAGTAGTCAAACCCGAGAATTACTTTGGAAAGGTCTGATCAGACCAAGCTTTTCAGTGTGGGGAACCGCAGTAGTATTTGTCCCGAAATCAGACGGTACTCTAAGACTTTGCGTTGATTATCGAGATCTCAATAAACAAACACTGATGAACAAATATCCTTTGCCCCGAATAGACGATCTGTTAGATCAATTAAATGGAGCAACCGTATTCTCCAGAATGGACCTAGCTACAGGTTTCCACCAATTGCGTATAGCTGAAGACTGTGTTCCTTTGACAGCCTTCAGGGGTCCCGATTTATTCTACGAATGGTTAGTAATGTCGTTCGGCTTGTGTAACACTCCGGCATACTTCGTTGATCTTATGAACAGGGTGTTTCGTGGTGTATTGAATAAATTTGTTCTAGTCTTCATCGATGACATTCTAATCTACTCTAAGTCGGAAGAAGAGCATGCAAAACATTTAGAACAAGTGTTGAAAATTTTAAGGAGAAATGTCTTGAAAGCTAAATTTTCTAAGTGTGTCTTCTGGCAGAATGAAGTTAAATTCCTAGGCCATGTCGTATCAAAAGAGGGAATCGCTGTAGATCCAAGCAAAATTACAGCGATTCAGAACTGGAAACAACCTACTATGCCCACATAAGTTCGAAGTTTCCTTGGATTAGCTAGTTACTATCGGAAATTCGTTCAGGATTTTTCAAAGATATCAGGAGTATTGAAAAAGCTTACAAAAAAGCGTGGGAAATTCAAATGGACTCCCGAATGTGAAGAAGCTTTCCAGGAGCTAAAACTGAAGTTGACAACTGCTCCAGTATTGACCATTATAGAAGGCAACCAAGACTTGACCGTATGGACAGATGCTTCTATTAGAGGGCTAGGCGCAGTGTTAATGCAAAAGGGCCAAGTGATCGCTTATGCCAGCCGTCAACTAAAGCCGCATGAAAGAAACAATGCTACTCATGATCTTGAGTTATTAGCTATCGTGTTCGCTTTAAGAATATGGAGGCATTATTTATTAGGCGAGAAATTCGAACTATTTACCGATCATCAATCCTTGAAATACCTGTTCACTCAGAAAGATTTAAACCTGAGGCAACAACGTTGGTTAGAATTCCTTGCGGCATACGATTTTGAAATTCTATACACTCCAGGGAAAGCCAATGTTGTAGCAGATGCGCTCAGCAGAAAGAATGAAATCATCGCCAGTTTTGTCATCACGTCTTCATTAATAGACAGAATCTCGACCCTTCAAAAGGAGGATAATTTTGTAAAGGTAATGATCAAAAGGATCAATGAAGGCATAGACTCCAGCTTCCAAGTGGATAGTGAGGGGGTTTTGAGATTAAAAGGAAGAATTTGTGTTCCCGACATCTCTGAGTTAAAAAGAGAAGTGCTTGATGAATGCCACAAGTCCAAATTAAGTATCCATCCCGGTGTGAGCAAAATGTATAACGATATCAAGCGCACATTCTGGTGGAAGGTGATGAAAAGAGATATCTCATTATATGTTAGCCAATGCCCCACTTGTCAGCTAGTTAAGAGCGATCAGCAGAAATTGGCTGGATTATTACAACCATTAGAAATTCCAGGATGGAAGTGGGAACAAATTTCGATGGATTTCATCGATGGCCTGCCGCGAACTAAAAAAGGAAATGATAGTATATGGGTAATCGTAGATCGCTTCACGGAAACTGCCCATTTCATACCTGTCCGATCCAACAGAACAGCTCAAAGTCTGGCACAGATTTACTTCAGAGAAATAGTTAAACTACATGGAGTGCCACTCAATATAGTCAGCGATAGAGATCCCCTATTTACTAGCAAATTCTGGGAAGCCTTCCAGATGGAATTGGGAACCAAATTAAATCTAAGCACCGCTTATCACCCTCAGACAGACTGCCAAACTAAGCGGGTGAATAGAATTTTAGAAGATCTATTGCGGGCTTGCGTTATCGATTTTGGAGGCTCATGGGAAGATCATTTACATTTAGCAGAATTCTCTTACAACAATAGCTATCAAGCAAGTTTGGGAATGTCTCCATTCGAAGCATTGTACGGTAGACCGTGCAGATCTCCCGCATGTTGGGTAGAACCTGGAAACAGACTTGTGTTAGGGCCCGATATGATTCAAGAAGCATCGGATAAAGTCGATTTCATTAAGAAGCGATTAAAAACCGCGCAGAGCCGACAGAAAAGTTATGCAGATGCGAGAAGAAGGGATATATTGTTTGCCGTTGGCGATTATGTTTATTTAAGAGTTTCTCCAATGCGAGGGGTAATCAGGTTTGGCAAGACTGGGAAGTTGGCACCGAGATTTATTGGTCCCTTTCCTATACTTGAGCGGATTGGAACTCTGGCGTATAGGGTTTCATTACCTAATTGGTTGCCTGGTGTACATGATGTGTTCCACGTATCTCAACTCAGAAAACATGTTCATGATCCAGATCTTGTTGTAGAAGAAGCAGCGCAACAGGATATTGACATAACTCCAGAATTAGCACTCAAGAGGGATCCATTAAAGATAGTTGGCAAAGAAACTAGAGAGCTAAGGAGGAAAAAGATTCATTTAGTCAAAGTGCAATGGAGTAGTGATCCTAGAGACTGTACTTGGAAGACTGAGGAAAGCATTAAACAAGCCTATCCCAAATGCAGAGTGGACATCTCTGACTAACTCCGGTGCAAGGTACCTTTACAATACTTTGCATTTACATTTTACTTCCTGCTTAACTGTTATTTCCTTTTCGAGGACGAAAAGTTTTAAGTGGGGGAGATTGTAATAACCCGGAAAATGTGAACCAGTTTAAAATTTTTAAATTAGGTTATTAACAAGAAATTTGAATGATTAAAATAGCCTATTTCCATAAAATATAGAATTGTGTATAATATGGCAGTTTGAAATTTTGAATACAAACTTAGTCTGACTGTACCGGGTGGAAAATATAACGGATTTTAACGAAACTGAAAATATTTAAATCTGTTTATCAATACCTTTCTAACGAATCTGAAAAATCAAAATTTCATAACGGAAATCAAAAGTTATGGCCAAATGAATTTTCAGAAAGGTCGCTATATAGTATATATAGCCCTTGAAAATTGAGATTTTGCATAAGACCTCGGAATTCGACGAAACCACTTTTGTTGGGTCCGGGATGTCAAATTATTGCTAAGTTTCAAATTTCATAATTTTTGAAGCTAGTATGTGAGCGGGGCAAAAGATAACGTGTTTGGTCAAATTCTGTTAAAATGGGTCGACCTAAAAATGGCCGTTTTTCAAACGAGCTCAGAATTCGACGAAACTGGTTTTGTTAGGACCGTATCGTCAAAACAAAGCTAGATTTATTTTTCTGGAATTTTTCGATTCAGTTTGTGGCCCTGGCAAATTGAAATGTACGTTTAAATTAAATATCGAATGTTTTATATTTTAATTTGAAAAATAACTGACTGTAACAGTCGAAATGGCCAACGAAACGTATCCCATTGTGTCCGGAATGGGGGTATTTAGCTGGGGGCGACAGTCGTTGGGTTTAAAAAGGAGTCCGTTTGCAAAAACACTATTTAAAAATTTTTCTATAAATACCAGCCAATGAGAAATTTTCTTTAAAAAAAAAAAAACCTAAAAACCCTAAGCCGCCAGAACTAACGAACGACGCACGTCGTTCAAAACTTTCTGACGAAAATCCCGCCGCCACAGGCGACGCCAGCCAAAGCCACCACCCTCAATCGACGCCGCCCACCTCCCTCTTCAAATCCGACCAACCCCCGCTCTTCCTCCCTTCGCCAGCGTCGAGAACGACGCCCAGAAAGCCGCCGACTTCACGTCGACGCCACGACCGCCAGAGGCGATCGCACCTGCTCCTCCGACCACCGATAGGACCGCCTCGCTCCCCTCTTTCAAGTCCCACTCTCTGATCGGAGCATAGATTCACGGATTGTCTGAAAATCCGAACGCTAGTTTCGAAACCAAAAAGGGGTATACGGCTAAACTGATTTTTACACTTGAAAGCGTCGCAAATTTGTAAAAATCATATCATTTTGCTATGTTAATGAAATTCGATGAAACAGGAGACACCGTGACCGCAAGGAGGCTCTCTACATTCTGGAAGAAGCCGCGGATTTTTCTGACCTTCCTACGATTTTTAGCACCGCAAGAACCAATGTGAGGAATCTAAACTATTTGTGTGAATGTAATCGCGTTGTATAAATTATATAAGCGAAGTGTAAATTATATACGCATTGTATACCTCATGTACATGTGTTGTATAAGTTATATTAGCAATGTATAAATTATACAAGCGTTGTTTGAAACATATATGCTTTGAATTGTGATGAAATGCAAGTGAATTATTATATTATATATATATACTCCCCTCGTCCACAGACCATGGACGATATTTATTGCTTGTGATTGACGTGATACCATATGGTTTGACGAAAGGTTGGAAATAATTGTTTGTGGTTGATATTATGGTTGAAAAATACCTTTGTGGTTGAAAAATACCTTTGTGGTTGAAAAAAAACCCTCTTGTGGTTGAAACAAAATAGAATAGGATTGTGGAATTGAAAATAAAACATGTCGCCTGCGTGCGAACTAGATGCATGATCCCCATTGTCAAAAACCGCGAGGTTTTAAGGTAGAGCGAGGAGCCGTACTAGGGACGGTCCCGGTTTTAACTACCCTGCCGTTATGCTGCCGATATTTTCTGAAATATTTATGTGTTAGAATAATTTTCCTTCATTGAAATTATTTACATAAACTATATCGAATATTCATGTGTTGAGTTGCAATTCATTCGTTGAGTTGAAATTCATGTGTTGAATATTATTTGAATTTAAACAAATGGCTTTAGCAATAAAAATCACATTTTTATATATATACAAACGATATCGAATATTCATGTGTTGAGTTGCAATTCATTCGTTGAGTTGAAATTCATGTGTTGAATATTATTTGAATTTAAACAAATGGCTTTAGCGATAAAAATCACATTTTTATATATATACAAACGATATCGAATATTCATGTGTTGAGTTGCAATTCATTCGTTGAGTTGAAATTCAAGTGTTGAATATCATTTGAATTTAAACAAATGGCTTTAGCGATAAAAATCACATTTTTATATATATACAAACGATATCGAATATTCATGTGTTGAGTTGCAATTCATTCGTTGAGTTGAAATTCATGTGTTGAATATCATTCGAATTTAAACAAATGGCTTTAGCAATAAAAATCATATTTTTATATATATACAAACGATATCGAATATTCATGTGTTGAGTTGCAATTCATTCGTTGAGTTGAAATTCATGTGTGGAATATCATTCGAATTTAAACAAATGGCTTTAGCAATAAAAATCATATTTTTATATATATACAAACGATATCGAATATTCATGTGTTGAATTGCAATTTGTTCGTCGAGTTGAAATTCATGTGTTGAATGTTATCGTCGTCTAAAAAATAAAATGAATCGACAATGAAAACTATATTTTTATAGTGAATAAGAAGTGTTAAAAATACACATGTGTCGAATAAATATTTTTGATGATAAAAATATTCCTTTTATCATGTATACGCTTAGTTAAAAATAGACACGTGTTGAAATAAATAATAGTTTGCTAGAAATATTATTATTAGCTTGTTCTGCATATATATACATGTGTTGAACAGGAAAACCTTGATGAGTTGGCTGCGCAATTTTATTTATATATCAACTCCTGTGAATGCCATTGGATGCGGAGTGCTGGTTTTTCTGTGTGAAATAATAAACAACGCCATAGGATAGTAACAATTAATTTTGAACTACACTACATGGCATACTTCTTGATGATAGGCATACTTCATCATATTCTACATAAGCAATTGGAGCTTGTGTGACGAGGTGGAAGATTTACCATACAAGCAAGAGGCTTGTATGGCGATGACTTAATACTACAGGTTGAACTGATGACTGATATGGACTATATAAATTATAACGATAAAATGCCAGATTAATAAAAAACCCCACATGGGTCTGGAGTTGACAATAATCACGTCGCTCTAGTTATTAGATACGGCACAAGGACTATTTATTTCCACATGGAAACGGGGTGACGGGAATTTATTCTCTGGAGTGATTATCAGTACATGCTCCCCCGTAAACACCAAAATATATCACTAAAAATATGTGAATGCTTTTTAGGATTTATTGGGTACCTAATACGGACCAATAAATTTCCAAACCCCTCCCCGTACAAAGGAGGTTATGGCGAAATTTTCGAAATATTAAGGCGTTAGTGAAATATTTGAAGTGAAAACGAAGTTGAAAATATAAAATGAACTATAGTTGAAACTATGGGATGAACTATATTTATATATATAAATATAAATATAATTAAAAGGAATAGAGGCCGTGCAGTTCGCGTTTCGGAATCGTAATTTGAAACGATTAGTACGAGAAATCCGACCATCGGATTTTCCCGAAACCGCAACCGCTGGGTTCGCCTTGGAAATATCTTTCCAACGGCACCAACCTTGTAAAAATCCAACGGTTGGATTGTTCGGAATGTTTAATTCAAATCTGAAGAAAAACAGCGCCAGAATCGTTTATATTTATATATAAATATAAATATAATTAATTTAAATCGGATAACGACGCTGCAGTTCGAATTTTGAAACCGTAACTTCAAACGACTAGTGTGGAAGATCCGACCGTCGGATTCTCACGAAACTGGAACCGTTGGGTTCGCTTTGGGAATACCTTCCAACTGATATAGACTTTGTAGAAATCCAACGGTTAGATTTTCCGATATGTGTAAAACAAATTTAGGGAAAAACAGCGCCAGTGCCACGGAACGACCTGGAACGTCGTTTAATTAAATATGGCCATTTTTAAATAAATAAAAATGGCGAAAAATCGTTATAAAATATCTTAAGCAACATAGGTTGCAAATAAACCAATTGGGCTTGAATTGTTTGATATTTGATGGTTGTATGTGTATGACATGAAAATAACACTAAAGAACCGAAAGATGGATGTCGAAAACATAACCGTAAAATAAATCGATTTAAATTCTAATGACGTGAATTATTTGAAAAGGCCGAGCTAACCCTCATTTCAAATAATTTATCGAGCGATTCGAATTGGAAAATGCAAAGACGATTCAAGACCGACGATCTTCGTATCGGTTGGATGGGCGCTACTGAGGTTCCTAACCGGAGTAGCTACCGGAAAGGGGACGGAAGTAGTAGCCGTCTGAACGTATGTGTTGATTGGACGGATATACGAGGAATTTGACGCCTCCGGTTTCGTTCAGACCCAGGACGGACTTGTAAATGGACTGTGTGTCTGACATTGGATTTTGTTCTATACTGATTGATCTTTGTTAAATATATATCTATTTGGCGGCGGAGAATTTATTCTTTTGCTTAACGCCCTTCTCTGAGATGTACGAGCTTAGAAGTTATATATTGATGGAAATCAATCGTATGGAGTGGACTGCCTATGTGGCATGCCAAGATGCTGTGATCAAGGCTTCTGTTGCAAAGCAAAGTCTTGTGGATGATGATCAAAGCAAGGTCTACGTGGCCTAGCTTTGTGTATTTCGTAGATTCACGAACCTCACACCCCGGTATGAGTTAAAAACGGGATAAGGACCCAAGGAGAACATGACGTTTCTTTCTAGCTATGGTGGTGTCAGTGACCTACCAGCCCTGACATATATATCTACTTTTCACCTTTGTGGTTGTTGGAATGCGAGGCGCCTCGATTATAGGTCTGTAAGGACCGGGAAACGTGTGTTCAGGCATAATTAATCCTCTAACGTAAGTGAGGACCGGCCTTAGAGGATCCAGGGGTTACCCAGAGTGTGTAGTCCCGAGGCATTTGCTAGAGTGTCTCGAAGCGGAGAGGAGCTTGCCCCTTGCCTCGACTCATGGCGGAAATCCAATTCCCAATACGAAATAACGGACTTGATTGTAAAACTAGTATGGCGACATAGTGGTATGGGGCACTTATGCCGTCTATATTTAATATTTATGATGCTATTCGCTTTTGAAACATATATGCACTAGTAATAATATCAAATGATTTTGCTCTATACGTATCAAGCATATTTGGCTATTATAAGGTAAAACACTACCCCCCGGCTTGCGTTGCATTGTATGATGGGACCTGAGTCTTATAATGGCTTCATTCTTTCTAAAAGCATGGCGTTGTTTTAAAAGGATTTACTTTGTTTTAAATGCACTAGCAATCACTGGAGTAAACCCGTTCCGCGAAAGTGGCGTGGTCCTCTGATTTGCTATTTACTGTTGTTTAACTGTTAAATAGATTCCTCATACCAGTCCCCATGACTGACTCGTTGTTTGTTTCACTTTGCAAACGCGGGTGCCCTTATTTTCACACGGGCAGCCTAGTACACAGGTGACAGGTGGTTTTTGGTTCTGCACTGCTGCATAGCGTGCACTTTTGGCTCATGGCGAGGCTGACTTCATAGAGATGACTTAGATATTTTCCGCAATTACTGTATTTATATTATTATTTCGCCACTGGCGATGCAGACTGATTTACTTTCCGTATTTCTCACTATATGTATATGTATTCCGCCTTCGGCGATGTAGACTGATACTTTTATTATGTCACTGCATGTATGTATTCCGCCTTCGGCGATGTAGACTGATACTTTTATTATGTCACTGCATGTATGTATTCCGCCTCTGGCGATGATGACTGATCCCTTCCCTTTCTTTTACTAAGTATATCCCACGTTATGCTATTCTGATATTCCTACATGTTGTGATTCCGCTGTCATATCCATGTAAAAGTATTTTATTTATTGTTTCTGCTATTATCTGTACTCTGCTATGATGATTAATGTGTTATTCCCTAATGATTATCCTTAATACCGCCCCTCGGATTTTGGGATCGTCACATTATATATCGATAGACATCAGTCGCACGGCGTGAATTGTCAGTGTGGCATGCTGAGATGCAAATGATCAATGCTTCTATTGAAAAGTAGAGTCTTGTGGTTGATAATCGAAGCACGACTTTAATATAGCGTAGCTTTGTGTATAGCGTTAATTCGCGAGCCTCACACCCCGGTGTGAACCAGAAACGAGAGAGGACTTCAGGGAGGACCTGAGTTTCCTTCTAGCAAGGAGTTGTGTCATGGTATGGAGCCCAGACATTTTACTTATGTGGATGTTGCATATAATTAGATGGATAGCGAGGCGCCTCGAATATATCGGTTACTACAAAGCCAATGGATATTGAGTCATCTGGCTCATTTATGCCCAATAGGGCGGGGAAACGTATTGTTGAAGCATTTTAATCCACTCCGTGTGGACCGGTCCTGACGATCCATAGGCTTGATTGAGTACTTGCCTGAGACTTGGGCTAGATTGTCTCGAAGTGGTAAGGAAGATCCCTTGCCTTGGTTCACAGACGGAAATCCAACTTCCAATACGTGACATTTCGGTTTTGGTTGTAGAGCCTAGTATGGCGACATAGTAGCATGGGATGCTATGTCGCCTATGATTGATACATTTATATTTGAAGTTTTTTTATACACTATGCACTTATAATAATATCAAATGATTTGTTTTAAACGTACCAAGCATGTTTGTCTATTATAAGCTAAAACTCTATCCTCCGGCTTGCGTTAAATTATGCGATGGGACTTGAGTCTTATAATAGCTTCATTTTTCCAAAAAACATTTCTCTGTTTGTTTTATGCACCTGTATTCCTTGGAGGAAACCCATTCCGTGTTATACGGCGTGGTCCTTTGATTTACTTTATTTTAAAGTAAAGGTTTAAATAACTGTTTTAGTACTCACACCAGTCACATGACTGACCTAGAGTTTATTGTTTTAACCTAAACTCAAGGTGCCCCTATTTTCCACACGGGCAGCTAGTAGTTTTGGTTTTACATATATTATATTCATATACGATCCTGGTTTACAGCTGGAGCTATATTCGGAATGCTCTGTATCCGTGTATTTCTTTTAGTTATGTTTTGTATTATTTTCTACTGCATTGTAATTTGTAAATCTATGATATTTATCCAATGTATATCATTTGTTCATATTCTGTATATTCTTTTACTCTGATGTAAACTGTTGTAATAAGCAATGAAATGGTCTTCTGTTTGTGTTCTGATTTATCGTGTTCCAAAACAATTCATTATTTCTCTTCTCTTCGGAGACCAGGGAAGTTCAGGTCGTTACACGTGGTATCAGAGCTTCGATTTACAGAGCTCGGGAACAAGACAAAATAGAACCAAACGAAAGAATTCATCAGAGACTGGATAAGCAATATCCAATGGGAATGGCTCGTTAGAAATGGGATCAGTAGTATTGCAACAACCCGGAAAATCAAAACCAATTTAAAATTTTTATTTTGGCAATTTTAATGAATTTTGAATATTTAAAATGATTTATTTTAAATAATGATGACAAGAAATTTATTTCTAATAGAATTAGAACGTATATATTTATCTAAATCGTAGTTAGAATATAAATATTTATTTTAATTATAAAAGGAATTGGAAATGGCGCGTTAGTTTGAAAGTTCGATTTCAAATTTTAAATGAATGTACAGGATTCAAAATAAACCGGATTTTAGTGAAACCAGAAATATTTGAATCTGTTTGAAAATATCTTTCCAATCAATCTGGAAAATTCAAATTTCATAGCGGGAATAAAAAGTTAAGCCCAGTTGAAAATTCAGAATAGTCGCTATGAAATATAGCCCTTAAAATAGCGATTTTGCAAATGATCTCCATTTTCGACGAGACCACTTTTGTTGGATCCGGAATATCAAATTATTGCTGGATTCCAATTTTCATAATTTTTGGAATCAATATGTGAGCGTGGTGAATTTAAACGTGTTTTGTCAATTTCAGTCAAATTGGATCGACCAGAAAATGCCCATTTTTCAAACGGTCTCCAAATTTGACAAAATTAGTTTTGTTAGGACTGTATCATCCAAACATAGCTAGATTTATTTTTTGGGAGTTTTTGGGATCAGTATGTGGCCCCTGCAAATTAAAATGTACGTTCAAATAAAAAATTGAATGATTTATATTTTAATTTGAAGAATAAGTGATCATAACAGCCGAACTAGGTTACGAAACATATCCCATTGTGTCCAGAATAGGGGTATTTAGCTAGGGGAAGCAGTCGTTGGGTTTGAATTGGAGTTCGTATGGATTAATGGGTATTTTTCGAATTAAAGAAAATAAAAATAAAATAAATAAATATAGGCCAATCATAATTAAGCGTTGACCATTTCATTTCTTCCCAAACCCGCCTCTCTCCAGTATCGAACGACGGAAGCTATTGAAATCTTTCCCCTTTGATTTCTCCAATTCCGCTCAACGAAATCACGTACTCCTTTTGAGAATTTTGTAGTACTCATCACGATCTACGAATCTATACCAATATGGTGAATTGTTGTTTCATGGAATAGGAGAAATCTCCCCTCAATTTATCATCGTTTGAAGCCGTCTACAACCCTCGACAGGGGTGCGAATGGGCCCCAACTCTGGCCAGTGGTGGAACTCGCGGAGGTGGTTCATGTGGGGTCCTCCGAATCCCTTCCGGTCAAGTGCGGCGGCAACAAATTATAACCCTCCTTTCGAATGGTGGTTCCAGTATTCGGCTATAGACAAAACGATGAAGAACGATAATAGAGGAAGAAAAGAGCTTTCTTTTTGTATAAATAAAATAGCATTAGTTTAAAAAATAAAAATATGAATTAGCATTAGTTTAAAAAAATAGAATTGATTATAAAAATAAAATAGCCTTGATTTTAATAAAAATAAAATAAAATTGATTTTAAAAATATAAACAGAATTGATTTTAAAAATAAAGTAGCCTTGATTTTAATAAAAATAAAATTGATTTAAAAAATATAAATAGAATTGATTTTAAATTTATAGATAGCATTGATTTTAAAATATACATTGCATGGATAAAAGTACGATTTTTGATTTTGAAAAATAAGTTTTCTTTGATATTGAAAATATTTTTTTTTTGAAATAAAAAGGAGATTTTCTAAGATAGAAGATTCCGTTTTTCTTTAATATGAAAAATCCATTTTCTTTGATATGAAAAATATGATTTTTTTTGTTCGATAATTTTTTTTTTAATCATAAATATGTTATTCATAAAATGGTCATACATGGAAATAATTATTAATGGGTTAAAATAATGATTTTTAACATAGGGATGCAATCTAGATCGACAATAAAGGAATGGCGGAGTGGATCCCAAAGGTGAGAACTCCTCACTAAAAATTATTTCCTTTTTATAACTGCGTATATGAACTGCTCCTCGTCGTCCACAAACCATGGACGACTTGTTTGATTGTATGTTTGGATTGATTTGTTTGTGTGAATTTGGTTTGTGATGTGGAATGGAAAATAAAATATTCATGTGTTGAATAAAATAAAATATACATGTGTTGAATAAAATAAATATTCATGTGTTGAATAAAATAAGTGTTCATGTGTTGAATAAAATAAAATATTCATGTGTTGAAATAAAATAAATATTCATTTACAAATCGGATGATTTGTTTGTGTACACTCACTTTACTGATATGGATTGGGACAATAAATTTTACACATCACCCAACTGCAAAAATAAAATATGTGTTTTGCTGATTAAAACTCCACACGAGTATTGGGGTGATATTTGACGTACACTAATCCCAATTGTTTAGTTGTATGTCAATCGATTGGTTGACAGACTGTTATATGCGTTAATTATTTATATTTATCGCTTATACAGTTGTGTGGTGCACTCTGGATGATGGTTGATTATTTATCATTGTTGTGATACACATGTGTTTTATGAAATCCATATAAATAACATTATATGGTAATTGACTGTGTCTGATTCCAATTCAGAACGAACAGATATTTTAAAATAATGAATATTTTAAAATAAGGAATATTTTAAAATAATATTCAGAAAAGTATCAAAATCTAATTTTAATGTCCGATTTGGGATGGACACGAATATATTTAAATATATAACGCTGTGCCGATTAGATATGCACCATTTTTGATGCGAGCGATATTTATATCGATTTTATTCATTTTTATAATGAATATCGAAATGGAAGTGATTTCAAAATCTAATGTTTTGAAAATATTATCATTTATATACTAATTGTACGGAATATTCAATTTTGATTTGAAATTGAATATGACCGGCCGTCGGATTCTCCTAAAACCGGAACCATTGGGTTTGTATCGAAAAGAGCTTTCTAATGAATACAAGAAATTAGAAATCTAACGGTTGGATTGGGGATTATGTCCAAATCAAATTTAGAAAAGGTCGCTGTAAGTGTAGTTCGATGGCCGTTTATGGAAATCGACTGTACTGGCCTTGATAAAATTATTAAAAATAACAATAATTTGTGCAAAATCATAATAAATGATTAGGAAAGAATTAGGATGAAAAATTCCATATTTGAAAAGATAAAAATATTTTTTTTCGAAATGAACTTGTTTATTAACTAGAATTATAATCCAATTATTTTTAAATAAATAAATTGGATTCGAAATGGTTTTAAAAATAACCAGAATTTCCAATATATGAATTGGAATGGATTTGAATCGAATTTATCTTCAAAACATTTCGATATTGGGTTCCATGATTATACATACACTGGGGAGGAATTTGGAAGATATATATATATATATATATCGTTATTCCAATATGATGTTTGTTGAGTTTAGAATTTGATATTGAATATAGGCCGATATATTTTCTATTCAGAGCCTTGTATTTAATATCAAATGGGATTTTGGATTTGACGTGGATGGTGTCTTCACTAACACTGTTCTTAAACCCAGTTGAGAAAAGATTAAATCTTTTTATTAAGATTTAATGAAGTTTACCAATTAATTGATATTTAATTGGAGTTGAACTGAATTGAATTTTGGGTTTGTCGTGAATGGTATATTTAAAAATGATGTTCTTAAACCCAGTGGAGTTAAGAAAATTAGAAACCAACTGGAGATTAGCTAAGTTGAATGGTTTCCTGGGTATTGATCTGATGTTGGTTTCGGCCTTCGGGGTTAATACTTAGGGAATCATTCTCTGCTAATTTATGGTTAGAGACTGATGGAATGTGATTTTGGGTTTATCGTGAACAATGTTTTAAATGAAATTGGTTCTTTAACGAAGTTAAAGATAAAATTAATTTCACAGCTTTGAATAATCATTAAGTAATGAATTTTGGATATTAAAATTGAATTAGAGTTTTAATGAATCTTTAATTAGATTGAAAAGTGAATGTGAAAATTAAAATTATCAATTCAAGAAAATGATCGAAAATGGAGTACCACTAGTTTTACTCCATGCAATTGTCAAATCTTTAATTATATTTGAACGTGAAATGGTAATTAATATTTACTGATAACACTGTGGTGTTAGATATGGAGTATTACCAGTTTTGCTCCATGGGATGAATAGGTTGGGATTGGGAAATATAATAAATGATTACTTCAGTAAGGTTCGCTAATCCCGACTAGTTTGGAAAACCTTAATATAGTTTGAAATTGTGAAAAGAATATTCTAGATTGGAATGAGGCGTATGTTGTGTTTGTGTAACACTTGTTATAAAATACGCAAGTTATTTGGAAAGACCGGGTTTGTCCCACTCTAAGTAATTGATACGACGATATGTCAAAGATGAAGACGGTGGTTGAAGACCAGAGGTCTTCACATCGTTTGGATGATTTCTGATGTCTTGATTGGGATGTGCACCTAAGACGAGGTAATAAGTGGTGATCGTCCAGACGTACTTGGAGATCGACGGATATTTGAGGGCCTCTCTCCTGTATTGGACATATGGGACGAGGAATAAGGAGCGTCCCATTTCTTTCAAACCCAGAATGGACCTGTAAATGGACTATGTGTCAGACATTGGATTTTATTCTGTGCTGATTGATCTGTACTAAATATACATCTGCCCAGTGAAGGAGAATTTATTCTCTTATTTCACCCTTCTCTGAGACGTACGGGATCAGAGAAGGGTGAAGTATCGATAGACAACAGTCGCATGGCGTGAATTGCCTGTATGGCATGCCTGAGTGGAAAATGATCAAGGCTTCTGTTGAAAAGCAGAGTCTTGTGGTTGATGATTAAAGCATAGCTTTAATATAGCGCCACTTTGTGTATAACGTTAATTCGCGAGCCTCACACCTCGGTGTGAACCAAAAACGGGAGAGGATCTAGGGAGGACATGTGTTTCCATCTAGCTAGAGGTGGTGTCAGCGTTTTACAAGCCCTGACATTGATATTATTTTTACCTATGTGGTTGTTGGAATGCGAGGCGCCTCAGATATATCGGTCACTACGGTGCCGATGGTTTTATGCCCCATAGGACGGGGATACGTATTGTCCAGGGATTTTTAATCCACTATGTGTGGACCGGCCCTGTGTCTCCTAAGGTGATGTTGCGGCTGTTCCTGAGACTTGAGCTAGAGAGTCTCGAAGCAGGAAGGACGATCCCTTGTCTTGGTTCATGATGGAAATCCAACTTCCAATATGAAATATGCGATTTTAATTGTAAAACTAGTAAGGCGACATGATTGATGATACCCATGCTGTCTAGGATTAATACATTTATATTTGAAGTTGTTTTCTTCACTTATAGTAATAATTAAAGATTAAATTTCGTGTATCAAGCATTCTTTGGCTATTATAAGGAAAAACCCTATCCTCCGGCTTCCGTTGCATTGTGTGATGGGACCTGGGTCTTATACTAGCTTCATTGTTCTTTATTTGGCATTGCGCTGTTTGTTTTATGCACTGGTATTCTTGGGAGGAAACCCATTCCGTGTTATACGGCGTGGTCCCTTGATTTACCTAACTTTAAAATAAAAATTAATAATTGTTTTAGTTCTCACACCAGTAACATGACTGACCTAGAGTTTATTGTTTCAACCTAAATCCCGGGTGCCCCTATTTTCCACAAGGGCAGCTAGTAGTTTTGGTTTTGTAGATTTATATTCACAGGATCCCGGTTTATAGCTGATGGGATATTCGGAAAGCTCTGTATCCGTGTATTTCTTTCAGTTGTGTTTTGTATTATTTTCCGCTGCATTGTAATTTGTAAATCTCTTATATTTATCAAATGTATATTATTTGTTCATACTCAGTATATTCTTGTATTCTAATGGAATTATTGTAATAAGCAAGGAAATGTTCTTCTGTTTGTGTTCTAATTTGTCGTGTTCTAATTACAATCCATTCTTTCTCTTCTCTTCGGAGACCGGGGAAGTTCGGTTCCCTTCATTTGGTATCAGAGCTTTGGTTTACAGAGCTCGAGAACAAGACACATTGGAACCATATGAAAGAATTCATTAGAGATTGGATTACTCATTAGAGATAGGATCAGTAGTATCCTAGAATGAGTGTGAAGTGTGTTATTTTTAAAATAAAAATGAAAACAAGTTTTGTTTTGAAAATTTAAACCTCATAATACGTATTTGAATATTTTATTTTAAATTGATTTGGACAATCTAGTATAGGGAGATTTTGAGTATATGCCTGACGGGGTGTATATTCGAAGCCTCAGATACTGGATATACATAGAATTACGCTCTAGTCGCCCAGAGATGATTCTGATTATTGTCATGACATCATCAGAATTTATGTTCGAGTTTCGAAAGTGGGATCTCTATATATTTCCAGTTGACTGGTGTGAGAACCAAAACTAGATAGGGTTTATTGTTGTGATTTGTCATCAAAAATATGATTTTTGACTATATATTAAAGTTACGTGTTTGAAAAAGTAATCAACTAATTGATTGTTGGCTGTGTTGTTTGATAATTAGTTCACAAATTTAATTATTCAAACCCATATGATAATGTAAGGTAAAGCTAGTTAAATTTGAACTAAATTGCAAATTGTTTGGAAAATTGCATGCATGTACATATATATGTGTGAACAGGTCATAGCAAGGAGGCTAGAGAAGAGGAATAAAATTGTATGCCCGACAAATAGGTACATGTTTACTAATTTCTTAGGTGATGATGATTTTATGAGCCGCTTGGCTTTTTATTTTTCTTTTTGAGATGAGAGAGCCTGTGTGGTGGTTTGGGGATTTTCCCGGTGCTCCCCGTAGAAAGGAGGTTATGGCGAAATTTTTCGAAAATTTAGGGTGTTAGCCAAATTTTTGAAAAATTAGAAATTCTTATAAATTGAAAAGTTAAAGAATGAACGCCAAAATGAAAGTTGAGTTGATTAGTTAAACAACTTCCAGCTTCGTTCCTTTTTGAGGATGAAAAGATTTTAAGTGGGGGAGATTGTAACAACCCGGAAAATCAGATCCAATATAAAATTTTTATTTTGGCAATTTTAATGGATTTTGAATATTTAAAATGATTTATTTTAAATAATAACGACAAGAAATTTATTTTGAATAGAATTAGAACGCATATATTTATCTAAATCGTAGTTAGAATATAAATATTTATTTTAATTATAAAAGGAATTGGAAATGGCGTAGTAGTTTGAAAATTCGATTTCAAATGAATGTACAGGATTCAAAATAAACCGAATTTTAGTGAAACCAGAAATATTTGAATCTGTTTGAAAATACCTTTTCAACGAATCTGGAAAATCCAAATTTCATAGTGGGAATAAAAATTTATGCCCAGTTGAAAATTTAGAATAGTCGCTATAGAATATAGCCCTTAAAAATTGCGATTTTGCAAACGACCTCCGTTTTCGACGAGACCACTTTTGTTGGATCCGGAATGTCAAATTATTGCTAGATTCCAATTTTCGTAATTTTTGGAATCAATATGTGAGCGTGGTGAATTTAAACGTATTTTTTCAATTTTAGTCAAATTGGATCGACCAGAAAATGGCCATTTTTCCAAACGATCTCCAAATTTGACGAAATTAGTTTTGTTAGGACCGTATCGTCCAAACAAAGCTAGATTTAATTTTCGGCAGTTTTGGGATCAGTATGTGGTCCCGGCAAATTAAAATGTACGTTCAAATCAAAAATTGAATGTTTTATATTTTAATTTGAAGAATAACTAATCGTAACAACCGAATTGGGTTATGAAACATATCCCTTTGTGTCCAGTATAGAGGTATTTAGCTAGGGGCGATAGTCATTGGGTTTGAATTGGAGTTCGTATGGATTAGTGGGTATTTTCCGAATTTAAGAAATTAAAAATAAAATAAATAAATATAGGCCAATCATAATTAAGCGTTGACCATTTCATTTCTTTCCAAACCCGCCTCTCTCCAGTATCGAACGATGGAAGCTATTCAAATCTTCCCCCTTCTATTTCTCCAATTCCGCTCAACGAAATCACATACTCCTTTTGAGAATTTAGTAGTACTCATCACGATCTACGAATCTATACCGGTATGGTGAGTTGTTTTTTCGTGGGATAGGAGAAATCTCCCCTCAATGTATCGTCGTTTGAAGCCGTCTACGACCCTCGACAGGGGTGCGAGTGGGCCCCAACTCCGGCCAGTGGTGGAGCTCGCGGAGGTGGTTCATGTAGGGTCCTCCGATCCCCTCCCGGTCAAGTGCGGCGGCAACAAATTGAAACCCTACTTTCGAATGGTGGTTCCAGTATTCGGCTATAGGCAAAACGATGAAGAACGATAATAGAGGAAGAAAGGTGCTTTCTTTTTGTCTAAATAAAATCGCATTAGTTTAAAAAATAAAAATATGAATTAGCATTAGTTTGGAAAAAAATAGAATTGATTTTAAAAATAGAGTAGCCTTGATTTTAATAAATATAAAATAAAATTGATTTTAAAAATAAAGATTTTAATAAAAATAAAATAAAATTGATTTTAAAAATATAAATAGAATTGATTTTAAATTTATAGATATAATTGATTTTAAAATATACATAACGTGGATAAAAGTACGATTTTTGATTTTGAAAAAATAAGTTTTCTTTGATATTGAAAATATAATTTTCTTTGAAATAAAAAGGAGATTTTCTAAGATAGAAGATTCTGATTTTCTTTAATATGAAAAATCCATTTTCTTTGATATGAAAAATACGATTTTTTTTGTTTGGTAATTTTTTTTAATCGTAAGTATGTTATTCGTAAAATGGTCATACATGGAAATAATTATTAATGGGTTAAAAATATGATTTTTAACGTAGGGATGCAATCTAGATCGAAAATCAAGGAATGGCGGAGTGGTCCCAAAGGTGAGAACTCCTCACTAAAAATTATTTCCTTTTTATAACTGCATATATGAACTGCTCCCCGTCGTCCACAGACCATCGATGACTTGTTTGATTGTGTGTTTGGATAGATTTGTTTGTGTGAATTTGGTTTGTGATGTGGAATGGAAAATAAAATATTCGTGTGTTGAATAAAATAAAATATTTATGTGTTGAATAAAATAAATATTCAGGTGTTGAATAAAATAAATATTCGTGTGTTGAATAAAATAAAATGTTCATGTGTTGAAATAAAATAAATATTCATTTACAAATCGGATGATTTGGTTGTGTACACTCACTTTACTGATATGGATTGGGACGATAAATTTTATACATCGCCCAACTGCACAAATAAAATATGTGTTTTGTTGATTGAAACCCCACACAGGTATTGGGATGATATTTGACGTACACTAATCCCAACTGTTTAGTTGTATATCAATCGATTGGTTGACGGACTGTTATATGCGTTAATTATTTATATTTATCGCTTATATAGTTTTGTGGTGCACTCTGGATGATGGTTGATTATTTATCATTGTTGTGATACACATGTGTTGTATGAAATCCATATAAATAACATTATATGGTAATTGACTGTGTCTGATTCCAATTCAGAACGAATGGATATTTTAAAATAACGAATATTTTAAAATAATATTCAGAAAAGAATCAAAATCTGAATTTGGTGTCCGATTTGGGATGGACACAAATATATTTAAATATATAAAGTCGTGTAGATTAGATATGCACCATTTTTGATGTGAGCGATATTTATATCAATTTTATTCATTTTTATAATGAATATCGAAAAGGAAGTGATTTCAAAATCTAATGTTTTGAAAATATTATCATTTATATACTAATAGTACAGAATATTCAATTTTGATATGAAATTGAATATGAAGTTGAAATCATTTTGAAAACGAATTTAAAGCAATTTATAAAATATGTTTTAAATGGAAATCTATGAAATATATATAATATTATATATATATATATATATAATGGCCTGAATAGAACGCGCCGCGCCGCGGTAGTTCGCAAATTTCAACCATTGACTTCGAATGGATATTACGGGAGATCAGCCGTCGAATTCTCCTAAAACTGGAACCATTGGGTTTGTATTGAAAAGAGCTTTCTAACAAATACAAGAAATTAGAAATCTAATGGTTGGATTTGGGATTATATCCAAATCAAATTTAGAAAAGGTCGCTATAAGTGTTGTTCGATGGCTGTTTATGGAAATCGACTGTACGGGCCTTGATAAAATTATTAAAAATAGCAATAATTTGTGTAAAATCATAATAAATGATTTGGGAAGAATTAGGATGAAAAATTCCATATTTGAAAAGATAAAATATATTTTTATCGAAATGAACTAGTTATTAACTAGAATTATAATCCAAATATTTTTAAATAAATAAATTGGATTCGAAATGGTTTTAAAAATAACCAGAATTTCCAATATATTAATTGGAATGGATTTGAATCAAAATTATCTTCGAAATATTTCGATATTGGGTTCCATGATTATACGGACATTGTGAAGGAATTTGAAAGATATATATATCGTTATTCCAATATGACGTTTGTTGAGTTCAGAATTTGATATAGAATATAAGCCGATATATATTTTCTATTCAGAGCCTTGTATTTAATATCAAATGGGATTTTGGGTTTGTCGTGGACGGTGTCTTCACTAACACCGTTTTTAAACCTACTTGAGAAAAGATTAAATCTTTTTATTAAGATTTAATGAAGTTTACCAATTAATTGATATTTAATTGGAGTTGAATTGAATTGAATTTTGGGTTTGTCGTGAATGGTATCTTTAAAAATGCTGTTCTTAAACCCAATGGAGTTAAGAAAATTAGTAACTAACTGGAGATTAGCTAAGTTGAATTGGTTTTTTGGATATTGATCTGCTGTTGGTTTCGGCCTTTGGGGTTAATACTTGGGGAATCGTTCTCTTACTAATTTACAGTTAGAGACCGATGGAATGTGATTTTGGGTTTATCATGAATGATGTTTTAAATGACATTGGTTCTTTAACCTAGTTAAAGATAAGATTAATTTGATCTCAGCTTTGAATAATCATTAAGTAATGATTTTTGGAGATTAAAACTAAATTAGAGTTTTAATGAATCTTTAATTAGATTGAAAAGTGAATGTGAAAATTAAAATTATCAATTCAAGAAAATGATCGAAAATGGAGTATCACCAGTTTTACTCCAAGCGATAGTTAAATCTTGAATTATATTTGAACGTGAAATGGTAATTAATATTTACCGATAACACTGTGGTGTTAGATATGGTGTATTACCAGTTTCGCTCCATGGGATGAATAGGTTGGGATTGGGAAATATAATAAATGATTACTTCAGTAAGGTTCACTAATCCCGACTAGTTTGGAAAACCTTAATATGGTTTGAAATTGTGAAAAGAATATTTGAATAAAAGAATATTCTGGATTGGAATGAGGCGTATGTTATGTTTGTGTAACACTTGTTATAAAATACGTGAGTTGTTTGGAAAGACCGGGTTTATCCCATTCGGAGTAATTGATACGACGATATGTCGAAGATGAAGACGGTGATTGAAGACCGGAGGTATTCACATCGTTTGGATGATTACAGATGTCTTGATTGGGCTGTACACCCAAGACGAGGTAATAAGTGGTGATCGTCCAGACGTACTTAGAGATCGACAGATATTCGAGGGCCTCTCTCCTATATTGGATATACGGGACAAGGAATAAGGTGCCTCCGGTTTCGTTCAAACCCAGAACGGACTTGTAAATAGACGGTATGTCATACATTGGATTTTATTCTGTGCCGATTGGTCTCTATTAAATATACATCTGCCTGGTGAAGGAGAATTTGTTCTCTTACTTCACGCTTCTCTGAGACGTATGGGATCAGAGGTTGTATATCGACAGACATCAGTCGCATGGCGTGAATTGCCTATGTGGCATGCCTGAGTGGCAAATGATCAAGGCTTCTGTTGAAAAGAAGAGTCTTGTGGTTGATGATCAAAGCATAGCTTTAAAATAACATCACTTTGTGTATAGCGTTAATTCGTGAGCCTCACATCCCGGTGTGAACGAGAAACGGGAGAGGATCCAGGGAGGACATGCGTTTCCTTCTAGATAGAGGTGGTGTCAGCGTTTTGCAAGCCCTAACATTGATATTATTTTTACCTATGTGGTTGTTGGAATGCAAGGCGCCTCAGATATGTCGGTCACTACGGTGCCGATGGTTTTACGCCCCATAGGACGGGGAGATGTATTGTTCAGGGATTTTTAATCCACTATGTGTGGACTGGCCCTATGGCTCCTAAGGTGCAGTTGCGGCAGTTCCAAAGACTCGGGCTAGAGAGTCTCTGTTACGACTCGAAATCCCCCTTACGGGAAATCATGGATTGTACTGAGGACAAGACAAATCAGAACACAAGCAAAAGAACATTTCATTGTTTATTACAACAATTCCATCAGAATACAAGAATATATAGAGTATGAATAAATATTATACATCAGAAAAATATTAGAGATTCAATTTACATTACACAACAGTGGAAAAATAATACAAAACACAACTGAAAGTAATACACGGATACAGAGCATTCCGAGTATCGTTCCAGCTGTAAACCAGGAACCTATGAATATAAATCTGCAAAACCAAAACTACTAGCTACCCGTGCAGAAAATAGGGGCACCCAGAGTATAGGTTGAAACAATAAACTCCTGGTCAGTCATGTGACTGGTGTGAGAACTAAAACAGTTATTTAAAACTTTACTTTAAATCAGATATATCAAGGGACCACACCGTATAACACGGAATGGATTTCCTCCCAAGAATACTAGTGCATATAACAAAACAACGCAATGCTTTTTGGAAAAATGAAGCTATTATAAGACCCAGGTCCCATCACACAATGCAACGCAAGCCGGAGGATAGGGTTTTCCCTTATGATAAACAAAAATGCTTGGTACGTGAAATTTCATCTTTTATTATTACTATAAGTGTATAGTGTTGAAACAATTTTAATCATAAGTATCAATCATAGACGGCATAAGTGCCCCTTACCACTATGTCGCCATATATAGGTTTACAATCAAAACCGCAAAGTCACGTATTGGAAGTTGGATTTCCATCTGTGAACCGAGGCCAGGGATCGTCCTCCCCGCTTCAAGACAATCTAGCCTACCATGTCTCAGGATCAGAGCTTGAGTGACCCTTGGATCGTCAGGGCCGGTCCACTCGATGTGGATTAAATCTATGGGGCGTAAATGAGCCAAATGACTCCATCGGTCCCGGATCGACCGACATAACCGAGGCGCCTCGCTATCCATCATCCACATAAGTAAAATGTCCGGGTGTGTAAAACCCAAAACACCACTCCTAGCTAGAAGGAAACGCATGCCCTCCCTGAGGTCCTTCTCCCATTTTTGGTTCACACCGGGGTGTGAGGCTCGCGAATTAACGCTACACAAAGCTACGCTGTATTAAAGCCGTGCTTTGATTATCAACCACAAGACTCTGCTTTTCAACAGAAGCCTTGACCATTTGCATCTCAGCATGTCACACAGGCAATTCATGCCATGCAACTGATATCTATCGATATATAACCTCTGAGCTCGTACGTCTCAGAGGAAGGCGTTAAGCAAGAGAATAAATTCTCCGCCGCCAAACAGATATATATTTAACAGAAATCAATCAACACAGAATAGAATCCAATGTTAGACACACATCCATTTACAAGTCCGTTTTGGGTCTGAACGAAACCAGAGGAACCTTTATTCCTCGCATATCCATCGATCTCCAAGTACGTCTGGACGATCACCAACTGATTCCCTCCTCATGGGTGTACAACCCAATCAAGATCATCAGTAATTATGCAAAAGATGTGAAGACCTCCGGTCTTCAACCACCGTCTTCATCATCGACTTCTCGTCGATTCAGTTATTCAGAATGGGATAAACCCGGTCTTTCCGAATAGCTCGCGTATATAATAAACAAGTGTTATAAAAACACAACATACGCCTTATTCCAATCCAGAATATTCCTTTATTCAAATATTCTTTTACTTTGGGAAAGGTTCCCAATAATTTTATCAAAGATAAATTCTTTAAATTTATTCTTTAATCTTCCTTTGAATATCATTTCAAACCATATTATGGTTTATCCAAACTAGTCGGGATTAACGAACCTTACCAAAGTAATCATTTGTTTTATTTCCCAATCCCAACCTATTCATCCCATGGAGCAAAAATGGTAATACTCCATATCTAACCCCACGGTGTTATCGGTAAATTCAATTACCATTTCACGTTCAAATCTAATTAAAGATTTAACTATCGCCTAGAGAAAAACTAGTGATACTCCATTCTCAATCATTTCAATCTAATTAAAGATTCATTAAAACTCCACTTGGTTTTAATCTTCCCAAAAATCAATATTAATGATTGTTTAACTTGGGAAATCATATCCTGTCTTTAACTGGGTTAAAGAACCAATGTCATTTAAAACACGGTTCACGATAAACCCAAAATCACATTATATTCCATCAGCCTTTAACCGTAAATTAGCAAGTAAATAATTCCCTAAGTGTTAACCTCGAAGACCGAAACCAACATCAGATCTACCCAAGAAACTATCCAACTTAACTAATTTCCAGTTAATTTCTAATTTTCTTAACTCCGTTGGGTCTAAGAACAGTATCATTAAAGATACCATTCACGACAACCAAAAATCACATTCCATTAACCATGGAATCTTCATGGAAAACAAATCGATATATATAATCGATATAAACATCCATATCCGACTAACAATATAAATGGAATAACGACAAAGCCTTTTAAATTCCATATATATTAGCAGTCCTCATCCACAGAAATTCACTTCGATTATTACAAAATCGAATTCCATTCCATTCCATTCCAATTTATTTTATTTAAATTGGAAAACTTTACTTTGGAAAATCTCCATTAGATCTTAACAAAAGATTTATAAATTCCAAATCACATTTCACTGTGAATCGGGTTAAAGAACGAATGTCGTTAAAACACAGTTCACAACAAACTCAATCAACATTCCATAAATTATCTGGTTAAAGAACAAATGTTATTTAAAACACCATTCACGATAAACCGACAAATCAACTCCAATTCGATTCCAATTAAATATCATTTAATTGGTATACTTCATTAAATCCAAATAAAAAGATTTAATCTTTTTCTAAATTGGGTTTAAGAACAGTATTAATGAAGACACCATTCATGACAAACCCAAATCCTATTTGATATTAAGTACAAGGCTCTGAATAGAAAATATATCGGCTTATATTCAATATCAAATTCTACGACCAACAAATATCGTATTGGAAATAACGATATAAATATATCTTTCAAATTTCCATAACAATATCTGTATAATCACGAAATCCAACAACGAAATATTCCAAAGACAATTTCAATTCAAATCCATTTCCAATTTATATATTGGAAATTTTGGTTATTTTTAAAACCATTTCAAATCCAATTTATTTATTTTAAAAATAAATGGATTATAATTCTAGTTCAAAATTAGTTCATTTCGATAAAAATTTATTTTTATCTTTTCAATTATGGGATTTTTCATCCCAATTCTTTCCAAATCATTTCTTATGATTTTGGACTAATTATTGATATTTTTAATAAATTTATCAAGGCCCGTACAGTCAATTTCCCCAAACAGCAATCGAACTGCACTTACAGCGACCTTTTCCAAAATTGATTTGGACATAATTTCAAATCCAACCATTAGATTTCAAATCTCTAATATTCGTTAGAAATTTCTTTTTGATACGAACCCAACGGTTCTGATTTTAGGAGAATCCGACGGTCGGATCTCCCGTAATGTCCATTCGAAGTCAATGGTCGAAATTCATGAACTGCCGCAGTGCGGCGCGTTCTATTCAGGCCATTATATATATATTATATATAGTTCGTCGATTCCCTTTTAAAACGTATTTTATAAATCATTTTAAATTCGTTTCAAAACGATTTCAATTTCATATTCAATTTCAAATCAAAATTGAATATTCCATATCATCGATATATAAATGATAATATTTTCAAAACATGAGATTTTGAAATCATTTCCTTTTCGATATTCATTATAAAAATGAATAAAATCGATAAAAATATCGTTCACGTCAAAATGGCGTTAATCTAATCAACACGACTTTATATTTTTAAATATGTTCGTGTCCATCCCAAATCGGAAATCAAAATCATATTTTGATTCTTTTCTGAATATTGTTTGAAAATATTCGTTATTTTAAAATAATTGTTATTTTAAAATATTCTTTCTATCTGAACTGGAATCTGACACAGTCAATTACCATATAATTTGATTATATGGATTTCACACAACAAATGTGGATAACAACAATGACAACAACAATCCATCATCTAGAGTACGTTCTATACTGTATAAGCATTAAATATAAATATTTAACGCTTACAACAGCCTGTCAATCGATCGATCGACATACAACTATTTATTGGGACTAGTGTATGTCATATATCATCCCAATACCCGTGTGGGGTTTCAAACAATCAAACACAGGTTTTATTTGTGCAGTTGGGCGATGTGTAAAATTTATCGTCCCAATCAATATCGGTTAAATCGGTGTACATAAACAAATCATTTGATTTGTAAATGAATATTTATTTTATTCACATACGTTAAAAATTATATTTTTAACAATAAAATATTTATTCGGTTCATTTACACAATAAAATTGATATTTTTATTTTTCTAATATTTTAGAAAATTTTAGCGGCACAACGGTGCTACAAGAAACGGGATAAGGCTTAGCCTTATCCCTAGTCTAATAATGGCCTGCGCCATACACATCCCAATCAAATCAATTTCACATTCACACCACAAACCAATATTCAACCAAACACATCAATTAACACAAACAACCAAACAAGTCGCCCATGGTCTGTGGACGACGGGGAACAGTTCGTATAAGCAGTTACATAATAAATAACTGTATAAAGAAAATTGAAGTGAGGAGTTCTCACATATTAGCTTAACAAAACACCGCGACTCTTCATATGTAGAAAATCTTCGCTGTGTTTTCAACAGATCAGTTTTATGTGGTATATGTTAAAAATCACATTTTTAACATCACTACATGTATAGAAAAGATTATATTTTTACAATGCTTCTTTCTATATAAAAATTATATTTTTATATCTCTACTTCTTATATAAAGATCGAATTTTTATTTCGCTTCATATATACATATATCACATTTTAATATCCTCACTTCATATATAAAAATCGCCTCTTTTACATAAAAAAATCACGTCTTTATATTTTTAAAAATCACGTCTTATATATAAACAAAATCACGTATTTATATTTTTAAAAATCACGTCTTTATATTTTTAAAAATCACGTCTTTTATAAATAAAAAATCTAATCATATCTTATATGGAAATATAACCTTTCCTTATATAAAAATATAATCTTTTCACTAATAAAAATCATAGCTTTTGTTAAATAAAAATCAAATCTTTTCAAATAAAAATTTCGATCTATTCATTTTATAAAAATATAAGCTTTTTCTAATGTTAAAGGTCCAATCTTTCATGAATCAAAAATCATAACTTTCGCTATTATGTATAATAAAAATCAAATTTTTATTTGTTTAAAAATCATATCTTTGTATATATTCAAATTAAAGTATTTTCAAATCTAATCATTTTATATTTCAAAAATCCTATCATTTTACATTGAAAGATCCTAGCTTTCTATTCTGAAAAATCCTAACTTTCTATTCAATTCATATATATAAACCATCTCACATTTTTAGTTGTAAATCTATAAACAAAAATCAGGTTTTTACGTTGTTAAACAAAAACAATTTTTTTTTGTTGTTAATCTATAAGCAAAAATCAGACTTTTCTTCCAAGTTATTCATTGATAAAATAAAATAAAAATAAAAAGAAGAAACTCACATTTTTAGCCAGGGAGTCGATCAGCTGGTTGCTCACGGGTCTGGAGAAGGGAAGGGAGTTGGCGCTCGCGCGAGGCTGAGGTGGGTAGCCGCGGTGATGGGCGATGAAGGCAATGGCTCGAGTGCGGAGGGTCAGCCCTGGTTCGAACGAAAGGAGGAGGGGCGCCCCCTAGCGGCTACGCTAGGGTTCGCTCGACGGTGGCTAGAGCATGAGGTCGAGTTGCGGTGGTTCATCATCGGTGCGGAGGGCGAGTGGACTTCGGTGTCGGTTGAATGGAGGTACGGTGGAGTGGACGTCGATCAACGGGGAGGAGGGGCGGTTTTTCTTTGTTCGATCTTTGAAGGAGAAAGGGGGATCAGGATTGGGTAAATCGGGTCAACGGGGTGGGGGGGTGGGGAGGGGTGATATTTTAACTTTAAGGGAGGGAGAGAAACGATGGAGAGGGTGGTTTAAATAATTATATTTATATTATTTTAATGTTTAATTCTCTTTAAAACACAACATCGTAACGAACTCCAAACGAATCCCAATGACTGTCGCCCCTAGCTAATTACGCCCATTCCGAACACTATGGGATATGTATCATGAGCCAATTCGGCTGTTTTGATAAGTTTTCGCTAAAATCAAAATATAAATATATATATATTAATTTTTAACACACCTTTCAATTTATCGGGGCCACATACGGACTCCAAAAATTCCCGAAAAATATTTTCTAGCTTTATATCGTCGATGCATTTCTAACAAAACTAATTTCGTCAAATTTGAAGACTGTTTGAAAATGGCCATTTTCTGGTCGATCCAAATTGACTGAAACTATTAAAACACGTTTTACTTCGCCACGCTCACATATTGATTCGAAAAATCATGAATTTTAGAATCTAGCAATAATTCAACATCCCGGATCCAACAAAATTGATTTCAGCGAAAACAGAGATCGTTTGCAAAATTTCCATTTTTAAGGGCTATATTTTCCATAGCGACTATTCTGAATTTTCATCTGGGCATAACTTTTTATCCCAGCTATGAAATTTCAATTTTTCGGATTCGTTGGAAAGATATTCTCAAATAGATTCAAATATTTTTGGTTTCGCTAAAATCCGGTTTATTTTGAATCCTGTACATTCATTTGAAATTTGAAACTGAATTTTCAAATTACCGCGCCATTTTCAATTCCTTTTATAATTAAAAATAAATATTTATACTCTAACGACGATTCAAATAAATATATTTATTCTAATTCTATTCATTTTAAATATTCAAAATTCATTAAAATTGTCAAACTAAAATTTTAAATTGGTTCGTATTTTCCGGGTTATTACAATCTCCCTCACTTACAACTTTTCGTCCCCGAAAAGGAACGAAGCTGAAAGTTGTTTTACAAATCAACTCAACTTTCATTATTTTTATTATGGCTTAAGTTATTCAACTTTTCAGTTTCTAAAAACTTTTCAAATTTTTCAAAAATTTGGCTAACACCCTAAATTTTCGAAAAATTTCGCCATAACCTCCCCTACACGGGATCATTGGGAAAATCCTGAAATCGCCATACAAGCCTTTCCAAAGAAAAAGAAACAGCCAAGCGGCTAGCTAATCGGCTCATTGTATCATCCATAACCTAAGAAATACAATAAACATGTACCTATTTGTCGGGCAAACAATTTTATTCCTCTGCTCTAGCCTCTTTGCTGTGACCTGTTCAATGTATATACATGTATATGCATGCAATTCCAAACAATTTTCAAGTTAGTTCAAAATTTGATCATTTTTGCCTAATTCACCTTTCATTCACATGTTGGTTTAAATGAATAATCATACAACAGAACCATCAATCAATTAGTTGATTATCATTTCAAACACATAATTTTGATATATAGTCAAAAAAAATCAGAGTTTTGATGCCAAATCACAACAATAAGCCCTATCTAGTTTTGGTTCTCACACCAGTCAATTGGAATCATATAGAAATCCCACTTTCGAAACACGAACATAAATCCTGATGATGGAGCTTCATCATCAAAATCATCTCTGGGCGACTAGAGTGTGATTCTATATCCATCCGGTATATTTGAGGCTTCAATACACGTGGATTAGATGTATATTCAAATCTCTATATACCTGATTGTCCAAATCAATATAAAATAAATATTCAAATTCGTATAATTGAATATTATTTTCAAAACAAAATTTGTTTTCATTTTTTTTTAAAACAACACTCTTCACACTCGTTCTAGGATACTACTGATCCCATCTCTAACGAGTCGTTCCCATTGGATATTACTAATCTAATCTCTGATGAATTCTTTCGTTTGGTTCTAATGTGTCTTGTTCTCCGAGCTTTGTAAACTAAAGCTCTGATACCAAACTGTTACGACCCGAAATCCCCCTTACGAGAAATCACGGATTGTACTGAGGATAAGACAAATCAGAACACAAACAGAAGAACGTTTCATTGTTTATTACAACAATTCCATCAGAATACAAGAATATATAGAGTATGAATAAATATTATACATCATAAAAATATCAGAGATTCAATTTACATTACATAGCAGCGTAAAGATAATACAAAACACAACTGAAAGTAATACACGGATACAGAGCTTTCCGAGTATCGTTCCAGCTGTAAACCAGGATCCTGTGAATATAAATCTACAAAACCAGAACTACTAGCTGCCCGTGTGGAAAATAGGGGGACCCAGAGTTTAGGTTAAAACAATAAACTCCAGGTCAGTCACGGGACTGGTGTGAGAACCAAAACAGTTATTTAAAACTTTACTTTAAATCAGATATATCAAGGGACCATGCCGTATAACACGGAACGGGTTTCCTCCCAAGAATACCAGTGCATAAAACAAAAAAGCGCAATGCTTTTTGGAAAAATGAAGCAATTATAAGACCGAGGTCCCATCACACAATGCAACGCAAGCCAAAGGATAGGGTCTTCCCATATAATAGCCAAAAATGCTTGGTACGTGAAATTTCATCTTCTATTATTACTATAAGTGTATAGTGTCAAAACAATTTCAATCATAAGTATCAATCATAGACGGCATAAGTGCCCCATACCACTATGTCGCCATATATAGGTTTACAATCAAAACCGCAAAGTCACGTATTGGAAGTTGGATTTCCATCTGTGAACCAAGGCCAGGGATCGTCCTCACCGCTTCGAGACAATCTAGCCTACCATGTCTCAGGATCAGAGCTTGAGTGACCCTTGGATCGTCAGGGCCGGTCCACTCGATGTGGACTAAA
The DNA here is from genome assembly GCA_030737875.1 of Allium sativum. NCBI lineage: Eukaryota > Viridiplantae > Streptophyta > Magnoliopsida > Asparagales > Amaryllidaceae > Allium > Allium sativum. The sequence continues at coordinate 876,406,396 of CM060912.1, read as the reverse complement.
CATAAACCCTGAGCACTACGTTTCCCCACCATATGGGGCGTAAATGAGCAAAATGACTCCATCGTCCTCAGATCGACCGATATAACCGAGGCGCCTCGCTATCCATCATCCAAAAAAGTAAAATGTCCGGGTGTGTAAAACCAAAAACACCACTCCTAGCTAGAAGGAAACGCATGCCCTCCCTGAGGTCCTTCTCCCGTTTCTGGTGCACACCGGGGTGTGAGGCTCGCGAATTAACGCTACACAAAGCTATGATGTATTAAAGTCGTGCTTTGATCATCAACCACAAGACTCTGCTTTTCAACAGAAGCCTTGATCATTTACATCTCAACATGCCACACAGGTAATTCACGCCACGCGACTGATATCTATCGATATATAACCTCTGAGCTCGTACATCTCGGAGAAGGGCGTTAAGCAAGAGAATAGATTCTCCGCCGCCAAACAGATACATATTAAATAGAAATCAATCAACATAGAATAAAATCCAATGTGAAACACACATTCATTTAAAAGTCCGTTCTGGGTCTGAACGAAACCGAAGGAACCTTATTCCTCACATATCCATCGATCTCCAAGTATGTCTGGACGATCACCAACTGATTCCCTCCTCTTAGGTGTACAGCCCAATCAAGATCATTAGTAATTATCCAAACGATGTGAAGACCTCCGGTCTTCAACCACCGTCTTCATCGTCGACTTCTCATCGATTCAGTTATTCAGAATGGGATAAACCCGGTCTTTCCGAATAGCTCGCGTATATAATAAACAAGTGTTATAAAAACACAACATACGCCTTATGTAATAACCCGAAAATCAGGGCCAATTTAAAATTTTTATTTTGGCAATTAAAGTGAATTTTGATTATTTAAAATGATTTATTTTAAATAATAACGACGAGAAATTCATTTTGAATAGAATTCGAACGTATATATTATATCGACCATCGTAAGAATATAAATAATTATTTATAATCATAAAGGAAATTGAAAATGGCGCGGTAGTTTGATAATTCGATTTCAAATTTCAAATCAATGTACAGGATTCAAAATAAACCGGATTTTAGTGAAACCAAAAATATTAGAATCTAATTGAGAATATCTTTCAAATGAATCCGAAAAATCAAAATTTCATAGCGGGAATCAAAAGATATGCCCAGTTGAAAATTCAGAATAGTTGCTATGGAATTATGGCCCTTAAAAATGGAAGTTTTGCCAGCGACCTCGGATTTCGACGAAACCACTTTTGTTGGATCCGTGATATCAAATTATTTCTAGGTTTCAATTTTCCTAATTTTTGAATTCAGTATGCGAGCGTGGCAAAGGAAAACGCGTTTGACCAGTTTTAGTTGATTTTAATTGACTGGAAAATAGCCATTTCTCAAACATTCTCATAATTTGATGAAATTAGTTTTGTTAGGACCGTATCGTCGATACGAAGATAGAAATAATTTTTCGGGAATTTATAGAGTTAGTATGTAGCCCCGGTAAATTGAAATGTGCGTTTAAATTGAATATATAAAGATTTATATTTTTAATTCAATGGAAATTGAGCGTAATGGTCGAATTGGCCTGCGATACATATCCCATTGTGTTCGGAATGGGGGTAAAACGCTAGGGACGACAGTCGTTGGATTCGATTCGGCGTTCGAATGAAAAAGTAACTTTGGATTTAAAATTAAAAATAAAATAAAAATAATATAAACTCCCCCCTCTCTCTCCCTTCAGAACACGCTTCAGTAAAATAAAATAAAAAACCCATTTCCCCAAAAATGAATCCGATCCGCTCCTCCTCGTTCAGCCTCCCACCGTCGACGGCCTTGGTGGCGCGGCCCCACCAGTACCCTCCTCTCCGTCCTCCGCCTACTCCCTCCCACCTCGCTCCATCTCACGGACCCTGATGCAACCCCCCTCCACACGTTGAAGACCGACGCTGCAGACACCCACCGCACCACCGACGGACCTGCCGCCTGCGACTGCACCGCCTCCACCGCTTCCCACTGACGCCGACCCCAAGCTGCTCCGACGTGAAACGCCTTCCCCCCTCCGAATGTTGTGAGTGTCAGCCCTCCTTTGATTTGTTATTTCATAGGTTTTTATTTTAAAGAAAGTATAGTTTCTTTTTTTATTATTTATCGTCAATGTCGGATTTTTAATTTATAAAAGGTCGGATTTTTAATTTATAAAGATAGGATTATTATATAGATAAAAGTTCGATTTTATAAACACGAAAAGAGAAGAGTTTTAAACATGAAATGATTTGGTTTATGAACGATTAATAATATAATCTTTATTATGTAGAAGACATAAAAATATGATTTTTATATAGTAGAGATTATAAAAATATAATTTTTATAAGGTAGAGAATATAAAAATACGATTTTTAAATATATAACGAAATAAAAATCTGATTTTTATTATATATATAGTGGAATAAAAATGTGATTTTTATTTGAACAGCGTAAAAAGGACTGCATTGGAATTTCAAATAGATCCAGACAGTTCAGCAGTTCAAAAGCAAAGCACGGCGGAGTGGAACCCTCTGTGAGAACTTCTCACCTTTAATTTAAATTTCTAGTTAAAAATATATACTAGGATGCAGACGGTGTTTAGTAGCACCCGACACCCGTCGTCCACAGACCATGGACGGCTTGTATGCTTGTTTGTTTGATTTTGATGTGTAGTTGATTGTGTGATGTGATGTGAAGTGAAATAAAATATTTATATAGTTAAAAATATTTTATAGTTGAAAATAGAATTTTTAACGTGTATATAAAATAAATATTTATAAAAAAATCGGAGGTTTGTTTATATACAATGATTTGATAGATATTGATTGGGACGATAAATTTTACACATCACCCAACTGCACAATTAAAATCTGTATTTGATTGTTTGAAACCCCACACGGGTATTGGGATCATATCTGTCGTACACTAATCCCAATTATTTAGTTGTATGTCGATCGATTGGTCGACAGACTGTGTAAGCGTTAATTATTTATATTTAATGCTTATGCAGTTGTGTGGTGCACTCTGGATGATGGTTGATTATTTATCGTTGTTATTTTATACATGTGTTGTAGAAAATCCATATAATTAACATTATATGGTAATTGATTGGGCCTCATTCCAATTTTGAAATAGAGTATCTGAATAGAAATATTTGAAAAGAGATATTTGAAATAGAATATTGAAAAATAGAAATATATAAAGCCATGTTGATTAGATTGACGCCATTTTGACGTGAACGGTATTTATATCGATTTTATACATTTTTAAATGAATATTGAAAAGTGATTTCAATAATCGAATATTTCAGAAATTGAATTGAATAGAATTCAAATCAAATTAAAATTGAATAGAAATTCAAATTGAATTAAAATCGAATTGAATAGGAATTCAAATCGAATTAAAATTGAATTAAATAGGAATTCAAATCGAATTGAAATTGAATTGAATAGAATTCAAATCGAATTGAAATTGAATTGAATAGAAAATGAATTCGAATTAAATTGAATAGATTTGAAATTCGAATTAAATTGAAATTGAATTGAAATCGATTTGAAATGAAATTAAAACGGATTATATTAAAAAATTCAATTTTGATTTGAATCTGAAATGAAGTTGAAATCGTTTCGAAAACGAATTTAAAACGTTTTTTTTAAATACGTTTTGAAAGGAAATCGACGAAGTATATATTTTATATGTTATATATATAATATAATGGCCTGAATAGAACGCGCCGCGCTGCAGCAATTCGCGAATTTCGACCACTGACTTCGAATGGATATTGCGGGAGATCCGACCGTCGGATACTCCTAAAACCGGAACCATTGGGTTCGTATCGAAAAGAGCTTTCTAATGAATATTAGAAATTAGAAATCTAACGGTTGGATTTGGAATTATGTCCAAATCAAATTTGGAAAAGGTCGCTGTAAGTGCAGTTCGATGGCCGTTGATGGAAATCGACTGTACGGGCCTTGATAAAATTATTAAAAATAGTGATAATTTGTGTAAAATCATAAAAAATGATTTGTGAAGAATTGGGATGAAAAACTCCATATTTGAAAAGATAAAAATAGATTTTTATCGAAATGAACTAGTTTTGAACCAGAATAATAATTTATTTAAAATTGGATTTGAAATGGTTTTGAAAATAATCAGAATTTCCAATAATTGCATTGGAATGGATTTGAATTGAAATTGTCTTCGGAATATTTCGATGTTGGATTTCGTGATTATACAGATATTGTTATGGAAATTTGAAAGATATATTAATATCGTTATTTCCAATATGATATTTGTTGGTCGTAGAATTTGATATTGAATATAATCCGATATATTTTCTATTCAGAGCCTTGTATTTAATATCAAATGTGATTTGGGTTTGTCGTGAATGGTGTATTCATTAACACTGTTCTTAAGCCCAGTGGAGAAAAAGATTAAATCTTTTTATTTAGATTTAATGAAGTGTACCAATTAAATAATATTTAATTGGTATTGATTTTTGGGTTTTTCGTGAACAGTGTTTTAAATAACACTTGTTCTTTAACCCGATAATTAATGGAATGTGATTTTGGGTTTATCGTGAACCGTATTTTAAATGACACTGATTCTTTAACCCAGTTAAATATTAAAACTAAGTGGAGTTTTAATGAATCTTTAATTAGATTGAAAAGATCGAGAAGGGAGTATCACCAGTTCTTGTTGTAGTCATGATGGGGGGTTCTCACCATGTGGTTTGGTGGCGAATAGTGGGCTCTTACCCCCACATGTCCCTTGCGTGGGTTGGTTAGGCAGTGGCCGGGAGGCTCGAGAGGGTCGCCGTAAAACAAGTGAGACTAGGGGACCAGGTGGAAGCCACGGTGGGTATTACCTGCTGCTTGGGGGATGAAGGGATGGTTGCAAAGCTTATCGGATTTCGTCGGCTATTTCATTTTGGTATCAGAGCTTTGGTTTACAAAGCTCAGAGAACAAGACACGTTAGAACCAAACGAAAGAATTCATCAGAGATTGGATTAGTAATATCCAATGGGAATGACTCGTTAGAGATAGGATCAGCAGTATCCTAGAACGAGTGTGAAGAGTATATTTTCGAAATGAAAACGAATTTTTTGTTTTGAAAATTTAAATCAATTATACGTATTTGGTTATTTAATTTATATTGATTTGGACTATCCAGTATATAAATATTTTGCGTATACGTCTGATCCGCGTGTATTCGAAGTTTTAATATATTGGGTAGATATAGAATCACACTCTAGTCGCCCGGGCATGATTCTACTGATGACGTACGACATCAGTAGTCTGTTTTCGAGTGCCGAAAGTGGGATATCTATATATTTCCATTAGACTGGTGTGAGAACCAAAATTAGATAGGGCTTATTGTTGTGATTTGGCATCAAAAATCTGATTTTTAGACTATGTATCAAAATTATGGATTTGAAACGTTAGTCAACTAATTGATTGCTGGTTGTGTTGTTTGATTATTGTTTGAATTAATTAAATGTTGAACCGTTTAGCCAAATTGAACCAAATAGTGAATTGTATGAAAATTGGTCGCATTTGCATGCATGTACATGTATTATATTGAACAGGTCATAGCAAGGAGGCTAGAGCAGAAGAATAAAATTGTTTGCCCGACAAATAGGTACATGTTTACCATAATTTACTGTTTTGTTTGGGTGATGATGATTTTGTGAGCCGCTTGGCTTTTTCTTTTTCTTTTGGATTGAAGAAGGCCATGGGAGGCTATATGAAATATCCCGAAGTCCCCGGTGCAGGGGAGGTTATGGCGAAATTTTTCGAAAATTTAGGGTGTTAGCCAAATTTTTGAAAATTTTGAAAAGTTCTTAGAAACTGAAAAGTTGAAGGACTTAAGCCGTAAAGAAAACAATGAAAGTTGAGTTGATTTGTTAAACAACTTTCGGCTTCGTTCCTTTTCGGGGACGAAAAGTTTTAAGTGGGGGAGATTATAATAACCCGGAAATCTAGGCCAATTTAAATTTTTTATTTTGGCAATTAAAGTGAATATTGATTATTTAAAATGATTTATTTTGAATAATAACGATGAGAAATTCATTTTGAATAAAATACGAACGTATATATTATATAGATCGTCGTTAGAATATAAATAATTATTTATAATTATAAAGGAAATTGAAAATGGTGCGGTAGTTCGATAATTCGATTTCAAATTTCAAATATCAAATGAATGTACAGGATTCAAAATAAACCAGATTTTACTAAAACCAAAAATATTAGAATCTAATTGAGAATATCTTTCCAATGAATCCGAAAAATCAAAATTTCATAGCGGGAATCAAAAGATATGCCCAGTTGAAAATTCAGAATAGTCGCTATGGAATTCTGGCCCTTAAAAATGCAAGTTTTGCCAGCGACCTTGGATTTCGACGAAACCACTTTTTTTGGATCTGTGATGTCAAATTATTGCTAGGTTTCAATTTTCATAATTTTTGAATTCAATATGTGAGCGTGGCAAAGGAAAACGCGTTTGACTAGTTTTAGTTGATTTTAATCGACTGGAAAATGGCCATTTCTCAAACATTCTCAGAATTTGACGAAATTAGTTTTGTTAGGACCGTATCGTAGATACGAAGATAGAAATAATTTTTCGGGAATTTATAGAGTTAGTATGTGGCCCCGGTAAATTGAAATGTGCGTTTAAATTGAATATATAAAGATTTATATTTTTAATTCAATGGAAACTGAGCGTAACGGTCGAATTGGCCTGCGATACATATCCCATTGTGTTCGGAATTCGGGTAAAACGCTACGGACGACAGTCGTTGGGTTCGATTCGGCATTCGAATGAAATGGTAACTTTGGATTTAAAATTAAAAATAAAATAAAATAAAAGTAATATAAAACTCTCCCTACCCCTCTCTCTCCCTTCAGAACACGCTTCAGTAAAATAAAATAAAAAACCCATTTCCCCAAAATCGAATCCGATCCGCTCCTCCCCGTTCAGCCTCCCACCGTCGACGGCATTGGTGGCGCGGCACCACCAGTACCCTCCTCTCCGTCCTCCGCCTACTCCATCCCACCTCGCTCCATCACGCGGACCCCGATGCAACCCCCCCCCCCACGTTGAAGACCGACGCTGCAGACACCCACCGCACCACAAACGGACCTGCCGCCTCCGACTGCACCGCCTCCACCGCTTCCCACTGACGCCGACCCCCAGCTGCTCCGACGTGAAACGCCTTCCCCCCTCCGAACGCTATGAGTGTCAGCCCTCCTTTGATTTGTTATTTCATAGGTTTTTATTTTAAAGAAAGTAAAGTTTCTTTATTTATTATTTATCGTCAAGGTCGGATTTTTAATTTATAAATGGTCGGATTTTTAATTTATAAAGATAGGATTTTTATATAGATAAAAGTTCGATTTTATAAACACGAAAAGAGAAGAGTTTTAAACATGAAATGATTTGGTTTTTGAACTATTAAAAATATAATCTTTATTATGTAGAAGACGTAAAAATATGATTTTTATATAGTAGAGATTATAAAACTATAATTTTTATAAGGTAGAGAATATAAAAATACGATTTTTAAATATATAATGAAATAAAAATCTGATTTTTATTGTATATATAGTGGAATAAAAATGTGATTTTTATTTGAACAGCGTAAAAAGGACTGCATTGGAATTTCAAACAGATCCAGACGGTTCAACAGTGCAAAAGCAAAGCACGGCGGAGTGGAACCCTCTGTGAGAACTTCTCACCTTTAATTTAAATTTCTAGTTAAAAATATATACTAGGATGCAGACGGTGTTTAGTAGCACCCGACACACGTCGTCCACAGACCATGGACGGCTTGTATGCTTGTTTGTTTGATTTTGATGTGTAGTTGATTGTGTGATGTGAAATAAAATATTTATATAGTTAAAAATATTTTATAGTTGAAAATAGAATTTTTAACGTGTATATAAAATAAATATTTATAAACAAATCGGAGGTTTTTTTATGTACACTGATTTGATTGATATTGATTGGGACGATAAATTTTACACATCACCCAACTGCACAAATAGAATCTGTGTTTGATTGTTTGATACCCCACACGGGTATTTGAATGATATTTGGCGTACACAAATCCCAATTATTTAGCTGTATGTCGATCGATTGGTCGACAGATTGTGTAAGCGTTAATTATTTATATTTAATGCTTATGCAGTTGTGTGGTGCACTCTGGATGATGGTTGATTATTTATCGTTGTTATTTTATACATGTGTTGTAGAAAATCCATATAATTAACATTATATGGTAATTGATTGGGCCTCATTCCAGTTTTGAAATAGAGTATCTGAATAGAAATATTTGAAAAGAGATATTTGAAATAGAATATTGGAAAACAGAAATATATGAAGTCGAGTTGATTAGATTGACGCCATTTTGACGTGAACGATATTTATATCGATTTTATTCATTTTTAAATGAATATTGAAAAGTGATTTCAATAATCGAATATTTTAGAAATTGAATTAAATAGAATTCAAATCGAATTAAAATTGAATTGAATAGGAATTCAAATCGAATCAAAATTTAATTGAATAGGAATTCAAATCGAATTGAAATTGAATTGAATAGGAATTCAAATCGAATTGAAATTGAATTGAATAGAATTCAAATTGAATTGAAATTGAATTGAATAGAAAATGAATTCGAATTAAATTGAATAGATTTGAAATTCGAATTAAATTGAAATTGAATTGAAATCGATTTGAAATGAAATTAAAATGGATTATATTGAAAAATTCAATTTTGATTTGAATCTGAAATGAAGTTGAAATCGTTTCGAAAACGAATTTAAAACGGTTTTTAAAATACGTTTTGAAAGGAAATCGACGAAGTATATATTATATATATTATATGTATAATATAATGGCCTGAATAGAACGTGCCGCGCTGCGGTAATTCGCGAATTTCGACCATTGACTTCGACTGGATATTGCGGGAGATCCGACCGTCGGATTCCCCTAAAACCGGAACTGTTGGGTTCGTATCGAAAATAGCTTTCTAACGAATATTAGAAATTAGAAATCTAATGGTTATATTTGGAATATGTCCAAATCAAATTTGGAAAAGGTCGTTGTAAGTGCAGTTCGATGGCCGTTGATGGAAATTGACTGTATGGGCCTTGATAAAATTATTTAAAATAGTGATAATTTGTGTAAAATCATAAGAAATGATTTGTGAAGAATTGGGATGAAAAACACCATATTTGAAAAGATAAAAATAGATTTTTATCGAAATGAACTAGTTTTGAACCAGAATAATAATTTATTTATTTATTTAAAATAAATAAATTGGGTTTGAAATGGTTTTGAAAATAACCTGAATTTCAGATAATTGCATTGGAATGGATTTGAATCGAAATTGTCTTTGAAATATTTTGATGTTGGATTTCGTGATTATACAGATATTGTTATGGAAATTTGAAAGATATATTAATATCGTTATTTCCAATACGATATTTGTTGGTCATAGAATTTGATATTGAATATAAGCCGATATATTTTCTATTCAGAGCCTTGTATTTAATATCAAATGTGATTTGGGTTTGTCGTGAATGGTGTATTCATTAACACTGTTCTTAAGCCTAGTGGAGAAAAAGATTAAATCTTTTTATTTAGATTTAATGAAGTGTACCAATTAAATAATATTTAATTGGAATTGAATTGGTATTGGTTTTCGGTTTATCGTGAACAGTGTTTTAAATAGCACTTGTTCTTTAACCCGATAATTAATGGAATGTGATTTTGGGTTTATCGTTAACCGTGTTTTAAATGACACTGATTCTTTAACCCAGTTAAAGATTAAAACTAAGTGGAGTTTTAATGAATCTTTAATTATATTGAAAAGATCGAGAAGGGAGTATCACCAGTTTTGCTCGAGGCGATAGTTAAATCTTTAATTAGATTTGAACGTGAAATGATAATTGAATTTACCGATAACACCGTGGTGTTAGATATGAAGTATGACCAGTTTTACTTCATGGGATGAATAGGTTGGGATTGGAAAAATAAAATAAATGATTACTTCGGTGTGGTTCACTAATCCCGACTAGTTTGAATTGATATTCAAAGAAGATTAAAGAATAAATTTAAAGAATTTATCTTTGATAAAATTAATAGGAACCTTTCCCAAAGTATTAGGATATTGGAATAAAAGAATACTCTGAATTGGTATGAGGCGTATGTTGTGTTTGTGTAACACTTGTTTATTATATATGCGAGTTATTCAGAAAGACCGGGTTTATCCCATTCTGAATAACTGATTCGACGTGGTGTCGAGGATGAAGACGGTGGTCGAAGACCGGAGGTCTTCACGTCGTTTGGATAATTACTGATGATCTTGATTGGGCCGTACACCGAAGAGGAGGGAATCAGTTGGTGGTCGTCCAGACGTACTTGGAGATCGATGGATATGCGGGGTACTAGGTGCCTCCGGTTTCGTTCAGACCCAGAACGAACTTGTAAATGGACTATGTGTCTGACATTGGATTTTAGTCTATGTGATTGATTTCTATTTAATATATATCTGTTTGGCGACGGAGAATTTATTCTCTTGCTTAACGCCCTTCTCTGAGACGTTTGAGCTCAGGGGTTATATATTGATGGATATCAAACGCATGGAGTGAATTGCCTGTGTGGCATGCCTAAGTGGCAATATGATCAAGGCTTCTGTTGAAAAGCAGAGTCTTGTGGTTGATGATCAAAGCACGACCTGTGTGGCATAGCTTTGTGTAGCGTTGATTCGCGAGCCTCACACCCCGGTTGTGAACCAAAAACGGGAGAAGGACCTCAGGGAGGACATGCGTTTCTTTCTAGCTAGAAGTGGCGTCGTTGGTTTTACACGCCCTGACGAGTTTGACTTATGTGGTTGTTGCTGTTGCGAGGCGCCTCGGATATATCGGTGACTATGTTAAGCCGATGGAGTCATTTGTTGGCTCATTTACACCCCAAAGGGTGGGGAAACGCAGTGTTCAGGCATTTTAATCCACATCGGTGGACCGGCCCTGACGATCCAAAGGCTTGACTGAGTACTTGCCTGAGGCTCGGGCTAGACAGTCTCGAATCGGTAGAGGACTATCTTTTGCCTCGGTTCACAGATGGAAATCCAACTTCCAAATACGTGACATTTGTGGTTTCGATTGTAGAGCCTAGTATGGCGACATGATATATGGTACCCATGCCATCTATGATTGATATTTATGATTGAAATTGTTTTAACACTATACACTTATAGTAATAATAAAAGATAAAATTTAGCGTATCAAGCATGCTTTGGCTATTATAAGGTAAAACCCTATCCTCCGGCTTGTGTTACATTGTGTGATGGGACCTGGGTCTTATAATAGCTTCATTTTTTCTTTATTTAGCATTGCGTTGTTCTTTTATGCACTAGTATTCTTGGGAGGAAACCCGTTCCGTGTTATACGGCGTGGTCCTTTGATTTACCTAACTTTAAAATAAAGATTAATAACTGTTTTAGTTCTCACACCAGTCACATGACTGACCTGGAGTTTATTATTTTTAACCTAAACTCTGGGTGCCCTTATTTTGACATGGCAGCTAGTAGTTTTGGTTTTGCAGATTTATATTCCCAGGATCCTGGTTTACAGCTGGAATGATATCCGAAAAGCTCTGTATCCGTATATCTCCTTCAGTTGTGTTTTGTATTATTTTCCGCTGTAGTGATGTATTTAAATGTCATTTAAGTCTCTGATATTTTATGTGTTATATTTGTTTATACTCTGTATATTCTTGTATTCTGATGGAATTGTTGTAATAAGCAACGAAATGTTCTTATGTCTGCGTTCCTTTGAGTCTTGTCCTCAATTCAATCCGGGGTTTCTTTACCGGAGAAGTTCGGGTCGTTTCACCTTATTCCAATCCAGAACATTCCTTTATTCAAATATTCTTTTACTTTGGGTAAGGTTCCCATTAATTTTATCAAAGATAAATTCTTTAAATTTATTCTTTAATCTTCCTTTGAATATCATTTCAAACCATACTACGGTTTATCCAAACTAGTCGGGATTAACGAACCTTACCGAAGTAATCATTTGTTTTATTTCCCAATCCCAACCTATTCATCCCATGGAGCAAAACTGGTAATACTCTATATCTAACACCATGGTGTTATCGGTAAATTCAATTACCATTTCACATTCAAATCTAATTAAAGATTTAACTATCGCCTGGAGCAAAACTAGTGATACTCCATTCTCAATCATTTCAATCTAATTAGAGATTCGTTAAAACTCCACTTTGTTTTAATTTTCCCAAAAATCAATATTAATGATTGTTTAATGTAACAACCCGGAAAATCTGAACCAGTTTAAAAATTTTAAATTGGCTATTTTAGTGAATTTTAAGTATTTAAAATAAATTTTTTAAATAATAGCGATGAAAAGTGTGGTTGAATCGATGTTGAAAATGAATATAATTAATTTGAATTATAAACATGGCCTGAAATGGCGCGGCAGTTTCGAAATTTGAATTCAAACTTTGACTGACTGTACCGGGTGCAAAATAAAACAGATTTTAGTGAAACCAAAAAAATTTAAATCTGTTAGTGAATATCTTTCTAGCGAATCTGAAAAATCAAAGTTTCGTAGCAGGAGTCAAAAGTTATGGCCAAATGAATTTTCAGAAGGGTCGCTATAGAATTTATATCGCCCGTGAAAATAGACATTTTGCAAACGGCCTCGGAATTCGACGAAACCACTTTTGTTCGATCCGGGTTGTGAAGTTATTGCTAGGTTTCAAATTTCATAATTTTTGAAGCTAGTATGTGAACGTGGCAAAGAAAAATGTGTTTTGGTCAATTAAAGCTAAATTGGATCGACCAGAAAGGGGCCATTTTTCAAACGATCTCAGAATTTGACGAAACTAGTTTTTTGGGACCGTATCGTCAAAACAAAGTTGGATTTATTTTTCGGGATTTTTTAGAATCAGTATATGGCCCCGCCAAATTGAAATGTACGTTCAAATCGAATATTGAATGTTTTATATTTTAATTTGAAGAAAAACTAGTCGAAATAATCGAATGGGCCTACGAAACATATCCCATTGTGTTCAGAAGGGGGGTATTTAGCTAGGGGCGACAGTCGTTGGGTTTGGATTGGAGTTCGTATGGAGAAACAATATTTTGGAAGTTATAAATATCACGGACCAATCATATTTTTTATAAAAAAAGGCGGAACACTCTCTCTCCCCGCTCCAGCGAACGACGACCACCCTCCCTACCTTCTCTCTTCGATTCCTCCTCCATCTCTCAATGGAATCGAGTGCCACCACCTGGTCTTGAAAGCTCTCTCCTCCCTCTTCACATCCATACCCATTTCGCCCACCCCCGTTGCATGTAGCTCGAGTTGCAAGCCCGGGAAGTTGCCCACTTTGGAGCGCCGCCGTTACCACCTGGCCCCACCGAATCGCCAGCCACCACCACGTGCCTGAAGTCCCCTCGACCCTCTTTCAAGTGGTACAACCCGATCCTCCTCCCGTGCAGCGAATCAAAAGATATCGGCAAATCTAGTTTTGAGCGAGGAATAGAGGTAACGGCTTTGGCCAATTCAAACTGAAAATTACATTTTTAAGTGTTGCGAACTTGTAAAAATCATATCTTTTTCGTTTCTTGTCGAAATCCAGTGAAACAAGAGACATCGGGACCGTGAGGACGTCTCCTACATTTTAGAAGAGACCGCATATTTTTCTGAGCCTTCTGCAATTTTTTGTGGAGTGGAACCCAATGTGAGATTTCTAATTTATAAATGATATGGAGAACAACGATGTATAAATTATATAGTCGATGTATGATTTATATAAGCATTGTACACCTCATGTATAAGCGTTGTATAAGTTGTATGTTCGATGTATAAGTTATATATATGCGTTGTAAAAATTATATATGTGTTGAAATGAATTGAAGTGAATTAAAATATATTATATACGAATATATATATACTCCCCTCGTCCACAGACCATGGACGATATTTATTGGTTGTGATTGGTGTGAAAATTGGCTGATAGCGAATGGTTGATTAGAATTGTTTGTGGTTGGAATTGATTGATTGTGGTTGAAAAATACCCATCTGTGGTTGAAAACAAAATTAGAATAGATTGTGGAAATGAAAATAAAACATGCCGCCTGCGTGCGAACTAGATGCATGAATCCCCATTGTAAAAAACTGCAAGGTTTTAAGGTAGAGCGAGGAGCCGTACTTCGATACGGTCCCGGTTTTAACTACCCTGCCGTTCCTGCTGAAATTTTCAATAATATTCATGTGTTAGAATTATTTTCATGTGTTGAAACTATATTCCTGTGTTGAATAGAAATTCATGTGTTGAAAAATAGTTGTGTTTTGAAATAAATTGTTTTATAATAAAAATCATATTTTTATCATCTATATAAACTATATAAAATAGTCGTGTTTTGTAATAAATTGTTTTACAATAAAAATCATATTTTTATTATATACATGAATTGTTGAAAATAGTGAAGTGTTGAAATAAATGTCTGTTGGATAAAAATGTCATTTTTATAAAATCTATAAAGTGGATAGGGTTTTGAAATCGATGAAAGAATTATATTTATATATATTTATATAAATATAATCAAAATATAGTGAATAACGAAGCTACAGCTCGTGTTTTGAAACCGTGATTTCAATCGATTAGTGCGGGAGATCCGACCATCGTATTTTCCCGAAACCACAACCGTCGGGTTCGCCTTGGAAATACCTTTCCAACGGCACCAACTTTGTAAGGATCCAACTGTTGGATTGTCTGGAATGTATAATTCGAATCTGAAGGAAAATAGCGCCAGAATCGATTATATATATATATATATATATATAATTAAATTAAATCGAATAACGATGCTGCAGTTCGTATTTTGAAATCGTAACTTCAAACGATTAGTGCGGGAGATCCGACCATCGAATTTTCCCAAAACTGAAACCTTGGATTCGTTTTGAAAAGATCTTTCTAATGATATAAATTTTGTGAAGATCCAATGGTTAGATTTTCAGATATGTGTAAATCAAATCTGGAGAAAAACCGCGCCATGGCCGCATTATGGCTTGAAGCGTTGTTTGAATAAATTAGCTATTTTTAAATAAATAAAAATAGCGATAAATCGTGATAAAATATTATAAACGATATGGAATGGAAATAAACTGAATTTGCTCGGTTTATGTGATATTGATGGTTGAATGTGTTTGGCGTGAAAATTACACTAAAGAACAGAATTAGTGATATCGAATAATTTAACCATTGAAATGAATTGATTTGAAATTCTAAATATACGTGAATTATTTGAAAAGGCCGAGTTAATTCTCATTTCAAATAATTGATCGACGATTGAAAGTCGAAGATATGAAGACGGTGCAAGACCGATGATCTTCACATCGAATGGAGGGGTGCTACTGATGCTCTTGATAGGAGTAGCTACCTTGACGGGGTTGAAGTAGTAGCCACCCGGACGTACTTGTTGATTGTACGGATGTGCGAGGTATTGAGTGCCTCCGGTTTCGTTCGGACCCAGAACGAACGTGTAAATGGACTGTGTGTCTGACATTGGATTTTGTTCTGTGCTGATTGATCTCTATTAAATATATATCTGTTTGGCGGCGGAGAATCTACTCTCTTGCTTAACGCCCTTCTCTGAGACGTACGAGCCCAGAGGTTATATATCGATAGAAATCAGTCGCACGGTGTGAATTGCCTGTGTGGCACGCCTAAGTGGCAGAAGATTAAGGCTTCTGTTGAAAAGCAAAGTCTTGTGGTTGATGATCAAAGCACGGCCTGTGTGGCGTAGCTTTGTGTATAGCGTTGTCTCGCGAGCCTCACACCCCGGTATGAGCCAGAAACGGGAGACGGACATCAGGGAGGACATGCGTTTCTTTCTAGCTAGGAGTGGTGCTTTGGGTTTTACACGCCCGGGTATTTTACTTATGTGGATGATGGAAAGCGAGGCCTCAGTTTGCTTCGGTTTCTCCGGAGCCGATGGTGTGGTCAGAAATGACCAGTTTACACCCCATAGGGTGGGGAAACGCAGTGTTCAGGAATTTTAATCCACATCGGTGGACCGGCCCTGTCGATCCAAGGGCCCACCTGAGTCTGGGTCCTGAGACATGGTAGGCTAGATTGTCTCAAAGCGGTGAGGACGATCCCTTGCCTCGGTTCATGAAAGAAATCCAATTTCCAAATACGACATCGTGCGGTTTTGATTGTAAACCTATATATGGCGACATAGTGGTATAGGGCATTAATGTCGCCTATGATTGATAGTTATGATTGAAATTGTTTTTGAAACATATATACACTAGCAATAATATCAAATGATTTGTTTTGCTCGTACCAAGCATATTTTGGCCATTATAAGGTAAAATTCTATCCTCTGGTGTGTGTTGCATTATGTGATGGGAACTGAGTCTTATAATGGCTTCATTTTTATAAAAAGCATTGCGATGTTTAAAAGAATTATTTATTTTAAAGCACTGGTAATCCAATGGAGTAAACCCGTTCCACGAAAGTGGCGTGGTCCTGTGATTAGCCATATTTGAAAATGTGTTAAGTAGATTTCTCATACCAGTCCCATGACTGACTCGTAGTTTGTTTCACTTGCAAACTCGGGTGCCCATATTTCTACACGGGCAGCCTTGTATTCAGGTTTTAGCAAGCTCTTTCTGGATAGCTGGAGCTGAAGAAGGATTCTATCATTTATCTCTTTTTATGCTGTTCAGCTCATGTTGTACATATTATGTTTTCTTTTCCGCAGTAGACATTTATTTATAGCTGAACTATATTTTGTACTAAGTATGATCCTATATACTGTGTAACTCTGATGATTATATTTATCCAGTGTATTCTATTGTATATTATCTGGTGTGTTTATTTATTTCTGTTCTGCTGTTATCTGTTTATGTGTTATATTCCAAAGATTACACTTACCACCGTCTTATCGGGAATGGGGCCGTCACAAACGTGGTATCAGAGCTTTGGTTAAGCTTAGTTCTGGAATATAACATATTAACGAACTCGTCCGAAATAGAACCAGTAGTGTTCAAGGACGAGTAAATCATTACAGATAGGATCAGTAATATCCTAGTATGAGTATAGCAGAATGAAATACACCTCAATAGACACATTTACATTCAGGTATTTGTTTCTATACTTTACAATATCTTTTCTGTTGACCTGACACTTGGTCTGCTATTTACAGAAGTACTAGAAAATGAGTGCCAGGAACAGAAGGAATGCTGAACCAGGTATAGAAGCTCTATTTATGAAATATAGAAATCTGGGTGGAGCACTATTCTTTGGCGAAGCATCTATTGCTAAAACACAAGATTGGATTCGTTATATGGAGAAAATCTTTGAAAGATTAAAGCTGAGGGATGATCAGAAAAGATTACTGGCATCTTGGGCACTCAAAGATGAAGCTTTGTTCTGGTGGGATTTAATTGTTAAAGATAATCCAGAAGGTGATATCACCTGGGTTAGATTCAAAGAGCTTTTCAGTGAAAAATTTACTCCTCCAAAAGCAACTGAGCGGTTATGTGATGAATTCTACTATTTGATACAAGGAGATATGAACATCCCAGAATATCATAATAAATTCAATGAACTTTCTCATTTTGCCCCTCATCTAATTCAAGATCCAAAGAAGAAGAATATGAGGTTTATTAATGGTCTACAAAGAAGATACCAGAATAGTGTAATGGGGCATGTGAAGCTCCCCCTTTCTGAAATGATATACATGGCTTATCAGTATGAAGATCTAGATAGGCGAGGCCTTTTTGTCGATGAAGAGGAAGTCAGTTTTAGCAACAAAAGGAAACTCGAAAATGATAGCCCAGAGACAAGTACACAGCTTGAGGCCAGTACGAAGTCAGAGTTCAGAAAGAAGCCTAGAGTCGATCAAAAAAAGGTTAAAGCAGTCGTATGTTTAAAGTGTAATAAGCAAGGGCATTTGATGAGGAACTGTGAATCTTCGAGCAGTCGAAAGAAGGACAGGTCTAAGTCCAGTAAGAAGGTTCGAGAGGGTCGGGGATGCCATAAGTGCCACCAAGTTAGTCACATTTCAAAAAATTGCCGACTATCAGGAATGGTACAGGTAAATAAAGTAGCAGAAGTTCCTGGATTCTCATCCGGCCAGATGTTTTAGAAGGCACGCTTAATGTAAAAAACATTCCAGTTAAAGTACTGTTTGATACAGGCGCGTCGCGAAGCGTTGTTGCAAAGAATGCGGTTAAGAAATTAGACTTGAATATGAAAAAGCTCAGAGAACCCATGACTGTTCATAATCCGGTTGGGGGTTCTGTCGATCTTAGTTGGGTTTGTGGGGTTTCAGTTTCTTTTTCCTGCTACCGATTCCCTACTACTGCGATCGTCATGAATTTTACAGAGTTTGATCTGATTCTGGGAATGGATTGGTTAACCTAGTATGAAGCTGAGGTTAAATGCGCCGACAGAGTCGTAAGGGCGAAAATCAAATCAGGAAATTATATAACCATTCCATGTGAAGGTTCGAATTCTGACAGAAAAGACTTCTGGGCAGGGTTAGATATTTATCCTGCTCAAATAGAACCTGTTCCTCCCGTTACAGAGAATATTCAGGTCGACATTACAGATATCCCAGTTTTTAAGAACTATGCGGATGTGTTCGAAGAAGTCGTTAGCTTACCTCCGCAGAGAGAAATTGATTTCAAAATCTCTTTAGTTCCGAATGCAAGGCCAGTAGTTCACGCTATTCGAAGAATGACCTTGAAGGAAAAAGAAGAGTTAGACAATCAAACTAGACAGCTTGTATGGAAGGGTCTAATCAGGCCAAGCTTTTCGGATTGGGGGGCAGTAGTGGTATTTGTCCCGAAGTCAGATGGTACTCTCAGACTATGTGTAGATTATCGCGTCTTGAATAAGCAGACATTGAAAAACAAATAACCATTGCCGCGGATTGATGATTTGTTAGATTGATTGAACGACGCACAAGTGTTTTCACGAATGGACCTAGCTACAAGTTTCCATCAACTACGTATCGTCGAGGAGTGTGTTCCTTTGACAACATTCAGAGGCCCAGACTTATTCTACGAGTGGTTAGTAATCCCGTTCGGCTTATGAAACGCTCTAGCCTATTTCGTCGATCTAATGAACATAGTATTCAGAGGAGTATTGAATAAATTTGTTCTGGTTTTCATTGATGATATCCTTATCTTCTCTAAGTCAGAAAGCGAGCACGAGGAACATTTGGAACAAGTGTTAGAAATTCTTAGAAAAAATGTGTTGAAAGCAAAGTTTTCCAAATGTATATTCTGGCAAGAAGAAGTCAAATTTTTTGGCCATGTCGTGTCAAAAGAATGAATTTCAGTGGATCCCAGTAAAATCACTGCTATTCAGAATTGGAAACAGCCTCGTACGCCCACAGAAGTCAGAGGTTTTCTCGGGTTAGCCAGTTATTATCGGAAATTCATTAAGGATTTCGCGAAGACATCTAGTTCTTTAACGAAACTGACGATGAAACATTCGAGATTCAATTGGACTCCGGTATGTGAGGAAGCTTTCCAAGAGCTGAAGCTGAAACTGACAACTACACCAGTGTTAACAATAATAGATGGCAACGAGGACTTGAAAGTCTGGACTGACGCTTCTTGAGAGCGCCTTGGTGCAATGTTAATGCAAAGAGGTCAAGTGATTGCTTATGCTAGCCGTCAGCTGATACCACATGAGAAGAACTATGTGACTCATGATCTTGAGATGTTAGCCATCGTATTCGCCTTGAAAATCTAGAGGCACTACCTTTTGGGTGAGAAATTCGAACTGTATACGGACCATCAGTCATCGAAATATTTGTTCACCCAGAAGGATTGAATCTGAGACAGCAGCGTTGGCTAGAATTTCTTGCAGCGTACGATTTTGAGATTTTGTACACTCCAGGGAAAGCCAATGTTGTAGCTAATGCGTTGAGTAGCAAGAATGTAATAATCACCAGCTTTATCGTTACGACTTCCTTGATTGACAAGATCTATTTCTACAGAAAGACGATAATTTTATTAAGGAGATGATCAAAAGAATTCAAAAAGGCGATGCATCCAGTTTCCAAGTGGATAACGAGGGAATTCTTAGATTAAAAGGAAGGATTTGTGTTCCCGACGTCTCTGAGCTGAAAAGAGAAGTTCATGATAAATGCCACAAGTCCAAGCTGAGTATCCACCCAGGGGTTAGCAAAATGTATAATGACCTCAAGCGAACTTTCTGGTGGAAGGCAATGAAAAGAGATATCTCTATATATGTTAGCCGGTGTCCCACCCGTCAGCAAGCCAAAAGCGATCAGCAGAAACTCGCTGGATTGTTGCAACCTTTAGAGGTGCCAGGTGGAAAATAGGAACAGATTTATATGGATTTCATTGATGATTTGCCCAGAACCAGGAAGGGAAATGACAGTATTTGGGTGATCGTAGATCGTTTCACGAAGACCGCCCATTTCATACCTGTCAGATCGAACAGAACTGCTCAGAGTCTGGCGCAGATATATTTTAAGGAAATAGTTAGACTGCACGGAGTTCCTATGAGCATCGTTAGTGATCGTGACCCGATTTTTACCAGTAAATTATGGGAAGCATTCCAAGCAGAATTGGGAACGAAACTGAACCTGAGCACCGCTTAGAATCCTCAAACAGATGGTCAGACTGAGAGGGTGAATCGTATTCTAGAAGATCTATTGCGGGCGTGTATTATTGATTTTGGTGGATCATGGGAGGACCACTTACATTTGGCCGAATTCTCATATAACAACAGCTACCAGGCGAGCTTGAAAATGTCTCCATTCGAAGTATTATATGGTAGACCGTGTCGATCCCCTACTTGTTGGGTTGAACCTAGTAACAGACTTGTATTGGGGCCTGATATGATTCGCGATGCTGCAGACAAAGTCGATTTCGTTAAGAAACGATTATTAGCCGCCCAAAGCCAACAGAAAAGCTATGCAGATAAGAGAAGAAGAGATATATCATTTGCTGTTGGCGACTATGTATATTTGAAAGTATCTCCGATGAGAGGAGTCATCCGATTCGGTAAAACAGGGAAATTGGCACCCAAATTCATTGGTTCGTTTCCTATTCTAGAACGGATTGGAACTCTCGCATATAGGGTTCAATTACCTGATTGGTTGCCTGGAGTGCATGACGTATTTCACGTATCTCAACTGCGAAAGCATGTGCATGATCCAGATCTCATTGTGGAAGAAGCCGCCCAACAGGATATTAAAATTACACCAGAGTTGGCTATGAGAAGAAAGCCGCTAAAGATCATTGGCAAAGAAACCAAAGAACTGAGGAACAAGAAGGTTCACTTAGTCAAAGTGCAATGGAGTGGAGATCCGCGAGATTGTACTTGGGAAACTGAGGAGAGCATTCAGAAAGCTTATTCTAGGTGTCGAGTGGATATCTCTGATTGACTCCGGTGCAAGGTACATTTACCATACTTTGCATTACCATTTAGTTCTCTGCTCTGTTGTTATTTTCTTTCCATGGATGTGCACCTTTAACTCTATAGTCTGAATGATTTTAAAAGAGTATATGAATTGATTAGTACATTTTTGAAATGTTAAAAATAAAGTTGATTGATGTTTGTGTTGTGTGATAGTAGATTTGATTAATTAAATTATTAAGAACAATAGTTAATTTAATTAATAAGAGAATGAATTGTAGAATTTATTCGATTAAATCACACATTGAACTGAGTTAAAAATAGATAAAACTATATACATGTGCATTATATATGTTTGAACAGGTAAATGGATTAGCTGTTGAGTAAAGAAATTATTTGCGTGCCCGACAAATATGTAAGCCTTAATGAGTTGGCTACGCAATTTTATTATTATATCAACTCCTGTGAATGCCATTGGATGCGGAGTGCAGGTTATTCTGCGTGTAATTAATAAATGTCGCCATAGGATAGTAACAATTAATTTTGAACTACACTACATGAAATACTTCTTGAAGAGGGCATACTTCTTGAAGATAGCATACTTCATCATATACCACATAAGCAATTGGAGCTTGTGTGACGAGGTGGAAGATTTACCATACGAGCGAGAGGCTTGTATGGCAATGACTATATATATTACAGGTTGAACTGATGACAGATATGGACTATATATTACAAGTTGAACTAATGATTGACATGAACCATATAAAATTGTAAAGATAAATTGCCAGAATAATAAAACCCCACACGGGTCTGGAATTGACAATAATCACGTCTCTCTTGTCATTAGATACGGCACATGGATTATTTATTTCCCATACGGGACGAGGTGACGAGAATTTATTCTTTGGAGCAATTAAAAATACACACTCCCTCAGGCTTTGACAGGGTGACGAGAATTTATTCTCTGAAGTTATTATCTATACACGCTACCCTATAAACACCAGAATATATCACTATAAATATGTGTACGCTTTATAGGATTTATTGGGTACCTAATACGGCCCAATAAATTTCCAAACCCCTCCCCGTACAAAGGAGGTTATGGCGAAATTTTTCAAAAATTCCGGGTGTTAGCCAAATTTTTAAAGAATTTGAAAATTCTCAGAAACTGAAAAGTTGGAGAATGGAAGCCAGATTGAAAGTAGAGTTAGTTAATCAAACCACTTTCGACTTTGTTCCTTTTCGGTGACGAAAAGTTTTAAGTGGGGGGAGATTGTAACAACCCGGAAAATCTGAACCAGTTTAAATTTTTTAAATTGGCTATTTTAGTGAATTTTAAGTATTTAAAATAAATATTTTAAATAATAGCGATGGAAAGTGTGGTTGAATCGATATTGAAAATGAATATAATTAATTTGAATTAT
Organism: Allium sativum; assembly: GCA_030737875.1. Taxonomy (NCBI): domain Eukaryota; kingdom Viridiplantae; phylum Streptophyta; class Magnoliopsida; order Asparagales; family Amaryllidaceae; genus Allium; species Allium sativum. The sequence goes on along the minus strand of CM060912.1, from coordinate 876,383,505 downwards.
AAACATGGCCTGAAATGGCGCGGTAGTTTCGAAATTTGAATTCAAAATTTGATTGACTGTACCGGGTGCAAAATAAAACGGATTTTAGTGAAACCAAAAATATTTAAATCTGTTAGTTAACATCTTTCTAGCGAATCTAAAAAATCGAAGTTTCGTAGCGGGAGTCAAAAGTTATGGCCAAATGAATTTTCAGAAGGGTCGCTATAGAATTTATATCGCCCGTGAAAATAGACATTTTGCAAACGACCTCAGAATTCGTTGAAACCACTTTTGTTGGATCCGGGATGTGAAGTTATTGCTAGGTTTAAAATTACATAATTTTTGAAGCTAGTATGTGAAACACCCTACCTCCGTTAGGGTCACTCTCAAAGGGAATGCCCTAATTTTGATAGAGGTTTATAAGTATAAGTCACAGATACACAAGACAGATATAAATACACATATTTTTGAACAGTGGAAAACAACAACAACTTTTATTTCATCAAAATACGTGTTACACAAACCATACCATAATTTTATTACAATACTTCCGAAAACATTACATTTTCATAACTGTCTTGATTTCATAACTTAAAGAAGCATAAAAACATAAGTAAACTGCATAAGTCCCAATAATTGCTATCCAAAGCCATAGTCCAAAACGAAAGAGATCCAAGCAATACATTCTTTCTCTTCAAGCTGGATGTGAAAACTGGTCAAGTTGCGGTATTCCCTCCCTGTGGACCTGGGGGAGGGGGGGACGAAAGAAAAGAAGACGAAAGAAAAGTAGAGTCAGACATAAAGCCTGAGTAAGTCTAGGACTATTCAGTCTATGAATAAAGAAATGAGCATGATAAGCACAAACTGGAAATGGCGAAACACCATAAACTAAGTTAACTTGTCTAGAGTCGAAGGTACTATAATACCCCATATTAATCTCTGCACCCCTATAAACTAGTTCCCAATAGGCACCCCAAAATCAGGGTGAAGTGATCCATTCTAATGATCGGCTCCTACTCGCATAGTTACATGTGTCTTACGGCCCCCGATGTTGTAGCTACCTATGCTGGTCCCACCATGGGGTGTATCAAGTCCCATGGTGGCGGCCCGACACAATTCTAGAATGCACATGTATACTACTGGTGCCCAGTGCCTAATTTTTCTGCGCCAGAGTGTGTGCACGCCCGCACCCCGTTAGAACCTACACTGCTGCACCACCGCCGTCGATTTGACCTCTTACAGTCAGCCCAGTAATCGTGCCCCACCCTGCCTAGTTCAGGGTATCCTGATACACCTTGTAGGGTTACTGCTGAAAAGGGTCCCCCGCTACTAGGTTTTCTATTTCTAGCCAACATGCTAAGTTGGGTAAGTGTTCTGTATAAACCTAATCCCCAATCAGTCTGTATAGTTTAGCATGTTTAATTTAATTAAGTATTAATTCAATTTACTTAATCCTATCAATCCTGACTCAGCCTTAATTGTCTTATTAAAGCCTCAACCACTTACATTAGACAGGTATTGTTGTGACTGCCTGTTGCTGGTTGGGTCCGGGCAGTCTTACGTCACAACTCAGTCTAACCTCGGGTCTTTATTGGGCTCAGTGTTTAACCACCCACATTGGATAGGTATTGTTGTGACTACTGGACAGCCGGGCGGGTCCGGGCAGGTTTATGTCACAACTCAATCCAACCTCGGGTTAAACACATCGTATTTTCTAAGTTTACATATTTTGTCTCTTTTCTATTTGTACGTAAATATTTGCAGCCCATTATTCAAATTCATCTTTATTGGGTAAAATTAATTTATACCACTTAAATATTCTCAAGGTCGTTGGCATGCGTCAAACATGCCAACACATATGTTTTATATTTTTAACCCAACGTCATTACCCCCGTTTTATACGCTCGCTATAATATAACATATGTTGGGTTTAACATTTAAGCCCAACTTAGCCACATGAAAAAGGGGAGGCTTAGAACATGGTGTTTATATATTCTAAGTAACATCAAAAGGGGTGTGTGAACGCATGAACTTGCAACATAATGATCTAATTAACATAAATTAGGCACTTGTAAACTTGCATTGTAATAGCATATAGTGTTGACATGAAACATACCTAACATGAATCATGGTTTTAATCTAGTCATGTAAACTTGCATTTAAAAATGTGAATCTAACTTAATTATGTGTCACATATATTATCATATGATTTTGATAACAACATAGGCCTAAAACATATTTTCAATTAGGCATAACACCAAACGTAATCTAGTCATGTTCATATAATTAACACAAGTTCACAAAGATGCTTGCTTTTGTCACTAATACAAAAGTATGATTTTACACTTGAATCATGATGCCAATTCCAACATAAATTCATATGAATCATAATACTCAATTGGATCCAACTACACTAAAAACGATCATAAAATTATACATAGATGGATCTAAAATCATGTTGGCATAATAGTGAATCATATACTTGCATGAGTCTCAACTTGGTTGAAATAAACTACCACAAACATATAGTTGTTAACTTTCAACATGAATCATATACTTGCAAATATCCAATAGGTCTAACATCCTTATACCACAACGTCCCAAATCTATTCATAATTAGAATCATAGCAACATACAATTATGAATTATCATCACCACAAATAAAGTACAATTCCATTTCTCATTTTACACAAATCAAAACTCAATTATTCATTCACATCGGAATAGCACTCTACTTACAACGTATGACGAATCTTCAATTCAGGATTCTGAATTCTGAATTTGGAGATGCTATCCTTTGTTGTAGGCGTTGTTTTTATTTAATTGTCGTTGCTTTAAGCTTTTGAATCGACTCCTAATCGTCTCTCAATTTTGACGGCTACTCCTAGTCTTTCTTCAGCAGCATGACGGTCTCATTCTCATTTTTATTTGTGTGAATTAGGTGGAGTCTTAGGACCTTTTTATAGAGTTTGTGAATTGATTAGAGCCGTCGATGGAGCTTAGATTAATATTAGCCGTTCGTTTTAAAGAGAAACCAATTAGCAGCTGACACCTAGCCCTAGTGACAAGACAAAGCACAGAAATTCGGCCAAGCACAGACCAGACCAGCCAGGAGGGGCTGGGTTAGACCTGGCTCAGGGGCCAGGTCGACTACCCAGTCGACCCCCAGGTCGACTACCAGTCGACCTGGGTGACCCAGGTCGACTACCCAGTCGACCCCCAGGTCGACTACCCAGTCGACCTGGGTGCCCCAGGTCGACTACCCAGTCGACCTGGTTGCCTTGGGCGGGAAAATTCCCGCCCACCCAATCTGGGTCCGATTTTTGAATTTTGAACTCATTTCTGAACTGTTTCTGTCTGTTTGAATTTTAAACTGAATTCTGAAACTTTCGGAGGTCATATCTCCCTCATACGGAGTTCGTTTTACGCAAACTCGGACTCTATCTCAAGCAGAATTCCGAGACGAACGCAATGGCGTATCCTGTTTCCCTTAATTCTTTGATTTGAAATTAATTATACTTTAATTCGTGAATTTCACCGTTATAGAATACACGGGGTGTTACATTCTCCCCCACTTAATAGGATTTCGTCCCCGAAATCTTCAAATTTAGGATGAATGTATATCCTAACATCCAAACGTCCATCTACTCATCCATCAAACACGAGTATCCATTGTCCTTAAAAGACTTCTAATGCTTCATGATCATATGCGAAGTGTGTGTACATGTACTTATCTAGTGCAAAACCAGGCGGTCTACTGATTCAGTTGACCTCCTTAATGCAAATTATGTAAGTGTCATGAATCCATTATGTATGCAAACCTTCCTATTCATGTTTCTACATGAGTGCACAATCATTCATATAAATGCAACATCTATATGACAACACATTAAACTTCAACCATATACGAATATAAATACATATATGCATATGCAATATGAGGTGACTGAGCCGATCTAAAACCTAGATTGTGTGTGTATATGCAACCACGAGCAACCACTAGCAATCACTTGCAACCACTTGCAACCATCATCCATAACATGCTTCAATTACATGTTTTCATCCAAAGGGTTTCTACCTAAAAGATAAGGTCGAGGAGATATACCTAAAAAGATAGATAAAAGTGCAACTTAAGGAAAAAGAAAGATCAAAGATGTACCCTCAAAAAGAAAAGGGTAGGCTGTGCGTATTCTAGCCTCAGTTTCCCAAGTCACGTCTTCCTCGGCGTCGCTCCACTGAACTTTGACGAGCTTGACTTCGCGGTTGCGTAGCTTTTTCACTTTCGTTCCTAATATGCGGGTTGGAACTTTCCTCACGATTGCTTCGCGTTCCACTTCAGCTTCTTCAAGAATGCTAGGCTCTACTATTTCAGCAGACTCGTGTAAACACTTCCGGAGGTGAGAAACATGAAAGGCGTTGTGAACTCCGGCCAGCTTTTCGGGTAGCTCTAATCTATAGGCCATCTTCCCAACCTTCTCGATGATAGGAAACGGCCCTACGAACCTTTGTGCTAGCTTCCCTGTGGTTCCAAAACGAACAACGTTCCTTAGAGGAGATACCTTAAGAAAAACCCTGTCTCCAACCTCAAATTCAAGGTCGGTCCTCCTCTTGTCTGCGTAGAATTTTTGCCTGTCTTGGGCTGTCTTCATTCTTCTCCGTATTAAGTCTACTTTCTCTGAAGTCTCTTGGATCATATCTGGTCCAAGTATGAGCTTGTCAATAGACTCCCACCAACAAGTGGGCGATCGGCACGGTCTTCCATTTAAAGCTTCGAAGGGTGCCATTCCGATGGTGGCTTGGTAGCTGTTGTTGTAGGCAAATTCCACCAAAGGAAGATGGTCTTCCCATGTCCCTCCGAAGTCGAGGACGCACAGTCTTAAAAGGTCCTCCAAAACTCTATTCACTCTTTCTGTCTGGCCGTCGGTTTGGGGGTGATAGGCTGTACTCAAGCATAACTGTTTGCCTACCGCTTCTTGCAGAATCTGCCAAAACTCACTTGTGAAGATAGGGTCTTGGTCACAAACAATGCTGGAGGGTATTCCATGGAGTCGAACAATTTCCTTGAGATAAAGAGATGCTAGGGATGAGGCAGTCCTTTTACTCTTGACAGGTAAAAAGTGGGCGCTTTTAGTAAGCCTATCCACTATTACCCAAATGCTAGTGTTGCCTCTTCTAGACCTGGGCAGCCCATCAATGAAGTCCATTGAAATGCTATCCCACTTCCACTGTGGGACCTCTAGAGGATGGAGCAGACCGCCAGGCTTCTTCTGCTCCGCCTTAACCCGTTGGCAAGTCATACACTTAGAGACTAAATCTGCCACGTCCTTCTTCATGCCGCTCCAAAAGAAAGTTCTCTTAATGTCCTTGTACATTTTATCTCCGCCTGGATGTATCGTCATCTTGGAGTGATGTGCTTCTTCGAGAACCGTCTTTACTAAATCCCTTGTCCGTGGGACGCATAGTCTTCCGTCTCGCCATAGCCAACCCTTATCATCGATGGAGTATCTGCTGAGGTGACTTGAAGTCTCACCCCTAATTAGCCTATCAATCGTCTCCACAAGATGAGGGTCTTCGCGTTGTGCTGTCCCTATTGAGTCCACTAGAGTCGGGCGTACTTTGAGAGATGCTAGCAAGCCCGGTACAAAATCGGAGGAGGGCCTAAAGTTAAAACTGGCTATATACTCCAAGCTTTGCCTTTCTATAAAGAGCGGGCTTAGGGTCAGTTTCTTTCGGCTCAACGCGTCTGTCACTGCGTTGCCTTTGCCCGGAGTGTAGGAGATCTCGAAATCGTACGAGGCAAGAAACTCCATCCACCTTTGTTGCCTCAAGTTAAGGTCCTTCTGCGAGAAGAGATACTTCAAAGATTTATGGTCAGTATACAGTTCGAATTTCTCACCTAGGATATAGTGTCGCCAAGACTTAAGTGCAAAGAGGATGGAGGCTAACTCAAGATCGTGGGTCGGGTAGTTCTTTTCATGAACTTTCAATTGCCTTCGACCATAAGCTACTACCCTTCCTTCTTGCATCAAGACATCGCCTAGCCCTGTCCTATATGCATCTGTATAAACTGTGAACATCTTGCTTCCATCTGGCAACGTCAGAACTGGGGCTGTTGTAAGAGCCCTTTTTAGTCGTTGGAAAGCAAACTCGCAATCCAAATCCCAATTGAACACTAGATTCTTCTTTGTCAACCTTGTGAGTGGAGCTGAGATTTTCGCAAAATCCCTTGTGAATTTTCGGTAGAAACCTGCCAGTCCTAGAAAACTTCGGACCTCAGTTGCATTCCTTGGTGTCTTCCAATCCTGTATCGCTACTACCTTAGCAGGGTCCACAGCTAACCCTTCTTTGGATACTATATGCCCAAGAAACCTTACTTCCTCTCTCCAAAAGTGGCATTTGGAGAATTTGGCTTTTAGTTGATGGACTCGCAGAGTTTCCATGACTGCCCTTAGGTGCTGAGCATACTCTTCTTCACTCTTCGAGAAGATCAAGATATCGTCTACGAAGACCACTACGAACTTGTTGAGGAATTCTCTGAACACCCTACTCATCAGGTCAACGAAGTAAGCGGGTGCGTTTGTCAAGCCGAAAGGCATGACAAGCCATTCAAAGAAGCCGTCTGGGGTTCTGAATGTTGTCTTATCGATGCTATCTTCATCCACCCTTAGCTGATGAAAACCGGTCGCCAAATCGAGTTGGGAGAAAACAGACGCTCCTACAAGCTGATCAAACAGATCGTCAATTCTGGGGAGAGGGTGCCTATTCTTTTTCGTTAATTTGTTGAGCTCCCTATAGTCAACACATAGACGGAGTGAACCATCCGCCTTTGTGGCGAACACAACTGGAGCACCCCATTCTGAAATGCTTCTTCTAATGAACCCCTTCTCTAGAAGCTCTTTAACCTATTTACTGAGCTCTTTCCTTTCCCATGGAGCCATGTGTCTAACGGGCAACGCAACAGGCTTTGCACTATCTACAAGATATATGCAGAAGTCTATCTCCCGCTTCGGAGGTAAGCCCTTCACCTCTTCGAAGACATCCGGATATTCACGGACCACTCTAACCGATTGCAAACTCTCAACAGAAGCATCTAGCGATTCAAGATAACTAAGCATAACCGCATACGAGGGATTACAAGTAATTTCCAGAGTGTTACCGAGTTGGGTCAGAAGCCTAACCACCCTTTTCTCACAATCAAGGATGGAACCATTACTGGATAGCCAATCCATGCCCAAAATCAAACCATATCACGAGAAGCCCAAAACAAAGGCACTACATCTAAATTCTACGCTTAGAATAGAAATTTTCAATCCCACACAGATCATAGACAAATGAACTGGGCCCTCGATTGGATTTGAAACAATTAAGGAGTCCTCTACCATACTAGTTTCTAGGTGCAGAGATTCTACTAAAGCAGATGAAATAAAGGAGTGTGATGCGCCAGAATCAAATAAAGTGCGAACTGGGTGATCATAAAGATAAACTGCACTTTCTACAGAAGTATTTATACCTCGCTATTGCAGAGGCGGCACTTCTAGCACATGAACCTATGCCCCTGAGGTGGATCCAGCCTTCTGCCCCTGTCCTCGTTTCTTTGGGCAATCCTTAGCCATGTGGCCTGTCTCACCGCAAGAAAAGCACCTACCATTCAACTTGGCCTTCTTTTTCCGGCAATCTTTCACTAAGTGCCCCACTTTGCCACAGAAATTACACTACCTCTTCTCTTGGCACTTGTTGTCTTTCCCGCCCTTCTTAAATTCTATCTTCTTAGGCTGTAAACCCTCTTTCTTCCCTTGAGAGCTTTCTGCCTTTGTCTCCTTCTTGCCCTTATCCTCTTCGTTCAACAATGCCATCTGCACCAACCTTTCATACGTAGCTCCTATAGGTATATGGGTCATGGCTAAGCTATGTAATGGCTCATTCAATCCTTTGACAAAGCGGAGAGCCTTCTTGTGCGTAGTGTTGACTAGGTCCAGCCCGAACCTAGCCAGCTGATCGAACTGATTAACGTACTCCTTGACTGTCATATTCCCTTGCTTAAGAAATAAGATTTTTTTTCCAATTGAATGCTCCTTTCAGCTTTTGAGAGAAATTTAGACTCAAACCTCGCCCTAAAGTCCTCCCATGTTTCCACTGGTCTTTCTGCATTGGTAACTTCCCACCAGTAGGAAGCCTCGCCTTTAAGTAGCCATACTGCCAGTTGCACCTTCTGCCTATCTTCTACCTCAAAGATTACAAATAAGTCCTCAGTTTCCTTCAGCCAGTTCCTGGCTGCCACGAAGGACTCGGTTCCATGAAAGTCCTTCCCCCCCATAGCTTTGAAATCTTTACATATCTTAGCAAAAGTATTACCACGCGGAGGAGGTGGAGGAGGAGGTGTTGCTGCAGCTGGATGATCTCCTGCAGCTGGATGATTTCCTGCAGCTGGGGGAGGAGGAACAGTGGGACCTGGCTGATTGGCCCTTGCTTCTAAGAATCGTCTGAACCAACCAGGTATTGGTACACCCTCTGGCAAGTTAAGTTCTTCGGACATGCTGAAACAAAAAGGATAGATTCAAAACGAAGGATAAAAGATAGTACCTATGGCTTTGGGGGACTATGCCTTTTTAAAATAAAATAACATTTTATCTTTTCAAAATGCTTCTTTAAATTTTCTTTTGAAAATAAATTTTCAAAACTTTTTATCTTATCAGGTAAACCTATGCTCTGATACCAAGTGAAACACCCCACCTCCGTTAGGGTCACTCTCAAAGGGAATGCCATAATTTTGGTGGAGGTTTATAAGTATAAGTCACAGATACACAAGACATATATAAATACACATATTTTTGAACAACGGAAAACAACAGCAACTTTTATTTCATCAAAATACGTGTTACACAAACCATACCATAATTGTCTTATAATACTTCCAAAAACATTACATTTTCATAGCTGTCTTGATTTCATAACTTAAAGAAGCATAAAAACATAAGTAAACTGCATAAGTCCCCATAATTGCTATCCAAAGCCATAGTCCAAAACGAAAGAGATCCAAGCAATACATTCTTTCTCTTCAAGCTGGATGTGAAAACTGGTCAAGCTGTGGTATTCCCTTCCTGTGGACCTAGGGGGAAACGAAAGAAAAGAAGACGAAAGAAAAGTAGAGTCAGACATAAAGCCTGAGTAAGTCTAGGACTATTCAGTCTATGAATAAAGAAATGAGCATGATAAGCACAAACTGGAAATGGGGAAACACCATAAACTAAGTTAAGTTGTCTAGAGTCGAATGTACTATCGTACCCCATATTAATCTCTGCACCCCTATAAACTAGTTCCCAACAGGCACCCCAAAATCAGGGTGAAGTGATCCATTTCTAATGATCAGCTCCTACTCGCATAGTTACATGTGTCTTACGGCCCCCGATGTTGTAGCTACCTATGCTGGTCCCACCATGGGGTGTATCAAGTCCCATGGTGGCGGCTCGACACAATTCTAGAATGCACAGGTATACTACTGGTGCCCAGTGCCTAATTTTTCTGCGCTGGAGTGTGTGCACGCCCGCACCCCGTTAGAACCTACACTGCTGCACCACCGCCGTCGATTTGACCTCTTACAGTCAACCCAGTAATCGTGCCCCACACTGCCTAGTTCAGGGTATCCTGATACACCTTGTAGGGTTACTGCTGAAAAGGGTCCCCCGCTACTAGGTTTTTTATTTCTAGCCAACATGCTAAGTTGGTTGAGTGTTCTGTATAAACCTAACCCCCAATCAGTCTGTATAGTTTAGCATGTTTAATTTGATTAAGTATTAATTCGATTTACTTAATCCTATCAATCCTGACTCAGCCTTAATTGTCTTATTAAAGCCTCAACCACTCACATTAGACAGGTATTGTTGTGACTGCCTGTTGCCGGTTGGGTCCGGGCAGTCTTACGTCACAACTCAGTCTAACCTCGGGTCTTTATTGGGCTCAGTGTTTAACCACCCACATTGGATAGGTATTGTTGCGACTACTGGACAGCCGGGCGGGTCCGGGCAGGTTTATGTCACAACTCAATCCAACCTCGGGTTAAACACATCGTATTTTCTAAGTTTACATATTTTGTCTTTTTCTTTTTATATGTAAATATTTGCAGCCCATTATTCAAATTCATCTTTATTGGGTAAAATTAATTTATACCACTTAAACGTTCTCAAGGTCGTTGGCATGCGTCAAACATGCCAACACATATGTTTTATATTTTTAACCCAACGTCATTACCCCCGTTTTATACGCTCGCTATAACATAACATATGTTGGGTTTAACATTTAAGCCCAACTTAGCCACATGAAAAAGGGGAGGCTTAGAACATGGTGTTTATATATTCTAAGTAACATCAAAAGGGGTGTGTGAACGCATGAACTTGCAACATAACGATCTAATTAACATAAGTTAGGCACTTGTTAACTTGCATTGTAATAGCATATAATCTTGACATGAAACATACCTAACATGAATCATGGTTTTAATCTAGTCATGTAAACTTGCATTTAAAAATGTGAATCTAACTTAAATATGTGTCACATATATTATCATATGATTTTGATAACAACATAGGCCTAAAACATATTTTCAATTAGGCATAACACCAAACGTAATCTAGTCATGTTCATAGAATTAACACAAGTTCACAAAGATGCTTGCTTTTGTCACTAATACAAAAGTATGATTTTACACTTGAATCATGATGCCAATTCCAACATAAATTCATATGAATCATAATACTCAATTGGATCTAACTACACTAAAAATGATCATACAAATATACATAGATGGATCTAAAATCATGTTGGCATAATAGTGAATCATATACTTGCATGAGTCTCAACTTGGTTGAAATAAACTACCACAAACATATAGTTGTTAACTTTCAACATGAATCATATACTTGCAAATATCCAATAATTCTAACATCCTTATACCACAACGTCCTAAATTTATTCATAATTAGAATCATAGCAACATACAATTATGAATTATCATCACCACAAATTGAGTACAATTCCATTTCTCATTTTACACAAATCAAAACTCAATTATTCATTCACATCGGAATAACACTCTACTTACAACGCATGACGAATCTTCAATTCAGGATTCTGAATTCTGAATTTGAAGATGCTATCCTTTGTTGTAGGCGTTGTTTTGATTTAATTGTCGTTGCTTTAAGCTTTTGAATCGACTCCTAATCGTCTCTCAATTTTGACGGCTACTCCTAATCTTTCTTCAGCAGCATGACGGTCTCATTCTCATTTTTATTTGTGTGAATTAGGTGGAGTCTTAGGTCCTTTTTATAGAGTTTGCGAATTGATTAGAGCCGTCGATGGAGCTTAGATTAATGTAAGTCGTTCGTTTTAAAGAGAAACCAATCAGGAGCTGACACCTAGCCCTAGTGACAAGACAAAGCACAGAAATTCGGCTAAGCATAGACCAGGCCAGCCAGGAGGGGCTGGGTTAGACCTGGCTCAGTGGCCAGGTCGACTACCCAGTCGACCCCCAGGTCGACTACCCAGGTCGACTACCCAGTCGACCTGGGTGCCTTGGGCAGGAAAATTCCCACCCAGCCCAATCTGGGTCCGATTTTTTAATTTTGAACTCATTTCTGAACTGTTTCTGTCTGTTTGAATTTTAAACTGAATTCTGAAACTTCCGGAGGTCATATCTCCCTCATACGGAGTCCGTTTTATGCAAACTCCGTCTCTATCTCAAGCAGAATTCCGAGACGAACGCAATGGCGTATCCTGTTTCCCTTATTTCTTTGATTTGAAATTAATTATACTTTAATTAGTGAATTTCACTGTTATAGAATACACGGGGTGTTACAGTATGTGAGCGTGGCAAAGAAAAATGTGTTTTGGTCAATTACAACTATATTGGATCGACCAGAAAGGGGCCATTTTTCAAACGATCTCAGAATTCGACGAAACTAGTTTTGTTGTGACCGTATCGTCAAAACAAAGTTGGATTTATTTTTCGGGAATTTTTTGAATCAGTATGTGGCCTCGGCAAATTGAAATGTACGTCCAAATAGAATATTGAATGTTTTATATTTTAATTTGAAGAAAAACTAGTTGAAACAATCGAATGGGCCTACGAAACATATCCCATTGTGTTCGGAAGGGGGGTATTTAGCTAGGGCCGATAGTCGTTGGATTTGGATTGGAGTTCGTATGGAGAAACACTATTTTGGAAGTAATAAATATCACAGACCAATCATATTTTTTATAAAAAAAAAAGGCGGAACACTCTCTTTCCCCGCTCTAGCGAACGACGGCCACCCTCCCAACCTTCTCTCTTCGATTCCTCCTCCATCTCTCAATGGAATCGAGCGCCACCACCTGGTCTTTAAAGCTCTCTCCTCCCTCTTCACATCCATACCCATTTCGCCCACCCCCGTTGCATGTAGCTCGAGTTGCGAGCCCGGGAAGTTGCCCACTTTGGAGCGTCGCCGTGACCACCTGGCTCCACCGAATCGCCAGCCACCACCACGCGCCTGAAGTCCCCTCGACCCTCTTTCAAGTGGTACAACCCGATCCTCCTCCCGTGCAGCGAATCAAAAGATATCGGCAAATCTAGTTTTGAGCGAGGAATAGAGGTAACGGCTTTGGCGAATTCAAATTGAAAATTACACTTTTAAGTGTTGCAAACTTGTAAAAATCATATCTTTTTCGTTTCTTGTCGAAATCCAGTGAAACAAGAGACATCGGGACTGTGAGGACGTCTTCTACATTTTAGAAGAGACCGCATATTTTTCTGAGCCTTCTACAATTTTTTGTGGAGTGGAACCCAATGTGAGATTTCTAATTTATAAACGATATGGAAAATAACGATGTATAAATTATATAGTCGATGTATGAGTTATATAAGCATTGTACACCTCATGTATAAGCGTTATATAAGTTGTATGTTCTATGTATAAGTTATATATATGCGTTGTAAAAATTATTTGTGTGTTGAAATGAATTGAAGTGAACTGAAATATATTATATACGAATATATATATACTCCCCTCGTCCACAGACCATGGACGATATTTATTGGTTGTGATTGGTGTGAAAATTGGTTGATAGCGAATGGTTGATTAGAATTGTTTGTGGTTGGAATTGATTGATTGTGGTTGAAAAATACCCATTTGTGGTTGAAAACAAAATTAGAATAGATTGTGGAAATGAAAATAAAACATGTCGCCTGCGTGCGAACTAGATGCATGAATCCCCATTGTCAAAAACCGCAAGGTTTTAAGGTAGAGCGAGGAGCCGTACTTCGATACGGTCCCGGTTTTAACTACCCTGCCGTTATGCTTCCGAAATTTTCAATAATATTCATGTGTTAGAATTATTTTCATGTGTTGAAACTATATTCCTGTGTTGAATAGAAATTCATATGTTGAAAAATAGTCGTGTTTTGAAATAAATTGTTTTATAATAAAAATCATATTTTTATCATCTATATGAACTATATAAAATAGTCGTGTTTTGAAATAAAGTGTTTTACAATAAAAATCACATTTTTATTATATACATGAATTGTTGAAAATAGTGAAGTGTTGAAATAAATGTCTGTTGGATAAAAATGTCATTTTTATCAAATCTATAAAGTGGATAGGGTTTTGAAATCGATGAAAGAATTATATTTTTATATATTTATATAAATATAATCAAAATATAGTGAATAACGAAGCTGCAGTTCGTGTTTTGAAACCGTGATTTCAAACGATTAGTGCGGGAGATCCGACCATCGGATTTTCCCGAAACCACAACCGTCGGGTTCGCCTTGGAAATACCTTTCCAACGGCACCAACTTTGTAAGGATCCAATGGTTGGATTGTCTGGAATGTTTAATTCAAATCTGAAGGAAAACAGCGCCAGAATCGATTATATTAATATATATAGATATAAATATAATTAAATTAAATCGAATAACGACGTTGTAGTTCGTATTTTGAAATCGTAACTTCAAACGATTAGTGCGGGAGATCCGACCGTCGGATTTTCCCAAAACTGAAACCGTTGGATTCATTTTGAAAAGATCTTTCTAATGATATAAATTTTGTGAAGATCCAATGGTTAGATTTTCAGATATGTGTAAATCAAATCTGGAGAAAAACAGCGCCACGGCCGCATTATGGCCTGAAGCGTCGTTTGAATAAATTGGCTATTTTAAAATAAATAAAAATAGCGATAAATCGTGATAAAATATTATAAACGATATGGAATGGAAATAAACTGAATTTGCTCGGTTTATGTGATATTGATGGTTGAATGTGTTTGGCATGAAAATTACAATAAAGAACAAAATTAGTGATATCGAATAATTTAACCATTGAAATGAATTGATTTGAAATTCTAAATATACGTGAATTATTTGAAAAGGCCGAGTTAATTCTCATTTCAAATAATTGATCGACGATTGAAAGTCGAAGATATGAAGACGGTGCAAGACCGATGATCTTCACATCGAATGGAGGGGTGCTACTGATGCTCTTGATAGGAGTAGCTACCTTGACGGGGTTGAAGTAGTAGCCACCCGGACGTACTTGTTGATTGTACGGATATGCGAGGTATTGAGTGCCTCCGGTTTCGTTCGGACCCAGAACGAACGTGTAAATGGACTGTGTGTCTGACATTGGATTTTGTTCTGTGCTGATTGATCTCTATTAAATATATATCTGTTTGGCGGCAGAGAATCTACTCTCTTGCTTAACGCCCTTCTCTGAGACGTACGAGCCCAGAGGTTATATATCGATAGAAATCAGTCGCACGGAGTGAATTGCCTGTGTGGCATGCCTAAGTGGCAGAAGATCAAGGCTTCTATTGAAAAGCAAAGTCTTGTGGTTGATGATCAAAGCACGGCCCGTGTGGCGTAGCTTTGTGTATAGCGTTGTTTCGCGAGCCTCACACCCCGGTATGAGCCAGAAACGGGAGACAGACATCAGGGAGTACATATGTTTCTTTCTAGCTAAGAGGGGTGCTTTGGGTTTTACACGCCCGGGTATTTTACTTATGTGGATGATGGAAAGCGAGGCCTTGGTTTTCTTCTGTCTCTCCAGAGCCGATGGTGTGGACAGAGATGACCAGTTTACGCCCCATAGGGAGGGGAAACGCAGTGTTCAGGAATTTTAATCCACATCGGTGGATCGGCCCTGACGATCCAAGGGCCCACCTAAGTCTGGGTCCTGAGACATGGTAGGCTAGATTGTCTCGAAGCGGTAAGGACGATCCCTGGCCTCGGTTCATGACAGAAATCCAATTTCCAAATACGACATCGTGCGGTTTTTATTGTAAACCTATATATGGCGACATAGTGGTATGGGGCATTAATGCCGCCTATGATTGATAGTTATGATTGAAATTGTTTTTGAAACATATATACACTAGCAATAATATCAAATGATTTGTTTTGCTCGTACCAAGCATATTTTGGCCATTATAAGGTATAACTCTATCCTCTGGTGTGTGTTGCATTGTGTGATGGGAACTGAGTCTTATAATGGCTTCATTTTTATAAAAAGCATTGCGATGTTTAAAAGAATTATTTGTTTTAAAGCACTAGAAATCCAATGGAGTAAACCCATTCCACGAAAGTGGCCATATTTGAAAATGTGTTAAGTAGATTTCTCATACTAGTCCCATGACTGACTTGTAGTTTGTTTCACTTGCAAACTCGGGTGCCCCTATTTCTACACGGGCAGCCTTGTATTCAGGTTTTAGCAGGCTCTTTCTGGATAGCTGGAGCTGAAGATGGATTCGATCATTTATCTCTTTTTATGTTGTTCAGCTCCTGTTGTACATATTATGTTTTCTTTTCCGCAATAGACATTTATGTATAGCTGAACTGTATTTTGTACTAAGTATGATCCTATATACTGTGTAACTCTGATGATTATATTTATCTAGTGTATTCTATTGTATATTATCTGGTGTGTTTATTTATTTCTGTTCTGCTGTTATCTGTTTATGTGTTATAATGCAAAGATTACCCTTGCCACCGTCTTATCGGGAATAGGGTCGTCACATTTAACTTGGGAAATCATATCCTGTCTTTAACTGGGTTAAAGAAACAATGTCATTTAAAACACGGTTCACGATAAACCCAAAATCACATTCTATTCCATCTGCCTTTAACTGTAAATTAGCAAGTGAATAAGTCCCTAAGTGTTAACCTCGAAGGCCGAAACCAACATCAGATCAATACCCAAGAAATTATCCAACTTAACTAATCTCCAGTTAGTTTCTGATTTTCTTAACTCCGTTGGGTCTAAGAACAGTATCACTAAAGATACCATTCACGAAAACCCAAAATCACATTCCATTATCCATGGAATCTTCATGGAAAACAAATCGATATATATAATCGATATAAACTTCCATATCCGACTAACAATATAAATGGAATAATGGCAAAGCCTTTTAAATTCCATATATATTAGTAGTCCTCATCCACAGAAATTCACTTCGATAATTACCAAATCAAATTCCATTCCAATTTATTTTATTTAAATTGGAAAACTTTACTTTGGAAAATCTCCTTTAAATCTTAACAAAAGATTTATAAATTCCAAATCACATTTCACTGTGAATCAGGTTAAAGAACGAATGTCGTTAAAACACAGTTCACAACAAACCCAATCCACATTCCATAAATTATCGGGTTAAAGAACAAATGTTATTTAAAACACCATTCACGATAAGCCCACAAATCAATTCCAATTCGATTCCAATTAAATATCATTTAATTGGTATACTTCATTAAATCCAAATAAAAAGATTTAATCTTTTTCTCAATTGGTTTTAAGAACAGTGTTAATGAAGACACCATTCACAACAAACTCAAAACCTATTTGATATTAAATACAAGGCTCTGAATAGAAAATATATCGGCTTATATTCAATATCAAATTCTACGACCAACAAATATCGTATTGGAAATAACGATATAAATATATCTTTTAAATTTCCATAACAATATATGTATAATCAAGAAATCCAACATCGATATATTCCAAAGACAATTTCAATTCAAATCCATTTCCAATTTATATATCGAAAATTCTGGGTATTTTTAAAACCATTTCAAATCCTATTTATTTATTTTAAAAATAAATAGATTATAATTCTAGTTCAAAACTAGTTCATTTCGATAAAAATCTATTTTTATCTTTTCAAATATGGGATTTTTCATCCCAATTCTTTCCAAATCATTTCTTATGATTTTACACTAATTATTGATATTTTTAATAATTTTATCAAGGCCCGTACAGTCGATTTCCCCAAACGGTCATCGAACTACACTTACAGCGACCATTTCCAAAATTGGTTTGGACATAATTCCAAATCCAAACATTAGATTTCAAATCTCTAATATTCTTTAGAAAGCTCTTCTCGATACGAACCCAACGGTTCCCGTTTTAGGAGAATCCGACGGTCAGATCTCCCGTAATGTCCATTCGAAGTCAATGGACGAAATTAGTGAACTGCCGCAGTGCGGCGCGTTCTATTCAGGCCATTATATATATAATATAAATATTATATATTTCATCGATTCCCTTTTAAAACATATTTTATTAATTGTTTTAAATTTGTTTTCAAAACGATTTCAACTTCATATTCAATTTCAAATCAAAATTGAATATTCCATATCATCGATATATAAATGATAATATTTTCAAAACATGAGATTTTGAAATCATTTCCTTTCCGATATTCATTATAAAATGAATAAAATCGATATAAATATCGTTCACATCAAAATGGCGTTAATCTAATCAACACGGCTTTATATTTTTAAATATATTCGTGTCCATCCCAAATCGGACATCAAAATCATATTTTGATTCTTTTCTGAATATTGTTTGAAAATATTCGTTATTTTAAAATAATTGTTATTTTAAAATATTCTTTCTATCTAAACTGGAATCAGAAACAGTCAATTGCCATATAATTTGATTATATGATTTCACACAACAAATGTGTATAACAACAATGAAAACAGCAATCCATCATCCAGAGTGCATTCTATACTTTATAAGCATTAAATATAAATATTTAACGCTTACAACAGCCTGTCAATCAATCAATCGACATACAGCTAATTATTGGGACTAGTGTATTTCATATATCATCCCAATACCCGTGTGGGGTTTCAAACAATCAAACACAGGTTTTATTTGTGCAGTTGGGCGATGTGTAAAATTTATCGTCCCAATCAATATCGGTCAAATCAGTGTACATTTACAAATCGTCTGATTTGTAAATGAATATTTATTTTATTCACATACGTTAAAAATTATATTTTTAATGATAAAATATTTATTCGGTTCATTTACACAATAAAATTGATATTTATATTTTTCTAATATTTCAGAAAATTTTAGCGGCACAACGGCGCGATACTAGAAACGGGATAAGGCCTAGCCTTATCCCCAGTCTAATAATGGCCTACGCCATACACATCCCAATCAAATCAATTTCACATTCACACCACAAACCAATATTCAACCAAACACATCAATTAACACAAACAACCAAACAAGTCGCCCATGGTCTGTGTACGACGGGGAACAGTTCATATATGCGGTTACATAATAAATAAATGTATAAAGAAAATTAAAGTGAGGAGTTCTCACCTATTAGCTTAACTAAACACTGCGACTCTTCATATGTAGAAAATCTTCGCTGTGTTTTCAACCAGATCTGTTTCACGCGGTATATGTTAAAAAATCACATTTTTAACATCGCTACATGTATAGAAAAGATTATATTTTTACAATGCTTCTTTCTGTATAAAAATTATATATTTTATATCTCTACTTCTTATATAAAGATCGAATTTTTATTTCGCTTCATATATATATCACATTTTTATATCCTCACTTCATATATAAAAATCGCCTCTTTTACATAATCAAAATCACGTCTTTATGTTTTTAAAAATCATGTCTTTTATATAAACAAAATCACGTCTTTATATTTTTAAAAATCACGTCTTTTATAAATCAAAAATCTAATCTTATCTTATATGGAAATATAACCTTTCCTTATAAAAAATATAATCTTTTCACTAATAAAAATCATAGCTTTTGTTAAATAAAAATCAAATCTTTTCAAATAAAAATTTCAATCTATTCATTTTATAAAAATATAAGCTTTTTCTAATGTTATGGATCCAATCTTTCATGAATCAAAAATCATAACTTTCGCTATTACGTATAATAAAAATCAAATTTTTATTTGTTTAAAAATCATATCTTTGTATATATTCAAATTAAAGTATTTTCAAATCTAATATTTTTATATTTCAAAAATCCTATCTTTTTACATTGAAAGATCCTAGCTTTCTATTCTGAAAAATCCTAACTTTCTATTCAATTCATATATATAAACAATCTCACATTTTTATGTTGTAAATCTATAAACAAAAATCAGGTTTTTACATTGTTAATCTACAACAAAGATTTTTTGTTGTTAATCTATAATCAAAAATCAGTCTTTTCTTCCAAGTTATTCATTGATAAAATAAAATAAAAATAAAAAGAAGAAACTCACATTTTTAGCCAGGGAGTTGATCAGCTGGTGGCTCATGGGTCTAGAGAATGGAAGGGAGTTGGCGCTCGCGCGAGGCTGAGGTTGGTAGTCGTGGTGATGGGCGATGAAGGCAATGGCTTGAGTGCGGAGGGTTAGCCCTGGTTCGAACGGAAGGAGGAGGGGCTGCCCCTGGCGGCTGCGCTAGGGTACGCTCGACGGTGGCTCGAGCATGAGGTTGAGTTGCGGTGGTTCATCGTCGGTGTGGAGGGCGAACGGACTTCGGTGTCGGTTGAATGGAGGTGCGGTGGAGTGGACGTCGATCAACGGGGAGGAGGGGCGGTTTTTCTTTGTTCGATCTTTGAAGGAGAAAAGGGGATCGGGATTGGGGAAATCAGGTCAATGGGGGGTATTTTAACTTTAAGGGAGAGAGAGAAACGATGGAGAGGGTGGTTTAAATAATTATATTTATATTATTTTAATGTTTAATTCTCTTTAAAACTCAACATCGTAACGAATCCCAACGACTGTCGCCCCTAGCTAATTACCCCCATTCCGAACACAATGGGATATGTAACGTGAGCCAGTTCGGCTGTTTTGATCAGTTTTCGCTAAAATAAAAATATAAATCTATATATTGAATTTTTAACGCACATTTTAATTTATCGGGGCCATATACGGACTCTAAAAATTCCCAAAAAATATTTTCTAGCTTCGTATCGACGATGCGGTTCTAAAAAAACTAATTTCATCAAATTTGAAGATCGTTTGAAAAAGGCCAATTTTCTGGTCGATCCAAATTGAGTGAAACTGTTAAAACACGTTTTACTTCGCCACGCTCACATATTGATTCGAAAAATCATGAATTTTAGAATCTAGCAATAATTCGACATCCCGGATCCAACAAAAGCAGTTTCATCAAAAATAGAGATCGTTTGCAAAATTTCCATTTTTAAGGGCTATATTTTCCATAACGACTATTCTGAATTTTCATATGGGCATAACTTTTTATCCCCGCTATGAAATTTCAATTTTTCGGATTCGTTGGAAAGGTATTCTCAAATAGATTCAAATATTTTTGGTTTCGCTAAAATCTGGTTTATTTTGAATCATGTACATTCATTTGAAATTTGAAATCGAATTTTTGAATTACCGCGCCATTTTCAATTCCTTTTATAATTAAAAATAAATATTTATATTATAACGACGATTCAAATAAATATATTCATTCTAATTCTATTCAAAATAAATTTCTCGTCGTTATTATTTAAAATAATTCATTTTAAATATTCAAAATTCATTAAAATTGTCAAAATAAAAAAATTTAAATTGGTTCGGATTTTTCGGGTTATTACTGTCTCGAAGCGGGAAGGACAATCCCTTGCCTTGGTTCATGATGGAAATCCAACTTCCAATATGACATATGCGATTTTAATTGTAGAACTAGTAGGGTGACATGATAGATGGTACCCATGCCGTCTAGGATTGATACATTTATATTTGAAGTTGTTTTCTTCACTTATAGTAATAATAAAAGATTAAATTTCATGTATCAAGCATTCTTTGGCAATTATAAGGGAAAACCCTATCCTCTGGCTTGCGTTGCATTGTGTGATGGGACCTAGGTCTTATAATAGCTTCATTATTCTTTATTTAGCATTGCGCTGTTTATTTTATGCACTGGTATTCTTGGGAGGAAACCCGTTCCGTGTTACACGGCGTGGTCCCTTGATTTACCTAACTTTAAAATAAAGATTAATAATTATTTTATTGTTTCAACCTAAACTTTGGGTGCCCCTATTTTCCAAACGGGCAGCTAGTAGTTTTGGTTTTGCAAATTTATATTCACAAGATCCTAGTTTATAGCTGAAGGGATATTCGGAAAGCTCTGTATCCGTGTATTTCTTTCAGTTGTGTTTTGTATTATTCCCCGCTGCATTGTAATTTGTAAATATCTGATATTTATCAATTGTATATTATTTGTTCATACTCTGTATATTCTTGTATTCTAGTGGAATTGTTGTAATAAGCAAGGAAATGTTCTTCTGTTTGTGTTCTGATTTGTCATGTTCTCATTACAATCCGTTCTTTCTCTTCCCTTCGGAGACCGGGGAAGTTCGGGTCCCTTCAAGTATCCTAGAATGAGTCTGAAGAGTGTTGTTTTTAAAATAAAAATGAAAACAAATATTGTTTTGAAAATTTAAATCTTATTGTATGTATTTGAATATTTATTTTAAATTTATTTTGGACAATCAAGTTATAGAGATTTTGAATATACGCGTAATTAACGTGTATTCGAAGACTCAAATATACTAGATAGATATAAAATCACACTCTAGTCGCCCGGAGATGACTCTGATGATACTGGTGATTGACTTGTCAGCATCAGTAGTCTGTGTTCGAGTTTCGAAAGTGAGATATTTGTATATTTCCAATTGGCTGGTGTGAGAACAAAAATTATATAGGGTTTATTGTTGTGATTTGGCACTAAAAATATGATTTTTGACTATGTGTTAAAATTATACGTTTGAAACATTAATCAACAAACTGATTGTTGGTTGTGTGGTATGATAATTAGTTTGATTGATTAAAATGTTAGAACCCATAAAAGAAACTAAGCCAATTGTGTCAAATATTGAAGTGGATTGAAAATTTTGGGAAATTGCATACATGTCCATGCATATGTATTGAACAAGTCATAGCAAGGAGGCTGGAGAAGAGGAATAAAATTGTATGCCCGACAAATAGGCTGAAAATATTGGGTTTGGATATTTTATGAGCCAATTGGCTAACCGCTTGGCTTTTTCTTTTTGGATAATGAGGGCCCTGCATGGATAGTTGCGTTTTTAAATGTCTCCCCGTACAAAGGAGGATAGAATTTTACCTTATAACAACCAAACATGCTCGATACGTTTTAAAACAAATATTTTTGATATTATTATAAGTGCATAATGCAGAAAACACACTACAACAATACTTACTTTTGACATCGTTTTGGAACAACATTTAATGGTTAAGTTTGTCAACATGATTAAATGAAATGCGGCATCATGACTGAGAAGGCGGGTTAATCTGTAAAACAGGAAGTAAATTATATTTTTCACACAGAGAAAAGGCGGTTCCTCTCTCACCACTTCGTTCAGAAAAATATCCCCAAACCGATTTCATCCCGCTATCATCAATTTCTCTTCATAAACCTAATATTTCCTTCGTCGTCACGATATGATCCCAACCATCAAAATCCGCAACATGCGTAGTAAAAGAAGAAAACCATCCATCCTGAGAGCATCAAAATCGGTAATCTTCATTATTTTTAGTTCTTCTTTTTATAATACTTCAATACAGTTTTTTTCCTATGGTTTTCTTTATGTTCATGTGCAAAAACTGTTGTTGTAATGTAGTCTAATTTGGTTTATTAGAAAAAAAAATGTTGATATTATGTATGGCAGAAATCAACAAAATTGTAAAAATGTTTATGCAAGAAAAATAGGAAGAAATTTCCTGATTCATTTACAAGGGTTACCTTACTCAATGTTCCAAGATGAAATAAGAGAAAGTAAAATGAACACTAGTCTACGGTTCAAATCCCAAACACATAATCAACTTGGTCGCTTGGATTATAATATTTTTTATGAGAGGCTAGTTCAACCATTAATTTTTTAGTCATGCACTGTAAGATATGATGTGCATGGATTCTTCCACCTAAACTAAATGACTAAATGAGTAGAAGGGGACAAGCTTTAAGCATTCAGATATAATATTCAGTTCTCATTAAAGTAGCTTCTAATATTCTTTGCTTATCAGTTTCACTATAAGTAACCACCTTTTATTTTGCTTGAACTATTGAAAAAAAGAGGGGTGTTATTGCTGCTGAGCAGCAGCTGCTACTACCCGCGATGCAGGCACAACCTAGTATGGGCTGAGCCTTGAGCCCTAGCCCCTATATCAAATAATATTTTATTTTTTTAATCTAAATTTGAAATATAAAGTTAAGTTTTTTTTAGAACTACAAAGTTAAGTTATTAGGGATAAGGAAAAATAGATACACTCAAACATGGTATTTAAATTTTTGTATAGATGGGATGTACATGTTGCAGCTCAGGTTTCAACATATCTGTTCTTTAATAACTACTGTATATATATATATATCTAGTGTTAGGGTTGTTGCTGTTGCAGCAAAAGGTTAAAAAAGATATTTATGTTCGTATAGTTATGGTGCCATTATTAACTATTAAAGTTCAAGAAGCGGAACAAAATTGCAGTATATTATTTGTACATGCGTTTCCATGCTTTTAGATATAATATAACTTGATGTATATGGTCTACTAGCTGTTAATGCTTATGCTCTACTTGAACAAGCTCGACTCATGAGGCATAAGCACTCCCTACAAGTAAATATTTGCACCCTATTTTTTTGGTCAAGTGATATAATGGTACTAAAGACATGAATATTGAGGATATACTAGATTTTTATGATGGTAATTTTGTTTTTAGTTTGTTAAAGATTTTTATCGTTAATAAAAGTTCCACCTTTTTGCATGGAGTAATTTTTTATAGATGGGATGTGCATGCTGCAGCTTTGGTTCAGCATATCTGTTCTTTTATGACTACTATATAAAAAAATCTAGTGTTTGGGTTGTTGCTGTTGTAGCAAAAGGTTAAAAAAGATATTTATGTTCGTATAGTTATGGTGGCATTTTTAACTGTTGAAGTTCAAGAAGCGAAGCAAAATTGCAATATATTATTTATTCCCACGTTTCCATGTTTTTAGATATAATATAACTTGTTGTATATGGTATGCTGGTTGTTAATGCTTATGCTCTACTTGAATAATGTCACCTGCTACCATTTTGTTGTATAAGGAAAGTTAGTGAACCACTAAATATATCTTCAGAATTAGAGCCGATACTTCTTTATTATATAACCTGTTCTCCATTCATTTTACAAGTCGTTTGAACTTCCTAATCCCCAAATTCCTTCTGTCCATTCTCGTTTCCTTTTCAACAGCAATTTCCAATCTATTCAAAAATCGAAATAAAATCCAATATTAAATGAAAATCTAATTCGTTTGATTTATTGGATTTCTCAACCAAAATTTCTCACACTGTCCCAACAATGCTTCACTTCGATCGTGACTCTCGAACACAACATTTTTGCTGCGAGATTTTGGCTCGAGTACGTCATCGTTAAGTGATGTTGGTGGTGAAACTGAGGCCATCGCTAAGCTTATGGGGTGGAGGCGCACTCAGGAACCAGGCTTCATAGTAGTTGGCGAGGAAAAATGACGCATCTGTTCTTTGAGAGGCCAGGGTTCGCGATTTACGGGGTGGCATCGCACTTGTTTCCGTAGTGCTCGAGGAGGAGAGTTAGTGAAGGGTGTTCCATTGGTTATTACGGAAGGAAAGTCAGTGAAGAGGAGAGGGAGTTAGAAGGAAGCTGCAAGTTGGATGATGGAGTGTTGGGCATGTAGAGGAAGGTGAGGGAAGAAGAACGTTAGTGGTTTTCTCAGTTTTAGTGAGGAGTTTGAAGATGCTGTCAGAATTAGGTTTAGCGGAGCATGGATTAAAGTTGGATGTTGTTGGTTTCATTGTTGGAGGATGCGGTCTCGAGCTAGTAAAGGGGGAGAGGTATTAGCATCTAAAACGTGGCTTAGGGATTGATGTGTTTAAGATTAATATTAATATTAATTTAATGGTTGTTTAGGAGAGGGCTGGAGAAGTCCTACTGTTGGTTACATTTGCAGAAAAATATTTGGAGTGGGTTGATTTCATGGATGTTTTTGCCATTTAAGTTGCAAGAGGAGTAGACTGCCAAAACAAGGTCAATATTTGGATTTCGTAGTGAGGGCGTTTGTTTCCTGAGTCGTGAAGTATACATAAAGAAGAAAATTCCACCAGTAAAATTCGAACTCCATTTATTAATATATAATTCATCAATTTGAACAAAAATATAGACAGACTTATTTTATTGGTAATTAAAGTTATTGATATGGTGGGGTTCGGTTGAAGTAACGCGGGGTGCTGTTCGATTGAAGAAGACTGAAGGATTAGGATGATGATTAATGGATAACTAGAGTGTAAGGGTAATTAAGGAAAAAACTTTGTATGATAATTAATTATATTTAGCATAAGTCGTTTTAATATGATAATGCTAATAATTATTTCCTATATGAACAGAATCAAGCGAAATAAGTCAAGTTGGATCATAGCGTCAAGATCTACATTGTGGAACTGACGTGGTTGAGAGTGGCGCAATGAGAATTTTGTGATAAAATCAAACACCTGTTTGATTCTAAAACGAAACCAAAAGCAGAACCGTCAACTGCAAAACAATGTAAGTAAACTCACCAACTCTACTTCGTTTATATTTTTATATAAATGAGTTTTAAATTTATTTATAGTAATTTTATACTGTGTGATGGTTGTTTGGATGAATGGTTGATAAAATTGGTCGGATTGGTTGATATAGTTATATGATTGACCGATTAATAATTCTGTTCACCATAATAATTCGTATTGATGTGAAATTAATATTATTGATGTTGTTAACATTTGTGGATGTGGGAAAACATGTTGGAGGGGTCCAACTGGATTCCTTAACATTTATATTATTGTTTGTTATTTACTATGATATATACTGTGATGGATTATGCTGTGTTGAATTACGTTGTCCCTAGAATTTTGGTATTTAAATATCGTAAAATATTTTCGAATATAGAAAAGAGTTTTAAAAAGGAAATAAATTTCCAAAAAAAGAAATGTAATTTTGAATAGAGTTGAAATTAAAAACATGTTAATGGACAAAACAAGAAGTTGTTTATAAACGAGAGTACAAATTTAGTGAATTATTTATCATTGGATAAATTGAAATATAAATTCAAATTCAAATTTATATGTAAAAGTGGAAAACAGTTTGGAAACCAATATTTGAAATGAGATTTTAACTTAGCAAATTATAAACGAAGATTTTAAATGATTGCAATGCAAATGAGATTGGTATGGAAAAAAAATCTGAATAGAAGTTATAAATAGAATTTGGGTTTAAGATATTATTTATAAGTACTAGATCAAACTAATTTGATTGTATATAAAAGAAATATATTCACGATTAAAGTGAATAATGCTTTAAAGAAATTATTTTGCAAACGAACTATCACTAATAGAAATTTAGTTTTGAAATATGAATCCATATTGGAAATTAAATGAAAAGGGAAACGGTTAATCGTTTTAGTTCAAAATTCGGAATGTAAAATAAAGTGTGATAATGCTTTGTAGACTAGAATGGTTATAAAGGAATTTGGTAATGATTTTGAAATGATAAATTCAAAAGTGAAATTGGGAATTTGAATTAACCTGAAATGGTAGATAAATTCTGAAGTTTGGAATATAATCGAATATAGATTATTCGAGAGAGAGTTAGTTATTGGAATTCGATCATATCGAATTTAGAGAAGTAATTATTATTACTTTCCGTTTGAATCAAATTTAACTATTTATTTACTTATTAATTTATTTATTGAAATTAATAAGTTTAAGTTATATTTTTGTAAACCAAATATTTGGAAACAGCGATTCTAACGTTACCATTATAATAAATGTTTTATAAATCTAAACAACGATTTTAACGCTGCCATTATAATTATTGTTTTATAAATAAAATATTTGGAAACAACTATTATAATGCTACCATTACAATCAATGTTTTCCGTAAAAGAAGTGGATTCTTAAATTGAATCCAAGAATCGCATAAGCGATGTTTTGTTTGAAGTTGTGAGCTTTGACTATTTCAAAGTTGAGAATATTGTTCAATGGAGGTCTGAGAGGTAATGATACCCCAACTTGATTGACTTCATGATTGATGGAGTAATGGTTAAGGTTCAATAGTGAAGATTAGTTAGCAATATGGTTAGTTAATAAATGATTAGTGTTTGAGTTATAATAACGATGTTTTATAATATCGCGTTAATTGAAAGGAATTTGAAATGTTTCCCCAAATAAATTGAGATATAGTTCCTATGCGTAGAAAATGAAG
This sequence comes from Allium sativum, assembly GCA_030737875.1. Classification (NCBI taxonomy): domain Eukaryota; kingdom Viridiplantae; phylum Streptophyta; class Magnoliopsida; order Asparagales; family Amaryllidaceae; genus Allium; species Allium sativum. Next base: position 876,355,950 of record CM060912.1, on the reverse strand, counting down.
TGAATTGGTCAACGAGGGATTAAGAAACGGGATATGGAAATATTTTCCGATATTAATAAGGTATATTTTCTTAATAGAAAGGTTTTCTAACTGGAATAAGAGATATTCTTTCGAATAAAGAAATTATGATATTGGAAATGTTTTTTCCAAGAATCGAGAGAGGAAATCGAGCTTTGGAAGGATAAGAAAGGTGCCTAATGGGAATTGGAAATGATAATATAAGAAATTGAGTAAAAAGGGGCCAATATTAATTGATGGTTGATCGGTAGAAATCCCATTTGGAATATAGGATCGTTGATTGAATGAATGCTCCTTTGATAGTTAAATCATCGGCCATCAAAGTGTTAGTTTATTTTATATCTCCGTGGTCAATACGGAGAGTGACAAGTTTATAATTAACGTATTTGTAATTATATATATAATCTGATTTTAAAAAATATGATTTTTAAATATAGAAAAGTTATATATATTTGAAAAGCTAAACAACTAATTAATTGATGATTGTATTGTGTGATTATTAGTTCAACTAATAAAATTATTGAAACCAATAAAAGAAGGAAGGTTGACTTGGTTAGTTAAACTACTTTCAACTCCGCTCCTTTTCGAGGACGAAAAGTTTTTAAGTGGGGGAGATTGTAACAACCCCGAATTTTGGAACCAAATTAAAATTTTTATTTTGGCTATTTTAATGAATTCATAATATTTAAAATGATTTATTTTAAATAATATCGACTAAAAATTTATTTAAATCTAAGTTAGAATGAAATAATTTAATTTAATTATAAAAGGAGTTAGAAATAGCGCAGTATTTTGAAAATTTGAATTTTGATTGGACGTACAGGATTCAAAATAAATCATATTTCAGTAAAACAAAAAATATTTAAATCTATTTAAAAATATCTTTCCAACGAATGTGAAAAATATAGATTTCATACTGGGAATAAAAAAGTTATGCCCAGTTAAATATTCAAAATAGTCGCTGTGGAATTTAATATAATATATAGCCTTTATAAATAGCCATTTTGCAAACGACCTCCGTTTTTGACGAAACCACATTTATCGGATCCGGAATACCAAATTACTACTAGATTCCAATTTTCATAATTTTTGGAATTAATATGTGAATGTGGCAAAAGAAAATTTATTTTGTCCATTTCAGTCAAATTGGATCGACCAGAAAATAGCCATTTTTCAAACGGCCTCCAAATTCGACGAGATTAATTTTGTTAGGATCGTATCATCAAAACATAACTAGATTTATTTTTGGAAATTTTTGGAGTCAGTATGTGGCTTCGGTAAATTAAAATGTACGATCAAATTAAATGATTTATATTTTAATTAAAAGAAAAGTGGGATGAAACGATCGAATGGGATGATGAGACCTAGCCCATTGTGTCCGAAATAGGGGTATTTGGCTAGGGGCAACATTCATTGGCTTAATTTGGAGTTATTGGGAATTAACGGGTTTTTTTGCATACTAGGGAATTTAATAATATTTTATTATAAGGATTAATCTAAAACCCTAATACTATTCACCCACAGCCCCAATCTTGAATGGCCGAAATCATCCAACTTTCAAAGCTTTATCGTTCCCAGTCTATACAATAATTTCACAATCTCATAAAAGGAAAATCAAAGAGCATTTCGTGATCTTCAATTTCATACGGTGATGATGGATTTTCATTTCCAAAATCGTTCAAATTTGGTGCTGAAACACACTACGTTTGGGTTCAATTATCGAGGGCTCTGGGGTTTGAACTTCCGCTGGTCAGAGCAGGAGAGAAGTGACGTCATGGAAGTGGTTGGGGGCATCTTGGATCGGGGTCCAGCTAAGTCTGGCGGCGGCGAAATGTTGACCTAGGAGGCGAGCTCGGTTCTGAAAACAACGGCTTGGAGAAATACACGAGAGATAGAAGATGATGAAAGGGATTTAAATGTAATTATGGAATTTAATTTATAATTAACTATTTAATTTTGTAACCAACATATAAATTAACATATATTTGTCATATGTGGCCCAAATTCGGCGATTTCAGAAGCGTTGGACTCGCATTGACCGGATCTACACTGTGGAACAGACTAAAACTGAAATGGAGCTATCTGGAATTTCTTGAATAAATTAAACGAGTGGTTTAATTTGATTAAATCAATCGTTAATAATGATTTCTAACCGGTTAAGGTGAGAACTCTCTCACCAAAATTTTCTCGTACAGTTATTTAGATAAACTGCCATGATTTTTATCTGTATTTTATTATCACAAATATTTGTTTGCTAAAAATATTATTTTTAGCTCATAGGTGAGATTTCTTTTTAAATAATTAAAATTAATTAATTATTGTCGTGTTTAGAAATTTTTACAAATACGCTGTTAAATTCAGTTTATTGTTATAGTGATTTGATTTGGATTGGTTGATGCTGTTTAGTGTGATCTGTTTGATTTAATTGAATATAATGGAATTATTGAAATTTGTAAACAAATAAAAATACCATTTTTATTTGTTATGTTAATGTAAGAATTTGTACACAAATAAAAATATCATTTTAATTTGCTATATTAAAAATAGATTTGTATGCAAATAGAAAAGAATATCATTTTTTATTTGTTATATTAAGAGTAGGAATTGTATACAGAAATAAAAATATCACTTTTATTTGTTATATTAAAAATAGATTTGTAAACAAACAAGAAATATCACTTTTATTTGTTACGTTGAAATTAGAATTGTTAACAAATAAAAATATCACTTTTATTTGTTATGTTGAAATTAGAATTGTTAACAAATAAAAATATTACTTTCTTTTGTTATGTTGAAATTAGAATTGTTAACAAATAAAAAAAATCACTTTCATTTGTTATGTTGAAATTAGAATTGTTAACAAATAAAAATATCACTTTCATTTGTTATGTTGAAATTAGAATTGTTAACAAATAAAAATATCATTTTTATTTGTTATATTGAAATTAGAATTGTAAGCACATAAAAATATTATTTTTATGTTACATGTTAATGTAGGAATTGTAAACACATAAAAATATCATTTTTATGTTACACGTTAATGTAAGAATTGTATACAAATAAAAATATCATTTTTATTTGTCATGTTAATGTAAAAAAATTTATACACATAAAAATATCATTTTTATTTGTTATGTTAAAAATAGGATTTGTATACAAATAAAATTATGATTTCTATTTGTCATGTTAAAAAATAGAATTTGTATACAAATAAAAATTCTTCTTATTTATACATAGGTAATATGAAACATGTAGACAAACAAAATTCTCTTTTTTTGTTTATCATATGCAATGCAGAAAACATGTAGACAAAATTCTCTTTTTATTTTGTCATTAGAAATATAGAACATGTTATGTATGCAAAATTCTCTTTTTATTTTATCATTAGAAATGTAGAACATGTTATGTAGACAAAATTCTCTTTTTATTTTGTCATTAGAAAAGTAGAACATGTTACGTAGACAAAATTCTCTTTTTATTTTGTCATTAGCAATATAGAACATGTTATGTAGACAAAATGCTCTTTTTATTTGTCATTAGAAAAGTAGAAAACATGTAGACAAATAAAATATTTCCTTTTTATTTGTCATTAAAAACATTGAACATGCAGATGAATAAAATATTCTTTTTATTTGTCATTAAAAACATTAGAATTGTTATGCAAATAAAATATTCCTTTTTATTTGTTATTAAAAACATTGGAATTGTTATGCAAATAAAATATTCATTTTTATTTGTCATTAAAAACATTGGAATTGTTTTATGCAAATAAAATATCTTTTTATTTGTCATTAAAAACATTGGAATTGTTATGCAAATAAAATATTCTTTTTATTTGTCGTTAGAAACATTGGAATTGTTATGCAAATAAAATATTCCTTTTTATTTGTCATTAAAAACATTGGAATTGTTATGCAAATAAAATTTTCTTTTTATTTGTCATTAGAAACATTGGAATCGTTATGCAAATAAAATATTCCGTTTTATTTGTCATTAAAAACATTGAACTTGTTATGCAAATAAAATATTCCTTTTTATGTCATTAAAAATATTGAAATTGTTATGCAAATAAAAATTCTTCTTTTTATTTGTCATGTTAAACATAGGATGCGTAGATAATAAATTTTTTTTTATTGTAACTTGAAATGTAGAAAATGTGTAGACAATAAAATACTCTTTTATTGTAACACGAAATATGATTGAACCAAATACACTTAGTTGCTGATATTGATTGTGACAGATTGACTATTTGAATTATGCTCGACCAGTTTATGAGCAAAATATGTTTTTTTTTCATGTAGCATTGGGTTGGGTAAAAATATTTATGTCCTAACACCTCGTGAAACACTTTACGATTTGACTATAAGGTGTTTAGCGATGTTGTTTATTTCAATTTTTAATAAATGATTTTGAAATGAGATTTCTTAAGTAAAAAGAATAGTATTCCCGATTTTGTATGGGGAATGTTTTATAAAACAGAAAGGGTTTCGAGGACTAAACCCGATAATTCCGAAATGATTTAGAAAAGTATTATGTGTTTTACTGTAACGACCCGGAAAATCTAAACTGGAACACCCCGTAATTTTATAACATTAAAATTCACAAATTAAAGCATACTTAATTTTTAGAAAAGAATTAAGTGAAATGGGTTGCGCAGAGAAATATATATATTGATATATACATATATATATATATATAAATTAAAAAATTAAATAAATAAATATGCGAAAAAGTTCAAAACAGCGAATTGGGAGGGGAAATAACCGAACCGGCCCATTTTTGAGGTCGACCCGAGCTTTGCTGGGTCGACTAGGGGTTAATCCAGGGTATTTGGCTATCAACCCGTGGGCCGATTCGCTCAAATGCAGATTTTGCATTTGATTGGTTCTCATGGTTCAGGGTTAATCTAAGGGTCCTAAATAACTTCCTACACCTATAAATACATCCTAATGCTAACCCTAAACCTAATTAAAATAGAATAGTTACCGTCATACCGTCGCCATGGAAATCAATGGAGCCGCCGCCAACTAAGAAAGAAGAAAAGCAAATTCAATTCTAATTCTCTCAACCCTAAAGCAAAGCAGAACTCTCTCTTTTCTTCTCTAAATAGTGAGTATGATGATCTTAACAAGATTATTATCATTTTAATTAGGTTGAGTTATGAATGGATTATGAGTAGATGATGTGAATTATCATATATGTCGTTGTAAACCCCTTTTGCTATCATGTATATTGTAAATCCAATGTTATGTGATGATGATATCTTATATGTTGTAAATCATGCTATGATGATGTTATGTATGTTGAAAGTTTTTATGCTAAGTTGTGATGAATCATACATGTTAAAAAGGCCATGATGTTACCATCTATGCTAGTTAGTTCATATTAATTAAATCATCATGTTTGGGTTATGTTGATCTATATGACAAGTCACATATGCAAGTTAGATTGATTAGAAAAGTTATGAACATATGCCAAGACATCTATTATGACATCTAGAATTATGCTATGACATATGTGATATCCTATGCTAGTTCACACCATCATTATGTTGCCTAAAAATCCCATATGCAAGTTTATGTACAGATTTGGGCTATGATCATATCATGTAAATTGAGACATTTAACAAGTTGACACCTTTTGATCGTTAACATGTGTAGTTTATGCAAGTTTCACCCCTATTATGATTTGATTTATTTTAATTGTCTATATGTTGTGATAATTTATCTTTGTGCTAGGTGTTAGACTATACAAGTCTAGCCTATATTATGCGTTGAATAAGCGAACGTATAAACGTGGGGTAGGGGTAATATTAAGGATTTAATATTAAAAAGTTGGGGTGCAATTGATATGATTTTGCATGCCATAAGTGGATGGCCATAATTGAGTCAATTATGGACATCATTAAAAGTTGACTTAATTAATTATTTGAATAGGGAATTATTAAAACTGGGGTAAAAGATTTTAAGTGTTAACCAATGCTTAGGACACGAAGTTGGACTCGTTTGTGACGTAAACCTGCCCGGACCCGCCCGGCAAATCCAGTGGTCACAAATGTCAGCCCAATGTGAGAGGTCCTAGGCCTAAACTAAAGCATAACGGTTGTAAAGACACGAGGTTAGATTCTTTTATGGTGTAAGACTGCCCAGACCCGCCCGACAAATCCAGCTGCAATAAATGCCAGTCTAATGTGAGAGGTCTTTATGAGGTTATCGCCTGAATGAATTAAGAAATACTTAACCAGATAAACATGTAAAGTGGGACATGGGGGTTAAGTAGGTGCCTTGGGTGGCACGAGGAATCTAGGGGGTGCCCTTAGTGGCATGTGAAATATGATTAGTAAGACTTAACCAAACACACATGTAAATGAACATGACTAAGAGGGTTAAGTGGGATATACTAGTGACAAGCTTAGGTGGGTAGCTTGTGGGGGCCCATTTCAACCAGTATCCCAAACGTATCTTTGTGTGCTCGACCCAAGTCGAGGACGGGACACGGATGCTGGGTTTGACTGTAAGAGGCCAAAACGGGGAGCGGTGGCAACGCAAGTCCAACGGGTTTCGTATGCGTGTGTGGACCCGGGCTGGTAGGTAAGACGTTGTTGCATCGTGTAGGTATAAGCCGTGCATTCTCAAGTTGTATTGGGTTGCCACTTTATGGGAGTGATACACCCCACTGTGGGGCCAGCACGGGTATCTACGAGTAGGGAGCCGATCGAAAGTGGGTAATGGGGTATACCTAGTGGAGATAGGGGCAGACGGCACCTATGTAGTTAGCTAGGGGTACGTAAGGCTATTTATAAAGTTTCTGTGTGAAGCAAGTGGGATCAAACAATAGGGTGACTGGTGTGGTGCAGTGTAGTAATGTGCGGTGCAGTGTAGTAATCATTCGTTAGTAATTAGGTGTGCCTTTACCGTTATCTTTAACGTTATCTTAAACGCTGTCTTTATCTTCCTAAGAGTTCATAGACATTTACTTGTCTTCCAGCTTATGCCTTAGTCTAGTTATTTTGATAATAGTATTGTTAGAATTATCATACTCGCCAGACTTTATGTCTGACCCCCTCTATTTCTATCCTTTTTCCCCCTCCAGGTCCTTAGGTTGGGCCCAGCTCTAGTGGAGTTTGATTGTATTGCTTCATCTCTCTTTGGAAAGCTTGGACCGTTGAAGTAAAGTCCAGCTTGTTATCTTTTTAATGGCTATTTATGTAATGGGATTATGTATTTTGTTTTTATGAAGATGGATATTGTACTTGGTTATGATCTATGGTTTTATGATGTAACAAACATGTTTAATTTCCGCTGCAATAAAATGAAGTTTTAGATTTCCAAGTACTATTTACTATCTGTCTTGTTGTAATTTTTCTGTTCTATATTCACTTATAACCTCCATGGAAGTTAATGCATTCCCTTCATGGGTGACATTAATGGATGTGGGGTGTTACATAAACCAATTTAAAAAAATTTAAATTGGCTATTTTTGTGGATTTGAAATATTTAAATTAAATATTTTAAATAATAACGATGAAAAGTAAGTTTGAATCAACATTGAAAATAAATATAATTACTTTGAAATATAAACAAGGCCTGAAATGGCGTGGTAGTTTCAAAATTTGAATTCAAACTTTGACTGACTGTACCGGGTGCAACACAAAACGGATTTGAGTGAAACCAAAAATATTTAAATCTGTTAGTGAATATATTTCTAACGAATCTGAATAATCGAAGTTTCATAGCGGGAAGCAAAAGTTATGGCCAAATGAATTTTCAGAAAGGTCGCTATAGAATATATATAGCCCGTGAAAATGGCCATTTTGCAAACGACCTCGGAATTCGACGAAACCTCTTTTGTTGGATCCGGGATGTTAAACTATTGCTAAGTTTCAAATTTCATAATTGTTGAAGCTAGTATGTGAGCGTGGCAAAGGAAAATGTGTTTGGTCGATTTATGTTAAATTGGATCGACTAGAAAATGACCATTTTTCAAACGGTATCAGAATTCGACGAAACTAGTTTTGTTGGGACCGTATCGTCAAAACATAGCTAGATTTATTTTTCTGGAATTTTTCGAATCAGTTGGTGGCCCAGGCAAATTGAAATGTACGTTCAAATTAAATATTGAATGTTTTATATTTTGATTTGATGGAAAACTGACTAAAACAGTCGAATGGGCCTACGAAACATATCCCATTGTGTTCGGAATGGGGGTAAAATGCTAGGGACGACAGTCGTTGGGTTTGAATTGGGGTTCGTGGGTGAAAGAGGGTATTTTCGAAATTTAAAAATATATAAATAAATAAAAATATCTCATTGGGCCACATAATCATCTCTCTCCCCGATTGAACACGACGAACGACGGAAAACCTTTCTTTCCTTCTCTCCTCGATTTCTTCTAATCCGCTTAATAAAAACCCATGCCCCTTTGGAGAATTTTGTAGTGCTCCTCACGATATTCACATCCATATAAGGATTAGATTTTTTCGTGACCTGTGGAGCTCGAATTGAGCTCGGGAAAGTGCGACCTTCCAATCGCCGCCGCGACGTACATGCGCCGTCGAACCCCATGCCACCACCACCGATCTGCGCGGCCTTCCTCCCTCCTCGGCGTGGTGCAACTGGATTTTGTCCTCGGGCCTTGGATTTCACGAAAAACGGAACCCTAGTTTCGAACCCCATCAGAAAGGTACGGCTGAAAATTTATATAAACTATTTAATAGCAGTTTAAAGCGCTACGGTTTTTGATTTCACTGTAAAAATCATATCTTTTTCGTTTCTTGTCGAAATTCAGTGAAACAAGAGACAGTGGACTCGTGTGGACGTCTTCTACATTCTAGAAGAGACCGCGTATTTTTCTGAGCCTTCTACTATTTTTGGTGGAGTGGAACCCAATGTGAGATTTCTAATTTATAAACGATATGGAAAACAACGATGTATAAATTATATAGTCGATGTATGACTTGTATAGGCGTTGTACACCTCTTGTATAAGCGTTGTATAAGTTGTACGTTCGATATATAAGTTATATACGCGTTGTAAAAATTATATATGTGTTGAAATAGAAGTGAAATTCTTATATAATATATATATACGCCCCTCGTCCACAAACCATGGACGATATTTATTGTTTGTGATTGATGTGAAAATTGGTTGATAGAGAATGGTTGATTAGAATTGTTTGTGGTTGAAATTGATTGATAGTGGTTGAAAAATACCCGTTTGTGGTTGAGAATTATTTGGTTGAAACCACATAGGATATAGTTTGTGGAAATGAAAAATATATACATGCCGCCTGCGTGCTAACTAGATGCATGAATCCCCATGGTCAAAAGCTACGAGGCTTTAAGGTAGAGCGAGGAGCCGTACTAGGGACGGCCCCGGTTTTAACTACCCTGCCGTTATGCTGCTGAAATTTTGAATAATATTCATGTGTTAGAATTATTTTCATGTGTTGAAACTATATTCGTGTGTTGAATAGAAATTCATCTATTTAACGACATTCATGTTTTGAAATAAATTGTTTTGAAATATAAAAAATCACCATTTTATCTATATATATAAACTATAGAAAACCTTCATGTGTTGAATTGAAATTCATTCGTTGAATAGAAATTCATGTGTTGAACGGTATTCGTGTTTTAAATGTAAAAATCGCCTTTTTATCTAGATATATAAACTATAGAAAACCTTCATGTGTTGAATTGAAATTCATTCGTTGAATAGAAATTCATGTGTTGAATGGTATTCGTGTTTTAAATATAAAAATCACCTTTTTATCTATATATATAAACTATAGAAAACCTTCATGTGTTGAATTGAAATTCATTCGTTGAATAGAAATTCATGTGTTGAATTGTATTCGTGTTTTAAATATAAAAATCACCTTTTTTATATATATATATATAAACTATAGAAACCCTTCATGTGTTGAATAGAAATTCATTCGTTGAATGGAAATTCATGTGTTGAATGGTATTCGTGTTTTAAAATAAATTGTTTTATAAAAATAATAATATTTTTATCATCTATATGAACTATATAAAATAGCCGTGTTTTGAAAGAAATTGTTTTATAATAAAAATCGTATTTTTACCATCTATATGAACTATATAAAATAGTCGTGTTTTGAGATAAATTTTTTAACAATAAAAATCATATTTTTATTATATACATGAATTGTTAAAAATAGGGAAGTGTTGAAATAGAAGTTAGTTTGATGAAAATATCATTTTTATCAAAGATATGAAATGAATATGGTTTTGAAATCGAAGAATCGATTGTATTTATATATATATAATTAAAATAAATCGAATAACGAAGCTGCAGTTTGCGTTTTGAAACCGTGATTTCAAACGATTAGTGCGGGAGATCCGACCATCGGATTTTCCCAAAACCGAAACCGTTGTGTTCGCTTTGGAAATATCTTTCCAACGACACTAACTTTACAAAGATCCAACGGTTGGATTGTCTGGAATGTTTAATTCAAATCTGAAGAAAAACAGCGCCAGAATCGATTATATTTATATATATAAATATAATTAAAATAAATCAAATAACGACGTTGTAGTTCGTATTTTGAAATCGAAACTTCAAACGATTGTACTGGGAGATCCGACCGTCGGATTTTCCCAAAACTGGAACCGTTGGATTCGTTTTGAAAAGATCTTTCTAATGATATAAATTTTGTGATGATCCAACGGTTAGATTTTCAGATATGTGTAAATCAAATCTGAAGAAAAACAGTGCCACGGCCGCGTTATGGCCTGAAGCATCATTTAAATAAATTGGCTATTTTTAAATAAATAAAAATAGCGATAAATCGTTATAAAATATTATAAACGATATGGAATGTGAAATTTAGAAATTAACTGAAGGTTGGCTAAGTCGAATGGTTTCCTGGGTTTTGATCTGATGTTGGTTTCGGCCTTCGGGGTTAATATTTGGGAAATTGTTCTCTTACTGATTGACGTTAGTAACTAAAGAATTGGAGTAAAGCGTATGTCGTGTTTATGTAGAACTTGTTTATTGTATATGCTAGTTGTTCAGAAAGACCGGGGTTATCCCATTCTGAATAACTGAATCAACGATAAGTAATCGAAGATGAAGACGGTGGTCGAAGACCGAAGATTTTCACCTCATTTGTATGGTAACTGATGTCTTGATTGGGAGGCATCCCGAAATATGGATAATGAGTGGTGACCGTCCAGACGTACGTGGAAATCGATGGGTTTGCAAGGTATATAGTGCCTTCGGTTTCGTTCAGACCCAGAACGGACTTGTAAATGACTGTGTGTCTGACATTGGAATTCATTCTGTGTGATTGGTAACCATCAGTTACATGGTGTGAATTGGCTGTGTGGCATGCTAAGATGCAGTGATCAGGGCTTCTTTTGAAAAGCAAAGTCTTGTGGTTGATGATCAAAGCACCGCCTGTGTGGCATAGCTTTGTGTATAACGTGAATTCACGAGCCTCACACCCTGATATGAACCAGAAACGGGAGAGGACATCAGGGAGGGCATGCTTTTCCTTCTAGCTAGAGGTGGTGTCGGTAATTGAACTGGCCGACATTTATATTATTTTCACCTATGTGGTTGTTGCTGTTGCGAGGCGCCTCGGTTATATCGGTCGATCCGGGACCGATGGAGTCATTCGTTGACTCATTTACGCCCCAAAGGGCGTGGAAACGTATTGTTCAGGCACTATAATCCACTCCGTGTGGACCGGCCCTGACAATCCAAGGCGCAGTTGCGGCTGTTCCGGAGACATGGGCTAGATTGTCTCGAAGTCGGTAAGGACTATCATTTGCCTTGGTTCATGACGGAAATCCAATTTCCAAATTCGTGATTGTGCTGTTTTGATTGTATACCTATATATGGCGACATAGTGGTATGGGGCATTAATGCCGTCTATGATTGATATTTATGATTGTATATGAAATTAGAAACTAACTGCAAACGAGCTAAGATGGATGGTTTCCTGGGTATTGGTCTGATGTTGGTTTCGGCCTTCGGGGTTAATACCTATGGAATTGTTCTCTTACTATTTTACAGTTGGAGTCTGATTATCAAATGATTTGTTTTGCTCGTATCAAACATATTTTGGTCGATATAAGGTAAAACTCTATCCTCCGATTTGCGTTGCATTTTGTGATGAGACTTGAGTCTTATATCGGCTTCATTTTTATAAAAAGCATTGCGATGTTTAAAAGATTTAATTGTTTTAAAGCACTGGCAATCCAATGGAGTAAACCCGTTCCGCGAAAGTGGCGTGGTCCTGTAATTAGCCATATTTTAACTGTGTTAAGTAGATTTCTCATACCAGTCCCATGACTGACTCGTAGTTTGTTTCACTTGCAAACTCGGGTGCCCCTTTTTCTACACGAGCAGCCTTGTATTCATGTATTAGTAGGCTCTTTCTGGATAGCTGGAGCTGAAGATGGATTCTTCCATTCATCTCTTTTTATGTTGTTCAGCTCCTATTGTACATATTATGTTTGTTTCCGCTGTAGACATTTATGCATAGCTGAACTGTATTTGTACTAAGTATGATCCTGTATACTGTGTAACTCTGACGATTATTGTTTATCCAGTGTATCATTTATTCATTATCTGGTGTATTTATTTATTTCTGTTTTACTATTATCTGTTTCTGTGTTATATTCCAAAGATTACCCTTGACACCGTCAGTACGAGTTTTGGGGTCGTCACAACGTGGTATTAGAGCTTTGGTTAAGCTTAGCTCTGGTATATAACACATTAACGAACTTGTCATAGATAGAGCCAGTAGTGTTCTAGGACAAATAACTCATTACAGATAGGATCAGCAATATCCTAGTATGGGTGTAGCAGAATTAGAATAACTCGTTAGAGATGGGGTCAGAAGTGCCCCAGAACGAGTCGAAAGTTATATGTTTATAGATAATGTATTTGTGATTATATATATAGTTTGGTTTTAGAAATATGATTTTTGAATATATAAAAGTATATTTTTGAATAGTTAAAAACAAATTGTTGGTTGTTTGTGTTGTGTGATAGTAGAATTTATTCGATTAGATCATGTATTGAACTGATTTAAAAATAAATAGCAATATATACATGTGAATTATATATGTTTGAATAGGTAAATGGATTAGCTGTTGAGTAAAGATTTTATTTGCGTGCCCGACAAATAGGTAAACCTTAATAATTTGGATGCGAAATATTATTATATCAACTCCTGTGAATGCCATTGGATGCGGAGTACTGGTTATACTGTGTGTAATTAATAAATGTCACCATAGGATAGTTACAATTAATTTTGAACTACACTGCATGGCATACTTCTTGAAGATGACATACTTCTTGAAGATAGCATACTTCATCATATACCACACAAGCATTTGGAGCTTGTGTGACGAGGTTGAAGATTTACCATACGAGCGAGAGGTTTGTATGGTGATGACTATATATTACAGGTTGAACTGATGACAGTTATGGACTATATATTACAGGTTGAACTGACGACTGATATGGACCATATAAATTGTAACGATAAATTGCCAGGTTAATAAAAAAACCACATGGGTCTGGAGTTGACAATAATCACGTCTCTCTAGTCATTAGATACAGCACATGGATTATTTATTTCCCACACAGGACGAGGTGACGAGAATCTATTCTCTGGAGCAATTAAAATACACACTCCCTCAGGCTTTGACAGGGTGACGAGAATTTATTCTCTGGAGTTATTATCAATACACGCTCCCCTGTAGACACCAGAATATATCAATATAAATATGTGTATGCTTTATAGGATTTATTGGGTACCTAATACGGCCCAATAAATTTCCAAACCCCTCCCCGTACAAAGGAGGTTATGGCGAATTTTTTCGAAAATTTCGGGTGTTAGCCAAATTTTTGAAGAGTTTGAAAATTCTCAGAAACTGAAAAGTTGGAGAATGGAATCCAGATTGAACGTAGAGTTGATTAATCAAACCACTTTCGACTTTGTTCCTTTTCGGGGACGAAAAGTTTTAAGTGGGGGAGATTGTAACGACCCGGAAAATCTGAACCAATTTAATTTTTTTTAAATTGGCTATTTTAGTGGATTTTAAATATTTAAAATAAATATTTTAAATAATAACAATGAAAAGTAAGTTTGAATCGACATTGAAAAAAAATATAATTACTTTGAAATATAAACAAGGCCTGAAATGGCGCGGTAGTTTCGAAATTTGAATTCAAACTTTGACTGACTGTACCGGGTGCAAAACAAAACGGATTTGAGTGAAACCAAAAATATTTAAATCTGTTAGTGAATATCTTTCTAACGAATCTAAATAATCGAAGTTTCATAGCGGCAAGCAAAAGTTATGGCCAAATGAATTTTCAGAAAGGTCGCTATAGAATATATATAGCCCGTGAAAATGGCCATTTTGCAAACGACCTCGGAATTCGACGAAGCCACTTTTGTTGGATCCGGGATGTTAAACTATTGCTAAGTTTCAAATTTCATAATTTTTGAAGCTAGTATGTGAGCGTGGCAAAGGAAAATGTGTTCGGTCGATTTTTGTTAAATTGGATCGACCAGAAAATGGCCATTTTTCAAACGGTCTCAGAATTTGACGAAACTAGTTTTGTTGGGACCGTATCGTCAAAACATAGCTAGATTTATTTTTCTGGAATTTTTCGAATCAGTTTGTGGCCCAGGCAAATTGAAATGTACGTTCAAATTAAATATTGAATGTTTTATATTTTGATTTGAAGGAAAACTAACTGAAATAGTCGAATGGGCCTACGAAACATATCCCATTGTGTTCGGAATGGGGGTAAAACGCTAGGGACGACAGTTGTTGGGTTTGAATTGGGGTTCGTGGGTGAAAGAGGGTATTTTCGAAATTTAAAAATATATAAATAAATAAAAATATCTCATTGGGCCACATAATCATCTCTCTCCCCGATTGAACACGACAAACGACGGAAAACCTTTCTTTCCTTCTCTCCTCGATTTCTTCTAATCCGCTCAATAAAAACCCATGCCCCTTTGGAGAATTTTGTAGTGCTCCTCACGATCTTCCCATCCATATAAGGATTGGATTTTTTCGTGACCTGTGGAGCTCGAATCGAGCTCGGGAAAGTGCGACCTTCCAATCGCCGCCGCGACGTACAGGCGCCGTCGAACCCCACGCCGCCACCACCGATCTGCGCGGCCTTCCCCCTCCTTGGCGTGGTGCAACTGGATTTTGTCCTCGTGCCTTGGATTTCGCGAAAAACGGAACCCTAGTTTCGAACCCCATCAGAAAGGTACGACTGAAAATTTATATAAACTATTTAATAGCAGTTTAAAGCGCTACGGTTTTAGATTTCACTATAAAAATCATATCTTTTTCGTTTCTTGTCGAAATTCAGTGAAACAAGAGACAGTGCACTCGTGTGGACGTCTTCTACATTCTAGAAGAGACCGTGTATTTTTCTGAGCCTTCTGCTATTTTTGGTGGAGTGGAACCCAATGTGAGATTTCTAATTTATAAACGATACGAAAAACGACGATGTATAAATTATATAGTCGATGTATGACTTGTATAGGCGTTGTACACCTCTTGTATAAGCGTTGTATAAGTTGTACGTTCGATATATAAGTTATATACGCGTTGTAAAAATTATATATGTGTTGAAATAGAAGTGAAATGCTTATATATATATATATACGCCCCTCGTCCACAAGCCATGGACGATATTTATTGGTTGTGATTGATGTGAAAATTGGTTGATAGCGAATGGTTGATTAGAATTGTTTGTGGTTGAAATTTATTGATAGTGGTTGAAAAATACCCGTTTGTGGTTGAGAATTATTTGGTTGAAACCACATAGGATATAGTTTGTGGAAATGAAAAATATATACATGCCGCCTGCGTGCGAACTAGATGCATGAATCCCCATTGTCAAAAGTTGCGAGGCTTTAAGGTAGAGCGAGGAGCCGTACTAGGGACGACCCCGGTTTTAACTACCCTGCCGTTATGCTGCCGAAATTTTGAATAATATTCATGTGTTTGAATTATTTTCATGTGTTGAAACTATATTCGTGTGTTGAATATAAATTCATCTATTTAACGACATTCATGTTTTGAAATAAATTGTTTTGAAATATAAAAAATCACCATTTTTTCTATATATATAAACTATAGAAAACCTTCATATGTTGAATTGAAATTCATTCGTTGAATAGAAATTCATGTGTTGAATGATATTCGTGTTTTAAATGTAAAAATCACCTTTTTATCTATATATATAAACTATAGAAAACCTTCATGTGTTGAATTGAAATTCATTCGTTGAATAGAAATTCATGTGTTGAATGGTATTCGGGTTTTAAATATAAAAATCACCTTTTTATCTATATATAAAAACTACAGAAAACCTTCATGTGTTGAATTGAAATTTATTCGTTGAATAGAAATTCATGTGTTGAATGGTATTCGTGTTTTAAATATAAAAATCACCTTTTTTTATCTATATACATAAACTATAGAAAACCTTCATGTGTTGAATAGAAATTCATTCGTTGAATGGAAATTCATGTGTTGAATGGTATTCGTGTTTTAAAATAAATTGTTTTATAATAAAAATCATATTTTTATCATCTATATGAACTATATAAAATAGCCGTGTTTTGAAAGAAATTGTTTTATAATAAAAACATATTTTTACCATCTATATGAACTATATAAAATAGTCGTGTTTTGAGATAAATTGTTTAACAATAAAAATCATATTTTTATTATATACATGAATTGTAAAAAATAGGGAAGTGTTGAAATAGAAGTTAGTTTGATGAAAATATCATTTTTATCAAAGACATGAAATGAATATGGTTTTGAAATCGAAGAATCGATTATATATATACATATATATAATTAAATAAATCGAATAACGAAGCTGTAGTTCGCGTTTTGAAACCGTGATTTCAAACGATTAGTGCGGGAGATCCGACCATCGGATTTTCCCGAAACCGAAATCGTTGGGTTCGCTTTGGAAATATCTTTCCAAGACACCAATTTTACAAAGATCCAACGGTTGGATTGTCTAGAATGTTTAATTCAATTCTGAAGAAAAACAGCGCCAGAATCGATTATATATATATATATATATATATAATTAAAATAAATCGAATAACGATGCTGCAGTTCGTATTTTGAAATCGAAACTTCAAACGATTGTACCGGGAGATCCGACCGTCGGATTTTCCCAAAACTGGAACCGTTGGATTCGTTTTGAAAAGATCTTTCTAATGATATAAATTTTGTGATGATCCAACGGTTAGATTTTCATATATGTGTAAATCAAATCTAAAGAAAAACAGTGCCACGACCGCGTTATGGCCTGAAGCGTCATTTAAATAAATTGGCTATTTTAAATAAATAAAAATAGCGATAAATCGTTATAAAATATTATAAACGATATGGAATGTGAAATTTAGAAATTAATTGAAGGTTGGCTAAGTCGAATGGTTTCCTGGGTTTTGATCTGATGTTGGTTTCAGCCTTCGGGGTTAATATTTGGGAAATCGTTCTCTTACTGATTGACGGTTAGTAACTAATGAATTAGAATAAAGCGTATGTCGTGTTTATGTAGCACTTGTTTACTGTATACGCGAGTTGTTCAGAAAGACCGGGGTTATCCCATTCTGAATAACTGAATCGACGATAAGTAATCGAAGATGAAGACGGTGGTCGAAGACCGGAGATTTTCACCTCGTTTGGATGGTAACTGATGTCCTGATTGGGAGGCATCCCGAAATATGGATAATGAGTGGTGACCGTCCAGACATACGTGGAAATCGATGGGTTTGCGAGGTATATAGTGCCTCCAGTTTCGTTCAGACCCAGAACGGAATTGTAAATGGATTGTGTGTCTGACATTGGAATTCATTCTGTGTGATTGGTAACCATCAGTTACATGGTGCGAATTGCCTGTGTTGCATGCTAAGATGCAGTGATCAAGTCTTCTGTTGAAAAGCAAAGTCTTGTGGTTGATGATCAAAGCACCGCCTGTGTGGCGTAGCTTTGTGTATAACGTGAATTCGCGAGCCTCACACCCCGGTATGAACAAGAAACAGGAGAGGACATCAGGAGGGCATGCGTTTCCTTCTAGCTAGAGGTGGTGTCGGTGCTTAAACTAGACGACATTTATATTATTTTCACCTATGTGGTTGTTGCTGTTGCGAGGCGCCTCGGTTATATCGGTCGATCCGGGACCGATGGAGTCATTCGTCAGCTCATTTACGCCTCAAAGGGCAGGGAAACGTATTGTTCAGGCACTATAATCCACTCCGTGTGGACCGACCCTGATGATCCAAGGGGCAGTTGCGCCTGTTTCGGAGACATGGGCTAGATTGTCTCGAAGTCGGTAAGGACTATCCTTTGCCTTGGTTCATGACGGAAATCCAGTTTCCAAATATGTGATTGTGCGGTTTTGATTGTATACCTATATATGGCGACATAGTGGTATGGGGCATTAATGCCGTCTATGATTGATATTTATGATTGTGTATGAAATTAGAAACTAACTGCAAACGAGCTAAGATGGATGGTTTCCTGGGTATTGGTCTGATGTTGGTTTCGGCCTTCGGGGTTAATACCTGTGGAATCATTCACTTACTATTTTACAGTTGGAGTCTGATTATCAAATGATTTGTTTTGCTCGTATCAAGCATATTTTGGTCGATATAAGGAAAAACTCTATCCTCCGGTTTTCGTTGCATTGTGTGATGGGACTTGAGTCTTATATCGGCTTCATTTTTATAAAAAGCATTGCGATGTTTAAAATATTTAATTATTTTAAAGCACTGGCAATCCAATGGAGTAAACCCGTTCCGCGAAAGTGGCGTGGTCCTGTGATTAGATATATTTTAACCGTGTTAAGTAGATTTCTCATACCAGTCCCATGACTGACTCGTAGTTTGTTTCACTTGCAAACTCGGGTGCCCCTTTTTCTACACGGGCAGCCTTGTATTCAGGTATTAGCAGGCTCTTTCTGGATAGCTGGAGCTGAAGATGGATTCTTCCATTTATCGTTTTTTATGCTGTTCAGCTCCTATTGTACATATTATGTTTGTTTCCGCTGTAGACATTTATGCATAGCTGAACTGTATTTGTACTAAGTATGATCCTGTATACTTTGTAACTCTGATGATTATTGTTTATCCAGTGTATCATTTATTCATTATCTGGTGTATTTATTTATTTCTGTTCTTCTATTATCTGTTTCTGTGTTATATTCCAAAGATTACCCTTGACACCGTCAGTACGGGTTTTGGGGTCGTCACATTTACATTGTGGTTCATCGCATAATCGATTAGTTGCTATTGATGATATATCTGTTTGGTGGAGGGAAATTTATTCTCTTGCTTAACACCCTTCTTTGAGACGTACGAGCTCAAAGGTTGTGTGATTAATAGTGACTGGTCATTTTTGTGAATTGCTAATGTGAAGTACTATAGATTTGAAAGTACTTGTGATTATTATGTTGCGAAATGATTTTCCACACTTCAGGATATGAAATGATTTAGTTTATGGCTAAAGATGCGGGTGACCCAGATGACTAAAACACAGGGGATGGTGGTGGATGAGGGCGGTGTATGTCTTCTCCGATAGTGTGGGATGGTGCATCGTTAGTGTAGTCTGCTCCTAGATGGGTGGTGCGCACACACACACACACACACATATATATATATATATATATATATCAAGTTGGTGAGGTGAGTCCTGTAGCCTAGTCTAAGGGGAGCCCGATATTTGGTTGCATATTTATTTTTATGCATTTGTTTTGGAATTCATATTTCCAAAGATTTTGATTTGAGATCTCGAAGTGAAATCTATTTTATTATAAAAGCTAGTTATGTATTTCAAATGATTTGAAATAAGAAATCGGAAATAAAGCCCGAAGGAATAATTTCTGTATAGAGAAATGGATTTTAAAATCTAAGTTCAGGGATTAAGCTTAAATGGGTAGATTAGGAAAAAAAATTGCATGTTGTAAGATGCATTGTAGATCCATAAGCTTATTTATGCTTGTTATTTATGCACTGGCAATCCAATGGAGTAAACCCGTTCCGCGTTAGCGGCGTGGTCCTATGATTTGCCTTATTATTAGTTAAGTTAAGTAAAAAAATTCATACCAGTCCCATGACTGACTCGTAGTTTGTTTCACTTGCAAACTCGGGTGCCCATATTTTTACACGGGCAGTCGAGTGGCTTGTTTTGCAGATATTTATTTTTAAGCAGGATTCTGGATCAAAGCTTAAAGCCATGTCCAGTGCACTGATTGCCTTCCACTGTGTTAGTTTATTTGCTCCGTTGTGCGTTGTATTAAATTTATTGTAAATTAATCTTCCGCCATTTTATTATTATATTCGATATACTCTGATATTCTGTATTCTGATGTAACATTATTATGATTTTTATAAAAGTCTTTTATGCCCAAAGTTTGCGTATGCGGGTTTTGAATGGTCTTGGTCGATTTAGCAATCGATTAGGTCCGGGCGAAATCCATGCCGTTACAACTGGTATCAGCGCTTTGGTTAACTCAAATCTTTAGGGTATAACTCGTTAGAACTGAACAAAAGACTCATCAGAGGTAGGATTAGAAATATCATATAAAAAATACTCATTAGAGATAGGATAAGTAATATCCTAGAATGAGAAAACTCGTTAGAGATGGGGTTAGTAATGCCCTAGAATGATTCGAGACTGAAAAGTTTATAATTAACGTATTTGTAATTATATATATAATCCGATTTTAGAAAATATGATTTTTAAATATATAAAAGTTATATATATTTGGAAAGCTAAACAACTAACTGATTGATGATTGTGTTGTTTGATTATTAGTTCAACTAATAAAATTATTGAAACCAATAAAAGAAGGAAAGTTGACTTGGTTAGTTAAACAACTTTTAGCTCCGTTCCTTTTCGAGGACGAAAAGTTTTTAAGTAGGGGAGATTGTAACAACCCGGGATTTTAGAACCAATTTAAAATTTTTATTTTGGCTATTTTAATGAATTCATAATATTTAAAATGATTTATTTTAAATAATATCGACTAAATTTTTTCTTAAATCTAAGTTAGAATGAAATAATTTAATTTAATTATAAAAGGAGTTAGAAATAACGCGGTAGTTTGAAAATTTGAATTTGAAATTTGACTGAATGGACAGGATTCAAAATAAATCGGATTTTAGTAACACAAAAAATATTGAAATCTGTTTAAAAATATCTTTCCAACGAATGTGCAAAATCCAGATTTCATAGCGGGAATAAAAAGTCATGGCCAGTTAAATATTCAGAATAGTCGCCATGGAATTTAATATAATATATAGCCCTTATAAATAGCCATTTTGAAAACAACCTCCGTTTTCGACGAAATCACTTTTATTGGATCTGGAATGTCAAATTATTGTTAGATTCCAATTTTCATAATTTTTGGAATTAATATGTGAGCGTGGCAAAAGAAAATGTGTTTTGTCCATTTTAGTCAAATTGGATCACCAGAAAATGGCCATTTTTCAAACGACCTCCAAATTCGACGAACTTAATTTTGTTAGGACCGTATCATCAAAACATAGCTAGATTTATTTTTCGGAAATTGTTGGAGTTCGTATGTGGCTCCGGTAAATTAAAATGTACGATCAAATTAAATAAATAAATGATTTATATTTTAATTTAAAGAAAAGTGGGCTGAAATGATCGAATGGGATGATTAGACCTAGCCCATTATGTCCGGAATAAGGGTATTTGGCTAGAGGAAACATTCATTGGGCTGGATTTGGAGTTATTAGGAATTAACGGTTTTTTTTTGCAAACTAGGGAATTTAATAATATTTTATTATAAATATGGATTAACCTAAATCATCCAACTTTCAAAGCTTTATCATTCCCAATCTACACAATAATTTCACAATCTCAAAAAAGGAAAATCAAAGAGCATTCCGTGATCTTCAATTTCATACGGTGATGATGGATTTTCATTTCCAAAATCGTTCAAATTTGGTGCTGAAACACGCTGCGTTTAGGTTCAATTATCGAGGGCTTAGGGGGTTTGAACTCGCACTGGTCAGGGCAGGAGAGAGGCGACATCATGGCGGTGGTCGGGGGCATCTTGGATCGAGGTCCGGTTAAGTCTGGTGGTGGCGAAATGTTGACCTAGGAGGCGAGCTCGGTTTTGAAAACAACGGCCGGGAGAAATACGCGAGAGATAGAAGATGATGAAAGGGATTTAAATGTAATTATGGAACTTAATTTATAATTAACTATTTAATTTTGTAACCAACGTATAAATTAACATATCTTTGTCATACGAGGCCCAAATTTGGCAATTTCAGAAGCTTTGGACTTGCATTAACCGAATCTACACCATGAAACAGGCCAAAACTGAAATGGAGCTATCTGGAATTTCTTGAATAAATTAAATGAGTGGTTTAATTTGATTAAATCAATCGTTAATAATGATTTCTAACCAGTCAAGATGAGAACTCTCTCACCAAAATTTTCTCGTACAGTAATTTATATAAACTGCCATGATTTTTTATCTGTATTTTATTATCACAAATATTTGTTTGCTAAAAATATTATTTTTAGCTCATAAGTAAGATTTCTTTTAAATAATTAAAATTAATTAATTATTATCATATTTAGAAATTTTTACAAATACGCTGTTAAATTCAGTTTGTTGTTATACGCGATTTGATTTGGATTGGTTGATGCTGTTTGGTGTGATCTGTTTGATTTAATTGAATATAATAGAATTATTGAAATTTGTAGACAAATAAAAATACCATTTTTATTTGTCATGTTAATGTAAGAATTTGTACACAAATAAAAATATCATTTTTATTTGTTATGTTAAAAATAGATTTGCATGCAAACAAAAAAGAATATCATTTTTTATTTGTTATGTTAAGAGTAGGAATTGTATACACAAATAAAAATATCACTTTTATTTGTTGTATTAAAAATAGATTTGTAAACAAATAAAAAATATCACTTTTATTTGTTATGTTGAAATTAGAATTGTTAACAAATAAAAATATCACTTTTATTTATTATGTTGAAATTAGAATTGTTAACAAATAAAAATATCACTTCCATATGTAATGTTGAAATTAGAATTGTTAACAAATAAAAATATTACTTTCATTTGTTATGTTGAAATTAGAATTGTTAACAAATAAAAATATCACTTTCATTTGTTATGTTGAAATTAGAATTGTTAACAAATAAAAATATCATTTTTATTTGTTATGTTGAAATTGGAATTGTAAACACATAAAAATATCATTTTTATGTTACATGTTAATGTAGGAATTGTAAACACATAAAAATATCATTTTTATGTTACATGTTAATGTAAGAATTGTATACAAATTAAAATATCATTTTTATTTGTCATGTTAATGTAAAATTTTGTATACACATAAAAATACCATTTTTATTTGTTATGTTAAAAATAAATTTTGCATACAAATAAAAATATCATTTCAATTTGTAACGTCTCGCATTTTTCGATCTAGTTTTGAATATTTAAATTAGTTTAAAATATTGAATTCGTAATATGAATGGAATTTTATATAAATTAAAACGAAGTTTGAAACGAATAAATATATATTAAATATAAACGAGCTCGTAAATGGCATGACAGTTCGTAATATTCAGTTTTGAACTTCAGTTGAGTGTGCCGGATCCGTTATAAATCGGAATTCGCCGAAACAAGAAATATTCGAATCTGTTAAACTATAATTTTGTAATGTAAGGAAAAAAATCATAATTTCTTCTTTTATATTGAGAGTTATGGCCAAATCAAAATTTCAAATAGTCGCTGTGAAATCCTTTGAAAACAATAACGATTTATTTAATATAATAAATCGATTTTAAATAAAATATTGGTTTAGCTTGAGAAATGGAATATCGTGTTAAAATTCATATTAGTCATTTTGGAAATTCTATGAGTTCACTTTGTGTATATTTATATAATAATATAAATTTATTTGTCTATTTTTAATCAGTTTATATTAAATCGAATTAAATAATTTAATATCTTCTGTATATGGTCAAAATAGACCGTGGAAACTATTCCAATGTGTTCAGAACGGTGGTAGAACGCTAGGAATGTCATTCGTTGCATTCAAATAGTGATCGATAGCACATGATATTTTAATTTAGGGTACACCAGTTAAAATAAATCAAAATAAAATTTAATTAAAATTAAAAATATAGGGGACGACCTAAAATCTAAGGCGCATGACTACTCTGTACAATCCCAGTGTCCTCTCTTTTCATTATCAGTACGTAATATTTTCCTTCTTCGCAAAGCTTCAAACAAGGACACTGAAGCCTACTCTACCTCTCAACCTACATGAAAGATGTTGTTCTAATCTTGCTGAATTTTCACCTATAAATTAAGCTTGTGGCCATTTTAGTTTCCCATTCCAAAATCAATCCAAGCCTTTTCCTTTCTTTGTTGTCCCCTTCTGAAAATCATTCCACGAATCCTCTTTTAAATAAATATATATATAACAAAATTGAAATCGCAATTGAAGTCGCGAATCAGAATCGCGATGGATCCATCAGCTGGACTTGATGAAGGCACTCACGATTTGTGTTGCAAGGTTCGAACGTGATTTAGTCTTGGATTGAGCATAGGGATTGAGGGGTATTGCGAGACACTGGCAAGGGATTCCGGTGAAGAGGTGTCCTAGTGGGATGGGGTTCGAACGACGATGTCGTAGGTTGTGCGTGAGTTGTAGAGGGGATTTCTGAAACAGTTGAGGCACAGATGGATTTCTGTGTGCGATTTGGGTAGACGAGTCAGTGCGGCTCCAAGAAGGTCAACGCAAACCAATACTGCGTAGAGATTGTTCGAGACTTGGTGTAGGTGTTGGGGGGAGTCGGTCTATGATTGTACTGGTTGCGATTTACTAATGAAAACTGAGGTGCTGTGTTGGATTTTTGGGGGTGCGGGAAGAGGATTGGTGAATGGAGTGGTTCGGTGATGATAGTTGAACGATGTGGGTTTTTAGAGTGTCACAGTAAAGCAATGGGGTTTGGATCTCTGATTTTTGGCAATATCAATGCTCAACTGTGTAAGAAAATAGATTGTCAATTGGAGCAAATAGTCTGGACTGTTGTATATAACGGTGTTGTATACACAATTATATGATTTTTGTTTGATGATAACAACCAAATATATATTATCAGATATGTGTTTGTAATTGT
The DNA here is from genome assembly GCA_030737875.1 of Allium sativum. Classification (NCBI taxonomy): domain Eukaryota; kingdom Viridiplantae; phylum Streptophyta; class Magnoliopsida; order Asparagales; family Amaryllidaceae; genus Allium; species Allium sativum. Next base: position 876,330,689 of record CM060912.1, on the reverse strand, counting down.
ACTGTTTCATATATCTCACAACATACATGAATATAATATTTCTATCTAAATAAAATACAACTGCACAGAAATTTAAATATTCACAGTATTTTATTTAAATAGAATAATTTATTTCAATATCAAACAGTACAAATTTTATACTCCACTATTTGTACATCTCTGTATTACATTTCATATCATAACAGACTTCATATACACACCTCCTCACTATAGAATAACTCTGTCACTAATTTCATATATACATTCATTTACACAAACTCATATATATACACATTTACTAACACTACACTCATTCACTGCTTTCTGTCTTCTTGTCTTCTGTCTTCACAGTTTTCAGTCCAGTCACTTCAGTCCAGTCTTATCCTCTTACCTTTCACATGAAACAGAAACACACAGTACACTGCAATAGAAATAAAACTGAATACATGTGTATAAATTTTATTTTTAAAATTTTATTTGCCTCAGTTTTCTGGTGTGTTTCTCATCATTTTTTTGACTCGATCTGATTTATCTGACTGTGTCTAGACAGCTTGTGATATTCACAGTGATTCACTGTAAATACCACAAGGCAGACAACATATATATATCTACAATGCAGGGACAGGAAAATTGACTAATGGCTGCATATACACATGTGTATACACGTGTGCACTGCCTCGCCAATCAGAATATAGTGTATGCAACTGAGGAGGAGCCACGTGGACCATCTCGACTCAGTGCTACAACAAACATTCAAGTGAAAGTTCAACACAGCTCAAACATGGTTCAAATCAAAATGGAAATGAAAAGGGGTCGAGCCATAGTCAAGAAAAGTCATGACACATATACAGGAAAGCTAAAACTCAATGTCAACATGAAACAAAGACATGGCAGCAATGATCAAGTGGTGCATGAATCAAGTGTAACAACTTGTATGGTCAGGGAAGCTGTGAACATGATGTCTCAGCAAAATGGAGCATGATGCATACATTAAGGGGAAACACAGCAAGAATGTATAGTGGTCAATGTAAATGTACAAACAGTTGAATGCATGGAGTAGCACACACAAGGTGAAGTCAGCATGAACTGCTCAGGTGGAACAATACAAGTTACATGCATGATACAACAAGTTTAAAACATGATGAATTGGCCGAGTCATGGACCAAACTTCAAAGTATACACTTATACAAACAAAAAGTGTTTTCTAAAGAAGAGTGGTCAGTGCACATATAATTAATCAAAGCTTCAGAAAATCATATAGTGCTATGTTTAGTGCAAGCAGCAGCTCAAAGTCATGATTCATGTACATGAAAGTGTACAGCATGGTGGAATGAACTACATGATCAAAGAAAAGGCCATAACATAAGTGCAACAAGCAAAAGTGGAATAGATGAGAATCTTGGTCGAGCATTTTAGTTCAGGTTATAATGGTGCCAGCAAGTTCATAGCAGCCCAAGTAAAGCAAGTCACAAGTGCAGACAAGATCACAATACTTAACAGTAAGTCAAAATGTTCATGGTTTCAACATACAAGTGTACAACATGGGTGATGAACTAGAGTGGCAAATATGGTGTAGCAGACTAGAGCATATGTTCATTCATGAAGTACATTGATGAATTCAAAACAAAACATATGCAGCAAGACAACACACAGCATGATTCACACTGTCAACATATACTTAGCAATTCAGGAAGTAAACAAATTATGGGCAAGCAATAATGTTGGGAATCATATGTTTGCCAAAGGATTATTTCCAGAATATCATCAACTTATTGCTTTCCAATTTTGACAAGGGCCACAAAGCTATCTCAAATTAATTTTAGAATTCCATTTTTGGCAAAGAGACACTTGGGAACAATTACTTTATTTCTAAGTTTTTTTTTCTAGAAATTCAATTTGATTGTTTTATGGGAAGTATTCAATCAGTGAAAATCTCGGTATCATTTATGGCAAGAAATTCAATTGCAGTCAAAGAAAGTCATTCAAAGACAGTTTTTAAATCGAGGCACAAAAAGGCAATAGTCTTATTGGCAAGAGGAATTATAGCATCATCACAACAATTCAAATCAGGAAACAAAGGGTTGGCTACAATTAAGGTTTTCCAGAATTGACTTATCAAATTAAAGCCGAGCAAACCATTCAAGATTTCAGGGAAAAATCAATTTACACAAAATCAATTCAAGGCAACTTTACAAAGTCAACGTATCAGGAAATTTCTCGCCAAGAACATGTCTTGGTTCATCTCAATAATCACGCAGGCAAAGGAACAAAAGGGGAAAGCATCAATCAAAATATCAGCCAAGTCATTATAATGAAATCAGAGTTTTATGGTTTCGATCCTACCCTATATTAGATACCAATTCATCATCGGCACAAAAAGGTATCGAGACCACAAACAATTCAATCGAAACCAAGCATAACAATTTCAAGCAACAAAAGAGAAAAATTCCAATTACTCACGGTTTCGATCAAGAGCAGAAAGCAACCCCAAATCGAAGCATCAGAAAGCTGAGAGCGAGACAAATTCGAACATCAGAGATTTATTTCATCAAGCTTCGAATCGATTTGGGAGGATTTCAAGAAACCCTAGCAATTTTCCAATCACCTGCCGCCATTTCTAATTCCATAAGAAAAGGGATCGGGCCAAAGAAATAACAAAGAAGGGTGGAACCTATTTTTGATATGGCCGGCCAAGTTTTGAAAAGGGGATGACCCCTTTAAGTTCAATCTCCTTTATTCATTTTTAAATTAGGGTTTCTCCTTGTTTTAATTTTCTATTTGTTGTATTGTCTTTTAATTTGAGTTGTAAAATCGTCGAACCAGTTTTCTAGAGTCTGTAAAATCTAGGGGATCAAGTCAAGGTGTTGACTGTCAGTTTTAGAGTCTGTAAAATCTGGGTTACGTGTTATGGGATTGTAATACGGGTAAATCTGGTTGAGGGGATATCGTCCAGTCTAGGGTTTTGAGTGTAGGGTTAGGACAGGAGCAGGCGCTGCGAGTGTACATGGTCTTGTGTGCGGGATCTGTTTATAACACCTAGTAGAAACCTTAGGAATGCAGCAGTAGGCAGGGTTTTGCCGAAGCTGGGTATATCTGTGTGTGATTTATTTTCTGCATTTTTATTTCTGCTGCATTCTGTGATCTGTTTATTATTTTCATATCCTGTCAGTTTTTCAATTCAGTTTAAAAACTGTGATAAACCCTATTCACCCCCCCTCTAGGGTTAATCTAGATCCAACAAGTGGTATCAAAGCAGGTATTTTTTGTTTAACTCTAGAGTAATGTGTCATCCTAGCTGTCAGTTTAGTGAGAGTCAGTCCAGTTCATCTCCAACTATTTTCACTGGAACAGATTTTTTAAACTGGAAATCCAGAATGGAATTTTATTTAAAATCTGTTAATATTAAATGTTAGGATGTTGTTATCAATGGGTACGATAGAGCAGATAAAGTTTTTAATTCTCGTACTACACATATTCTATATTCTTATCTTGATGATGATCAATACTGTCTGATTTCCCATTGTTTAACTGCGCAGGAAATCTGGATAGCTCTCAATACGAAGTATGGACAAATTGACAACTGCAACTCAAAACCCCAGAAAGTCAAATCAGCTTCAGATCTATGCTTAACTAGTCTTACAGATGAAAATTCAGATGGATCAGATGATGGAGAATCAACGGATGCTGAAGTTGAAAATTTCTCATACGAAGATTTGGTTTATATGTGTGTTGATTTAACTAAATCTGTTGATAAACTCAAATCTAAAAACAAATCTCTAAAATCTAGGAATTCTGGGTTGACCAGCAAAATTAATGATTTGGAATCACAACTTGAATATTTTAAAAATTCTTCAAATTCAGATTGCAAAAATTGTTTAAAATTGAAAACCAATCTTGTTCATCTCAATAAAAATATTCAAGAGTTTGAAAATGAAATTCTGATCTTAAAAGAAAACAAGATTGAGTTATCAAGTTTGAATAACTTTTTACAAAAGGAATTTGAAAATTTTAAGACTGATATATATTCCAAATTTGAAATTGCTGAAAATGAAAATTTGGTGAAAAGTGGTTTGATTTTGAAAGAACTTGAAAATGAGATTGAAAAGACCACGAATTTTGAGTCTGAAAAACAAAAACGATTTGAACTTGAAATTTCCAAATCCCAAGCCAAAATCAAATTGCTTGAAAATGAGAATCTGGTTTTGAAACAGTTCAATGCTGAATAGAAAATCGCTATAAATAATTCCTCAAATTTAATAAAAGAAAATAGCGATCTAAAATCCAAAATTCAACGATTAGAATCAACTTTGGATAAATTTTCTAATGGGGAAAAATCGTTGAATATGCTATTACAAAACCAAGTTTCTATTGGAAATAAATCTGGTCTTGGCTTTGGGAATATCAATCGTTTTGATAGGATGAACTCAAATGATTTTAAAGACACTTCAAATTATCTTGGAAAAGATGGTTTTGAATTTTTAAACTCTGGCAATTCAAAAGATTTTTTGAAACATAAGCAAAATAAGAATTTGTTTTATAACAAACCTTTCTATCATTCTTAGACCTCAAAAAGAAGTAAAGTGATTCGTCTAATTTCAAACAGATCTGGGTCCCTAAAGGTACTTTGGTAAATTCCAATGGATTGTTATATAAACAAGTTTGGGTACCTAAAGCTATGAACAAAACTGTGAGTGGTTTTACAAATTTTGTTAGACCACTCGATTCTCTAAACTGTTAGGTACCAGAGGTGGTTGAGGAACTGCAAAGCAAAAGAGATTTGAATTCAAGCTGCTTAATACTTCTGTAATTATTCATAGTTCCTTAAGCCAAGTCTGTTGAGTTAGATATTTATTTACTCACGTCAATTTCAGGTATAACATCTAAACTCAACCTTTGTAAATATTTTTTTTCTTTTTCTTTGTGAATTCCTCCTTCTATCTCTTTTGTTTATTTTTCTTTATCTGTTCTGTTTATCTTTCTTTGTCTGTTTGATTTGTCACTCTCATATCTTTGTAACGGCTTGGACTGTCTTAAACTTCCTTTTATAGAACTCATATTTTCTGGAAATTCACTTTAGTTGAACAGAACTCTAATGTTTTAATTATTTCCAGATCTTGAATTTAATCATGTAAATTTCTGCAATTGTTTTTGAAGTTTATTTTTCTGATTTCTGAATTCATAACAGTGTTGATGTATTCTAGTCATATCTTGAACATTGTTAATTAAAATTCTAAATTCTTGAAGATCTGAAAAATTGATGAAGTTTCACACACCACTGCTGTTTTGAATTTCTTCTAATTCATTTTAGAAAGGCTTGATATAATATACTCATTACAGCACTTCAATTTTCATCAGTTGTGAAAATTTCATTATTTTTCAGATTGGCTTGGATATATTGATTTATCTTGAATCAGTGATACATCCTGAAATTCCTTTTTATTCATGATCATTGTGACTTATTTTTGTTTTGTTTGAGATCACTTGAAAATTTCTGATATTTTGAATCTCAAACACCTCTCAGATCTAAAATTATTAATCTTGTGTGATTGGTTCATTGTATCTCAAGATTTACATTTGTTCAAGTGATTTTGAATAAACCACTATTTTCAGGATCATGAATTATTACTCAAACTTGATGTAAATGATCTGAAATTACTGTTGTGCTTGTCAGAAATTCTTGTGAATAATTCTTTGAATTCTGTCTTAAATCTCTCGGATATTTCATGGTTATTTGATCTAAATATTCGTTTGTTTAAAATCATTTGAAATTATTGATTTATTGAATCTCACACATATCCTGAATATGATATTTAAAATGTGATGTGATTGATTCATTAAATCTTGAAGTTTTCATATTTATCAAATGATTTAAAATAAACAATATTTTTAAATCTGGGATTGTGAATCATCTTTTGTGACCATCTGAAACCTCTGTGAAATTTTTTCTGACAAGTCCGATTCATGACTGATGTCTTGTGCTACTTTGATATTGTTTTGAAAATATGTTGAAAATTGCTTGTTTATGATTTGATTGCTGCTCTGATAATGTTCTTTAAATAACTGCGTGTTCTTATCTGCTGCTCTAATAAATGTGCTAAATTTGCCTGTCTGGGTTTGTGTTTAAATTTCTTTGGACTGAGATATCCATGATAGTCCATCAGAGTGTAATTAAATTCCTCGATAAAGGAGACAACAAGTGGTATCAGATTAGGAAGTGCTGAAAAATCATTTTGGTCTTAATCTCATCATGTATAATTTTTTTCTCTCTAAATTTCTCTTGTAATTGATTTTCAATTATAAAGTTATTTATTCATTATTGATTCAGAAATTGAAATCAATATCCAAATTGAACTGTATTTATAATTCATCAAAATTATTATCAGATTTTGAAATTGTGATGAATTGTGATTGCAGCATATTTCACAACAAGAGGAGATTTTATTTGGATTTTCATGATGGTTGAATATTTATTATAATATCTTTGAACTGGCAATTATTTCACGACCATCTCCTTTATCTATCACCCGTCTGCCATCCATCATGATTTTATATTAATGTGGAGAGTTTATTTTTTTAAAAAAAAGAAAAATCATCTTGTTTTAAAATAGTGAAAATTATTTGTGATAGAAATGGGACTATATTATTATTCAGAATTAGTGATAATCGAAAATTTTCAATGATCCCGGTACCGTCGAGCATATTTCATAATATAATTAATTTAGAAATTTTTTTTCACAGTCCATCTCTATATCTACCGCATTTCTATCATCCATATTGGTTTCATATACCGAGGAGTTTTTCCTTATAAAGCTGAAAATGATAAAAATATAATTAATATATAAGAGTGTCTCTAACCTCATTTAAAAATCCAAGCTCTGATTATGCATGGTTATGAGACGTCTTATAAGTTAAGCTGCGACTGATCCCATTTAAAAATCCAAGCTCTGGTTATGCGTGGTCAGTGTGCTCTTAAATAAATAAAAAAAGGGGAAACAAAGTGCTAAAAATAGAAATAAATTTGAAATTCTCCTCTGAGTATAAAAACCAGCCTATCAATCCATCTTCTAATCTGTGAAATGTGTTAAAATCTTATGACGTATTATGATGTGTTGATTAATAGGTATTGGGTTTTGAGATTATTTGATCTGGTCAATTAAATTGAATTATTAATTATAGTCCAAATCCATCACTGTTTTTGAGCTTTATTTTTTATATAAAAATCCTTTGAAAATAATTGGAAATGAATTGGTTTTAAAATTCTCTCCATTTTATATAAAATTCTTCGTATATTCGTCATTCTCTACAATGTGAAATATGCCACCTGTTCTTAGAATATTATGATTTTTGTTTGACTGATTGAAATTTATGATGATCGTTCTTCCTCTTAAGCTGAAATTATATTTTTAGTCATTTTTTCATTTGTATTTTAAAATCTGTATCCTTTTGATGATAACAAAAGGGGGAGAATGGATTAGATTTTGATTTTGATTTTGATTTATGAGTTAATATTTTATAAATATTTTTAATTTTGAAAATTTATTAATTCTAAATTCTTTCACTCATGCACACTTGTAGGCGGAGCATTCAAATAGGGGGAGTAATATATATTTCATTTTTTTTTTCAAACACATTTATGCTCAAAATCTTATATTTGTTTGTCATCATCAAAAGGGGAAGATTGTTGTATATAACGGTGTTGTATACACAATTATATGATTTTTGTTTGATGATAACAACCAAATATATATTATCAGATATGTGTTTGTAATTGTACTGTTTCATATATCACACAACATACATGAATATAATATTTCTATCTAAATAAAATACAACTGCACAGAAATTTAAATATTCATAGTATTTTATTTGAATAGAATATTTTATTTCAATATCAAACAGTACACATTTTATACTCCACTATTTGTACATCTCTGTATTACATTTCATATCATAATAGACTTCATATACACACCTCCTCACTATAGAATAACTCTGTCACTAATTTCATATATACATTCATTTACACAGACTCATATATATACACATTGTAACAACCCGTATTTTCAATAACCTGTTATAACATAAGTCAAGGCAGAATTTAATTTATAAATCTGAATCAAGGGAAACGGGCTATGCCATTGCGTTCGTCTCGGAAAAATACGCGAAATAGAGTCCGAGTTTTCGAAAATCGGAGTCCGTATGACCCGATTAAGGCCCAACGAAGTTTTCAGAAAAATTCAAAGTAAAAACAGATTTCAAATTCAAGTTTGAATTTGAAAATTAGATCAGATTGGGCCAGGCGGGAAAACTCCCGCCAGAGCACCCAAGTCGACAGCCCTGTCGACTTGGGAGTCGACTTGGTTGGACCCAAGTCGACAGCCCTGTCGACTTGGCTGTCGACTTGGCTCAGCCGGGCAGTTTTGCCTGGTGCACCATTTTGGGATTGTGTTGAGTTTGGGGGCCAGATTCGGTTTTGAGGGCTGAGATTGGAATTAGGGTTTAATCCTAAGGCTATAACTAATCCTAATCTCTATAAATAAGCCCCTAACCTAACCCTAAATCATCATTATTCATTCTAGTAACTAAACTATGGCAAAATCAATCCTCTCATGGCCTCCACTCTCTTCATAAAATTTCTAAATTATTTCTATGAGAGATTTTCCGTGCATACAAGTGTTTTCAAGCTTGTATGAGCATCATTAGCTTGCATTCAACTCAAGTTTCTATATTTGCATCATAAAGAAAGAGTTTTGATCATTTTGGCTCAAGGGTTTTTCTATTAGAGCTTGCATTTTGGGTCTATTTGAATGCATAAGGGCTTTGTCATATTTTTTGTGCCTTCATAAGCATTGTAAGCCCTATTCTACTTTCATACTTAAACTCTAAAGTTAAATGTATGATATGCAAGTTTGCCATGATATGCAAGTATGTTATGCAAGTTATGCAAGTTTGAGATGTTATGATATGCAAGTTTATCATGTTATGTTATGCAAGTATGCCATGTTATGATATGCAAGTTTATCATGTTATGTTATGCAAGTTTGCCATGTTATGCTATGCAAGTTTACCATGTTATGCTATGCAAGTTTACCATGTTATGCTATGCAAGTTTGCCATGTTATGATATGCAAGTTTATCATGTTATGTTATGCAAGTTTGATATGCAAGTTCGTCATATGATATGCAAGTATGTTATGCAAGTTTGGGGTGATCATTTTGTTCATGTTATCACGTTATGCAAGCTTATCTTGAGTATATGAACATAAAGCTTCAAGCTTTATGCTAAAGGTTGCATTTTGGCAACATGTAAGTTATCATATCCCTTATGATAACTTGCATGTGAGGCCAAATGTGAACTTATGGCCATTTCTACATGTCATTTATCACCATGTATCACCAATATGCTAAGTTTGGTTTTATGCATGCTTTTGAGGCCTAAAATGTAATATGCAAGTATATGAACATATGTACATTTCATATGCCACCATGTTGAACTTGTGGCTTCAACACCTTTATGTCACGATTATGCCAAGTTCCCTCTTTCTATCCTTTATGCGCTATTGCGATATGTAAGCGATGGGATTGCGTTTGGGGTTGGGTAAACTTAAAAGACATAAAAACATAAGATCGGGAATTTACCTATTAAGTTAGGTCTACCCATTGGGAATTTACCTATTAAGTTAGGTCTACCCAATTGCTTGAAAATTTGTAACATGTTTTCGAAACATGATGGACATGACACTTAGAAAAGATAAGTGTGACCAACTCGAGGTTGGGTTGAGTTTGTAGCGTAAACCTACCCGGAACCGACCGGCTTAACTAGTTGCTACAAACAATAGGACCCAATGTGAGAAGTTGGCCATGTTGTACCTTGAACCCGAGGTTAGACCAAGTTGTGGTGTAAAGCTACCCGGACCCGCCCGGCTTAACTAGTAACCCCAACAAGGTCTAATGTGAGAGGTTAAGGCGCATTAAATTAATTAATGCCTCATGATTAGGGTTAAGTCATGGTCCACTTAATACTTAACCAATTTGGGCTTGGTAGATTAATCAGGGTTAAGTCGTGAACTCATCGTTACACTTAACCAAGTTAATCCATGATTAGCAAGAGGGTTAAACCGTACTTAACCCACTAGAAAATCCTAGCAATGGGGGTCCACTCCAGCAGTAATCCCAAGTTCGTATCATTATGGCCCTAGGGTCTAGGCTAGGGTGTGGGGCACGATTTCTGAACTGGAGGTAAGTGACCAAAAACGACGGCAGAGTGGTACACCGATGTAGTTCCGGGCGGACTTATGGTCGTGCACATAGTCCGAAGCCGGGGAAAACATGCACGGGTACCAGTAGATCGAGACTGTGCATGCATGTTTATGGTGTCCAGGGGTTGCCACCCTAGGGCTTGATACACCCGACGGGAGACCCGGCACAGACTGACCACAATTATGTTTGGGCCGTATGGACACCAACACGTGATTAGTTAGGCTTATAGGGAGCCGATCGACTACACCGTTTGGTTAGACCTTGTATTAGGGTCATTTCATGTTATTGGGCCAAAGCTTGGGCCAAGGGATCAATACTTGTATATTCAAGTCATGTTAGTTTGCTAGTACACCTGTGGTGCAAAACCTTAAACCTGATTATGCGATGACACCTTTATCTACCTTGTTAGTTAATCATCATGCTAGTATGTTGTTATCCTTAAGTTCATCCCTGCTTCTCATGCTAGTTAACTTTATCAGTTTACATTGATTGTAGTAGGGCTTACTCAGTCTTTTTGACTAACCTGTTTTCTTTCGCCTCTTTTCTTCCGTTCCCCCCCCTCAGGTTCTCAGGGTGGGAATATTGGAGCTTAGCTTGGATTTCTGATCGCTTGCTTGTGGGATTTAGCTCATGTACGGTTGGACATGAAGCTAGCTATGGTTATCACTTATTTTGGGGATAGTACTTATGTATTTCAGTTTTTCAGTAATGTTGTTTTTATCTAGACTTGTGTATTTGGAAAGTTGACATTATGTTGTACCAGACTTGTTTTGAAATGGTTTGAAATCTTCCGCTGTTTTATCTATGTTATTTACTCTGTTTACATATATACATATGTTCTTGTTCTGCCTTGATATATCAATATGCATGTTTACCTGATTCAAACGCCCCTCCAAAGTCAGAGTGCTTGCAAGAGACACCCTGGCGGAGGTGGGGTGTTACATTTGGTATCAGAGCATATGGTTTACGAGAAGGAACAAAAAGGTTTTTAGAAAACTTTTGGAAAACTATTTTCAAAACCAAGTATAAAGTATTTTCCAAAGAAAAGTCTAGTTTATTTTAAAGGCTATTCCCCAAAAAGCCATTAGCAAAATTCCTTCGTTTTTCTCCATTCTGAATCTATCTTTTTCTTCGTTTTCAGTATGGCCAATAACTTTGCCATTCCAGAGGGAGTACACGTACCTGTTTGGTATAGGAGACTTTTGGAGGCTAGGGCGACCGAAGCCGGCCCCACAGATGTTCCTCCTCCTCCTGTCGCTGAGGTTCCTCTTCCTCCTCCCCCTCAGCATCCTCAAGCTGACTTCGCAAAGATTTGCCAAGACTTTAGGGCGATGGGTTGCAAGAATTTCATTGGAACCGAGACTTTCGTAGAGGCAAGGAATTTGTTGAAAGAAACCGAAGGTCTTTTTGCCTTCTTTGATATGGATGACCGTAGGAAGGTTTTATTGGCAGTGTGGTTGCTAAAGGAAGAAGCTGCACGTTGGTGGGTGGTCACCACCGCTACTAGGCCAATTGAGACTTGGGATGACTTTCGGGGAAAGTTTGGACTAAGGTTCCTATCACTAAAGCAAGGGGACATGACTATTAGGGAATACATAGATAAGTTTAATCAACTGGCTCGGGTCGGTTTAGACTTGGTTAACACAGCTCAGAAGAAGGCCCTATACTTTGCTCTAGGATTAAACGAGCCATTACATGGTTTAGCCATGACTCATATACCCTTGGGGGCAACTTTCGAGAGCTTGGTGAATATGGCCCTACTCAATGAAGAGAATAGGAGTGACAAGAAGGAGATCAAGATGAATGATACTCAAGCCAAGAAGACTGATTCCCAGTGGAAAGGAAATCAGGGTAATCCAAGCGGTCAGAGCAGTCAAGGCAATAAGAACAAGAACAAGAGTCAAGGCAACAAGGGGAACAACAACAAGGGCAATAACAAAAAGAGGAAGTGCCATTATTGCAGTTCAGTTGGGCATCTTATTAAGGATTGTAAGAAGAGGAAAAGGGAGAATGGTGAATGCTTTTTCTGCGGTGAGACTGGACATTTCAGTAAGGATTGCCCGAAGAAGCAAGGGCAAGGCCAGGATCAGACTCAGCATGTTGGACCTTCACGAGGGCAAGTTCATGCTCTCAATGCCGCTCCAGTTCCCGATCGAGGTAGTATTTCTGTTGAAAGCCCTGTTTACATTTTCTGATTTTTCAGTTCGTACCTTGTTTGATTGTGGTGCATCGCATAGTTTATCTCGTCTGATCTAGTTGATAGTTTGCACCTAAGTACTAGTCTAGTTAATGATCCCGTGTGTGTTTCAAATCCAATTGGGGTTTCCGCCCATTTGTCTATTATCTACGTGGATTTGAATTCTTGCGTGATGCTTATATTCTCGGTTTCATGGGGTATGGGTTGATTTTTGGGCATGGATGGGTTGTCCAGTTTTGGAGCCATTCTTGATTTTTGAGCATAGGGTTGAGAGGCTCGTGACTCGCCTCGGTAATACCCTAAAAATTTCTAGTAACCCTATGAGTCCCGTCATGTTGTGTTATCTTGAACCCCTCGACTCGTCTATCGATAGTTTGTAATCGGTGAGGGTGGTCCGAGAATATCCTGATATCTTGGGTGAAGTGAAGGGGGTTACCCCTAAACGAGAGATTGATTTCCGCATTTATCTGGTGGATAATGCAAAGCCGGTTTCTTTGCCCGTTCGGCATATAGCTCCGCGTGAAAGGCGGGAGCTAAGTAAGCAATTGAAGGAGTTGCTTGAGAAGAACTTCATTAGGCGAAGTATATCTAAATGGGGAGCGCCTGTAGTATTTACTACCAAGGCAGATGGTTCTCTTCGACTTTGTGTTGATTATCGTGAGTTAAACAAGGAGAATAGACAACCATTGCCAAGGATCGATGATTTGTTTGATCAGCTTGTAGGAACATCTGTTTTCTCTTGATCTTGCTACTGGATTCCATCAGCTCAGGGTAGCTGAAGATAGTATAGACAAGACTGCGTTCAGAACTCCAGATGGATTCTTAGAATGGCTGGTCATGCCATTCGGCTTGACTAATGCACCCGCCTACTTCGTGGACTTGATGAGTAGGGTGTCTAGGGAGTTCCTGAACAAGTTTTTGGTAATCTTTATAGATGATATTCTGATCTTCTCTAAGGATGAGGAAGAGCATGCAAGGCATCTCGTGGAGGTGATGGATACGCTTAGAGTGCATCAGTTGAAGGCCAAGTTCTCCAAGTATCACTTTTGGAGAAGGGAAGTTAGATTCCTTGGGCATATAGTATCTAAGCAAGGCTTAGCGGTGGATCCCGCTAAGGTAGTTGCAGTTCAGGATTGGAAGACTCCAAGGAATGCAACTGAAGTAAGAAGTTCTCTCAGTTTAATTTGTTAGCGTCCCTTGAGCTTAGACCTACCCTTCTGGATCAAGTAGGGACTTCACAGAAAGAAGACCCGCAGTTAGTCGAGATCATGGACAAGTTGATTCGAGGCGAGATGGTAAGTCACCTCGCTATAGATGACAAGGGATGGCTAAGACGCGATGAGAGAAAGAAGGTTCTTGAAGATGCACATCACTCGACGAGGTGGCCGAGTTTGTCCCAAGGTGCATGTTGTGCCAACAGGTTAAAGGCCGAGTCATAGAAGCCCGGGGGGCTATTATATCCATTGGAGGTCCCCGCAATGGAAGAGGGAAAAGCATCACGAAGGATTTCGTGGATGGACTGCCTAGGTCAAGGAAAGAGAATACGAGCATGTGGGTCATAGTAGGTAGACTCACGAAGAGCGCTCATTTCACTCCGGTAAAGAACGAAAGGACTGCATCATAGCTAGCGACAGTTTACTTTTAAGAAATAAAGCGGTTGCATGAGGTTCCCTCAAGTATAGTTAGTAACCGTGACTCAATCTTCACTACCCAGTTTTGGGATAGTCTACGGGAAGTCATGGGCAAGCAACTGAATCTAAGTACGGCCTATCATTCGCAAGCAGATGGTTCATTTCGTTCAAGCATGAGTTATAGAAAATTATGTTAGTAAGAGCAATTGGCAACGTGGATTGGTATTTCCAAGAAAAGTTCTGCTGCATGGAATACTTTATGGTAATTAGTAAACGAGATCCAGGATTCACTAGTGAATTTTGGAGAGCTTGCATGAAACCATGAGGTCATGGTTATGTTTAAGCCAAGAATGATAGTAGAGTAAGTGAAAGAGGAAGACGAGAGGCGACAATGAAATGGGTTCCAACTCATATTTGGAAATAAGAGTTAAGAAGCTAGGAAATCATGAGGTAAAAGACGGTCAAAGCACAGTGGAGTTAAGCTCAAGGAAACGTGACTTAGAAGATTGATGGCTAGATACGCGCATCATATCTCTTTTTAAGAGCATATCCTTGATCCTTGTTTTCCTGTGGAACTTACTCGCATGTTATCTTTTTACGTATATCCTCTCGGTCCTATTCTCGGTCCTATTTCTGTCGGGAGGTATGACTTATTGGTTAGTAATACATGTCAGGGTTAGGAAGGGATTTCTTGTAATCCAAAAGGAGTATATCCTGCTTATCTTCCCGATCTCTTTGTAGCATATCTTTTGCTATCCATGTTTGTCTTGATTATCTAGTTTATCATGTTAATCTTGTCATGAGAACCTTAGGTAGAAACCCTTTGGATGAAACATGTGTTTGAAACATGTTATGCTTGATGTTTGCAAGTGGTTACTCGTGGATGCATTATACACGTTAGGCACTAGATCGGCTCACACACTCCTCATATTGCATATGCATGAGTGTTTACGCTTATTCATGGATGGTAATTTTTGGTGTTATCACATGGATGTTGCATATGGATGTATGTTATGTGCACGCATATAGATGTTATACATTATGTTAGGAATTGTATACATATGGATTCATTTCACTAACATAATTTGCATTGATGATATTTGCATTAGATAAGTACATATACACACACCTTTGCATATGTTCATACAACATTTATAATCTTGTAAGGACAATGATTGCTCGTGGATGATGTTTTGAGTAGATGGATGTTGGATGGTAGGATACGTTCTTCCTAACTTGAAGATTTCGGGGACGAAATCCTTTAAGGAGGGGAGAATGTAACAACCCGTATTTTCAATAACCTGTTATAACATAAGTCGAGGCAGAATTTAATTTATAAATCTGAATCAAGGGAAACGGGCTATGCCATTGCGTTCGTCTTGGAAAAATACGCGAAATAGAGTCCGAGTTTTCGAAAATCGGAGTCCGTATGACCCGATTAAGGCCCAACGAAGTTTTTAGAAAAATTCAAAGTAAAAACAGATTTCAAATTCAAGTTTGAATTTGAAAATTAGATCAGATTGGGCCAGGCGGGAAAACTCCCGCCAGAGCACCCAAGTCGACAGCCCTGTCGACTTGGGAGTCGACTTGGTTGGACCCAAGTCGACAGCCCTGTCGACTTGGCTGTCGACTTGGCTCAGCCGGGCAGTTTTGCCTGGTGCACCATTTTGGGATTGTGTTGAGTTTGGGGGCCAGATTCGGTTTTGAGGGCTGAGATTGGAATTAGGGTTTAATCCTAAGGCTAGAACTAATCCTAATCTCTATAAATAAGCCCCTAACCTAACCCTAAATCATCATTATTCATTCTAGTAACTAAACTATGGCAAAATCAATCCTCTCATGGCCTCCACTCTCTTCATAAAATTTCTAAATTATTTCTATGAGAGATTTTCCATGCATACAAGTGTTTTCAAGCTTGTATGAGCATCATTAGCTTGCATTCAAGTCAAGTTTCTATATTTGCATCATAAAGAAAGAGTTTTGATCATTTTGGCTCAAGGGTTTTTCTATTAGAGCTTGCATTTTGGGTCTATTTGATTGCATAAGGGCTTTGTCATATTTTTTGTGCCTTCATAAGCATTGTAAGCCCTATTCTACTTTCATACTTAAACTCTAAAGTTAAATGTATGATATGCAAGTTTGCCATGATATGCAAGTATGTTATGCAAATTATGCAAGTTTGAGATGTTATGATATGCAAGTTTATCATGTTATGTTATGCAAGTATGCCATGTTATGATATGCAAGTTTATCATGTTATGTTATGCAAGTTTGCCATGTTATGATATGCAAGTTTACCATGTTATGCTATGCAAGTTTACCATGTTATGCTATGCAAGTTTGCCATGTTATGATATGCAAGTTTATCATGTTATTTTATGCAAGTTTGAGATGCAAGTTCGTCATATGATATGCAAGTATGTTATGCAAGTTTGGGATGATCATTTTGTTCATGTTATCACGTTATGCAAGCTTATCTTGAGTATATGAACATAAAACTTCAAGCTTTATGCTAAAGGTTGCATTTTGGCAACATGTAAGTTATCATATCCCTTATGATAACTTGCATGTGAGGCCAAATGCGAACTTATGGCCATTTCTACATGTCATTTATCACCATGTATCACCAATATGCTAAGTTTGGTTTTATGCATGCTTTTGAGGCCTAAAATGTAATATGCAAGTATATGAACATATGTACATTTCATATGCCACCATGTTGAACTTGTGGCTTCAACACCTTTATGTCATGATTATGCCAAGTTCCCTCTTTCTATCCTTTATGCGCTATTGCGATATGTAAGCGATGGGATTGCGTTTGGGGTTGGGTAAACTTAAAAGACATAAAAACATAAGATTGGGAATTTACCTATTAAGTTAGGTCTACCCATTGGGAATTTACCTATTAAGTTAGGTCTACCCAATTGCTTGAAAATTTGTAACATGTTTTGGAAACATGATGGACATGACACTTAGAAAAGATAAGTGTGACCAACTCGAGGTTGGGTTGAGTTTGTAGCGTAAACCTACCCGGAACCGACCGGCTTAACTAGTTGCTACAAACAATAGGACCCAATGTGAGAAGTTGGCCATGTTGTACCTTGAACCCGAGGTTAGACCAAGTTGTGGTGTAAAGCTACCCGGACCCGCCCGGCTTAACTAGTAACCCCAACAAGGTCTAATGTGAGAGGTTAAGGCGCATTAAATTAATTAATGCCTCATGATTAGGGTTAAGTCATGGTCCACTTAATACTTAACCAATTTGGGCTTGGTAGATTAATCAGGGTTAAGTCGTGAACTCATCGTTACACTTAACCAAGTTAATCCATGATTAGCAAGAGGGTTAAACCGTACTTAACCCACTAGAAAATCCTAGCAATGGGGGTCCACTCCAGCAGTAATCCCAAGTTCGTATCATTATGGCCCTAGGGTCTAGGCTAGGGTGTGGGGCACGATTTCTGAACTGGAGGTAAGTGACCAAAAACGACGGCAGAGTGGTACGCCGGTGTAGTTCCGGGCGGACTTATGGTCGTGCACATAGTCCGAAGCCGGAGAAAACATGCACGGGTACCAGTAGATCGAGACTGTGCACGCATGTTTATGGTGTCCAGGGGTTGCCACCCTAGGGCTTGATACACCCGACGGGAGACCCGGCACAGTCTGACTACAATTATGTTTGGGCCGTATGGACACCAACACGTGACTAGTTAGGCTTATAGGGAGCCGATCGACTACACCGTTTGGTTAGACCTTGTATTAGGGTCATTTCATATTATTGGGCCAAAGCTTGGGCCAAGGGATCAATACTTGTATATTCAAGTCATGTTAGTTTGCTAGTACACCTGTGGTGCAAAACCTTAAACCTGATTATGCGATGACACCTTTATCTACCTTGTTAGTTAATCATCATGCTAGTATGTTGTTATCCTTAAGTTCATCCCTGCTTCTCATGCTAGTTAACTTTATCAGTTTACATTGATTGTAGTAGGGCTTACTCAGTCTTTTTGACTGACCTGTTTTCTTTCGCCTCTTTTCTTCCGTTCCCCCTCCCCCCAGGTTCTCAGGGTGGGAATATTGGAGCTTAGCTTGGATTTCTGATCGCTTGCTTGTGGGATTTAGCTCATGTACGGTTGGACATGAAGCTAGCTATGGTTATCACTTATTTTGGGGATAGTACTTATGTGTTTCAGTTTTTCAGTAATGTTGTTTTTATCTAGACTTGTGTATTTGGAAAGTTGACATTATGTTGTACCAGACTTGTTTTGAAATGGTTTGAAATCTTCCGCTGTTTTATCTATGTTATTTACTCTGTTTACATATATACATATGTTCTTGTTCTGCCTTGATATATCATTATGCATGTTTACCTGATTCAAACGCCCCTCCAAAGTCAGAGTGCTTGCAAGAGACACCCTGGCGGAGGTGGGGTGTTACACACATTTACTAACACTACACTCATTCACTGCTTTCTGTCTTCTTGTCTTCTGTCTTCACAGTTTTCAGTCCAGTCACTTCAGTCCAGTCTCATCCTCTTACCTGTCACATGAAACAGAAACACACAGTACACTGCAATAGAAATAAAACTGAATACATGTGTATAAATTTTATTTTTAAAATTTTATTTGCCTCAGTTTTCTGGTGTGTTTCTCATCATTTTTCTGACTCGATCTGATTTATCTGACTGTTTCTAGACAGCTTGTGATATTCACAGTGATTCACTGTAAATACCACAAGGCAGACAACATATATATATATATATATATATATATATATATCTATAATGCAGGGACAGGAAAATTGACTAATGGCTGCATATACACACGTGTATACACGTGTGCACTACCTCGCCAATCAGAATATAGTGTATGCAACTGAGGAGGAGCCACGTGGACCATCTCGACTCAGTGCTACAACAACCATTCAAGTGAAAGTTCAACACAGCTCAAACATGGTTCAAATCAAAACGGCAATGAAAATGGGTCGAGCCATAGTCAAGAAAAGTCATGACACATATACAGGAAAGCTAAAACTCAATGTCAACATGAAACAAAGACATGGCAGCAATGATCAAGTGGTGCATGAATCAAGTGTAACATCTTGTATGGCCAGGGAAGCTGTGAACATGATGTCTCAGCAAAATGGAGCATGATGCATACATTAAGGAGAAACACAGCAAGAATGTATAGTGGTCAATGTAAATGTACAAACAGTTGAATGCATGGAGTAGCACACACAAGGTGAAGTCAGCATGAACTGCTCAGGTGGAACAATACAAGTTACATGCATGATACGACAAGTTTAAAACATGATGAATTGACCGAGTCATGGACCAAACTTCAAAGTATACACTTATACAAACAACAAGTGTATGCTAAAGAAGAGTGGTCAGTGCACATATAATTAATCAAAGCTTCAGAAAATCATATAGTGCTATGTTTAGTGCAAGCAGCAGCTCAAAGTCATGATTCATGTACATGCAAGTGTACAACATGGTGGAATGAACTACATGATCAAAGCAAAGGCCATAACATAAGTGCAACAAGCAAAAGTGGAATAGATGAGAATCTTGGTCGAGCATTTTAGTTCAGGTTATAATGGTGCCAGCAAGTTCATAGCAGCCCAAGTAAAGCAAGTCACAAGTGCAGACAAGATCACAATACATAACAGTAAGTCAAAATGTTCATGGTTTCTACATACAAGTGTACAACATGGGTGATGAACTAGAGTGGCAAATATGGTGTAGCAGACTAGAGCATATGTTCATTCATGAAGTACATTGATGAATTCAAAACAAAACATATGTAGTAAGACAACACACAGCATAATTCACACTGTCAACATATACTTAGCAATTCAGGAAGTAAACAAATTATGGGCAAGCAATAATGTTGGGAATCATATGTTTGCCAAAGGATTATTTCCAGAATATCATCAACTTATTGCTTTCCAATTTTGACAAGGGACATAAAGCTATCTCAAATTAATTTCAGAATTCCATTTTTGGCAAAGAGACTCTTGGGAACAAATACTTTATTTCTAAGTTTTTTTTTTCCAGAAATTCAATTTGATTGTTTTACGGGAAGTATTCAATCAGTGAAAATCTCGGTATCATTTATGGCAAGAAATTCAATTGCAGTCAAAGAAAGTCATTCAAAGACAGTTTTTAAATCGAGGCACAAAAAGGCAATAGTCTTATTGGCAAGAGGAATTATAGCATCATCACAACAATTCAAATCAGGAAACAAAGGGTTGGCTACAATTAAGGTTTTCCAGAATTGACTTATCAAATTAAAGCCGAGCAAACCATTCAAGATTTCAGGGAAAAATCAATTTACACAAAATCAATTCAAGGCAACTTTACAAAGTCAACGTATCAGGAAATTTCTCGCCAAGAACATGTCTTGGTTCATCTCAATAATCACACAGGCAAAGGAACAAAAGTGGAAAGCATCAACAAAAATATCAGCCAAGTCATTATAATGAAATCAGAGTTTTAGGGTTTCGATCCTACCCTATATTAGACACCAATTCATCATCGGCACAAAAAGGTATCGAGACCACAAACAATTCAAACGAAACCAAGCATAACAATTTCAAGCAACAAAAGAGAAAAATTCCAATTACTCACGGTTTCGATCAAGAGCAGAAAGCAATCCTAAATCGAAGCATCAGAAAGCTGAGAGCAAGACAAATTCGAACACCAGAGATTTATTTCATCAAGCTTCGAATCGATTTGGGAGGATTTCAAGAAACCCTAGCAATTTTCCAATCACCTGCCGCCATTTCTAATTCCATAAGAAAAGGGATCGGGCCAAAGAAATAACAAAGAAGGGTGGAACCTATTTGTGATATGGCCGGCCAAGTTTTGAAAAGGGGATGACCCCTTTAAATTCAATCTCCTTTATTCATTTTTAAATTAGGGTTTCTCCTTGTTTTAATTTTCTATTTTTTGTATTGTCTTTTAATTTGAGTTGTAAAATCGTCGAACCAGTTTTCTAGAGTCTGTAAAATCTAGGGGATCCAGTCAAGGTGTTGACAGTCGGTTTTAGAGTCTGTAAAATCTGGGTTACGTGTTACGGGATTGTAATACGGGTAAATCTGGTCGAGGGGATATCGTCCAGTCTAGGGTTTTGAGCGTAGGGTTAGGACAGGAGCAGGCGCTGCGAGTGTACATGGTCTTGTATGCGGGATCTGTTTATAACACCTAGTAGAAACCTTATGAATGCAGCAGTAGGAAGGGTTTTGCTGAAGCTGGGTATATTTGTGTGTGATTTATTTTCTGCATTTTTATTTCTGCTGCATTCTGTGATCTGTTTATTATTTTCATATCCTGTCAGTTTTTCAATTCAGTTTAAAAACTGTGATAAACCCTATTCACCCCCCCTCTAGGGTTAATCTAGATCTAGCATGGACATGGAAAGTTGATGGAGTGAGGCATGAAAATAGCTATATTATGATGTCTACGGTAAGTACAGATGCACTGGATCAGATTGTGACGGGAGGAGAGGTCTAGGTAGTGAAAGGCTGATGAAGATGAGGAGTTGCATTAATGTAGAGGTCAGTTTGGGTAGTGCGATGACAACAGTAGTGGCTTCTGGTAATGAAAAAAAATGGTGAAGCTTGATGGTAAGACGTTTGAAGAAATGGCATATTGGAGCCGAGTGAAGTACCTAGGAGTTGTTCCGAAATTTGTTTCATCGCTTGGCCAAGGAAATTGCAATCATAATAAGGTAATCGTTTTTTTTAATATATAGAAGGAATAATTTATTTATTTACCGTAATAGTTAACTAAAATAAATAAGTTAATCGACAAATAAACTATATTATCGTAGGTGCCAAATTAATTAATTTATTCGAGGCCATTCAAGTAGACTCGGTGCTAAGACGATAGAGAATTTTAAACAGGATATTCAGCACGACAAATCAAGGTGAGTTAAACTCACTCAGTTAATTATTTGAACTGTTTTTAACAGTTCAAATTTTATTTATTGCTTGTTGGCTGATTACTTGATTGATATAAAGTTATAATATATTATAATAATATATATAAAAATAATATTGGTGATTGGATATTCCCATAGTATCATTAGCGGATGCCCGCAGTACCATTAGCGGATGATTTCCCTATGCGCCCCACAATATATATAGTGTATGACCTTTATACCGCGATATCCTGCCTCGAAGCAGGATGGGTATTATTATTGTTGACTAACATTTGTGAATGCAGGAAAAACAGGTTAGAGGGATCCAACTGGATTCCTCAACATTTATTTATTTGTTTTTCATATACATGCTCATATATGATGTGTTTATAACCTGTGACAGTTATAGTATACTTGGATGTGTTAATAACACTGATTGTTGATTTGGGATAATTTAAATATCCTAAATAATGATATATGGATTTTAAAATAGAAATTGAAATGAAATAAGGATTTTAAAAAGAAACATTTATTTCCAAATCGACATGGTTATTCAGAATCTAAATTAAAAAGGAATTTAAAGGTAAATATTTGTTTTAAACAAATATTTTGATGGGTCGATTTTATAAGGGTCGTTAATAAAAAGAGTTAAAGGAAATATCTACTTTTAATTAGATACATTCATTTAAAATCCAAATTATAAAATAATTTAAAAGTAAAGGTTTGTTTAAATAGATGTGTTAATGAGGCGATTTTATAAACGACGTTTATAAAAGAAATGAAATGACTACCATTTTAGAATTTGGAAACATGGATTTCAAAATAGAATTGATATATATAAAAGAACTTAAAGGAATTTATTTTCAAATTGAAATGTTCATTTATAAACCAAATTAAATAGAATTGAAAAGTAAGTGTTGGTTTAACAAATAAGATGGGAACTCGATTATATAAGTAACATTTATAAAAAGGGAAAACCATATATCGGTAGTATTTGAGAAAGCTATAATTTGAGCGTGGATTTGGAAAGGAAGTGGGAATGGTAGTTTGGGACTAACATTTGAAATGAATTAGAATTTTCTAACTTGCAAATATAGAGAAGATTACATGTAATAACTCAATAGAAGTTATTAATGTAATTGAAACCTGAGATTTGCAAGTACGAAATCAATTTTACTACTTAAGTCAAATATGGATTAGTGTTGAGGAATATTATTCGTGGGTGAGGTGAATTAGTGTTAAAGCAAATAAGTTGATTCGATAAGAAGGGTTTTGAAATTATAAACTCTAATTGAATTTGAATTAAACTAATTCAAATGATAAAAATATAAGATTTTTGATAATAAATATCAATGGTGAGGAATTTACAATGATATTGATATACGAATATTTTATATATGGAATGTAGTTATTGGATTAAAGTTGGGATAAAGTGTAGTAAATCTATAAAGATGTTTTGAGAAATCAAGACTTTATTTTTACGGAGTTTCAAATAAAATTGAATTGGTTAATGAAACATATCGTATAAAAGGTACTTTGTTTCAGTTTTAGAAATAAATAAATATTAGCGAGTGTTTTGCAAACCGTATCTTAAAAATGAATATTCCATTCATTGGAAAAAAAAGGAGAAGTTTTGAATTAACAAATAGTAAATCGAAAAGAGGATAAAGTGATTGAGAGTATTAGAATAGTGAATTAAGTTTTCTTTGTTGGATGAATGGTTGTTTTATTTGATAGTTAAAGAACCGACTATCAAAATTGACCTATACGATGGTTGGTATGGAAAGACCGGGATCGAATTTATTCAAAAACCATTCTGAACCAACTAATACGTAATGCGAAAGATATTGATTGCATATGGAGCAGTGATGACCGTAGATTTTCATAAGCGAAAGGACTACGCCGAATTCTCTGGAGTCGCGCCCGAAGATATTCTAATAGTGATCCTGTTGTGGTTGATATCGATGGATGGCAAGGACTACTCGCTACTGATCTATAGGGTGATTCCTAGGATGCGGTAGGAGAGTGCCTTTGGTTTGTCCAGTCCCAGGACAGCTTGTATGGATAAATGTCTGACAGAGTATTTCCAAAGGATCACGTACATTGATTTATTCAAACGTACCATAGTTGATGGCGGAGAATAGGTTTTCTCTAGCCTGATAACTAGAGTATTTTTGTGTACGTCAATTAGTGATATCTGATGGATTTGACGATGTGGCATTCAAAGTAATGGGGGCCAGATGATCTAGAAATACGATTATAACCTCACAACCGGGAAATGACAAAAATCGGGCAGGCAGCATGGCTAAGTGGGTCGCACCCATTAGGGTGTATTGTCACCATCTAGAGAATATTCATATTTGTTACTTCTTTCGCTTCTGTATCTCTCGGGAACGGTTATGTTGCTAGCCACCATAGGTGACAATATATTTGATACACTCAAGAGAAATGAGTGGTCGGTCATGTGTAGGCCAGGTTGCAAGACGTTCTTGTTGAACCTAGTGTATTCGTCTCTAGAGATACACAATCAGAAGGTGGTCCCATACCTTGTCATGGTTGGAAATCCAATCTCCAATAAGCGCCAGCGGTTTTAATTGTATACTATGTATGTAGAGCGTGAGATGCAAGCGTTCTACTAGATTGATATTTATTTGTATTTAGACACTATTATAATATCAGAAAAGATATTGATTTCAAAAAAAATGTTTTGGGTTATCGTAAGGTAAAAACCGTCCGTGTTTATGTGTGGATTGGTCTTACGATTATCCTTTTCTTTCGAAAATGACTTTTAACTTTAAAATCAAGATGGATGATACCAATAATTTAGTGGGTTTTTCTCACGCTGGTTCACCAGACTGACCTGTGGCATTTGTAATGTTCGGGTCAGACCAACTTGGGTCTGACCGAGTTTACAGGTTCAGGATAAGATGATACAGATTCCAGGAGACGAGCTGGAGGAAATCAGACGTATGATATATATATAGTATTCCGCTGTGTGTTTTAAATGAGGATAGACTGTTATAGCTGTCCAGAAGAATTGAATGTCCGCTGTACTCTGATAAATTGTAAGTATTGTTCTTAAAGTTTACAATAAAGGTTTATTTCTGTATTATATTTTATTCCACTGCGATGTGAGACTCTGATATTGTGGTTAGCTGTTGGTCTTCTTTTTCTTCTATTCTAATCTTTCTATCTTATCTTTTTCTCACCCTCTAACTTCTTTCCTTAACGTTCTGGATTTTCGGTACTCGAGTTTTGGACACGGGAGGAATTTGTGTCGAAAATTCGAGCGTCGAAATTTCCGGTTCGTTACACAATTTGTCATGTTAAAAATAGAATTTGTATACAAATAAAAATTCTTTTTATTTGTACATAGGTAATATGAAACATGTAGACAAACAAAATTCTCATTTTTTGTTTGTCATATGCAATGAAGAAAACATGTAGACAAAAATTCTCTTTTTATTTTATCATTAGAAATATAGAACATGTTATGTAGACAAAATTCTCTTTTATTTTTTCATTAGAAGTATAGAACATGTTATGTAGACAAAATTCTCTTTTTTCATTAGAAATATAGAACATGTTACGTAGACAGAATTCTGTTTTTATTTTGTCATCAGCAATATAGAACATGTTATGTACACAAAATACTCTTTTTATTTGTCATTAGAAAAGTAGAAAATATGTAGACAAATAAAATATTTCCTTTTTATTTTTCATTATAAACATTGAACATGTAGATAAATAAAATATTCTTTTTATTTGTCATTAGAAACATTGGAATTGTTACGCAAATAAAATATCCCTTTTTATTAAAAACATTGGAGTTGTTATGCAAATAAAATATTTCTTTTTATTTGTCATTAACAACATTGGAATTGTTATGCAAATAAAATATTCCTTTTTATTTGTCATTAAAAACATTGGAATTGTTATTCAAATAAAATATCCTTTTTATTTGTCATTAAAAACATTGAAATTGTTATGCAAATAAAATATTCTTTTTATTTGTCATTAGAAACATTGGAATTGTTATGCAATTAAAATATTCTTTTTATTTATCATTAGAAATATTGGAATTGTAATGCAAATAAAATATTCCTTTTTATTTGTCATTAAAAACATTGGAATTGTTATGCAAATAAAATATTCTTTTTATTTTTCATTAGAAACATTGGAATTGTTATGCAAATAAAATATTCCTTTTTATTTGTCATTAAAAACATTGAATTTGTTATGCAAATAAAATATTCCTTTTTATTTTTCATTAAAAATATTGAAATTTTTATGCAAATAAACATTCTTCTTTTTATTTGTCATGTTAAACATAGGATGCGTAGATAATATTTTTTTTATTGTAACATGAAAGGTAGAAAATTTGTAGACAATAAAATAATCTTTTATTGTAACATGAAATGTGATTGAACCAAAAACACTTAGTTGCTGATATTGATTGTGATGGATTGACTGTTTGGATTATGCTCGACCAGTTTATGAGCAAAGTATGTTTTTTTCCATTTAGCATTGGGTTGTGTTAGAATATCTATGTGCTAACACCTTGTGAAACACTTCAAAATTTGACTATAAGGTGTTTAGCGATGTTGTTTATTTCAAAATTTAATAAATGATTTTGAAATGAGATTTCTTAAGTAAAAAGAATAGTATTCCCGATTTTGGATAGGGAATGTTTTATAAAACAGAAAGGATTTCAAGGACTAAACCCGATAATTCCGAAATGATTTAGAAAAGTACTATGTGTTTTACATAGTGGTTCATCGCGTAACCGATTAGTTGCTATTGATGATATATCTGTTTGGTGGTGGGGAATTTATTCTCTTGATTAACACACTTCTTTGAGGCGTACGAGCTCAAAGGTTATGTGATTAATAGTGATTGATCATATGTGTGAATTGCTAACGTGAAGTACTATAGATTTGAAAGTACTTGTGATTATTATGTTGCGAAATTATTTTCCATACTTCTGGATATGAAATGATTTAGTATGTGGCTAAAGATGCAGGTGACCCAGATGACTAAAACACAGGGGATGGTAGCGGATGAGGGTGGTGTATGTCTTCCCCGATAGTATGGGATGGTGCATCGTTAGTGTAGCCTGCTCCTAGATGGGAGGTGCACACACACACACACACACATATATATATATATATATATATATATATATATATATATATATCGAGTTGGCGAGGTGAGTCCTGTAGCCTTATCTACGGGGAGCTCGATATTTGGTTGCATATTTATTTTTATGCATTTGTTTTGGAATTTATATTTCCAAAGATTTTGTTTTGAGATCCCGAAGTGAAATCTATTTTATTATAAAAGCTAGAGATGTATTTCAAATGATTTGAATTAAGAAATCGGAAAATGAAGCCCAAAATAATAATTTCTATAAAGAGAACTGGATTTTTGATTGACACTGAAAAGTGTTTATTTTATTACTCTTATGCTTTATCTTTTGTAAATAAATAAATGATACTTTGGTTACTTTTGTATGTTGTTACAGGATGTCAAAAAATGCCTCCTTCAATTCAAATCAAAGGCCAACTACAAGAAAGAGCTACTTCCTCACATCAAATTCATTTCAATTGCAAAAGAAGTAGTAGCTCACTGGTAAAGGCATAGGAATTGGTGCTGAGAGACCTGAGTTCGAACCCCGTCAAGCTCACTTTTTGCCAAAGAAACGGAGCGCGTTCACACTGGCCCCTTTGCTTTGAGAAATATCTGGATTAGTGTTATGTTATATATATACATACACATATTCATGTGTATATATTTATGATGTGCACCAATTAACATCTCAGCAATAGCCATATTCTCATCATGGAAGTAAATTCAAATCATTCAATTGCAATTAGAAGAATTTCTGATTGAATTGCTGCCAAGAAGAAAAACCAATTTTGAAGATTTTATCTTATATTGCCTTTGGAGTCTGATAAGCGTCCTTGTTTGGAAGAGTTAATTGGATGCAATCTTCTATCAATCAAGCCACATGGGAAAATTGAAAGATATGGAAAATATTTTCCATGATATGCCCAGATTTTCTCCAATCAGGTGGTCAAGGAAGGCAAGAAATATTCATGAATAAGGAGGGCCATTTATTCATAGACCTAGTTAGGGTTTTTCCCCTTCTCATCTATAAATATGTGATTGTAACCATTGTAAAAAGCATCTCATAATTCTGTACTGCCATTAGTTTAATAAAATTTTCTTGTTCTAGTTATTTACTTTTCTTTAAAACAATTTGTGTATCTACACGATTAGATTCGGTAGAACACATATTGTTATTGTCTTTGTTACTGCATACTAGTGTTGACTGTTTGATTAGTTTCAACAGCAACTCTATTTTTAATTCTCTGTTATTGTTCCAGTTATTATTTACTTTTGTTGTTTTTGCTAGTACTTGTTATTTTCTTTCCTGTTGTTGAATTTGATATACGTCTGATTAGATTCAGATTTGTAGCGATTTCAATAACATTATTTCAACAACATTGAAAACAACCCCCAAAGTTCTGTCTAACACGCCCACGAAACATATAAATAATAAAATTTAACTTTCCTCCCTGTGTTCGACCTGTATGCTACACACCTGTATGCTTGCAGAATTTATTACAAATGTCGCGCTTTTCTAATTCATAGACTAGCGTCGATCAAGTTTTTGGCGCCGTTGCCGGGGAGGTAACGATTGAATTTTATTGTTTATTTAATTTTCGATTCGTGTTAGTTTTATTTTATTTTGTATATATTTTTGTTTCTTGTACATATAGAAAAAATCTCAATTAGTGATGTGGCGTATTAATTACATTGATACTGTCATGAACTAAGCAAGAGAAAAAAAATAATTTCTTGCCTTTATTTTCTTTCAATTTCTTTTCCTATTTTCAATTATTCCTTTCCATTTTTCAATCCTCCTTCCTACTTTTATATTCATTTCTTCTTTTACAATCCTTCAAAAAAAAAAAACTTACTTTTTTTTAATTTTCCTTCTTTTTTTCATTTATTTCTTTCCTTTTTTTTATTTTGCATTTCTTCCAATCTAATTCCTTCAAGAAGAAAAAAAAAATATATACAAAAAAAAAAAGAAAGTTGCTAATTTCTCTTCAATTTCTTTCCATCTTTCTACCACCTTGCTGATTTTCACATTTTTCTTTTCTCTTTCCTTTTCTTTTTATCTGTTTCCATCTTTTGTCTACACCTTTCTAAAAAAAAAAAAAAAAAAAAATTGCAATTTCTTCTCTGCCTACTTTGATTTCTTTCTTGTTTTTGTCTGCTTTTATTTCTTTCCTCAATTTCTTCTACCCTTCCTCTCTACTCAAAAAACCTTGCTTTTTTCTCTTATTTCCTTCCTCTTTTATTATTTTTTTCCATTTTTGTTTTGCTTTTTCCCATTCATTTCTTTCCCTTTCTTCTTGTTCAAATTTTCATAAAAAAAAACTTGCATTTTTTTTTAATTTCTTTCCAATTGCATTTCTCATTAACCTTTTACAATCTCTCTTTCCATTTTTTCATTTATTTCTTTCCTGCTCTCTCCTTCATTAAAAAAAAAAACAACTATCAATTTTCCTTTATTCTTTCCATCTTTCCACTTTCTATCCAATTGTCTTTTTCTTTTTGCAAATTTCAAAACAAAAAAAGCGATTCCTCTTTTGCAACTTTTTTTCCTTTCTTCTTTTGTCTTTCTTGTTCTCAATACATTGATTTCTTTTCTTCTCTTGCAAATTTCCTTTCTTTTCAAAAAAAAAAAAAAAAAAAAAATCCTCTTTTGATTTCTTTCCTCTTTATTCCTCCTTTCCAATTTTCTATATAATTACTTCTCATTCTTCTTTTAC
The DNA here is from genome assembly GCA_030737875.1 of Allium sativum. NCBI lineage: Eukaryota > Viridiplantae > Streptophyta > Magnoliopsida > Asparagales > Amaryllidaceae > Allium > Allium sativum. The sequence continues at coordinate 876,300,853 of CM060912.1, read as the reverse complement.
AAGTTCAAAAAAAAAAAAAAAAAAAGCTTGCCATTTTTCTTTTAATTCTTCCCTATTTTCAACTTCTTTCTCCTTCCTTTCATTTGTTTCTCCTCTTACTAATATCTCACATCCTTTCTTCTTTTACAATTTGTTGAAGAAGAAAAAATTGTTTTATAAATTTCTATTCTCTGCCTTGTAATTAATTTTCTTTCTTTCTCCATTTATTTCTTTCCCTTTTCAAGTTTTTCCTTTCTCATTTTTTTCTCTCTCTTCTAATTTTACAACAATAAACAAAAGAAAAAATTCTTTCTGTTTTTGTCTTCTCTTTTATTGCTTTCCCTTCTCAATTTCTTTTCCAAATCTTTTACAATTACTTTTCTTTCTTCCTTTACAATTCTCTTTCTTTTCTGAAATCTCTCTTCCCATTTTTTTTGTCATTTGTTTCTTCCCTATTTGTCCGCTTTTCAACACTAATAAAAAAAAAGGCAAGGACATAATTTTTTTCCATTATTCTTCCCTGCTTCATTTTTTCCCCTCTGATCAAATACCCCTCTCTCTCACACAATCTCATTTCACCACATTTTTTTTTTCAATCTACACTTCAGCACCATCTTCTTCAATCCCTCCTTCCCACCACACTTCTGCCACAACGCACAAACCAACCCCATCCACAAGCATTCTCTCAAAAAAAAATTCCAATTTTTTTTTTTTTTAATCTACCACAGCCTCATATTTTCTTGTGCTTTTTTTTTGTTATTTACTTCATTAAAAAAAGCCCAAAAATAAAAAAAAAGAGTTTCAAACCAAGGACAAAGTGACTGGAGTTCAAGCAACAAATCAAGAATTCAGAAATCAGAAGAAATTGCAAATAGTGAGATTTCAATCATTGACGCTACTCATTTTTCTGGATGGACAGCCATACCCCACTGTAAATTTCTTTTAACTCTACAGGTGCTCTGCTGCAAAAATATAGACAATTGTTGTAAAACTTTTCTGCAGGGGCAGCGGCTTTGAATGTACAATTTTTAATTTCTGCAGTTATTTTGTGTGATTGTTGTTGTTTCTGCATCTTTTATTCATTCTGTTAAGGGCAATACCCCAATTCACATAAGGTGAGGGATTTCATCACCCTTTCCTTAGCCCACAAATTGCATTTCATCGTAGAATCTGACTAAAAATAACGGTTAGACGTTAGACTTAAGGGAGTCACGGGCTCATCTTGGGCTTAATTATATTGTGATAGTTGATTCATTTGGAACGAATTATTTCTTGGTGTCTAGACTACGGCAGAGAAATAACCGTTTATAAATATTACGGTGATTCGTAAATATTATATCGGTTGTTACTCTGAAGGTACTTAAACCTTCGGCTGCATTGCTAGGGTGATTCCTGGTGCACCGATAACTCCTGTCCGTTAACTGGCTGAGAAATCTTTTGATCTAAGTAATCAAACGTGTCACTTTATAATTTTGGGTTAAGAGCCAATAAGGACAGAAAACTTCATTGTAGCTAATTTCTGTGCTTGCATTCAACAACAATGAGTGAAAAAAGTGTTAGCCAACAAAATTCTCCTAGGGGTTCTCGAATCAACCAAAATTTTCCAACCGAATTGGATCAAAATCGAGTGAATCAAAACTTTCCAAACTTTGGGGATCAAAACCAAATAAATCAAAATTTTCAGAACCTCAATATCCAAATGGATAGACCCCTGTCTCTTCGTGAACGATGTTATCCAACTAGGACCGTCCAACCCCCTGTCATAATTTTTCCACCAACTGAAGGAAACAATTTTGAGTTGAAACATTCTTTTATTCAAGGGGTACCAAAATTTACTGGGTCTGAAAATGCTTATGAATTTCTAAGTGAATTTGAATTGTATGCGTCCACAACAAAAATGCAACAATTATCTAACGAATCGATCAAGCTAAGGCTAATCCCATTTGCACTACTTGAAAACGCTAAAAGATGGCTAAATTCTCTTCCAAAACATTCCATAAGAAGTTGGGATGAATTTGTCACTGCATTTTTGAAAAAGTTTTTCCCTTTCCATAAAACTCTCAAAATCCGAACTGAGATAAATCAATTTTGTCAAAATGAGGGGGAAACTTTTTCAAAATATTTTGAGAGATTCAACCAACTACTGTATAGCTGTCCTCATCATGGAATTCTAAAAGACAACTTGTGTCAAATTGTATATGAAGGGCTTAACTATCAGTCTAAAACTCAACTAGAATCAATGTGTGGAGGAGATTTTATGTCTAAAACAGCCGATGAAGCTTGGCGGTTCTTAGAAGATTATTCTGAAAAGGACATGCAATGGGAATCAATTCGCGTTCCCAATCGTACTTCTACTAGAGGAGTGCATGTCGTAGACCCAAATCAAATTCCCGTAGAAAATCAAACTCCTCAAGCCGGAGAAGGGTTACCCCACTACTACTCTCAGGACCAAGCCAATGCTATAGCTCAAAATAACCCTTACTCAGCCACGTACAATCCTGGTTGGAGGAACCACCCAAACTTTTCTTGGTCAAACCCCAATAATTCGGCAAACCCATCTCACATGCAACCCTTTATTCCCAATCCGAATTACCAAGCTCCACCCCCCAATTCTCAAACCTCTCAAGCTGCACCTCAATCCAAACAACCGTATAGGCACCCCAATTTTCAATCATCAAACCAATCCTCTCAATCTTCTCAACCATCACAAGATATTGTTCGATTAGAAAAACAAATAAATAATCAAGACGCTAAAATCGACCAACTAATGCATATGATAAAGGAAATGGCGAAAAATAATGAGAAAGGAAAGTTGCCTAGTCAACCTGAGGTGAATCCAAAATATAACTCTCGTACTGTAAATTCTTGTGAGGACGAAAACCATAATCCAGTCAACGCTATTACAACCCTTCGATCTGGAAAGAGGATTGATAATAACGTGGGCAACCCTGGCGAACCTTCTAACTCGACCCCAATCCCTAATCTTGATGATCATCCATTGGCTTCGAATGCCAATTCTTCTGAACCTCAAATTCCCTTAAATGTTGGCAATCCCAACAGTTCTTCTCCTTGTGTCGGCAAACCCGACCCACCTTTGACAACCAATGTTGGCAATCCCAACATTTCATCTTCTACACCCCTACCACCTTCTTCTTCGAATGATGAAACTGATCGTAGAGTCGAAAAACCAGTTGCTCCTTTTCCCCATAGACTCAATAATAAGAAGAAAGCTGCAAACTTCGATAAAATCTTGGAAATTTTCAAACAAGTCCGTGTGAACATTCCTCTTTTAGACACCATTGAACAAATCCCTCAATATGCTAAATGTCTTAAGGAATTGTGTACACAAAAACGGGCGACCAATGTCCCAAAAACCGCTTTTCTAACTGCGAATACAAGCTCTGTTCTTTCGAATCTTGCCCCAGTCAAGTATAAAGACCCTGGCTGCCCTACGATTGATTGTAAAATAGGAAACACTCACATCTCTCGTGCCCTACTCGACCTTGGTGCCAGTGTCAACCTTCTCCCTTATACTGTCTATCGTCAACTTGGACTTGGGGAGATTAAACCAACAAACATCACACTTCAACTTGCCGATCGATCTGTCAAAAAACCATTGGGAATTATCGAAGACGTCTTGATACAGATCGAACAGTTCTACTTCCCTGTCGATTTTATAGTTCTAGAAACAGAGCCTGTCTCAAATCCCAACGTTCAAATACCACTGATCTTAGGACGCCCTTTCTTAGCAACCTCTAATGCTGTCATTAATTGTAGAAATGGTCAGCTTCGACTCCCCTTCGGGCACCTAACCATCGAGCTAAACATCTTTAATCTCAACAAACAACCTAGGGATTTTGAGATCGATGAAATTGACATGATTCAAACCACAGTTGATGAAACCTCTAGTGACACTTCTGAAGCCTTGAAAATGTGTCTTGACCATTTCGACTCTGATTTCGACGAACTCGAATACATTTCTGAACTGAACAAAATTCTTGACTCCGACACTTCGTCATCTAAATCTAACCAAGGAATGTTGACCAATGTTGATACACAAGAACTTCCTAAGTTTGACCTTAAACCCTTGCCACCAGACCTTAAGTATGCCTACCTAGATCCTTCAAACACTTTTCCCGTAATCTTGGCCTCCGATCTTACCGAGGACCAAGAAGAAAAACTTTTGGATACCTTGCGGGAAAATAAGGACGCCTTGGGGTGGGAAATTAGCGATATAAAAGGAATTAGCCCATCAATTGTGGAACATCGCATACATTTAGTTGATGAGGCTAAACCCACCCGTGAGGCTCAAAGGCGATTAAACCCAAACATGAGAGAAGTGGTCAAGGAGGAGATAATCAAATGTCTCGACAATAACATCATCTATCCCATCTCTGATAGTACTTGGGTGAGTCCGGTACAAGTTGTACCAAAGAAGTCGGGAGTCACAGTAATCAAAAACGACAGTAATGAACTCGTCCCAATAAAAATCAAAACCAAATGGCGTGTGTGTATCGATTATCGGAAGCTTAACTCAGCCACACGAAAAGACCATTTTCCCTTGCCTTTTATTGACCAAATGCTCGAACGCTTAGCGGGACATGAGTACTACTGTTTTCTCGATGGATACTCTGGCTATAACCAAATCCCTGTTGCTTTAGAGGATCAACATAAGACCACCTTTACTTGTCCCTTTGGAACCTTTGCTTATCGTCGCATGCCTTTCGGTCTTTGTAATGCCCCCGCGACTTTCCAAAGGTGTATGATGAGTATTTTCTCTGATATGGTGGAAGAATTCTTGGAAATATTCATGGACGATTTTTCAATATATGGATCATCTTTTTCCCAATGTCTCACTCATCTAGAACTCGTCCTTAAGCGTTGTAAGGAGAAATCACTCGTGCTTAATTGGGAGAAATGCCACTTTATGGTAAAAAGGGGGATAGTTCTAGGTCATGTCGTCTCCAAAGATGGCCTAGAAGTCGATAAATCCAAAATCGATTTGATTGCTAATTTACCTCCTCCTAAGTCTGTCAAAGATGTTCGTTCATTTCTTGGCCATGCAGGATTCTATAGAAGATTCATTAAGGATTTCTCAAAAATTTCAAAACCTCTCTCGAATTTACTTGCCAAAGACGTAAAGTTTGAATTTTCCAATGATTGCAAAACATCTTTTGAAACTCTTAAATCACTCTTGACCACAACTCCCATCATTCAACCTCCTGATTGGACTCAACCCTTTGAACTTATGTGCGACGCTTCTGACTTTGCAATTGGAGCCATCTTGGGTCAGCGTATTGATAAACTCCCTCGAGTCATTTATTACGCCAGCAAAACCTTAAACGAGGCCCAACTTAATTACTCAACTACTGAAAAGGAATTTTTGGCAGTTGTCTTCGCTCTTGAGAAATTCAGACCATATCTCATAGGATCCAAAGTCATAGTTTACACTGACCATGCTGCCTTACGATATTTGCTTTCTAAGAAGGATGCCAAGGCCCGCTTGATCCGTTGGATCCTTCTTCTTCAAGAATTCGACATAGAAATACGAGATAAAAAGGGTTCTGAAAATGTAGTAGCTGGTCATCTCTCTCGAATTGTGCACGAAAATGATAACGATACCCAAATCGATGACTATTTTCCTGACGAACAACTCCTTTCGATCTCTAACACCCCTTGGTACGCTGACATTGTGAATTATCTTGTCACACAGCAAATGCCCGCTGAATGGTCGAAACAAGATAAACAAAAATTTCTCTCGAAAGTTCGAAACTTCTATTGGGACGACCCATATCTTTTCAAATACTGTCCCGACCAAATCATTCGAAGGTGTGTGCCTGATCATGAACACCAAAGTATTCTCTCTTTCTCACATGACCATGCTTGTGGCGGTCATTTTGGTGCAAGAAAAACTGCTGCAAAGGTTTTGCAAAGTGGTTTTTATTGGCCCACACTCTTCCGTGATGCTTTCGAATTTTGCTCTAAATGTGAGCGATGTCAAAGAACGGGTCGAATCTCTAAGCGAAACATGATGCCTCTCAACCCCATTTTAGTGATTGAGTTATTCGATGTTTGGGGCATCGATTTCATGGGACCATTCCCTAATTCATTTGGGAATCTTTACATCTTACTTGCGGTAGATTATGTCTCAAAATGGGTTGAAGCCATTCCGACCAAAACCAATGACAACAAGGTTGTTGTCAAATTCCTCAAAGAAAACATCTTTTCACGCTTTGGCACACCTCGAGCTATCATTAGCGATAATGGCACTCATTTCTGTAATCGTGCTTTTGAGTCCTTACTCAAGAAATACTCAATCACACACAAGCTGTCGACCCCCTACCATCCACAAACGAGTAGGCAAGTAGAAGTTTCCAATAGACAAATCAAACAAATTCTTGAGAAAACCGTGAATTCCAACAGAAAAGATTGGTCCGTAAAACTGATTGATGCACTTTGGGCTTTTCGCACTGCTTATAAAACCAATCTAGGGATGTCACCATATCGATTAGTCTTTGGAAAGGCCTGTCACTTACCTCTTGAATTAGAGCATCGCGCTCTTTGGGCTATAAAATTTTTGAACTTTGACTTAGAAAAGACCGGTTCACATAGGAAGTTACAAATTTCTGAATTGGAGGAATTAAGAAATGAGGCGTATGAAAATGCGAAAATCTACAAAGAAAGAACCAAAGCCCAACACGACAAAAACATACTTCGTAAGGAATTCAACGTAGGTCAAAAAGTTCTTTTATACGACTCTAGACTTCACTTGTTTCCAGGAAAACTCAGATCTCGATGGACTGGACCTTATGTCGTGAAAACAGTATACCCTCATGGAGCGGTTGAAATTGAAAATCGTAGGGATGGAAGAGTCTTCAAAGTAAACGGTCAACGACTGAAACCATTTTTGGAATTCGAGCAATATGACGAAGATGACTCTATCGATCTGCATGATCATCCACCATGAAATCAGGTGGTACACGTTCTTTTTCTTTTACTTTTCTTTTTCAGTTTTTTCATTTTATTTTTGTTTTTCTGCCTTAGACAGTTGGGACACTGTCTGAATCAAGTGTGGGGGGGAGTCTGCATTTCATCCATTTTCATTTTTCTTTGTTTTTATTTCTTTTTATTTTCAGCCATTTGAGTAGGACCTTCATACATTTTAGATTGTAGTAACATACCATAATTTTTTTTTTTTGGAAAATACGACTCATTTTCAATTGATACAACAAAATAAGTTTACAATTTTTAGCCAGTTGATAGTATTTTTCTCTCTCAACTTAGATCGAATTTGAAATATAATGAAAAGTTTAATTTTGAGGGATAATAGTGTAACCGGTACATAGGGAGATTCTTAGGTGATGGCCATGAAATCTATTCTATATTGTAGACTTTGTTTAAATAAGTGGAGGACTTAAAATACTTATATTGGCTTTTCAAATCTTTAAAACTAAGTTGTGTTAAGTTGAATTCGCATAACTCTCTTTTGTGCTTATATTTTCGATAATAATAATAATAGTATTCCAAGGGTATCCAACATTGCTTGTATATCGAGCGTTGGTGTGCAAACCCGCCAAGCTCTATCCGACACGTTGTTGACAAAGTCAAAGTTGGAATATCTTGGTCTCATTTAATGGGATTGGACACCTAAGGATTACCGACACGTTGTTGACAAAGTCAAAGTCGGCCTGCACAATCCGCCAAGCTCTTTACCCACTCTCCGTTAGTCCGCGAGGCAGTGCATGGGTGGTAAACCTTGGTCTTTTTAGGTGTATGTACTTAATCATAAATCTTAAAATTTTATAGAATAAAGAATAAGCGATGATACCCAAACACTTCTTGACCTTATTGATTTGACTAGCCATACATGAGAAAATTAGAATACCACTTTACAAACTGTGCCAAGCAAACTAAGAATTTATTTCATGGCTGCACTATGCTATCGACCGAACTGACTGGCCAAACTGGAATTTAACATTTGAAAACTTGATTTATATTGAAAATTTGTGACAAGTCGAGGTATCTAAAATAAAATCAACTGGTTAGAAATTATTAACTTAACTTGTTGTACCACTTTCCTGAAATAAGTCGTGTTGTCATTTTTCACTTTTATTTTTTGCATATGTCCATTGCATTCATGTAGTTTCATTAGAATTATAACATACTGCATTTGGATTTTGTGGGTAGTATCCGCTGAAAACCATCACGAGACACCACTCGTCCTACTAGGGACACCTAGAGGTTTAACGGCTTGTTGCATACGCTCAATGCAATCGTGTTTCCTACGAAAGTGTGACCTATCTAGTTTAGTTTTTCATTTTTTGTTTTACTCGAGGACGAGTAAAAGATAAGTGTGGGGGTATTTGATTGACACTGAAAAGTGTTTATTTTATTACTCTTATGCTTTATCTTTTGTAAATAAATAAATGATACTTTGGTTACTTTTGTATGTTGTTACAGGATGTCAAAAAATGCCTCCTTCAATTCAAATCAAAGGCCAACTACAAGAAAGAGCTACTTCCTCACATCAAATTCATTTCAATTGCAAAAGAAGTAGTAGCTCACTGGTAAAGGCATAGGAATTGGTGCTGAGAGACCTGAGTTCGAACCCCGTCAAGCTCACTTTTTGCCAAAGAAACGGAGCGCGTTCACACTGGCCCCTTTGCTTTGAGAAATATCTGGATTAGTGTTATGTTATATATATACATACACATATTCATGTGTATATATTTATGATGTGCACCAATTAACATCTCAGCAATAGCCATATTCTCATCATGGAAGTAAATTCAAATCATTCAATTGCAATTAGAAGAATTTCTGATTGAATTGCTGCCAAGAAGAAAAACCAATTTTGAAGATTTTATCTTATATTGCCTTTGGAGTCTGATAAGCGTCCTTGTTTGGAAGAGTTAATTGGATGCAATCTTCTATCAATCAAGCCACATGGGAAAATTGAAAGATATGGAAAATATTTTCCATGATATGCCCAGATTTTCTCCAATCAGGTGGTCAAGGAAGGCAAGAAATATTCATGAATAAGGAGGGCCATTTATTCATAGACCTAGTTAGGGTTTTTCCCCTTCTCATCTATAAATATGTGATTGTAACCATTGTAAAAAGCATCTCATAATTCTGTACTGCCATTAGTTTAATAAAATTTTCTTGTTCTAGTTATTTACTTTTCTTTAAAACAATTTGTGTATCTACACGATTAGATTCGGTAGAACACATATTGTTATTGTCTTTGTTACTGCATACTAGTGTTGACTGTTTGATTAGTTTCAACAGCAACTCTATTTTTAATTCTCTGTTATTGTTCCAGTTATTATTTACTTTTGTTGTTTTTGCTAGTACTTGTTATTTTCTTTCCTGTTGTTGAATTTGATATACGTCTGATTAGATTCAGATTTGTAGCGATTTCAATAACATTATTTCAACAACATTGAAAACAACCCCCAAAGTTCTGTCTAACACGCCCACGAAACATATAAATAATAAAATTTAACTTTCCTCCCTGTGTTCGACCTGTATGCTACACACCTGTATGCTTGCAGAATTTATTACAAATGTCGCGCTTTTCTAATTCATAGACTAGCGTCGATCAATTTTAGAATCTAAGTTTAGGGATTAAGCCTAAAGGGGTAGATTGGGAAAAAAAATTGCATGTTGTATGATGCATTGTAGATTCATAAGCTTATTTATCGTTTTTGTTTATGCACTGGTAATCCAATGGAGTAAACACGTTCCGCGTTAGCGGCGTGGTCCTGTGATTTGCCTTATTATTAGATAAGTTAAGTAAGATTTCTCATACCAGTCCCATGGCTGACTCGCAGTTTGTTTCACTTGCAAACTCGGGTGCCCATATTTTTACACGGGTAGTCGAGTGGCTTGTTTTGCAGATATTTATTTTTTAAGTAGGATTCTGGATCAAAGCTTAAAGCTGTGTCTAGAGCACTGATAGCCTTCCGCTGTGTTAGTTTATTTACTCCGCTATGCATTGTAAAATTTATTGTAAATTAATCTTTCGCTGTTGTATTGTTATATTTGATGTACTTTGATATTCTGTACTCTGATGTAACATTATTATGATGTTTATAAAAGTCTTCTATTATTTGTTCTGATGTGTTGTTTGCCCAAAGTTAGCGTATGCGGGTTTCGAATGGTCTTGGTCTATTTAGCGATTGGTTAGGTCCGGGCGAAATCTGTGTCGTTACACAAAGTAAATGATGGTGAGATATGCTGAAAGATAATCGCAACCTCAAGCCTCATTAACTGGGAAATGACGGAAATCAGCCAGGAAGCATGGCCGAGTGGATTATTCCCATTAGGGTTATTTTCAGCTGATCTAGAGAAAATTCATTTGCTTCTTATTCTATTCGCTGATGTTTGCTTTCGGTAACGATTGCTGATCACAACCGCTGGTGATAATATGCTCGATACGCTCAAGCTAAATGAGTGATCAGCTATGTGTGCCGGGTTGCAAGACGTTCTTGTTGAACCCCCAGTGTATCCACTCTAGAGTACACTGATCGGAAGGTGGTTCCATACCTTGTCCTAGTTGGAATCCAATCTCCAATAAGCGCTCTACGGTTTTTGATTTTATACTATGTATGCGGAGCGTGAGCTGCAAGCGTTCTGCTATTTGGTTATTTATTTGATTAGACATTATTATAATATCACTGGATTTCCATATCAAAGTGTTTTGGGTTATAGTAAGGTAAAAACTGTCCATGTTTATGTGTGGGCTGGTCTTACTATTATTGTAACGACCCAAACTTCCCCTTGCGGGAAAGCCCGGATCGAGTTGAGAACACGACAGATAAGAACACAAACAGAAGAACATTTCACTGGTTATTACAACAATTTACATCAGAGTACAAGAATATACAGAGTATGAAAAAATAATATACATTTGATAAATATCAGAGATTTACAATTTACAATGCAGAGGAAAATAATACAAAACACAACTGAAAGAGATACACGGATACAGAGCTTTCCGAATATCATTCCAGCTGTAAACTAGGATCCTGTGAATATAAATCTGCAAAACACAAACTACAAGTTGCCCGTGCGGAAAATAGGGGCACCCGGAGTTTAGGTTAAAACAATAAACTCCAGGTCAGTCATGTGACTGGTGTGAGAACTAAAATGGTTAATAAATATTTACTTTAAAATAAAGTAAATTAAGGGACCAGCCGTATAACACGGAACGGGTTTCCTCCCGAGACTACTAGTGCATATACAGTTATAAACAACACAATGCTTTTTGAAAAATGAAGCTATTATAAGACCCAGGCCCATCACACAATGCAACGCAAGTCGGAGGATAGGGTTTTCCCTTATAATAGCCAAACATGCTTGGTACATTTAAAACAAATCATTTGATACTATTATAGTGCAAAGTGTATAAAACAACTTCAAATATAAATGTATCAATCCTAGGTGGCATGGGTACCATCTATCATGTTGCCATACTAGTTCTACAATTAAAAACCGCAAAATCGCGTATTGGAAGTTGAATTTCCATCTGTGAACCAAGGCAAGGGATCGTCCTTACCGCTTCGAGACGCTCTAGCCCGTACCTCAGGACCCAGACTCAGGTGGGCCCTTGGATCGTCAGGGTCGGTCCACACGAAGTGGATTAAAATGCTTGAGCAATATGTTTCCTTGCCCTATGCGGCGTAAATGAGCCAGATGACTCAATATCCATCGGATCCGTATTAACTGGTATATCCGAGGCGCCTCGCTATCCATCATCCACATAAGTAAAACGTCTGGGCTTGCAAAACCCAGACACCACTCCTAGCTAGAAGGAAACGCATGTCCTCCCCAAGGTCCTCTTCCGTTTCTGGTTCACAGCGGGTGTGAGGCTCGCGAATTAATGCTATACACAAAGCTATGCTATATTAAATCCGTGCTTTGATCATCAACCACAAGACTCTGCTTTTCAATAGAAGCCTTGATCATTTGCATCTTAGCATGCCACACAGGCTGTAACGACCCGTATTATTGGCCGTCAAATATTTAATTTAATTTATTTATTTTAAATACTATATTGGGAATATTAATGGAATTTAATATTTAATTCGTTATATAAAAACGAAGTTGAACGTTATAATTTATATATAATATAAATCGAGCTCGAAATGGTGTGGCAGTTCGTAATATTGAATTTCGAACTTCAATTGAGTATACAGAAGCCAATATAAGTCGGATTTCTATGAAACAAGAAACGTTGGAACCGTATTGATGATAATTTTTATATGAAAGAGAAAATTCCAGATTTCGTATTATAATTTGATCGTTATGGCCAAATCAAAATTTGAAATAATCGTTGTGGAAATCGTTATTAAAATATCAGCCTTTAAAATAGCCGTTTTGCAAATGGACACCATTTTCGATGAAATCAGTTTCATTGGGACCGTAACGTTAAATTACTGTACGATGTTGAATTGCGTGGCAAACCGATATCGTATGTGGCCACGGTAGCCGTAAACACCCAGTTATTTTCTATAGCGCGTATTTAAATTAATTTAATTTAGTAAAGGGATATTTGAGTGCAACTTGAACAAACGATCGAATTAGGCCACGAAACCAGTCCCGTTGAGTTCGTATCGTCGATTAGAGTCAGGATAGGTATATAGTTTGTTATTTTTAGAGACCGGCAAATTTGGCGTTAAAAATGGTATTGCGGTACTCGATAAAAATAGCCTACCGGGGAAACAGTCTCAGAATGCGACGAAACTGGTGCCGTTGGGTTCATATTAATAAATTACTATAACATTTCAAAGTTTCAAGTTAATTTGATTTATCTGGTGATCGTGGAAAAATTAAACGCGCGTTTATTTATGGTTTTATAAAGGAAATTTTTTCAAACAATGTCGGAATTCGACGAAACTTGTCCCATTAGGTCCGGAATATCTTTTTATGCTAGGAATAGCCTTTTATTTCAGAAGACAGAAGTCGTTTGTAGTGGTTTTACCGCGTTACTTTGCGACGAAGTTTCATTACTTAATAAAATATTCATTTGTCTTCAATATATATACCCAACCGTTTTGTTCTAAACCTAATTTTCGTCAAAACTGTTTGAGTGGTCAACGAGCTATTCTTTTTGCCTCTACCAAACAAAACAACGGTTGAACGATTCTAAATCCTTCCTCAAAATTTTGCAAATCTATTAATCGAACACATAAACACTTTACTACAAACTTTTAGAGCAAGTTGAGATCTACAATCAAAGCGGTCATGATCAGCTTCCGTTCATCAGAACGAACGGAAGAGGGCCTGAAAGCTTCTGAGTTCGTGGGGTCATAACTGGAGGATAGGGCGATTGAGCTGTTCGCGACTTAGGGTGGAGGTTGTCAACGTTGAGGAGCATCGGCCCGTGGTTTCAGATCGCACTCTGATCTTTGACATGAGGCACAACGACTCAAGGATGGTGGTGTTTCTTTTGGTTAAGGCCTGAAGTTGAAAACGAGAATTGGGAAGGAACAGAAGGGGATCCTATGGTGTTAAGGAGTGCGGCGGTGGAAATTTATCTGGAGCGTGGTTTCTGAAGTGGTAATATACGAAACAGCTCTAGGGTGAAAGGAAAGTCAGCTGGTTATACCCTAATCAATATAATTACTTTGCTAATTTAGGGTTTAATGGTCTGTTAATTTAACTAAATTATATTAAAGTAAAACGCTGATAACTCTCATGCATATAAATTGCAGATAGAATGAAGGTGCGTTGGAATTTGAGGATATTAGCACAGTGAGTTTTGGAACGAGGAAGATGGCCAGGTAACTTTCTAAAACTACCGTATATTGTTAAATATAGTTATAATTAAATTACTTAATTTTAGGATTTAATGATAAACTAAATTTTAGTGTGAATCATCACATGTTCGGATAGAAGCAGCAGACGGTTGGCCTAACTGTTGGCCAAGAAATCATTCAAAACTAATATGTGATAAAAAAATAAGTAAGTTACTCAAGTCAATAGTAATCGAAAAAAATTAATAATTTTAATAATATATATAATTATGGGTTAATCTCTTAATTAAGGAAAATTTATTATCCGTCATAGTATAGGTGTTGAACGATGATGGAGTGTGACTTGGTGTTGAAGCACATAATCGGATTTAAGAAGAACAGTATCGGTCCTGTTCTGTTTGATAAAGTAATTAGGGTGATTTAAACTGAGTTAAAGAAATTTATTTATTTAACTTAACATATAATTATGATATTTATAACTATCACATATATGAACAGAATGTGACCAAACCAATTCCTTTGAACCGTACGACTGAACTCTACATTCTGGAATTATTTGGACAAGACTGGAAGCTGCTGGAATATTATTATTAAATTAAATGCATGTTTAATTTAACGGGAACCGAATCACTTTAGAGACAAATAGGATTCAAGATGAGTTAAACTCACTCAGTTTTTCCTATTTATATTTTATATAAATTGGGGTTTTATTATCTGTGCTCTGCTTGCTGATGGTTGCCTGTTTTCTAGTTATACAATAGTTTGTTGATTTATTTGATGATATTAAACTGTGTTTAATTTCAGTGAAACACCAAATCGTTATTTTTAACGATTGGTTCCAATAAAGGTAACTTGCCTTATTGGTCACGTTTATTTATAAACATGTTTAAACTGTTGAATTGTTTGCATTTCTTGTGGTTGATGTTAAATGGTCGTTATTTATTGTTATCAGTTAAATGAAACTGAATGATCTAGTTTGTGATAACTGTTTTGAATACAGGGAAGAACGGGTTGGAGGGATCCAACTGGATTCCTCAAATATATTATTTATTTTTCATATTATCATATATGAACTATTCTGATGGGGTGATTTATTTGATGGTTGATTATTGACTAAATATTCAACAGTTTGTTTTGTTTATACCAATGGGCGATATTGGTTGAGTATTTGGCAGCGTATGACCTATATAATCAATCGTTTTATTAATATTGATTCACAGTCAGGTGAGTCGATAGAGATGAAGTTATAAAATTTATTTTATAACTAGAGATAGATTTTGAAATGTATTATTTTAAATAAAAATTATTAAAGGGAAATAAATAAATATTTTATTTATTTAAGACTTTATTATTAATTGATTTTATAAAGTAAATTTTGATGTAAATCAGATTTATAAGTACAAGATAAGAAATAAAATCGCATAATTAAATTTGGATAATCGTTTTGTTAAGAAACAATTAATGGAATTTATTTAAATTAATTATATTATTAATTAATTTAAAGTGAGAGTTAATTGGAAGCGGTAAACGAGATAATCGAGTTTTGAGTTAATTGAATCAACCATTTTAAATTGGAATTGATTATTAAATTAATGTGTTTTTGATTTAAAATGGTTAAATGGATTTTGTTTAAATTTAGATAAGGTTTTAAAAGGGTTTACTATATATTTTAGTTAATAAAGACTTAACTTCTGAAGTAGTTAATAATTGAAGTAAAATATTATTTTAATTAATAATAATTTAGAGAATTACTTTTCAAAAGTATTCGAAGTGAAATGAAATCAAATGGAATGGTGAAAGAAGTTTATGAATGGGTTTTATATTTAAAACCCAAATTTTTATAATGAAGTGATAAAGAGAAGTTTAAGCGAATACAATAGATTAAATTAAATGTTTACTTAGTGTTCGAATTAAGTAAAAGGAATTAAGAACAAAAGGGTTTATATTAAACCAGAGTTATATAACGGAGTTCATTTAAAGAGGTGGGGTGGTAAAGCGTTAATTTTAAATTAACGTTGCTTAGAAATGAGATTAAGTAAAAAGAGGGAATTGAATAAGATTTCCAAAGCATGGAACGGTAGAATAGATTTGAAATGAGATCGTTAAAAGTGAAATTGGGTAAAGAATTGGGGCATAGGGTTGTATAACCAAGTCAAAAGAATTTGTTTAAAGAGGCAGAGTTAAAAAGGTGTTGTTTGTAAGAAATTTCTTAATTATAGAAGTAAGAAAGAAGGGTTGTGAAACTGTATTTTGAATAGTTAAGTAGGATTTGTTTAGAGACTAGGATGGAATATTGGGTTTTGATTACAACTTATACTTATCTAAGGATAAGAACGTTGTTGATCAAGGTCTGAGAGGTAATTAAAATACCCCAACTTGAACAACATCAGGATTATCTGAAGATGGTATTAGTTGGTAATCGTGAAAGGCATTAGTGATAATTTATTATTTCTATTAGTGAAATAATAATACAATGATTGGTGAAATTTTGAAGAATATATAACGAGAGATCCGAAGTAAAGGAAATTAGTAAGAAGGGAAATTTTATAAAATGAGAATTCCCAAGTAAAAGAAAAAACAAAAAGGGGTTGCCTAAAAATATAACGATACTCTCGGGTTTAGAAAGGAAATGTAAAGTTAGTTTTATTTTATACTAATAAATATTAATTATTATTCGATAATGGGATAAAAGATATTTAGTAATGCTGTTTTATGAATAATAACTTGAATGGATTTCCCAAGTTTAAATAATAAAGAATGATGTAATAAATGTTTTTGAAAGGAGAATTAAGTGGTAAGTGAATACAGTTATAAGTTATTTTACGAAGTATTATTAAGAAAGGGTTTTAAGAACATTAGTATATTAAGTAAGAATTCAAATATTGTATTTTTAAATATTTAAAAGAGTTAGAAGTTTTAATTAAACAGAAGTGAATATATTTGTTTAATTAAAAAGCCAACTGATGCTGAATACTGAACCAGTGAACTCATTGGATTGTCATGATTAAATCACTATATATTTTGGTAGTCAAATCACCGACTAACAAATCTATCCAATACGATTGTTGGTATGGAAAGACCGGGATCAAATTTATATTCGAAAACCATTCCGACCAACAAATACGTGAAGATATCGGAAGATGATCGAGATGGAGCAGTGAAGACTGTGGATTTTCACAAACAGAAGAACCACTAATATTCTCTGCCTAGCAAGCAGAGATAAGCTGTGATTTTGTCGTGGTTGGAATCTACAGGTTGCAAGGACTTCTCGCTACTGATCCATGGGGTGATTCCTATATTGGTTGCAGTAGTAGAGTACCTTCGGTTCATCCTGTCCCTGGATGACATGTATGGATGGATGTCTGACAGAGTATTTCCAAAGAGTCACATACGTTGATTTCTTAAAACATGCTATAGTTGTTGGCGGAGAATTTCCATTCTCTTAGCTTCCAGCTAGAGTATTTTTGTGGGCGTCAATTAGTGATATCTGACGGATCTGACGATGTGACATCCAAAGTGAATGATGACTAGATGTTCAAAGGTTAATTTAAACCTCAAGCCTCATCAACCGGGAAATGACAAAAATCGGGCAGGCAACATGACTACGTGGGTCGCTCCCATTAGGGTGTATAATCACCTATCTAGAGAAAATCCTATTTGCTTCTTAAATCTATATTTCGATACTGTCCCTTTTCGGGAGATGGTTGCTGATCCCAACCGTCGGTGATATACATTCGATGCACTCAAGCGAAATGAGTGGTCATCCATGTGTGGGCCGGGTTGCAAGACGTTCTTGTTAAACCCCGTGTATTCGCCTCTAGAGATACACAATCGGCAGGTGGTCCCATACCTTGTCATAGTTGGAATCCAATCTCCAATAAGTGCCCGCGGTTTTGTTTGTATACTATATATGTAGAGCGTGAGATGCAAGCGTTCTACTAGATTTCTATTTACTTGTATTTAGACATTATTATAATATCAGAAAAACTATTGGTTTCAAAAATGTTTTGGGTTATCGTAAGGTAAAAATCGTCCGTGTTTATGTGTGGATTTGGTCTTACAATTATCCTTTTCTTTTGAAAAGATTTTGAACTTTAAAATCATGATTGGATGATTTACCCTTAATACTGTGCGAGTTTATCTCACTCTGGTTCACCAGACTGACCCGGTGTTTTGTAAATGCTCGGGTCAGCCCGGGCTGTATGGGTTCAGGTTATCGAATGTTGTGAAGTCCAGAGATGAGCTAGAGATGTTCAGACGTATGATATTATATTGCTACTATTCCGCTGTATGTTGTATATGGGAACAGGTTATTATAACTGTCCTATTGTGTGATGTACTCTGACACTGTACGTATTTTTAAAGCTCTCAATAAAGATTTATCTCTGTATTATATTTTGTTCTGCTGCGATGTGAGACTCTGGGTTGTGTTGTTTCTTCTTCTTCTTCTATTCTAATATTTCTTTCTTTCTTATCTCACCCTCTAAATTCTTTCTAATAATGTTCCAGTGTTTCGGTGCTTGGAGGGTCGACATAAGTTACGGTAAAGGTATTTATGTCGATTTTCGGGCCGAAAATCCCTGGGTCGTTACAATAACCGTTAGTTATTCAAAGTTATTTTCCGCTGTGTTTGATATATGATGTACTCTGTTGATTGGTATGAATATATACAGTTTCCTTTATAAAGGTATTTGATGTATTATATTTATTCGTTCCGCTATGAGATTCTGATGTGTGTTCTTCTTCTTTCTTCTATTCTAACATTTCTTTCTTTCTTCTTCTCACCCTCTAACTTCTTTCTATTAACAGTCAGGGGTTCGATACTTGGATTTTTGGCAAGTGATACGGGATTGTGTATCATTATTGAAAATTCGAGCGTCGAATTTTCCCGGGCCGTTACAGTTACGACCCAAGGATTTTCGACCCCGAAAATCAACATAAATACCTTTACCGTAACTCATGCCGAGCTTCCAAGCACCGAAAACACTGGATATTTATTTAAAAATAAATAAAGGGTGAGATAAGTAAGAAAGAAATATTAGAATAGAAGAAGAAGAAGAAACAACACAACACAGAGTCTCACATCGCAGCGGAACAAAATATAATACAGAAATAAATCTTTATTGAGAGCTTTAAAAATACTTACAATATCAGAGTACATCACACAACGGGACAGTTATAGTAACCTGTTCCCATATACAACACACAGCAGAATAGTAGCTATATAATATCACACGTCTGAACATCTCCAGCTCGTCTCTGGACTTCACAGCATTCGATAACCTGAACCTGTATACCTCGGGCTAACCCGAGCATTTACAAAACACCGGGTCAGTTTGGTGAACCAGAGTGAGAAAAACACTGGGATTATACGAAAATTTTAAAATCCCGGGAGATTTTAATTTGTTTTACGAGCATTATGTTTGGTATTTTGAAATAGATTTCCAAATGAAAATGTTTAAATACGGTTTTGATACGTGATATAGTATTGAACTCACTTCGATCGCTGGGAAATAAATCTGGTGATGTTGGCCACATCATCAGTGTTCATTTCCGAGTTCTAAGTGACGGATTACTACCAAAGATTTTGTGTTGAACTTTTTTAAGGAGAGAAACAAGTTGTTTGAATCCTAAAAAGGAATATTTGAATTTTTTTTGAAGGAGCCAAACTGTTTAAAAACTCCCAGGGAGACTGTTTGAACAAAAACAAAAATTAAATAGAAATTTGTGAAAGCAAATATAAATTGAACTGAAACAAATTAACCGGAAATTGAATCGAGATATAATATATCAAGTAGAATCAGATTTGGAATTGGGAGACAGGAATCTGAAATGGTATTGGATTGGTAAGTTAAGAGTTGGAATTGATAATGAATGGAAATTGAGTTAAGAATGGGATTTGGCTTGGATGCATGAAGGATTTGGTTTTGAGGATAAAATTGGAATTTTGTTTGGGAATGCATTTGTATATGCTGACAGGGTAGCAGATGGAAAGGATATAATGATATGCCCGACAAAAAAGTACACGTTTATTTTTATATGGCTTTGGTGATTTATGAGCCTATTTGGCAAGCCGCTTGGCTGTTTTAGTTTCTTTTGGATTGGAGAAGGCCTAGAAAGGCGAGTTGTAGTTGTACCGATTGAGCCATACAAAGGAGGTGCTGGCGAAATTTTTCGGAAATTTAAGGTGTTAGAAAATTTTCAATATTTTTGAAAATATTTATTTACAGTATTGAATTGATTTTTCATTTAAACTAAATTTAATTTAGAAATTAATGGGTTTATAACGTTTTTTCTCACCTTAGCAATTTCGGGGACGAAATTATTTTAAGGGGGGAAGAATGTAACGACCCATGTTTTTGGCCGTCAAATATTTAATTTAATTTATTTAATTTCAATATTATATTGGGAATATTAATAGAATTTAATATTTAATTCATTATATAAAAACGAAGTTGAACGTTATAATTTATATATAATATAAATCGAGCTCGAAATGGCACGGCAGTTCGTAATATTGAATTTCAAACTTCAATTGAGTATACAGAAGCTGGTATAAGTTGGATTTCTGTGAAACAAGAAACGTTGGAACCGTATTGACGATAATTTTTATATGAAAGAGAAAAATTCAGATTTCGTATTATAATTTAATCGTTATGGCCAAATCAAAATTTGAAATAATCGCTGTGGAAATCGTTATTAAAATATCGGCTTTTAAAATAGCCGTTTTGTAAACGGACACCGTTTTCGATGAAATTAGTTTCATTGGGAATGTAACGTTAAATTATTGTGTGATGTTGATTTGCGTGGCAAACCGATGTCGTATGTGGCCATAGTAGCTGTAAACGCCCAGTTATTTTCTATAGCGCTTATTTAAATTAATTTAATTTAGTAAAGGGATATTTGAGTGCAACTTGAACAGACGATCGAATTAGGCCACGAAACCAGTCCCGTTGAGTTCGTATCGTCGATTAGAGTCAGGATAGGTATATAGTTTGTTATTTTTAGAGACCGGCAAATTTGGCGTTAAAAATGGTATTACGGTACGCGATAAAAATAGCCTACCGAGGAAACAGTCTCAGAATGCGACGAAACCGGTGCCGTTGGGTTCGTATTAATAAATTATTGTAAGATTTCAAAGTTTCAAGTTGATTTGATTTATCTGGTAATCGTGGAAAAATTAAACGCGTGGTTATTTCTGGTTTTATAAAGGAAATTTTTTCAATCGATGTCGGAATTCGACGAAACTTGTCCCATTGGGTCCGGAATATCTTTTTATGGTAGGAATAGCTTTTTATCAGAAGACAGAAGCCGTTTGTAGTGATTTTACCATGTTACTTTGTGACGAAGTTTCGTTAATTAATAAAATATTCATTTGTCTTCAATATATATACCCAACTGTTTTGTTCTAAACCTATTTTTCGTCAAAACTGTTTGAGTGGTCAACGAGCTATTCTTTGCGCCTCCACCAAACAAAACAACTGCTGAACGATTCTAAATCCTTCCTCAAATCTTTGCAAATCTATTAATCGAACACATAAACACTTTACTACAAACTTTTAGAGCAAGTTGAGATCTACAATCGGAGCGGTCATGATCAGCTTTTATTCATCAGAACGAACGGAAGAGGGCCTGAAAGCCACTGAGTTCGTGGGGTCATAAATGGAGGATGGGGCGATCGAGCTGTTCGTGACTTAGGGTGTAGGTTGTCAATGCTGAGGAGCATCGGCCCGTGGTTTCAGATCGCACTCTGATCTTCGACATGAGGCACAACGACTCAAGGATGGTGGTGTTTCTTTTGGTTAAGGCTTGAAGTTGAAAACGAGAATTGGGAAGGAATAGAAGGGGATCCGATGTTGTTAAGGAGTGCGGCGGTGGAAATTTATCTGGAGCGTGGGTTCTGAAGTGGTAATATACGAAACAACTCTAGGGTGAAAGGGAAGTCAGCTGGTTATACCCTAATCAATATAATTACTTTGCTAATTTAGGGTTTAGTGGTTTGTTAATTTAACTAAATTATATTAAACTAAAACACTGATAACTCTCATGCATATAAATTGCATATAAAACGAAGGTGCGTTGGGATTTGAGGATATTGGCACCATGAGTTTTGGAACGAGGAAGATGGCCAAGTAACTTTCTAAAACTACCATATACTATTAAATACAGTTATAATTAAATTACTTAATTTTAGGATTTAATGATAAACTAAATTGTAGTGTGAATCATCACAGGTTCGGATAGAAGCAGCAGACGGTTAGCCTGACTATTAGCCAAGAAATCATTCAAAACTAATATGTGATAAAAAAATAAGTAAGTTACTCAAGTCAATAGTAATCGAAAAAAATTAATAATTTTAATAATAATATATATAATTATGGGTTAATCTCTTGATTAAGGAAAATTTATTATCCTTCATGGTATAGGTGTTGAACGATGATGGAGCGTGACTTGGTGTTGAAGCATATAATCGGATTTAAGAAGAATAGTATCGGTCCTGTTCTGTTTGATAAAGTAATTAGGGTGATTTAAACTGAGTTAAAGAAATTTATTTATTTAACTTAACATATAATTATGATATTTATAACTATCACATATATGAATAGAATGTGACCAAACCAATTCCTTTGAACCGTACGATTGAACTCTGCATTTTGGAATTATTTGGACAAGACTGGAAGCTGTTGGAATATTATTATTAAATTAAACGCATGTTTAATTTAACGCGAACCGAACCGCTTTAGCGACAAACGGGATTCAAGGTGAGTTAAACTCACTCAGTTTTTCCAATTTATATTTTATATAAATTGGGGTTTTATTTTCTGTGCTCTGCTTGCAAATGGTTGCCTATTTTCTAGTTATACATTAGTTTGTTGATTTATTTGATGAAATTAAACTGTGTTTAATTTCAGTGAAACACCAAATCGTTATTTTTAACGATTGGTTCCAATAAAGGTAACTTACCTTATTGGTCACGTTTATTTATAAACGTGTTTAAACTGTTGAATTGTTTGCATTTCTTGTGGTTGATGTTAAATGGCCATTATTTATTGTTATCAGTTAAATGAAACTGAATGATCTGGTTTGTGACAACCGTTTTGAATATAGGGAAGAACAGGTTGGAGGGATCCAACCGGATTCCTCAAATATATTATTTATTTTTCATATTATCATATATGAACTAATCTGATGGATTGATTTATTTGATGGTTGATTATTGACTAAATATTCAACAGTTTGTTTTGTTTAAACCAATGGGCGGTATTGGTTGAGTATTTAGCAGCGTATGGCCTATAAAATCAATCGTTTTATTAATATTGATTCACAGTCAGGTGAGTCGATAGAGATGAAGTTATAAAATTTATTTTATAACTAGAGACAGATTTTGAAATGTATTATTTTAAATAAAAATTATTAAAGAGAAATAAATAAATATTTTATTTATTTAATACTTTATTATTAATTGATTTTATAAAGTAAATTCTGATGTAAATAAGATTTATAAGTATAAGATAAGAAATAAAATCGCATAGTTAAATTTGGATAATCATTTTTTTAAGAAACAATTAATGGAATTTATTAAAATTAATTATATTATTAATTAGTTTAAAGTGAGAGTTAACTGGAAGCGGTAAACGAGATAATCGAGTTTTGAGTTAATTGAATCGACCATTTTAAATTGGAACTGATTATCAAATTAATGTGTTTTTGATTTAAAATAGTTAAATGAATATTGTTTAAATTTAGATTGTAAGAACCCGGAAATCTGGGCCAATTTAAAATTTTTATTTTGGCAATTTTAACGAATTTTGATTATTTAAAATGAATTATTTTAAATAGTAACGACGAAAAACTTATTTTGAATATAATTAGAACATATATATTTATATACGTCGTTGTTTGAATATAAATAATTATATATAATTATAAAAGGAATTGAAAATGGCGCGGTAGTTCGATAATTCGATTTCAATATTCAAATGAATGTACCGGGTGCAAATTAAACCGGAATTTAGTGAAACCAAAAATAATTGAATCTATTTGTGAATATCTTTCCAACGAATCAGAAAAATCAGAATTTCATAGCGGGAATCAAAAGATATGGTCAAATGAATTTTCAGAATAGTCGCTATGGGATTCTGGTCCTTAAAAATGGGAATTGTGCAAACGACCTCGGATTTCGACGAAACCACTTTTGTTGGATCCGTGGTGTCAAGATATTGCTAGATTCCAATTTTCGTAATTTTTTGAATCAATATGTGAGCGTGGCAAAGTAAAACGTGTTTGACCAGTTTTAGTTGATTTTAATCGACTGGAAAATGGCCATTTTTCAAACGGACTCAGAATTAGACGGAATTAGTTTTGTTTGGACCGTATCGTCGGTGCGAAGCTAGAAAATATTTTTCGGGAATTTTTAGAGACTGTATGTGGCCCCAATAAATTGAAATGTGCATTTGAACTGAATATATATATAGATTTATAATTTAATTTCAACGGAAACTGATCTAAACGGTCAAATTAGCTCATGTGACAATTTCCATTATATTCGAAATGAGGGTATTTGGCTAGGGACGATAGTTGTTGGGTTTAATTTGGTGTCCGGATAGAAATTAACCAATTGGAGAATTTAAATAATATTAAAATAAATATATATTCTAATTTCCTAAACCCTAGCCGTGTTCAGCATTCTCCCAGCCGCCACTTCAAATCGACGTTCGAAAAGGTCCCAAATTCTCCCTCAAAATTCGCTCAACACAGATCCAATTAAAAGCCAACTTCAAACCGAAAATCGAATAACTTTTTGAGCTCTTCAAAACCCTGATGGGATGATCGTCGTTGGTGCTCGATCGAGGTGGGAATTTCGCCTGGAACTGGCGCCGGTCGTGGGTCATTTTGGGGCTCCAGATGCCACCGAGTTAGCTGCGCTTCAGGGGGTGGCACGGGGTTCAAGGGCGTCATAGATGGGTTTGATCCGGGTCCGTTGGCTCCTACTCGCGGCGGGTTGCAACCCTAAGTGGCGAATGACGAGGAAGTGGAAATCGGATTAACAGTAAGCATTTTTTTTCCTTTTCTTTCTTTTTCCTTCTTATTTTATTAGTTTAAATTAATTTAGTAATTATATTCTAAAGTAGAAAAACATTGTTTTAAAAATAGGGATTTTATTATGAAATAATTTAAATAAAAATATGATGTTTTTGAATAATAAATGTAACACCCCACCTCCGCCAGAGTCACTCACAAAGGAATGCACTAGGTTTGGAGGGGCATTATTGGTAAGCATGCACAGAAATATTATAAGACAGAACATATAAAACAGCGGAAGTAACACAAATTTCATTACTTTATAAAACATCAAGGTCTAAAGCCATTTTACATCAGAGTACATAGAAACCTGTCTTGCAAATAGTAAAGAAGCATAAAACCTTTTCATAATTTATTCCCCCAAAGCAAACTGGTAAAGCAGCCATAGCCAAAAGAAGTCCAAGCTATATATGATGACCTTCAAGCAGAAGAGGTCCGAACTAGACAATAGTGTTTCCTCCCTGAAAACCTGGGGGGGAACGGAAGACAGAGAGGCGAAACAAAACGGGGTCAGTCATAAAGACTGGTAAGTCCTATTTACTTCCAGTATAGAAACAGGTAAAGTTAACATGACATGCATAAACTGAAAGTAAACATAAGGATAACTACAAGATAGATAAGCTAAACCAAGATAACAGGCTGAACTTCAGTATCAAGATAGAATAAGGTGCAATGATAAACTACGGTGTCAAGATAAGTCAAGGTATCACATCGTCAGGTTTTTATCAAGTATACTATCCCAAGGTTTCTATCATGTATAACATCCCGAGGTTACTACCAAGTATGTTCCTCATGGTTCTAACCTGTATATTTGCTCTGCACCTCTCGTACTAGTATCCCAACCCGCGTCCTGTATTAACTACGAATATCCCTTGCCCAATTTCATGTGATGGTCCATGTCAACCTAATATATATATATATATATCCTATGTAGGTTTTCCCAACTCGTACGTTTCTTTCCATGTATAAGTTCAGTCCTTTGCCGTAGGCCGTACGGGCTTTCCCCTATAAATCTATACCACCTCAACGTAGTACCATTTTATCCTTGATGTTGTTTTGGACTGCTACCCTTGATCTGGTTATGTTTTCTTACCATGAACTATCGTGTGCTCACTTAGGATTTATGCCACCTAGGACCACTAGGGATTATGCTACCTAATGAACGTTTCCATGTCTCGGTTTAGGTTCGAGCCACCTAGGGCCACTAGGGATTATGCCACCCATCAACCCCGCCCCTTATCCCACGTATGTATCGTGAATCGTTTTCCATGTCTAGACGCACATGTATCTCAATGTGCCATCCGAGTTCCGTGCCAGGGCAAATCAAGAAATACGGAACTCGGTCGGGAGCTTTAAGTCATTTGCCGATGACGACATCAAGGTCTGTTTTTGTATCCGTGGCTATGGTCCCACGTGACCCCTCCCTCAACTACTGAAAGGCAATCCAAGAAAAATCATGTATGAGAACTACATCCCGGCCCCACTATAGCCCCTCTTTCCTATTGGCCAACCTCACCCATAACTCGATAGCAAGTATATGGTCTGTTGGGAGTTCTCTGCCTTTCCGTACGTACACGATTGACTAAAGATGGTAGATAGTCGACGACGCGCTATCCAGGGCAAAAATCAAGTATCTTCGACTCCACGCTAATCCATCCCCGTCTTTAGGTTGCTCGCACAGCAACCAAGGCATACCCTTGGCTCTTCTACTGCAGACCTTAACCTCTGTGAGGCCAGGTTTCATGGACCATTCGCCACCTCACAGAGGAATACCAAGAGTACCCTCACGTCCCCCGAAGCTACCGCTTCGTCACCCAGTTCGCTGGAGCTTTTTATCCGAGTCAGATAAGTTGCTCCTCCTCGTATACTAAGCGATGACCTACCGTATCAGGTTACTCATCTATTTATGAACTAGTCCCATGTCCTTGGCTAAGAATTATTACTTAGTTATTCTTGACTAAGGTTTACCACTTAGCTTCTTTTCCCGTTACCCTTGATTAACTACGGTTTTCTACCTAGTTCCTCTAACTAGGGTTTTGTCTATTGGGTTAAGTGTTGTTATTCAAGCCCATGACTTAACCCGCCTACCAACCATGTCATAATCGGCTAAGTGTTCAAGTTCAAGGCTTAGCCCTACAACCCGTATGTCAAATTGGCTAAGTATATCAAACGGTTTACGACTTAACCTTATCCACTTGTCATTTTAGATCGGTTAAGTGTAGGTTACTTAACCTCATCACCTCACCGTGTTAGATTAGTTAAATCTAGGTTACTTAACCCCACCTAAGTACCGTGTTTAGATTACTTAAGCGTAAATTACTTAACCCCATCTCCAAATTGTCTTATATGGTTAAGCGTTATTAAGAAATCAAGTCCGGTTCCACTTAACCTACCCATTCGTGTCATATCGGTTAAGTGTCATTAGTCAAATTTACTTAACCTTTTCATGTGGCATTAATTAGATTAATGCACCCCAATCTCTCACATTAGACTTTGTTGTGGTTACTAGTTAAGCCGGGCGGGTCCGGGTAGCTTTACACCGCAACCTAGTCTAACCTCGGGTTTTAAGTGCTATATGACCAACTACTCACATTGGGTCCTATTGTTTGTAGCCACTAGTTAAGCCGGGCGGGTCCGGGTAGATTTATGCTACAAACTCAACCCAACCTCGAGTTGGCCACTTTCATGTTTTTCTACGTGTCATGTTCATGTCAAATTTAGACCCCTTTTTTTAAGTCCATGGTTTCATGTAGCCCCATGTCAAGTTTTCGTGTCATATTCACGTTATTTATCATTTCATGTTACATGTAATTTCACGTCAAGATCATAGCCAATTTTCAAGTTTGCCTAAGCTACCCAAAGCGTGTCCCCAACACACATGAAAGCGAAACATATTTCGGATAATATGACAAAGACGGGTACAAGATGGCAAAGATGAATCACAATTTAAACATGGTGAAAATTGAGGCAAAGGTGTTCACATAACTAGCATATTGCATATTGGCCTCTAAACATGCACGATGTCATAAAGGGATTGGCCACAAACGTGAATAATATCCTAAAGGATTTGGCCTCAAGCATGCAAAGTATCATAAGGGGGTTTTGGTCCCAAACATGCATAATATCATGGGGTGTTTGGGTTCATTTATATGCATAAGCCCCAAGTCATGTTCATGCACATATTTCACAAGTCAAAGTGGTTCCAAGTATTCTTGCCAACATCCCACAAGTAAAGGTTCAATCTTGCATGGCAAACTAAGTCCAATGCATCATGAGTAACTTGATTTAGTCACTAAACATAGCCTAAAGTCATAGGTTCAAGCAAAAGAGACATGACGAGGTTCATATAGGCTAGCATACTTAGTTTAATCTCGTTTTATTCCATGCCATCATTAAGACTACCGTTTAGATCTAGAAGTAGCTAGAACTTACATAGCGTGGCTAAGGGATTAAGAGCATGAATCGTCTTGTCGTATAACCGATGTTGAGATGATGATCAAAACTCTTGATTTGGTGTAGAAAGCTTGCTCCTTTGCCTTGAATCTAGTTTGCATGCATAAGCTTTTGAAGATGAAGGTGGAGGTCATGATCAAGAGAGATTTTGGCAGCACTTATGTGAAAACCCGTAACTTCCCCGTAAAGGAAAGCGTCGGATAGTTCGAGAACAAGCCACAACAGAACGCATATAAAAGAACATTTCATTGTATATTACAACAATGCATCAGATTACAAGAATATACAGAGTATAAATGAATATTACACAGAAATATCAGAGATTTAAATTACATTTAAATACATAGCAGCGGAAAATAATACAATACACAACTAGAAGAGATATACGGATACAAAGCTTTCCGGATATCGTTCCAGCTGTAAACCAGGATCCTGTGAATATAAATCTGCAAAACCAAAACTACTAGCTGCCCGTGTCAAAATAGGGGCACCCAGAGTTTAGGTTAAAACAATAAACTCCAGGTCAGTCATGTGACTGGTGTGAGAACTAAAACAGTTAATCTTTATTTTAAAGTTACGTAAATCAAGGGACCACGCCGTATAACACGAAACGGGTTTCCTCCCAAGAATACCAGTGCATAAAACAAACAGCGCAATGCTAAATAAAGAAAAATGAAGCTGTTATAAGACCCAGGTCCCATCACACAATGCAACGCAGCCGAGGATAGGGTTTTCCCTTATAACAGCCAAAGAATGCTTGATACGTTTAAAACAAATCGTTTGATACTATTATAAGTGCATAGTGTATAAAACAACTTCAAATCATAAGTATTAATCATAGGCGGCATGGGTACCATATATCATGTCGCCATACTAGTTCTACAATTAAAACCGCAAATGTCGTATTGGAAGTTGGGTTATCATTTATGGTATGAACCGAGGCTAGGGATCGTCCTCAACCGATTCGTGACTCTCTAGCCCGAGCCACAGGCAAGCGCGCAGGCAAGCCTTTAGATCGTCAGGGTCGGTCCACCGATGTGGATTATTATGCCTGAACACTACGTTTCCCCACCCTATGGGGTGTAAGTGAGCCAACTAAATGACTCCATCGGTTCGAGAACGACCGATCAATCCGAGGCGCCTCGCAACAGCAACAACCACATAAGTCAAACTCGTCAGGGCGTGTAAAACCACTGACGCCGCTTCTAACTAGAAAGAAACGCAAGTCCTCCCTGAGGTCCGTCTCCCGTTTTTGGTTCATACCGGGTGTGAAACTCGCGAAGTAAACGTTACACAAAGCTACGCCACAAAGGCCGTGCTTCGATCATCACCACAAGACTTTGCTTTTCAACAGAAGCCTTGATCATTTGCCACTTAGGCGTGCCACACAGGCAATTCACTCCATGCGATTGATATCCATCAATATATAACCCCTGAGCTCGTACGTCTCAGAGAAGGGCGTTAAGCAAGAGAATAAATTCTCCGCCGCCAAGCAGATATATATTTAATAGAGATCAATCACACGGACTAAAATCCAATGTCAGACACACAATCCATTTACAAGTCCGTTCTGGGGCTGAACGAAACCGGAGGCACCTAGTACCCCACATATCCATCGATCTCCAAGTACGTCTGGACGATCACCAACTGTTTCCATCATCTTGGGTGTACAGTCCAATCAAGATCATCAGTAATCACCCAAACGACGTGAAGACTTCTGGTCTTCGACCACCGTCTTCATCTTCGACTTATCGTCGGATCAGTTATTCAGAATGGGATAAACCCGGTCTTTTCGAATAACTCGCGTATATTTTAAATAAGTGTTACACAACACAACATACGCTTCATTCCAATTCACTAGTCACTAACCGTAAATTAATCAAGAGAATAATTCCCCAAATATTAACCCCGAAGGCCGAAACCAACATCAGATCAATATTCAGAAAACCATTCTGCTTGGCTAACCGACAGTTAGTTTCTAAATTTCACGTTCATAGGGAAAGGTTCCCATTAATTTTATCCAAGATAAATTCCTTGAATTTATTCTTTATTCTATTTTTGAATCTCAATTCAAACTAGTCGGGATTAACGAAACTTACCGAAGTAATCATTTGTTTTAATTTCCCAATCCCAACCTATTCATCCCATGAAGTAAAACTGGTAATACTTCATATCTAACACCACGGTGTTATCGGTAAATTCAATTACCATTTCACGTTCAAATCTAATTAAAGATTTGACTATCACCTGGAGCAAAACTGGTGGTACTCCATTTTCGATCTTTTCAATCTAATTAAAGATTCATTAAAACTCCACTTAGTTTTAATCTTTGATTGGGTTAAAGAATCAGTGTCATTTAAAACACGGTTCACGATAAACCCAATATCACATTCATTAATTATCGGGTTAAAGAACGAGTGTTATTTAAAACACTGTTCACGATAAACCCAATGATCAATATCGATTCAATTCCAATTAAATATTATTTAATTGGTACACTTCGTTAAATCTAAACAAAAAGATTTAATCTTTTCTCAACCGGGTTCAAAAACAGTGTTAGTGAAGACACCATTCACGACAAACCCAAATCACATTTGATATTCAATACAAGGCTCTGAATAGAAAATATACTGGCTTATATTCAATATCAAATTCTACGACTAACAAATATCACATTGGAAATAACGATATATATATATCTTTCAAATTTCCATAACAACATTTGTATAATCACGAAATCCAACATCGAAATATTCCGAAGACAATTTCGATTCAAATCCATTCCAATGCAATCATTGGAAATTTTGGTTATTTTCAAAACCATTTCAAATTCAATTTATTTATTTAAAAATAAATAGAATTATAATTCTAGTTCAAAACTAGTTCATTTCGATAAAAATCTATTTTTATCTTTTCAAATATGGAGTTTTTCATCTCAATTCTTTCTAAATCATTTCTTATGATTTTACACAAATTATTACTATTTTTAATAATTTTATCAAGGCCCGTACAGTCGATTTCCATCAATGGTCATCGAACTGCACTTATAGCGACCTTTTTCAAATTTGATTTGGACATAATTCCAAATCCAACCGTTAGATTTCTAATTTCTAATATTCGTTAGAAAGCGCTTTTCGATACGAACCCAACGGTTCCGGTTTTAGGAGAATCCGACGGTCGGATCTCCCGTAATGTCCGTTTGAAATAAATGGTCGAAATTCATGAACTGCCGCGGCGCGGCGCGTTCTATTCAGGCCATTATATTATATATATAATATATATAATATATACTTCGTCGATTTCTATTTAAAACGAATTATATAAATAGTTTTAAAATCGTTTCAAAAGCAATTTCAACTTTCTTTTCAATTCAAATCAAAATTGAATTCTTCTTTATAAATTCGTTTTAAAATTCATTTCTATTCAATTCAAATTTCAATTCAATTTGAATTCATTTCAATTCGCTTTCAATTCAATTTGAATTCGTTTTCAATTTAATTCAATTCCAAAGTCGTTTTCTATTCGATTCAATTCAAATTGGTTTTCTATTCGATTCAATTCAAATTGGTTTTCTATTCGATTCAATTCAAATTGGTTTCCTATTCGAATCAAATTCGTTATATATTCAATTGAAATCACATTCGTTTTCTATTCAATTCATTTCGAAATCGTTATATATCGATATAAATATCGTTCACGTCAAAATGGCGTCAAACTAATCAACACGACTTCATAAATTTCTATTTTCAAATATTCTATTTCAAATATTTCTTTTTCAAAATAGTTGTTATTATCAAAATATTTCGTTCAACACATGACCAATCTCAATGGATGAGTACTGTCAACACATGAACTTTTATTTTATATCGATAAAGACGTAAATTTTATTACTAAAATATTTCGTTCAACACATGACCAATCTCAATGGATGAGTACTGTCAACACATGAACTTTTATTTTATATCGATAAAGATGTAAATTTTATTACTAAAATATTTCGTTCAACACGTGACCAATCTCATTGGATGAGTACTGTCAACACATGAACTTTTATTTTATATCGATAAAGATGTAAATTTTATTACTAAAATATTTCGTTCAACACATGACCAATCTCAATGGATGAGTACTGTCAACACATGAACTTTTATTTTATATCAATAAAGATGTAAATTTTATTACTAAAATATTTCGTTCAACACATTACCAATCTCAATGGATGAGTACTGTCAACACATGAACTTTTATTTTATATCGATAAAGATGTAAATTTTATTACTAAAATATTTCGTTCAACACATGACCAATCTCAATGGATGAGTACTGTCAACACATGAACTTTTATTTTATATCGATAAAGATGTAAATTTTATTACTAAAATATTTCGTTCAACACATGACCAATCTCAATGGATGAGTACTGTCAACACATGAACTTTTATTTTATATCGATAAAGATGTAAATTTTATTACTAAAATATTTCGTTCAACACATGACCAATCTCAATGGATGAGTACTGTCAACACATGAACTTTTATTTTATATTGTTAAAGATGTAAATTTTATTACTAAAATATTTCGTTCAACACATGACCAATCTCAATGGATGAGTACTGTCAACACATGAACTTTTATTTTATATTGTTCTTTATTTTTCAAATTGGAATGAGGCCCAATCAATTACCATATAAAGTTAATTATATGGATTTTCATACAACACATGTATAATAGCATTGAAAAATAATCAGCCATCAACCAAAGTGCACTACACTGTATAAGCATCAAATATAGATATCTAACGCTTATAACAGCCTGTCAATCAATCGATCGACATATTTAATCAATCAGGATGAGTGAACTTCAAGTTTCATCCCAACACCCATGTGGGGTTTCAAACAATCAAACACAGATTTTATTTGTGCAGTTGGGCGATGTGTAAAATTTATCGACCCAATCAATATCAGTCAAATCAGTGTACATAAACAAACCGTCTGGTTTGTAAATGAATATTTTATTTATTCACATTCACGTTAAAAATTATATTTTTAGCAATATAACATTTTATTCCAACATATGAATTTCTATTCAGTTCATTCTTTAAATAAAATGATATTTTTATTTTTCTAACCTATTTTAGAAAATTTCGGCGGCATAACGGCACGATACTAGAAACGGGACAAGGCCTAGCCTTATCCCCAGTCTAGTGAAGGCCCACGCCATTCACACATCAATCAATCCATTCATTTCACCAAACAATTCAATTTTAATCAAATAATCTAACTTATTTTTGCAATCAAACAAACAAGTCCATGGTCTGTGGACGATTGTGTCGGGTGCTACTAAGCACCGTCTGCATCCTAGTATATATATATACAACTAGAAAAAAGAAATTGAAGAGTGAGAAGTTCTCACATATAGCTATCCAAACATCTTGACTCTTCTTTGATATAAATCTTCATCGTTATCGCATCTTTGTCATCTTCATTGCCCGGATCCTCTACATATGTAAAAATCGAATTTTTACTTCGCTATTCAATATATAAAAATCGAATTTTTACTTTGTTACTCAATATATAAAAATCGAATTTTTAATTCGAAGTTCAATATATAAAAATCACATTTTTAATTCGAAGTTCAACATATAAAAATCATATTTTTATTTCGAAGTTCAACATATAAAAATCATATTTTTATTTCGAAGTTCAACATATAAAAATACGATCTTTTCACCTTTTAAAGTTCTAATCTTTTTCCATTTAAAATTCAAATCTTTTTCTATTTAAAATCTTAAAATAAAATCAGTTTTTAAACCTTTTTAAAAATCAGTTTTAAATGCTTTTAAAATCAGAATTAAACCCTTTTAAAATCAGATTTTCAGAATTGAAAATAAAAATAAAATAAAATAAAAACACTTACATCGATCCGCGAAGAAAAAGGGGGCGCGTCAGGGTCGGAGCTGACTTCGAGGGGGGGGCGGCTGCTTCCGTGGTCTCGAACTTGGCAAGGCAGCGCTAGGGTTTTCGTGGAGGGGGGGTTTCGATTGGGTATTTGGGGCATCGGTTCTTGGAGAGAAGAGGGAGAAGGAGGGGGGGGTTCCCGCCTGAGGCGCGGCGTCGCCAAAGGCTGGGCGCGACGGCGGTTTTGGATCGTGGAGGGGGCGACGGGGTTCTATGGTCTTCAGGTTTTTTTTTCTTTTTTTTGCTAAAACGAAATGATATCGGGGGGGGGGGGGGGGCAGAGTTAAAAAAGGGGGGGGGAAGAGATATATTTATTATTATTATTATTATTCTATTCAATTATTTTATTTTGATAAAAAGTGGACTTTTACTTACGACCTCGAAACGAGGCCCCCCGCCTGTCGTCCATAGCGTTTTACCCCCATTCCGTACACAATGGGATATGTATCGTAGGCTGGTTCGGCTGTTGCAATCAGTTTCCGTTAAATTTACATTTAAATCACTATATTGAATTTTAAACGTACATTTCAAATTACCGGGGTCACATACTAACTAGAAAAATTCCAAAAAAAATATTTTCTAGCTTCGTATTGACGATACGGTCCTAACAAAACTAGTTTCGTCGAATTTTGAGACCGTTAGAAAAATGGCCATTTTCCAGTCGATTAAAATCAACTAAAACCGGTCAAACGCGTTTTTCTTTGCCACGCTCACATATTGATTCGAAAAATTATGAAATTTGGAATCTAGCAATAATTTAACATCACGGATCCAACAAAAGTGGTTTCGTCGAAATCCGAGGTCGTTTGCAAAATGTCCATTTTTAAGGGCCTGAATTCCATAGCGACTATTCAGAATTTTCAACTGGACATATCTTTTGATTCCCGCTATGAAATTTTGATTTTTCGGATTCGATAGAAAGATATTATCAATTAGATCCTATCATTTTTGGTTTCACTAAAATCCGGATTGTTTTGCACCCGGTACATTCAATTGAAGTTTGAAATCGAATCATCGAACTACCGCGCCATTTTCAATTCTATTTATAATTATATATAAATATTTATATTCTAACGACGGCGTATATAATATATACGCTCTAATTCTATATTCAACATAAATTTTCGTCGATATTATTTAAAATAATTCATTTTAAATAATTCATTTTAAATAATCAAAATTCGCTAAAATTGCCAAAATAAAAATTTTAAACTGGCCCAGAATTT
Organism: Allium sativum; assembly: GCA_030737875.1. Lineage (NCBI taxonomy): Eukaryota > Viridiplantae > Streptophyta > Magnoliopsida > Asparagales > Amaryllidaceae > Allium > Allium sativum. Next base: position 876,265,392 of record CM060912.1, on the reverse strand, counting down.
CCGGGTTATTACAATCTCCCCTACTTAAAACTTTTCGTCCCCGAAAAGGAACAAAGTCGAAAGTGGTTTGATCAATCAACTCTATGTTCGATCTGGCTTCCATTCTCCAACTTTTCAGTTTCTGAGAATTTTCAAAATTTCAAAAATTTGGCTAACACCCTAAATTTTCGAAAAATTTCGCCATAACCTCCCCTGTACCGGGAGCATCGGGGAATTTCAAATAGCTTCCCCGGTCCTTCAGATCTCAAAAAGAAAAAGAAAAAGCCAAGCGGCTAGCCAATAGGCTCATAAAATCATCATCACCCAAACAAAACAGTAAATTATGTAGTAAACATGTACCTATTTGTCGGGCAAACAAATTTTATTCTCTGCTCTAGCCTCCTTGCTATGACCTGTTCAATGTAAGTACAAGTATATGCAAGCAAATGCGACCAATTTTCAATACAATTCAATATTTGGTTCAATTAGGCATAATGGTTCAAAATTATCAAACAAATAAACAAACAACACAAACATTAATCAATTAGTGAATTTAACGTTTCAAATTGATAATTTTGATATATATAAGAAAATCATGTTTTTGATGCCAATTCACAACAATGTATTCTAGCTATATTAGTTTTGGTTCTCACACTAGTCTAATGGAAATATATAGAAAATCACACCTTCGAAACTCGAACATAAATGTTGATGATGCGATCGCTATTATCAATATCATCTTCGGGCGACTAGAGTGTGATGCTATATCTATCCAGTATATTAAAACTTCAAATACACGCGGATCAGACGTATACGCAAAGTCTATATATACTGGATTGTCCACATCAATATAAATAAATAATCAAATACGAATAATTGTTTTAAATTTCAAAACAAGATTTGTTTTCATTTTCAAAAATATACTCTTCACACTCGTTCTAGGATGCTACTGATCCAATCTCTAACGAGTCATTCTCATTGGATATTACTAATCCAGTTTCTGATGAATTCTTTCGTATGGTTCTAATGTGTCTTGTTCTCTGAGCTTTGTAAACCAAAGCTCTGATACCAACTATGAAAACCTGTAACTTCCCCGTAAAGGAAAGCGTCGGATAGTTCGAGAACAAGCCACAACAGAACGCATATAAAAGAACATTTCATTGTATATTACAACAATGCATCAGATTACAAGAATATACAGAGTATAAATGAATATTACACAGAAATATCAGAGATTTAAATTACATTTAAATACATAGCAGCGGAAAATAATACAATACACAACTAGAAGAGATATACAGATATAAAGCTTTCCGGATATCGTTCCAGCTGTAAACCAGGATCCTGTGAATATAAATCTGCAAAACCAAAACTACTAGCTGCCCGTGTCAAAATAGGGGCACCCAGAGTTTAGGTTAAAACAATAAACTCCAGGTCAGTCATGTGACTGGTGTGAGAACTAAAACAGTTAATCTTTATTTTAAAGTTACGTAAATCAAGGGACCACGCCGTATAACACGGAACGGGTTTCCTCCCAAGAATACCAGTGCATAAAACAAACAGCACAATGCTAAATAAAGAAAAATGAAGCTGTTATAAGACCCAGGTCCCATCACACAATGCAACGCAGCCGAGGATAGGGTTTTCCCTTATAACAGCCAAAGAATGCTTGATACGTTTAAAACAAATCGTTTGATACTATTATAAGTGCATAGTGTATAAAACAACTTCAAATCATAAGTATTAATCATAGGCGGCATGGGTACCATATATCATGTCGCCATACTAGTTCTACAATTAAAACCGCAAATGTCGTATTGGAAGTTGGGTTATCATTTATGGTATGAACCGAGGCTAGGGATCGTCCTCAACCGATTCGTGACTCTCTAGCCCGAGCCACAGGCAAGCGCGCAGGCAAGCCTTTAGATCGTCAGGGCCGGTCCACCGATGTGGATTATTATGCCTGAACACTACGTTTCCCCACCCTATGGGGTGTAAGTGAGCCAACTAAATGACTCCATCGGTTCGAGAACGACCGATCAATTCGAGGCGCCTCGCAACAGCAACAACCACATAAGTCAAACTCGTCAGGGCGTGTAAAACCACTGACGCCACTTCTAACTAGAAAGAAACGCAAGTCCTCCCTGAGGTCCGTCTCCCGTTTTTGGTTCATACCGGGTGTGAAACTCGCGAAGTAAACGTTACACAAAGCTACGCCACAAAGGCCGTGCTTCGATCATCACCACAAGACTTTGCTTTTCAACAGAAGCCTTGATCATTTGCCACTTAGGCGTGCCACACAGGCAATTCACTCCATGCGATTGATATCCATCAATATATAACCCCTGAGCTCGTACGTCTCAGAGAAGGGCGTTAAGCAAGAGAATAAATTCTCCGCCGCCAAGCAGATATATATTTAATAGAGATCAATCACACGGACTAAAATCCAATGTCAGACACACAATCCATTTACAAGTCCGTTCTGGGGCTGAACGAAACCGGAGGCACCTAGTACCCCACATATCCATCGATCTCCAAGTACGTCTGGACGATCACCAACTGTTTCCATCATCTTGGGTGTACAGTCCAATCAAGATCATCAGTAATCACCCAAACGACGTGAAGACTTCTGGTCTTCGACCACCGTCTTCATCTTCGACTTATCGTCGGATCAGTTATTCAGAATGGGATAAACCCGGTCTTTTCGAATAACTCGCGTATATTTTAAATAAGTGTTACACAACACAACATACGCTTCATTCCAATTCACTAGTCACTAACCGTAAATTAATCAAGAGAATAATTCCCCAAATATTAACCCCGAAGGCCGAAACCAACATCAGATCAATATTCAGAAAACCATTCTGCTTGGCTAACCGACAGTTAGTTTCTAAATTTCACGTTCATAGGGAAAGGTTCCCATTAATTTTATCCAAGATAAATTCCTTGAATTTATTCTTTATTCTATTTTTGAATCTCAATTCAAACTAGTCGGGATTAACGAAACTTACCGAAGTAATCATTTGTTTTAATTTCCCAATCCCAACCTATTCATCCCATGAAGTAAAACTGGTAATACTTCATATCTAACACCACGGTGTTATCGGTAAATTCAATTACCATTTCACGTTCAAATCTAATTAAAGATTTGACTATCGCCTGGAGCAAAACTGGTGGTACTCCATTTTCGATCTTTTCAATCTAATTAAAGATTCACTAAAACTCCACTTAGTTTTAATCTTTGATTGGGTTAAAGAATCAGTGTCATTTAAAACACGGTTCACGATAAACCCAAAATCACATTCATTAATTATCGGGTTAAAGAACGAGTGTTATTTAAAACACTGTTCACGATAAACCCAAAGATCAATATCGATTCAATTCCAATTAAATATTATTTAATTGGTACACTTCGTTAAATCTAAACAAAAAGATTTAATCTTTTCTCAACTGGGTTCAAAAACAGTGTTAGTGAAGACACCATTCACGACAAACCCAAATCACATTTGATATTCAATACAAGGCTCTGAATAGAAAATATACCGACTTATATTCAATATCAAATTCTACGACTAACAAATATCGCATTGGAAATAACGATATATATATATCTTTCAAATTTCCATAACAACATTTGTATAATCACGAAATCCAACATCGAAATATTCCGAAGACAATTTCGATTCAAATCCATTCCAATGCAATCATTGGAAATTTTGGTTATTTTCAAAACCATTTCAAATTCAATTTATTTATTTAAAAATAAATAGAATTATAATTCTAGTTCAAAACTAGTTCATTTCGATAAAAATCTATTTTTATCTTTTCAAATATGGAGTTTTTCATCTCAATTCTTTCTAAATCATTTCTTATGATTTTACACAAATTATTACTATTTTTAATAATTTTATCAAGGCCCATACAGTCGATTTCCATCAATGGCCATCGAACTGCACTTATAACGACCTTTTTCAAATTTGATTTGGACATAATTCCAAATCCAACCGTTAGATTTCTAATTTCTAATATTCGTTAGAAAGCTCTTTTCGATACGAACCCAACGGTTCCGGTTTTAGGAGAATCCGACGGTCGGATCTCCCGTAATGTCCGTTTGAAATAAATGGTCGAAATTCACGAACTGCCGCGGCGCGGTGCGTTCTATTCAGGCCATTATATATATATATATATATATATATATATAATATATAATATATACTTCGTCGATTTCTATTTAAAACGAATTATATAAATAGTTTTAAAATCGTTTCAAAAGCAATTTCAACTTTCTTTTCAATTCAAATCAAAATTGAATTCTTCTTTATAAATTCGTTTTAAAATTCATTTCTATTCAATTCAAATTTCAATTCAATTTGAATTCATTTCAGTTCGCTTTCAATTCAATTTGAATTCGTTTTCAATTTAATTCAATTCCAAAGTCGTTTTCTATTCGATTCAATTCAAATTGGTTTTCTATTCGATTCAATTCAAATTGGTTTTCTATTCGATTCAATTCAAATTGGTTTTCTATTCGAATCAAATTCGTTATTTATTCAATTGAAATCACATTCGTTTTCTATTCAATTCATTTCGAAATCGTTATATATTCAATTCATTTCAAAATCGTTATATATTGATATAAATATCGTTCACGTCAAAATGGCGTCAAACTAATCAACACGGCTTCATAAATTTCTATTTTCAAATATTCTATTTCAAATATTTCTTTTTCAAAATAGTTGTTATTATCAAAATATTTCGTTCAACACATGACCAATCTCAATGGATGAGTACTGTCAACACATGAACTTTTATTTTATATCGATAAAGATGTAAATTTTATTACTAAAATATTTCGTTCAACACATGACCAATCTCAATGGATGAGTACTGTCAACACATGAACTTTTATTTTATATCGATAAAGATGTAAATTTTATTACTAAAATATTTCGTTCAACACATGACCATCTCAATGGATGAGTACTGTCAACACATGAACTTTTATTTTATATCGATAAAGATGTAAATTTTATTACTAAAATATTTCGTTCAACACATGACCAATCTCAATGGATGAGTACTGTCAACACATGAACTTTTATTTTATATCGATAAAGATGTAAATTTTATTACTAAAATATTTCGTTCAACACATGACCAGTCTCAATGGATGAGTACTGTCAACACATGAACTTTTATTTTATATCGATAAAGATGTAAATTTTATTACTAAAATATTTCGTTCAACACATGACCAATCTCAATGGATGAGTACTGTCAACACATGAACTTTTATTTTATATCGATAAAGATGTAAATTTTATTACTAAAATATTTCGTTCAACACGTGACCAATCTCAATGGATGAGTACTGTCAAAACATGAACTTTTATTTTATATCGATAAGGATGTAAATTTTATTACTAAAATATTTCGTTCAACACATGACCAATCTCAATGGATGAGTACTGTCAACACATGAACTTTTATTTTATATTGTTAAAGATGTAAATTTTATTACTAAAATATTTCGTTCAACACATGACCAATCTCAATGGATGAGTACTGTCAACACATGAACTTTTATTTTATATTGTTCTTTATTTTTCAAATTGGAATGAGGCCCAATCAATTACCATATAAAGTTAATTATATGGATTTTCATACAACACATGTATAATAGCATTGAAAAATAATCAGCCATCAACCAAAGTGCACTACACTGTATAAGCATCAAATATATATATCTAATGCTTATAACAGCCTGTCAATCAATCGATCGACATATTTAATCAATCAGGATGAGTGAACTTCAAGTTTCATCCCAACACCCGTGTGGGGTTTCAAACAATCAAACACAGATTTTATTTGTGCAGTTGGGCGATGTGTAAAATTTATCGACCCAATCAATATCAGTCAAATCAGTGTACATAAACAAACCGTCTGGTTTGTAAATGAATATTTTATTTATTCACATTCACGTTAAAAATTATATTTCTAACGATATAACATTTTATTCCAACATATGAATTTCTATTCAGTTCATTCTTTAAATAAAATGATATTTTTATTTTTCTAACCTATTTTAGAAAATTTCGGCGGCATAACGGCACGATACTAGAAACGGGACAAGGCCTAGCCTTATCCCCAGTCTAGTGAAGGCCCACGCCATTCACACATCAATCAATCCATTCATTTCACCAAACAATTCAATTTTAATCAAATAATCTAACTTATTTTTGCAATCAAACAAACAAGTCCATGGTTTGTGGACGATTGTGTCGGGTGCTACTAAGCACCGTCTGCATCCTAGTATATATATATACAACTAGAAAAAAGAAATTGAAGAGTGAGAAGTTCTCACATATAGCTATCCAAACATCTTGACTCTTCTTTGATATAAATCTTCATCGTTATCGCATCTTTGTCATCTTCATTGCCCGGATCCTCTACATATGTAAAAATCGAATTTTTACTTCGCTATTCAATATATAAAAATCGATTTTTTACTTTGTTACTCAATATATAAAAATCGAATTTTTAATTCGAAGTTCAATATATAAAAATCACATTTTTAATTCGAAGTTCAATATATAAAAATCATATTTTTATTTCGAAGTTCAACATATAAAAATCATATTTTTATTTCGAAGTTCAACATATAAAAATCATATTTTTATTTCGAAGTTCAACATATAAAAATACGATCTTTTCACCTTTTAAAGTTCTAATCTTTTTCCATTTAAAATTCAAATCTTTTTCTATTTAAATTCTTAAAATAAAATCAGTTTTTAAACCTTTTTAAAAATCAGTTTTAAATGCTTTTAAAATCAGAATTAAACCCTTTTAAAATCAGATTTTCAGAATTCAAAATAAAAATAAAATAAAATAAAAACACTTACATCGATCCGCGAAGAAAAAGGGGGCGTCGTCAGGGTCGGAGCTGACTTCGAGGGGGGGCGGCTGCTTCCGTGGTCTCGAACTGGGCAAGGCAGCGCTAGGGTTTTCGTGGAGGGGGGGTTTCGATTGGGTATTTGGGGCATCGGTTCTTGGAGAGAAGAGGGAGAAGGAGAGGGGGGGTTCCCGCCTGAGGCGCGGCGTCGCCAAAGGCTGGGCGCGACGGCGGTTTTGGATCGTGGAGGGGGCGACGGGGTTCTATGGTCTTCGGGTTTTTTTTTTCTTTTTTTTGCTAAAACGAAATGATATCGGGGGGGGGGGGGCAGAGTTAAAAAAAAGGGGGGGAAGAGATATATTTATTATTATTATTATTATTCTATTCAATTATTTTATTTTGATAAAAAGTGGACTTTTACTTACGACCTCGAAACGAGGCCCACCGCCTGTCGTCCATAGCGTTTTACCCCCATTCCGTACATAATGGGATATGTATCGTAGGCTGGTTCGGCTGTTGCAATCAGTTTCCGTTAAATTTACATTTAAATCACTATATTGAATTTTAAACGTACATTTCAAATTACCGGGGGTCACATACTAACTAGAAAAATTCCAGAAAAATATTTTCTAGCTTCGTATTGACGATACGGTCCTAACAAAACTAGTTTTGTCGAATTCTGAGACCGTTAGAAAAATGGCCATTTTCCAGTCGATTAAAATCAACTAAAACCGGTCAAACGCGTTTTTCTTTGCCACGCTCACATATTGATTCGAAAAATTATGAAATTTGGAATCTAGCAATAATTTAACATCACGGATCCAACAAAAGTGGTTTCGTCGAAATCCGAGGTCGTTTGCAAAATGTCCATTTTTAAGGGCCTGAATTCCATAGCGACTATTCAGAATTTTCAACTGGACATATCTTTTGATTCCCGCTATGAAATTTTGATTTTTCGGATTCGATAGAAAGATATTATCAATTAGATCCTATCATTTTTGGTTTCACTAAAATCCGGATTGTTTTGCACCCGGTACATTCAATTGAAGTTTGAAATCGAATTATCGAACTACCGCGCCATTTTCAATTCTATTTATAATTATATATAAATATTTATATTCTAACGACGGCGTATATAATATATACATTCTAATTCTATATTCAACATAAATTTTCGTCGATATTATTTAAAATAATTCATTTTAAATAATCAAAATTCGCTAAAATTGCCAAAATAAAAATTTTAAACTGGCCCAGAATTTCCGGGTTATTACAACTTAGTTGCTAGAATGATTTTTAATGATTTAGGTTAGGTCCTAGGGTGTTTTTTATAGAGATTAGGAGTAGTTTAGGCCCTTAGATTAACCCTAGGATAGATCTAAACCCTCAAAACCCGTCACAGGCCAATAGACCAGACCCAAATGAGCAACCAGGTGCACCAGGTCGTCCAGACCCAAAATGGGTTTTTGGGCCAGGTCGACACCCGTGTCGACTGGGCAGTCGACACGGGGGGGGGGGGGGGAGGGGTCGACTGCATAGTCGACACCCCTGTCGACTTAACCTGGGCGGGAATTCTCCCGCCCTCCCCCCTGTGTGTTTGAATTTTGAATTCTTCCCTAGTTTTAAACTGTTTTGAACTTGGAATTTTCTTAAAACTTCGACGCGCCATAACTTGGTCATACGGACTTAGATTTTCGAAAATTCGGACTCTATTTCGCGTATTTTTCCGAGACGAACTGAATGGTGAAATCCGTTTAACTTAATTCTTAGAATATAAACAGAATAACTTTTATTACCATAGTTCTTTAATTAACCCGCTCGTGTATCCCTATTTATAAATATATATAAATCTCTTATTTTCAAAGCTAAAAAAATGCGGGGCGTTACATTCTCCCACCCTTAAAGAATTTCGTCCCCGAAATTCAATAAGTGTAGGATTTATGTCCCCTCATTACCACCCAAAAGTGTTCAACCAATTGTTGCAACCATGTGCACATGTGCAAAGTGAATTACATTGTAGCAAAATATGTATGCCTAACTTGTGGTACCACCTATATAGATGCAATTTCCTTGAAAATTTCTTTTCTAAAACATGATGCTCTCACCCTAAATATACTTGCAGTTCTAAATGAATGCAAAAATTTACGAAAACATTTTCATCCAAATTTTCCCACACCCTTATTGGATAAGAGTGAAGTTCATCCAATTGGCGCATCCAAGATCCTACCATCCATTTTTAATTTTAGAAAAATCTAATTTTCTAAATCTTACACAACGGAAAAATTTACCTTTTTCCCGTTTATTTACTTTCCCGTTTTTCTTCGTCTATATATATTACCGTGCAATATTTTCAGGGTTATTTCAAGCACAACAGTTTTCATTAAGCAAACAACATGCGGATTACATTAAGATAATTTCAGTACATGGTTACAACTAGATAACAATAAAATACTACCCTACGGATACACTGATAGAGGTCAAGCCTAACGGAAGTAGCTACGAATGAGCTCCTCTATGCTATCCATCCTCTCTCCCTATCGTCGATTCCCCTGCCTAACCTCTAACTGTAAGTCCTGAAGTCCGGCTCCTAACTGATCATAAGAGGTACCCATATCGTGTAGCATCTGCTGCTGAGTCTGAGCTAGGTCAACCTGTGGCTGTAGCATCTCCTGCTGTGTCCTCAGTATGTCATGGTGGCCCCTAACTATACGAGCTTGCTGCTCCGAAACATACCTCAACTCAGACCTCCAATCTGGATCCCTACTAACCTATGGGTCCCACCCGGACGTATCTGCGGCCCCCTATGCCGGGGTCTGGGAAGTCCAAGCTCCTTCCCAAGCCTGCTCTGCATGTGCTTGCCCAAACCCCTCTGTTGTCGTCTGCTGGGGTTCCTCGAAATATCCAAGCTGACTATCATGTGGCTCGTCCTCTTGTTCTTCCTCCTCGTCACTCTCATCCTCCCCATCATGTTCCATAGGCTGTGACTCTTGCAGCTGTTGCAATTGTATACCCATCCTCGTCAGTGCAGCCGCGCTAATAATACTAGAGGGATGAGAAGAAAGTACTACAAAATCCTCGTCGTGTAGATCAACGCCACTCCGCATAAAAACCATATTCCATAAATTTCCAAAGAAAATATTGGAAATCCTTACTTCCCTGGTGGTATGGTACTGTTGTAAGATAGTTCGTGCCCAGTTCATCTGTATACCCCCAAATATAGCATAGGTAGAAATCTTAATGATGTGTGGAATTCTATCGAACCTAGCATTCTGCCCCGCAAGATTATACTGCAATATCCTAATAACAAATCTAGCTAATGGGCATAGATGATCATGATCCCACTGTCTTTCAAGCTCATTAAAGAAAATCCTACGCCATATAGTATTATCATTCATCTCAAGATCCGCTGTATCCATTCCCGTACCGCGGATATTTAACATTTCACCAAACTGGACCTCATTAATATAAATATGAGTACCCTTAACCTTTGAACTATAGGTTACTAAACCCTCATCATCCTCACCAATTTCTAAAAATGCGTCAAAAAGCCTTACCAAACGCATGAGGCCCCTTCTCTCGTCGGTGCGTGAGTCCAAGATAGAAATCAAACCCGCTTCCGCAAATAAACTTTCCACGGGGGTCCCCGCAAAATCAGCAAATCTCACCGGGCGGCCTAATAGTAACTTCGTGTTGGCGCTCTTCGCGTATTGCTCAACTATCTCCTATCGCTCATCGCACCATTCTATCTCTTGTGGTGTTAATTGAGGGTAAAGCTCAAGAAGGTTTTCCATGGCGATTTAAGCACAAATTGAGAGAGGAAAATTATAGATTTGGATAGAGGATGGCTTTAGCTTCGATTTGAGACCGGTTTTACCGAAAATAGCGGAGAAACGAAGCGGTGGGAGGTGGAGGAAGTGAAGGGGTTTTTTGGGTTTCTTGGTGGCTGGAAGGGAGACGCACAAAATGTGCCTTGGAGCTAAAGGCCGTCGGCCTTCGTGCCTTTATATTATTTTTTCTGCTACAGGGGGGTGGTGTCGACAGGGCAGTCGACTTGGGGGGGGGGGGGGTTGTGTCGACTGCGCAGTCGACACCCCTATCGACTTGCCCCCCTCTTTTTTTTTCTTCTTGCACAGAGATCCTTTTCCTTACCATCCCTTCTTATAACACAGCCACAGGCCTCTCGGGAACTACCTCCATCTTACAGAGAACACTTTCGTAGCTAGAAAAGACTAGTCGTACTTAAAACCACTGCGACTACGGATGGAGGAAAGAAAGAAAAAGAGATTCAACAAGGAAACAAGGATAGTGCTAATGGCCTTTGGGGAGTAGCTTTTTTTTTTTAAATAAAACTTTTCTTGAAAAATGCTTCTTTGTAAACGGTTTTCAAATAGTCTTTCAGAAGGTTTTAAAAACTTTTGCCCAGTCTGGTAACCTTCTGCTCTGATACCAAATGTAACACCCCACCTCCGCCAGGGTCACTCACAAAGGAATGCACTAGGTTTGGAGGGGCATTATTGGTAAGCATGCACAGAAATATTACAAGACAGAACATATAAAACAACGGAAGTAACACAAATTTCATTACTTTATAAAACATCAAACTCTAAAGCCATTTTACATCAGAGTACCTAGAAACCTGTCTTGCAAATAGTAAAGAAGCATAAAACCTTTTCATAATTTATTCCCCTAAAGAAAACTGGTAAAGCAGCCATAGCCAAAAGAAGTCCAAGCTATATATGATGACCTTCAAGCAGAAGTGGTCCAAACTAAACAATAGCGTTTCCTCCCTGAAAACCTGTGGGGAAAACGGAAGATAGAGAGGCGAAACAAAACGGGGTCAGTCATAAAGACTGGTAAGTCCTATCTACTTCCAGTATAGAAACAAGTAAAGTTAACATGACATGCATAAACTGAAAGTAAACATAAGGATAACTACAAGATAGATAAGCTAAACCAAGATAACAGGCTGAACTTCAGTATCAAGATAGACTAAGGCGCCATGATAAACTACGGTGTCAAGATAAGTCAAGGTATCACATCGTCAGTTTTTTATCAAGTATACTATCCCAAGGTACCTATCATGTATAACATCCCTAGGTTACTATCAAGTATGTTCCTCATGGTTCTAACCTATATATTTGCTCTGCACCTTTCGTACTAGTATCCCAACCCGTGTCCTGTATTAACTACGAATATCCCTTGCCCAATGTCATGTGATGGTCCATGTCAACCTAATATATATATATATATATCCTATGTAGGTTTTCCCAACTCGTACGTTTCTTTCCATGTATAAGTTCAGTCCTTTGCCGTAGGCCATACGGGCTTTGCCCTGTAAATCTATACCACCTCAACGTAGTACCATTTTATCCATGATGTTGTTTTGGACTGCTACCCTTGATCTGGTTATGTTTTCTTACCATGAACTATCGCGTGCTCACTTAGGATTTATGCCACCTAGGACCACTAGGGATTATGCTACCTAATGAACGTTTCCGTGTCTCGGTTTGGGTTCGAGCCACCTAGGGCCACTAGGGATTATGCCACCCGTCAACCCCGCCCCTTATCCCATGTATGTATCGTGAATCGTTTTCCATGTCTAGACGCACATGTATCTCAATGTGCCATCCGAGTTCCGTGCCAGGGCAAATCAAGAAATACGGAACTCGGTCGGGAGCTTTAAGTCATCTGCCGATGCAGACATCAAGGTCTGTTTTTGTATCCGTGGCTATGGTCCTACGTGACCCCTCCCTCAACTACTGAAAGGCAATCCAAGAAAAATCATGTATGAGAACTACATCCCGGCCCCACTATAGCCCCTCTTTTCTATTGGCCAACGTCACCCATAACTCGATAGTAAGTATATGGTCTGTTGGGAGTTCTCTTCCTTTACTTACGTACACGATTAACTAAAGATGGTAGGTAGTCGACGACGCGCTATCCAGGGAAAAAATCAAGTATCGTCGACTCCACGCTAATCCATCCCCGTCTTTAGGTTGCTCGCACAGCAACCAAGGCATACCCTTGGCTCTTCTACCGCAGACCTTAACCTCTGTGAGGCCAGGTTTCATGGACCATCTGCCACCTCACAGAGGAATACCAAGAGTACCCTCACGTACCCCGAAGCTACCGCTTCGTCACCCAGTTCGCTGGAGGTTTTTATCCAAGTCAGATAAGTTGCTCCTCCTCGTATACTAAGCGATGAACTACCGTATCAGGTTACTCATCTATTTATGAACTAGTCCCATGTCCTTGGCAAAGAATTATTACTTAGTTATTCTTGACTAAGGTTTACCACTTAGCTTCTTTTCCCGTTACCCTTGATTAACTACGGTTTTCTACCTAGTTCCTCTAACTATTTGTCTGTTGGGTTAAGTGTTGTTATTCAAGCCCATGACTTAACCCGCCTACCAACCATCTCATAATTGGCTAAGTGTTCAAGTTCAAGGCTTAGCCCTACAACCCGTATGTCAAATTGGCTAAGTATATCAAACGGTTTACGACTTAACCTTATCCACTTGTCATTTTAGATCGGTTAAGTGTAGGTTACTTAACCTCATCACCTCACCGTGTTAGATTAGTTAAGTCTAGGTTACTTAACCCCATCTAAGTACCGTGTTTAGTTTAGTTAAGGGTAAATTACTTAACCCCATCTCCTAATTGTCTTATATGGTTAAGCGTCATTAAGAAATCAAGTCCGGTTCCACTTATCCTACCCATTCGTGTCATATCGGTTAAGTGTCATTAGTCAAATTTACTTAACCTTTTCATGTGGCATTAATTAGATTAATGCACCCCAACCTCTCACATTAGACTTTGTTATGGTTACTAGTTAAGCCGGGCGGGTCCGGGTAGCTTTACACCACAACCTAGTCTAACCTCGGGTTTTAAGTGCTATATGACCAACTACTCACATTGGGTCATATTGTTTGTAGCCACTAGTTAAGCCGGGCGGGTCCGGGTAGATTTATGCTACAAACTCAACCCAACCTCGAGTTGGCCACTTTCATGTTTTTCTACGTGTCATGTTCATGTCAAATTTAGACCCCTTTTTTTAAGTCCATGGTTTCATGTAGCCCCATGTCAAGTTTTCGTGTCATATTCACGTTATTTATCATTTCATGTTACATGTAATTTCACGTCAAGATCATAGCCAATTTTCAAGTTTGCCTAAGCTACCTAAAGCGTGTCCCCAACGCACATGAAAGCGAAACATATTTCGGATAATATGACAAAGATGGGTACAAGATGGCAAAGATGAATCACAAGTTAAACATGGTGAAAATTGAGGCAAAGGTGTTCACATAACTAGCATATTGCATATTGGCCTCTAAACATGCACGATGTCATAAAGGGATTGGCCACAAACGTGAATAATACCCTAAAGGATTTGGCCTCAAGCATGCAAAGTATCATAAGGGGGTTTTGGTCCCAAACATGCATAATATCTTGAGGGGTTTGGGTTCATTTATATGCATAAGCCCCAAGTCATGTTCATGCACATATTTCACAAGTAAAAGTGGTTCCAAGTATTCATGCCAACATCCCACAAGTAAAGGTTCAATCTTGCATGGCAAACTAAGTCCAATGCAACATGAGTAACTTGATTTAGTCACTAAACATAGCCTAAAGTCATAGGTTCAAGCAAAAGAGACATGACAAGGTTCATATAGGCTAGCATACTTAGTTTAATCTCGTTTTATTCCATTCCATCATTAAGACTACCGTTTAGATCTAGAAGTAGCTAGAACTTACATAGCGTGGCTAAGGGATTAAGAGCATGAATCGTCTTGTCGTAGAACCCATGTTGAGATGATGATCAAAACTCTTGATTTGGTGTAGAAAGCTTGCTCCTTTGCCTTGAATCTAGTTTGCATGCATAAGCTTTTGAAGATGAAGGTGGAGGCCATGACCAAGAGAGATTTTGGCAGCACTTAGTTGATAGAATGATTTTTAGTGATTTAGGTTAGGTCCTAGGGTGTTTTTATAGAGATTAGGAGTAGTTTAGGCCCTTAGATTAACCCTAGGATAGATCTAAACCCTCAAAACCCGTCACAGGCCAATAGACCAGACCCAAATGAGCAACCAGGTGCACCAGGTCGTCCAGACCCAAAATGGGTTTTTGGGCCAGGTCGACACCCGTGTCGACTGGGCAGTCGACGTGGGGGGGGGGTGTCGACTGCACAGTCGACGCCCCTGTCGACTTGACCTGGGCGGGAATTCTCCCGCCCTCCCCCATGTGTGTTTGAATTTTGAATTCTGCCCTAGTTTTAAACTGTTTTGAACTTGGAATTTTCCGAAAACTTCGACAGGCCATAACTTGGTCATATGGACTCCGATTTTCGAAAACTCGGACTCTATTTCGCGTATTTTTCCGAGACGAACGGAACGGTGAAATCCGTTTAAATTAATTCTTAGAATATAAACAGAATATCTTTTATTACCACAGTTCTTTAATTAACCCGCTCGCGTATCCCTATTTATAAATATATATAAATCTCTTATTTTCAAAGCTAAAAAAATGCGGGGCGTTACAATAAAATAGCAAGATGTTTTCGAAAAATAAAATTAGCATTATTTTAAAAATATAAACCTGAATTATAAAAAGGTGATTTTTTTATTTGAATGGAGAAATAAAAATAAAAAATTTTACATAGAAGGAAGATAAGATTTTTAATGTGATAAAGATTCGATTTTTATATATATGAAGTAGCGATAAAAATTCGATTTTTATATATATATGAAGTAGCGATAAAAATTTGAATTTTATATACATGAAGTAGCAATAAAAAATTCGATTTTTATATAAGTAGCAATATAAGTGAAAATAGAATTTCTATCTATATAGTAGCGGTATAAAAATAGAATTTTATCCATATAGCGTAGTTATAAAAATGGGATTTTTTATATACATGACAACAATATAAGAATGCAATTTTTATATATGTAGTGGATACGGTGGACGAAAGTGACAAAAGGAGAGCAAGGCGAAGATTTCCTACATATGAAGAGTCGTGGTATTGGATTAGCTAGTCGGTGAGAACTTCTCACTTTTAATTTATTTTTTCTAGTTAAAATATATACTAGGATGCAGACGGTGTTTAGTAGCACCCGACACCCGTCGTCCACAGACCATGGACGGCTTGTATGCTTGTTTGTTTGATTTGATGTGTAGTTGATTGTGTGATGTGTTGTGAAAGGAAATAAAATATTTATATAGTTAAAATATTTTATAGTTGAAAATAGAACTTTAACGTGTATTTAAAATGAAATAAATATAAACAGATCGGATGATTTGTTTATATACACACATTTGACTGATATTGATTGGGCCGATAAACTTTACACATCGCCCAACAACACAAATAAAATCTGTGTTTGATTGTTTGAAAACCCCACACGGGTATTGGGATGATATATGACATACACTAATCCCAATAATTAGTTGTATGTTGATCGATTGATTGACAGACTGTTATAAGCATTAAATATTTATATTTGATGCTTATGCAGTGTAGAATGCACTTTGGATGATGGTTGATTATTTGTCATCGTTGATATATACATGCGTTGTATGGAAATCCATAGAAATAAAATCTATGGTACTTGATTGGGCCTCATTCCAGTTTTGAAACAAAATATTTGAAAAAGAAATATTTGAAACAGAAGATTTGAAAATATAAATAGATGAAGCCGTGTTGATTAAATTTACATCATTTTGAAGTAAACGATGTCTATATCGATTTTATTCATTTTATAATGAATATCGAAAGTGATTTCAAAATCTGATACTTTGAAATGAATTAAAAATTCGAATTAAATTGAATAGAATTGAAATTCGAATTAAATTGAAATGGAATTGAAATTCGAATTAAATTGAAATGATTTGAAATTCGAATTGAATTGACATGATTTGAAATTCGAAAAAATTGAAATGATTTGAAATTCGAATAGAATTGAAATTCGAATTAGATTGAAATAGAATTGAAATCATTTTGAATTGAATTTAAAACGTATTGAAATTGAACTGAAAATCGATTTGAATAGAAATCAATTAGAAATGAATTAAAAATGAATTTATAAGGAAAAATTCAATTTTGATTTGAATTTGAAATGAAGCTGAAATCGTTTCGAAAACGTGTTCAAAACAATTTATAAAATACGTTTTAAAAGGAAATCGATGAAGTATATATTATATATTATATATATATATATAATATAATGGCCTGAATAGAACGCGCCGCGCCGCGGCAGTTCGCGAATTTTCGACCATTGACTTCGCATGGATATTGCAGGAGATCCGACCGTCGGATTCTCCTAAAACCGGAACCGTTGGGTTCATATCGAAAAGAGCTTTCTAACGAATATTAGAAATTATAAATCTAACAGTTGGATTTGGAATTATGTCCAAATCAAATTTGGAAAAGGTCGCTGTAAGTGCAGTTTGATGGCCGTTGATGGAAATCGACTGTATGGGCCTTGATAAAATTATTAAAAATATCAATAATTTGTGTGAAATCATAAGGAATGATTTGGGAAATATTGGGATGAAAAACACCGTATTTGAAAAGATAAAAATAGATTTTTATCGAAATGAACTAGTTTCGAACTAGAATTATAATTCTATTTTTTTTAAATAAATAGATTGAATTTGAAATGGTTTTAAAAGTAACCAGAAGTTCCAATAATTTAATTGGTGTGGATTTGAATCGAAATTGTCTTTGGAATATTTTGATGTTGGATTTCGTGATGATACAGATATTGTTATGGGAATTTGAAAGATATATTAATATCGTTATTTCCAATACGATATTTGTTGGTCGTAGAATTTGATATTGAATATAAGCCGGTATATTTTCTATTCAGAGTCTTGTATTTAATATCAAATGTGATTTGGGTTTGTCGTGAATGGTGTCTTCATTAACACTGTTCTTAAACCCAGTTGAGAAAAAGATTAAATCTTTTTATTTAGATTTAATGAAGTGCACCAATTAAATAATATTTAATTGGAATTGAATTGGTATTGATTTTTGGGTTTATCGTGAATAGTGTTTTAAATAACACTTGTTCTTTAATCCGATAATTAATGGAATGTGATTTTGGGTTTATCGTGAACCGTGTTTTAAATGACACTAATTCTTTAACCCAGTCAAGGATTAAAACTAAGTGGAGTTTTAATGAATCTTTAATTAGATTGAAAAGATCGAGAATGGAGTATCACCAGTTTTGCTCCAGGCGATAGTTAAATCTTTAATTAGATTTGAACGTGAAATGGTAATTGAATTTACCGATAACACCTTGGTGTTAGATATGAAGTATGACCAGTTTTACTTCATGGGATGAATAGGTTGGGATTGGGAAATAAAATAAATGATTACTTCGGTGTGGTTCGCTAATCCCGACTAGTTTGAATTGATATTCAAAAGTAGATTAAAGAATAAATTTAAAGGATTTATCTTTGATAAAATTAATGGGAACCTTTCCCTAAGAATGTGAAATTTAGAAACTAACTGTCGGTTAGCTAAGCAGAATGGTTTTCTGGATATTGATCTGATGTTGATTTTGGCCTTCGGAGTTAATATTTGGGGAATTATTCTCTTGTTAATTTACGGTTAGTGACTGATGAATTGGAATGAGGCATATGTTGTGTTTTTGTAACACTTATTTATAATATACACGAGTTATTCGGAATGACCGGGTTTATCCCATTCTGAATAACTGATACGACGATAAGTCGAAGATGAAGACGGTGGTCGAAGACCGGAGGTCTTCACGTCGTTTGGATAAATACTGATGATCTTGATTGGGCTGTACACCCAAGAGGAGGGAATCAGTTGGTGGTCGTCTAGACGTACTTGGAGATCGATGGATATGCGAGGTACAAGGTGCCTCCGGTTTCGTTCAGACCCAGAACGGACTTGTAAATGGACTGTGTCTAACATTGGATTTTAGTCTGTGTGATTGATTTCTATTAAATATATATCTGTTTGGCGGCGGAGAATTTAATCTCTTGCTTAACTCCCTTCTTTGAGACGTTCGAGCTCAGGGGTTATATATTGATGGATATCAAACGCATGGAGTGAATTGCCTGTGTGGCATGCCTAAGTGGCAAATGATCAAGGCTTCTTTTGAAAAGCAAAGTCTTGTGGTTGATGATCAAAGCACGGCCTGTGTGGCATAGCTTTGTGTAACGTGAATTCGCGAGTCTCACACCCCGGTTGTGAACCAAAAACGGGAGAGGACCTCAGGGGGGCATGTGTTTCCTTCTAGTTAGAAGTGGCGTCAGTGGTTTTACACGCCCTGACGAGTTTGACTTATGTGGTTGTTGCTGTTGCGAGGCGCCTCAGTTAGATCGGACGATCCGGGTGCGATGGAGTCATTCGTTGGCTTATTTACGCCCCAAAGGGTGGGGAAACGCAGTGTTCAGGAATTTTAATCCACATCGGTGGACCGGCCCTGACGATCCAAGGGTCACTCGAGCTCTGATCCTGAGGCTCGAGCTAGAGAGTCTCGAATCGGTGAGGACTATCTTTTGCCTCGGTTCGCAGATGGAAATCAAACTTCTAATACGTGACCTTGCGGTTTTATTTGTAGAGCCTAGTATGGCGACATAGTGGGATGGGGCGCTTATGCCGTCTATGATTGATACTTATGATTTGAAATTGTTTTGACACTATACACTTATAATACTATCAAAATAATCTGTTTTAAACGTATCAAGCATTCTTTGGCTATTATAAGGAAAAAACCCTACCCTCCGGCTTGCGTTGCATTGTGTGATGGGACCTGGGTCTTATAATAGCTTCATTTTTCTTTATTTAGCATTGCGCTGTTTGTTTTATGCACTGGTATTCTTGGGAGGAAACCCGTTCCGCGTTAGCGGCGTGGTCCCTTGATTTACCTAACTTTAAAATAAAGATTAATAACTGTTTTAGTTCTCACACCAGTCCCATGACTGACCTGGAGTTTATTGTTTTTAACCTAAACTCTGGGTGCCCTTATTTTGACACGGGCAGCTAGTAGTTTTGGGTTTTGCAGATTTATATTCACAGGATCCTGATTTACAGCTGGAACGATACTCGGAAAGCTTTGTATCCGCGTATTACTTCTAGTTGTGTATTGTGTTATTTTTCGCTGGTATGTAATGTATTATAATCTCTGATATTTTATGTGTAATATTTATTCATACTCTGTATATTCTTGTATTCTGATGGAATTATTGTAATATACAATGAAATGTTCTTCTGTCTGCGTTCTTTTGTGGCTTGTTCTCGAACTATCCACGCTTTCCTTACCAGGGAAGTTACGGGTTTTTACATTTGGTATTAGAGCTTTGGTTTACAAAGCTCAGAGAACAAGGCACATTAGAACCATGCGAAAGAATTCATCAGATATTGGATTAGTAATATCCAATGAGAATGACTCGTTAGAGATGGGATTAGTAGTATCCTAGAACGAGTGTGAAGAGTATATTTTTGAAAGTGAAAACAATTTTTGTTTTGAAAATTTAAATCAATTATTCGTATTTGATTATTTATTTATATGGATTTGGACAATCCAGTATATAAAGATTTTGCATATACGTCTGATCCATGGGTATTCAAAGTTTTAATATAGTGGATAGATATAAAATCGCACTGTAGTCGCTCGGGGATAATTCTGGTGATGTCGCGACATCATCAGTATTTGTGTTCGAGTTTCGAATGTGTGATATTTATATATTTTCTATTGACTGGTGTGAGAACCAAAATTAGATAGGGCTTATTGTTGTGATTTGGCATCAAAAAAAAATGTGATTTTTGACTATATATCAAAGTTATGAATTTGAAAAGCTAATTCACTAATTGATTGATGGTTGTGTTGTTTGATTATTGTTTGATTAATTAAAATTTGAACCATATAGCCAATTTGAACCAAATAGTGAGTTGCATGGAAATTTTTTCGCATTTGCATGCATGTACATGTATATCTAATTGAACAGGTCATAGCAAAGAGGATAGAGAAGAGAATAAAATTGTTTGCCTGACAAATAGGTACATGTTTACCATAATTTACTGTTTTGTTTGGGTGATGATGATTTTATGACCCGATTGGCTAGCCGCTAGGCTTTTTCTTTTTCTTTTGGATTGAAGAAGGCCATGGGAGGCTATATGAAATATCCTGAAGTCCCCGGTGCAGGGGAGGTTATGGCGAAAATTTTCGAAAATTTAGGGTGTTAGCCAAGTTTTTGAAAAATTTGAAAAGTTCTTAGAAACTGAAAAGTTGAAGAGCTTAAGCCGTAGTGAAAATATGGAAAGTTGAGTTGATTAGTTAAACAACTTTCGGCTTCGTTCCATTTCGGGGACGAAAAGTTTTAAGTGGGGGAGATTGTAATAACCAGGAAATCCGGGCCAATTTAAAATTTTTATTTTGGCAATTTTAACGAATTTTGATTATTTAAAATGAATTATTTTAAATAGTAACGACGAAAAATTTATTTTGAATATAATTAGAATGTATATATTTATATACGTCGTCGTTTGAATATAAATAATTATATATAATTATAAAAGGAATTGAAAATGGCGTGGTAGTTCGATAATTCGATTTCAAAATTTAAATGAATGTATCGGGTGCAAATTAAACCGAATTTTAGTGAAACGAAAAATATTAGAATCTATTTGTGAATATCTTTCCAATGAATCAGAAAAATCAAAATTTCATAGCGGGAGTCAAAAGATATGGTCAAATGAATTTTCAGAATAGTCGCTATGGGATTCTGACCCTTAAAAATGGGAATTGTGCAAACGACCTCGGATTTCGACGAAACCACTTTTGTTGGATCCGTGGTGTCAAGATATTGCTAGATTCCAATTTTCGTAATTTTTCGAATCAATATGTGAGCGTGGCAAAGTAAAACGCGTTTGACCAGTTTTAGTTGATTTTAATCGACTGGAAAATGGCCATTTTTCAAACGGTCTCAGAATTAGACGGAATTAGTTTTGTTAGTACCGTATCGTTGGTGCGAAGCTAGAAAATATTTTTCGGGAAATTTTAGAGACTGTATGTATCCCCGATAAATTGAAATGTGCGTTTGAACTGAATATATATATATGTATATTTATAATTTAATTTCAACGGAAACTGATCTGAACTGTCAAATTGGCTCATGTGACATATTCCATTATGTTCGGAATGGGGGTATTTGGCTAGGGATGACAGTTGCTGGGTTTAATTTGGTGTTCGGATAGAAATTAACCAATTGGAGAATTTAAATAATATTAAAATAAATATATATTCTAATTTCCTAAACCCTAGCCGTGTTCAGCATTCTCCCAGCCGCCACTTCAAATCGACGTTCGAAAAGGTCCCAAATTCTCCCTCAAAATTCGCTCAACACAGATCCAATTAAAAGCCAACTTCAAACCGAAAATCGAATAACTTTTTGAGCTCTTCAAAACCCTGGTGGGATGATCGTCGTTGGTGCTCGATCGAGGTGGGAATTTCGCCTGGAACTGGCGCCGGTCATGGGTTATTTTGGGGCTCCAGACGCCACCGAGTTAGCTGCGCTTCAGGGGGTGGCACGGGGTTCAAGGGCGATGATCGTAGATGGGTTTGATCCGGGTCCGTTGGCTCATACTGGCGGCGGGTTGCAATCCTAAGTGGCGAATGACGAGGAAGTGGAAATCGGATTAACAGTGAGCATTTTTTTTCCTTTTCTTTCTTTTTCCTTTTCTTTCTTTTTCCTTTTCTTTCTTTTTCCTTCTTATTTTATTAGTTTAAATTAATTTAGTAATTATATTCTAAAGTAGATAAACATTGTTTTAAAAATAGGATTTTTATTATGAAATAATTTAAATAAAAATATGATGTTTTTGAATAATAAAATAGAAAGATGTTTTTGAAAAATAAAATTAGCATTATTTTAAAAATATAAACCTAAATTATAAAAAGGTGAATTTTTTTATTTGAATGGAGAAATAAAAATAAAAATTTTTACATAGAAGGAAGATAAGATTTTTAATGTGATAAAAATTCGATTTTTATATATATGAAGTAGCGATAAAAATTCGATTTTTATATATATTAAGTAGCGATAAAAATTTGATTTTTATATACATGAAGTAGCGATAAAAAAATTCGATTTTTATATAAGTAGTAATATAAGTGAAAATAGAATTTCTATCTATATAGTAGCGGTATAAAAATAGAATTTTATCCATATAGCGTAGTTATAAAAATGGGATTTTTTATATACATGACAACAATATAAGAATGCGATTTTTTTATATGTAGTGGATACGGTGGACGAAAGTGACAAAAGGAGAGCAAGGCGAAGATTTCCTACATATGAAGAGTCGTGGTATTGGATTAGCTAATCGGTGAGAACTTCTCACTTTTAATTTAATTTTTATAGTTAAAATATATACTAGAATGCAGACGGTGTTTAGTAGCACCAGACACCCGTCGTTCATAGACCATGGACGGCTTGTATGCTTGTTTGTTTGATTTGATGTGTAGTTGATTGTGTAACGTGTTGTGAAAGAAAATAAAATATTTATATTGTTAAAATATTTTATAGTTGAAAATAGAACTTTAAAGTATATTTAAAATGAAATAAATATAAACAGATCGGACGATTTGTTTATATACACACATTTGACTTATTTATTGGGCCGATAAACTTTACACATCGCCCAACAACACAAATAAAATCTGTGTTTGATTGTTTGAAAACCCCACACGGGTATTGGGATGATATATGACATACACTAATCCCAATAATTAGTTGTATGTTGATGGATTGATTGACAGACTGTTATAAGCGTTAAATATTTTTATTTGATGCTTATGCAGTGTAGAATGCACTTTGGATGATGGTTGATTATTTGTCGTCGTTGATATATACATGCGTTGTATGGAAATCCATAGAAATAAAATCTATGGTAATTGATTGGGCCTCATTCCAGTTTTGAAACAGAATATTAGAAAAAGAAATATTTGAAACAGAAGATTTGAAAATATAAATAGATGAAGTCATGTTGATTAGATTTACATCATTTTGACGTAAACGATATCTATATCGATTTTATTCATTTTATAATGAATATCGAAAGTGATTTCAAAATCTGATACTTTGAAATGAATTAAAAATTCAAATTAAATTGAATAGAATTGAAATTCGAATTAAATTGAAATGGAATTGAAATTCGAATTAAATTGAAATGATTTGAAATTCGAATTGAATTAAAATGAATTGAAATTCGAAATAAATTGAAATGATTTGAAATTCGAAGAGAATTGAACGAATTAGATTGAAATAGAATTGAAACCGTTTTGAATTGAATTTAAAACGTATTGAAATTGAACTGAAAATCGATTTGAATTGAAATCAATTTGAAATGAATTTAAAACGAATTTATAAGGAAAAATTCAATTTTGATTTGAATTTGAAATGAAGTTGAAATCGTTTCGAAAACGAATTCAAAACGGTTTATAAAATACGTTTTAAAAGGAAATCGACGAAGTATATATTATATATATTATATATATAATATAATGGCCTGAATAGAACGCGCCGCGCCGCGGCAACTCGTGAATTTCGACCATTGACTTCGCATGGATATTGCGGGAGATCCGACCGTCGGATTCTCCTAAAACCGGAACCGTTGGGTTCGTATCGAAAAGAGCTTTCTAAAGAATATTAGAAATTAGAAATCTAATGGTTGGATTTGGAATTATGTCCAAATCAAATTTGGAAAAGGTCGCTATAAGTGCAGTTCGATGGCCGTTGATGGAAATCGACTGTACGGGCCTTGATAAAATTATTAAAAATATCAATAATTTGTGTAAAATCATAAGGAATGATATGGGAAAAATTGGGATGAAAAACTCCATATTCGAAAAGATAAAAATAGATTTTTATCGAAATGAACTAGTTTCGAACTAGAATTATAATTCTATTTTTTTTTAAATAAATAGATTGAATTTGAAATGGTTTTAAAAGTAACCAGAAGTTCCAATAATTGAATTGGAATGGATTTGAATCGAAATTGTCTTCGGAATATTTCGATGTTGGATTTCGTGATGATACAGATATTGTTATGGAATTTGAAAGATATATTAATATCGTTATTTCCAATTCGATATTTTTTGGTCGTAGAATTTGATATTGAATATAAGCCGGTACATTTTCTATTCAGAGTCTTGTAATTAATATCAAATGGGATTTGGGTTTGTCGTGAATGGTGTCTTCATTAACACTGTTCTTAAACCCGGTTGAGGAAAAGATTAAATCTTTTTATTTAGATTTAATGAAGTGCACCAATTAAATAATATTTAATTGGAATTGAATTGGTATTGATTTTTGGTTTTATCGTGAACAGTGTTTTAAATAACACTTGTTCTTTAACCCGATAATTAATGGAATGTGATTTTGGGTTTATCGTGAACCGTGTTTTAAATGACACTGATTCTTTAACCCAGTTAAGGATTAAAACTAAGAGGAGTTTTAATGAATCTTTAATTAGAATGAAAAGATCGAGAATGGAGTATCACCAGTTTTGCTCCAGGCAATAGTTAAATCTTTAATTAGATTTGAACGTGAAATGGTAATTGAATTTACCGATAACACCGTGGTGTTAGATATGAAGTATGACCAGTTTTACTTCATGGGATGAATAGGTTGGGATTGGGAAATAAAATAAATGATTACTTCGGTGTGGTTCGCTAATCCCGACTAGTTTGAATTGATATTCAAAATTAGATTAAAGAATAAATTTAAAGGATTTATCTTTGATAAAATTAATGGGAACCTTTCCCTAAGAATGTGAAATTTAGAAACTAACTGTCGGTTAGCTAAGTAGAATGGTTTTCTGGATATTGATCTGATGTTGGTTTCAGACTTCGGGGTTAATATTTGGGGAATTATTCTCTTGTTAATTTACGGTTAGTGACTGATGAATTGGAATGAGGCGTATGTTGTGTTTGTGTAACACTTGTTTATAATATACACGAGTTATTCGGAAAGACCGGGTTTATCCCATTCTGAATAACTGATACGACGATAAGTCGAAGATGAAGACGGTGGTCGAAGACCGGAGGTCTACACGTCGTTTGAATAATTACTGATGATCTTGATTGGGTTGTACACCCAAGAGGAGGGAATCCGTTGGTGGTCGTCCAGACGTACTTGGAGATCGATCGATATGCGAGGTACAAGGTGCCTCCGGTTTCGTTCAAACCCAGAACGGACTTGTAAGTGGACTGTGTCTGACATTCAATTTTAGTCTGTGTGATTGATTTCTATTAAATATATATCTGTTTGGCGGCGGAGAATTTATTCTCTTGCTTAACGCCCTTCTCTGAGATGTACGAGCTCAGGGGTTATATATTGATGGATATCAAATGCATGGAGTGAATTGCCTGTGTGGCATGCCTAAGTGGCAAATGATCAAGGCTTCTTTTGAAAAGCAAAGTCTTGTGGTTGATGATCAAAGCACGGTCTGTGTGGCCTAGCTTTGTGTAACGTGAATTCGCGAGCCGCACACCCCGGTTGTGAACCGAAAACGGGAGAGGACTTCAGTGAGGGCATGCGTTTCCTTCTAGTTAGAAGTGGCGTCAGTGGTTTTACACGCCCTGACGAGTTTGACTTATGTGGTTGTTGCTGTTGCGAGGCGCCTCGGTTAGATCGGACGATCCGGGTCCAATGGAGTCATTCGTTGGCTCGTTTATGCCCCAAAGGGTGGGAAAACGCAGTGTTCAGGAATTTTAATCCACATCGGTGGACCGGCCCTGACGATCCAAGGGTCACTCGAGCTCTGATCCTGAGGCTCGGGCTAGAAAGTCTCGAATCGGTGAGGACTATCTTTTGCCTTGGTTCGCAGATGGAAATCCAACTTCTAATACGTGATCTTGCGGTTTTATTTATAGAGCCTAGTATGGCGACATAGTGGGATGGGGCGCTTATGCCGTCTATGATTGATACTTATGATTTGAAATTGTTTTGACACTATACACTTCTAATACTATCAAAATAATATGTTTTAAACGTATCAAGCATTCTCTGGCTATTATAAGGTAAAAACCCTATCCTCCAGCTTGCGTTGCATTGTGTGATGGGACCTGGGTCTAATAATAGCTTCATTTTTCTTTATTTATCATTGCTCTTTGTTTTATGCACTGGTATTCTTGGGAGGAAACCCGTTCCGCGTTAGCGGCGTGGTCCCTTGATTTACCTAACTTTAAAATAAAGATTATTAACTGTTTTAGTTCTCACACCAGTCCCATGACTGACCAGGAGTTTATTGTTTTTAACCTAAACTCTGGGTGCCCTTATTTTGACACGGGCAGCTAGTAGTTTTGGGTTTTGCAGATTTATATTCACAGGATCCTGATTTACAGCTGGAACGATACTCGGAAAGCTTTGTATCCGCGTATTACTTCTAGTTGTGTATTGTATTATTTTCCGCTGCTATGTAATGTATTGTAATCTCTGATATTTTATGTGTAATATTTATTCATACTATGTATATTCTTGTATTCTGATGGAATTGTTGTAATATACAATGAAATGTTCTTCTGTCTGCGTTCTTTTGTGGCTTGTTCTCGAACTATCTGCGCTTTCCTTACTGGGGAAGTTACGGGTTTTTACGTAGATAAGGTTTTAAAAGGGTTTACTATTTATTTTAGTTAATAAAGACTTAACTTCCGAAGTAGTTAATAATTGAAGTAAAATATTAGTTTAATTAATAATAATTTAGAGAATTACTTTTCAAAAGTATTTGAAGTGAAATGAAATCAAATGGAATGGTGAAAGAAGTTTATGAACGGGTTTTATATTTAAAACCCGAATTTTTATAACGAAGTGATAAAGAGAAGTTTAAGCGAATACGATAGATTAAATTAAATGTTTACTTAGTATTCGAATTAAGTAAAAGGAATTTAGAACAAAAGGGTTTATATTAAACCATAGTTATATAACGGAGTTTATTTAAAGAGGTGGGGTGGTAAAGCGTTAATTTTAAATTAACGTTTCTTAGAAATGAGATTAAGTAAAAAGAGGGAATTGAATAAGATTTCCAAAGCATGGAACGGTAGAATAGATTTGAAACGAGATTGTTAAAAGTGAAATTGGGTAAAGAATTGGGGCATAGGATTGTATAACCAAGTCAAAAGAATTTGTTTAAAGAGGCAGAGTTAAAAAGATGTTGTTTGTAAGAAATTTCTTAATTACAGAAGTAAGAAAGAAGGGTTGTGAAACTGTATTTTGAATAGTTAAGTAGGATTTGTTTAGAGACTGGGATGGAATACTGGGTTTTGATTACAACTTATATTTATCTAAGGATAAGAACGCTGTTGATCAAGGTCTGGGAGGTAATTAAAATACCCCAATTTGAACAACATCAGGATTATCTGAAGATGGTATTAGTTGGTAATCGTGAAAGGGGTTAGTGATAATTTATTATTTCTATTAGTGAAATAATAAAACAACGATTGGTTAAAATTTGAAGAATATATAACGAGAGATACGAAGTAAAAGAAATTAGTAAGAAGTGAAATTTTATAAAATGAGAATTCCCAAGTAGAAGAAAAAACAAAAAGGGGTTGCCTGAAAATATAACGATACTCTCGGGTTTAGAAAGGAAATGTAAAGTTAGTTTTATTTTATACTAATAAATATTAATTATTATTCAATAATGGGATAAAAGATATTTAGTAATGTTGTTTTATGAATAATAAGTTGAATGGATTTCCCAAGTTTAAATAATAAAGAATGATGTAATAAATGTTTTTGAAAGGAGAATTAAGTGGTAAGTGAATACGGTTATAAGTTATTTTACTAAGTATTATAAAGAAAGGGTTTTGAGAACATTAGTATATTAAGTAAGAATTCAAATATCGTATTTTTAAATATTTAAAAAGAGTTAGAAGTTTTAATTAAACAAAAGTGAATAAATTTGTTTAATTAAAAGGCCAAGTGATGCTGAATACTGAACCAGTGAACGCATTGGATTGTCACGATTAAATCATTGTATATTTTGATAGTTAAATCACCGACTATCAAATCTGTCCAATACGATTGTTGGTACGGAAAGACCGGGATCGAATTTATATTCGAAAACCATTCCGACCAACAAATACATGAAGATATCGGAAGATGATCGAGATGGAGCAGTGAAGACCGTGGATTTTCACAAACAGAAGAACCACTAATATTCTCTGCCTAGCAAGCAGAGATAAGCTGTGATTCTGTCGTGGTTGGAATCTACGGGTTGCAAGGACTTCTCGCTACTGATCCATGGGGTGATTCCTATATTGGTTGCAGTAGGAGAGTACCTTTGGTTCATCCTGTCCCTGGATGACTTGTATGAACGGTTGACTAATAGGATATTTCCAAAGAGTCACGTACGTTGATTTCTTCAAACGTGCTATAGCTGTTGGTGGAGAATTTCCGTTCTCTTAGCTTCCAGCTAGAGTATTTTTGTGGGCGTCAATTAGTGATATCTGACGGATCTGACGATGTGACATCCAAAGTGAATGATGACTAGATGTTCAAAAGTTAATTTAAACCTCAAACCTCATCAACCGAGAAATGACAAAAATCGGGCATGCAGCATGGCTATGTGGGTCGCTCCCATTAGGGGGTATAATCACCTATCTAGAGAAAATCCTATTTGCTTCTTAAATCTATATTTCGATGCTGTCCCTTTTCGGGAGACGGTTGCTGATCCCAACCGTCAGTGATATACATTCGATGCACTCAAGCGAAATGAGTGGTCGGTCATGTGTGGGCTGGGTTGCAAGACGTTCTTGTTGAACCTCGTTATTCGCCTCTAGAGATACACTATCGGCAGGTGGTCCCATACCTTGTCATAGTTGGAATCCAATCTCCAATAAGTGCCCGTGGTTTTGTTTGTATGCTATATATGTAGAGCGTGAGATGCAAGCGTTCTACTAGATTTCTATTTACTTGTATTTAGACATTATTATAATATCAGACAAAATATTGGTTTCAAAAATGTTTTGGGTTATCGTAAGGTAAAAATCGTCCGTGTTTATGTGTGGATTTGGTCTTACGATTATCCTTTTCTTTTGAAAAGATTTTGAACTTTAAAATCATGATTGGATGATTTACCCTTAATACTATGCGAGTTTATCTCACTCTGGTTCACCAGACCGACCCGGTGTTTTGTAAATGCTCGGGTTAGCCCGGGGTGTACAGGTTCAGGTTATCGAATGTTGTGAAGTCCGGAGACGAGCTGGAGATGTTCAGACATATGATATTATATAGCTACTATTCCGCTGTATGTTGTATATGGGAATAGGTTATTATAACTGTCCTATTGTATGATGTACTCTAATACTGTAAGTATTTTTAAAGCTCTCAATAAAGATTTATTTCTGTATTCTATTTTGTTCCGCTGCGATGTGAGACTCTGGGTTGTGTTTTTTCTTCTTCTTCTTCTATTCTAATATTTCTTCCTTTCTTATCTCACCGTCTAAATTCTTTCTAATAACGTTCCAGTGTTTCGGTGCTTGGAGGGTCGACATGAGTTACGGTAAAGGTATTTATGTCAAAAAAATTCTTTCTAAGAACGAACGTCGTTAAAAACACAGTTCACGATAAACCCAATTCACATTCCATTTTATTCCAATTATTAGATATAATTGGAAACTCTAACAATCTTAACTAAAAGATTTATTCTCTTCACACTGGATTCAAGAATAGTATTACTGAAGACACCGTTCACGACAAACCCAAAATCCAATTCTTTTATTCAGTTCCAATTAAATATTAATTAATTGGAAAATTTCACTAAATCTTAATAAAAAGATTTATTCTTTCCTCAACTGGGTTTAAGAACGGTGTTATTTAAGACACCGTTCACGACAAACCCAAAATCCCATTTGATATTAAATACAAGGCTCTGAATAGAAAATATATCGACTTATGTTTAATATCAAATTCTACAACCAACAAATATCATATTGGAAATAATGATATAAATATATCTTTCAAATTTCCATAACAATATTCGTATAATCACGAAATCTAACATCGAAATATTCCGAAGACAATTCGTATTCAAATCCATTCCAATTCATATATTGGAAATCCTGGTTATTTTTAAAACCATTTCAAAAATCCATTTTATTTTATTTAAAAATTATTGGATTTCAAATCTAGTTAATAACTAGTTTATTTTGATAAAAATATATTTTTATCTTTTCAAACATGGAATTTTTCATCCCAATTCTTTCCAAATCATTTCTTATGATTTCACACAAATTATTAATATTTTTAATAATTTTATCAAGGCCGGTACAGTCGATTTCCATAAACGGTCGTTGAACTGCACTTACAATGAACTTTTCCAAATTTTATTTGAACATAATTCCAAATCCAACCATTAGATTTCAAATTTCTTATATTCTTTGGAAAGCTCTTTTCGATGCGAACCCAACGGTTTCAGTTTTATGAGAATCCGACGGTCGGATCCCCCGTAATGTCCATTCGAAGTCAATGGTCAAAATCCGCAAACGGCCGCAGCGTGGCGCATTCTATTCAGTCCATTAAATATGTATGATATATATATTATATATATTTCGTTGATTTCCATTTAGAACGTATTTTATACATTCGTTTTAAATTCGTTTTAAAAAAGATTTCAACTTCATTTTCAATTTCAAATTAAATTTGAATACTCCTTAATAAATTGTTTTAAATTCATTTTAAAATGATTTCAATTCAAATTTCAAATCAAATTTGAATATTCCTTAATAAATTCATTTAAAACGATTTCAATTTCATTTCAAATTTCAAATCAAATTTGAATATTCCTTAATAAATTCGTTTTAAATTCATTTTAAAACGATTTCAATTTCATTTCAAATCAAATTTGAATATTCCTTAATAAATTCGTTTTAAATTCATTTTAAAAATATTTAAATTTCAAATCAAATTTGAATACACCTTAATAAATTCGTTTTAAATTCATTTTAAAATGATTTCAATATCATTTCAAATTTCAAATCA
Organism: Allium sativum; assembly: GCA_030737875.1. Classification (NCBI taxonomy): domain Eukaryota; kingdom Viridiplantae; phylum Streptophyta; class Magnoliopsida; order Asparagales; family Amaryllidaceae; genus Allium; species Allium sativum. The sequence goes on along the minus strand of CM060912.1, from coordinate 876,233,503 downwards.
TATTTGAATATTCCATATCATTTTAATATTAAAATGATAATATTTTCAAAATATCAAATTTTGAAATCACTTTTCGATATTCATTATAAAATGAATAAAATCGACAAAGTTCCCGTTCGTGTTAAAATGGCGTTTAACTACTTAAAACATCTTCACATTTCAATATACACTGGGTATTATTTTAAAATATTCGTTAATTCTGAACTGGAATCAGACATAGTCAATTACCATATAATTTTATTTATATGGATTTCATACGCACATGTACACGACAATGATTAAATGCAGTCAACCATCATTCAGAGTGCATTACACAACTGTATAAGCGTTAAATATAAATAATCAACACTTACAATAGTCTATCAACCCATCGATTGACATACAACTAAACAATTGGGATTAGTGTATGTCAAATATCATCCCAATATCTGTGTGGGCTTTCAACCAATAAATATTGAATATTATTTGTGTAGTTGGGCGATGTGTCAAATTATCGTCCCAATCAATATAAGTTAAATGGGTGTGCATAAACAAATCGTCCAATTTGTAAATGAATAGATTATTTTATTCATATACATGTTAAAAATTTATTTTTAACAATAAAATATTTATTTCAACATATGAATATTTTATACAGTTTATTTATACAATAAAAATGATATTTTTATTATTCAAATATTTTATTCAACACATGGATATTTTATTCAACAAATCTTCTGATTCGAGCCGATCACTGAACCAAATCCGATCATCCGGGCGTGGATGGAGAGCCCTCCCCATCCTCTAGAATTTTCCCTTTCGAACCCCTAATCAATTCGAAGCGGATTTGAAGTTATTTGGATTTAAATTTTGGAAGATTTGGAGCGTCGGTTTTTTGAAGTGGCAGCGGGGCTGAGATAAAACGATAGGGTTTAATGTGTTTGGCCCGATTTTTATTTATATATGTATATTTTTTTCCAAAAATACCCTCGTATCCGTACGGACTCCAAATCAAACCCAACGACTATCGCCCCTAGTTATATACCTCCATTTCGGACACAATGGGATATATTTGATAAGCCAATTCGGCTGTTACGACCAGTTTTGCTTTAAATTAAATTATAAATCAATGTATATTCAATTTAAACATACATTTTAATTTACCGGGGCCACATACGGACTCCAAAAATTCCCGAAAAATAAATCTAGCTATGTTTAGATGATACGGTCCTAACAAAACTAATTTCATCGAATTTTGGAGACCGTTTGAAAAACGGTCATTTTCCAGTCGATTAAATTCAAACTGAATAAACCAAACACGTTTAAATTCCCCTAGCTCACATATTGATTCCAAAAATTCTGAAAATTGGAATCTAGCAATAATTTGATATTCTGGATTCAACAAAAGTGGTATCATCGAAAACGGAGGTCGTTTGCAAAATCGCTATTTTTAAGGGCTATATATTATATAAATTTTATAGCGACTATTCTGAATCTTCAACTAGGCATAACTTTTTATTCCCGTTATGAAATCTGGATTTTTCACATTGGTTGGAAAGATATTTTCAAATAGATTCAAATATTTCTAGTTTTACTGAAATCCGATTTATTTTGAATCCTGTACATTCATTTGGAATTTGAAATCAAATTTTCGAACTACTACGCCATTTCAGGCTCGTTTTGTAATTAAAATAAATATTTATATTCTAACTGCGATTTAAATAAACTTATATGTTCTAATTGTATTCAAAATAAATTTCTAGTCATAATTATTTAAAATAAATCATTTTAAATATTCAAAAGCCATTAAATTAATAAAAATAAAAATTTTGAATTGGTTCCGATTTTCCAGGTTGTTATAATCTCCCCCACTTAAAATCTTTTTGTCCTCGAAATGGAATGGAGATGAAAGTTGTTTAACTAACCAACTCAACTTTTAGTTTGGCTTTCATTCTTCAACTTTTCAGTTTCTAAGAATTTTCTAATTCTTCAAAAATTTGGCTAACACCCTAAATTTTTGAAAAATTTCGCCATAACCTCCTTTGTACGGGGAGACATTTAAAACGTCAACTAGTCACGTAGGGCCCTCATCATCCAAAAAGAAAAAGAAAAAGCCAAGCGGTTAGCCAATCGGCTCATAAAATCATCCAAACCCAATAAATTTGTAAACATGTACCTATTTGTAGCGCATACAATTTTATTCCTCTTCTTAGCCTCCTTGCTATGATATGTTCAATGTATAGACATGAATATGCATGTAATTTAAATCTATTTTCAATTCAATTCAATATTTGACCAATTTGGACAAATTTACCATACATTTACATGTTGGTTCAAGGGAATAATCACACAATGAAATCAGCAACCAGTAATCAATTAGTTGATTATCGTTTTCAAACACATAACTTTTATATATATATATATATATATATATATAAATCGTATTTTTGATGCCAATTTACAAACAATAAATCCTATCTAGTTTTCGTTCTCACACCAGTCAATTGGAAATATATAAATATCCCACTTTCGAAACCCGAACATAAATGTTGATGATGCTCGAGCGATCATCAGAATCATCTCTGGGCGACTAGAGTCTGATTCTATATCTATCCAGTATATTTGAGGCTTCGAATACACATTATGTAACAACCCGCAAATTCTGAACCAATTTAAAAAATTTATTTTAGAATTTAATGGATTTTGAATAGTTAAAATGATTTATTTTAAATAATAATGACTAAAAAATTATTTTAATTGAAATTAAAATGAATATATTTATTTTAATTATAAAAGGAAATAGAAATAACGCGGTAGTTTGAAAATTTGAATTTGAACTTTGACAAACTATACAGGATGGAAAATAAAACGGATTATAGTGAAACCAAAAATATTAGAATCTATTTTAAAATATCTTTCCAATGAATCAGAAAAACCGAAATTTCTTAGCGGGAATCAAAAGTTATGCCCAGTTTAAAATTTAGAAAAGTCACTGTAGAATTTATATATTTCAATTAAATATATTGGCCTTAAAAATAGTCATTTTGCAAACGACCTCCGTTTTCGACTAAAACCACTTTTGTTGGAACCGTAATGTCAAATTATTGCTAGGTTTCAATTTGCATAATTTTTAGAGTTAATATGTGAGTGTAGTGAAAGAAAATGTGTTTTGTCAATTTCAGTCAAATTTAATCGACCAGAAAATGGCCATTTTCAAACGGTCTCAGAATTCGACGAAATTAGTCTTGTTAGGACCGTATCATCAAAACATAACTAGAAATATATTTTTTGTAATTTTTAGAGTCCGTATGTGGCCCTGGTAATTTAAAATGTACGTTTGAATTTAATATATATATTGATTTATATTTTAACTTAAAGAAAAACATATCGTAACAGCCAAATTGGGTTACGAAACATATTCATTGTGTCCGAGATGGGGTTATTAGCTAGGGGCGACACTCGTTGGGTTTGATTTGGAGTTTGTATTAACGTACGGATATTTTTGGGAAATGAATAAATAAAATACGCATATAAATACCCTTGGTATCCGGTCTAATACAGTAACCCTAATCTACCTAACCTAGCTGCCAGTAATAAAAACAATGGCCAAGATCTTCAAAATTTAATCCTTTAATTATTCCTAATCCACAAACAAATTTCAGAAACACTTAGAAATAAATCCAAGATCAAGATGAGAGCTTCGATTTGGTACGGGGATGATGGATTTTTATTGTGTGAACTGCTCGATTTTTGCTCCTGAAGCCACGCTATTCGAGGGGACTTCTAGGCGGTTGTAGGTGATCGCGCCTGGTGCGGTTCGAGGAGGAGAAGGACAAGACGTAGGCACGCGTGGTGGTCTCTGTTGATCCGTGGTCGGCGGTCTGTATGAGGTGCGGTAGTGGCTTTTCGATTTGAACATATCGGTTTTCATGGTGACAGTGAACGTTGAAGAAGAAAGAGGTTAAGGAATATTATAAAACTAATTATATAATTAAATAATTTATTTTATGTGATTAAGGTTCGAAATACCATAACTTTTCCACATCATATCAGAATCAAGCGGGATTGAATGCACTGGAATCGTACAATCAATATCTACAATGTGAAACTGATTTGGGCAAGAACAAAAGCAATTGAAAATTCAGACAAAAATCGACTGTGAGATTTCTGATTTTTAAATAACTAATCGATTTAATTATTTTACTTGCTATGTAGTGATTATTTGTATATGATTAGATTTGCTATGTTTTGAAATTTTAGATGATGATTGATCTATTGATTGGTGATGAATAATTATATATCTGTATGTGTTAGTTAAATTAAAATACATCATGCTTGTCCATATTTTGTTGAATAATTTATACTAAACAAAAATGGATTGTCATATTTATCGAATTGAATTTACTTGTCAATTCAATTAAAAGTATCATTTTTGTTTATTTATCGAATTGAATTTACTTGTCAATTCAATTAAAGGTATCATTTTTGTTATATTATTGAATTGAATTAGAATTTTCAATTCAATAAAAACATCACCTTGTTTATGTTATTGAATTGAGTTAAATTTTCAATTCAATATAAAATACATCACTTTTGTGTTGATTGATAAAAACACCACTTTGTTGTGGTTTGATTGTAGTAGAAAAGGATCACATTTTTATTTATTTGCAAATTTAGATGCAAATAAATATCCTATAAAAAGTTATATTTTTATTTGCATTCTTTGATGCAAATAAAACATTGAAATGAAAAAAAGAGTTGAAATTTTTATTTGCATTCTTTGATGCAAATAAAATACTGAAATTAGAAGTTGAATTTTTATTTGCATTCTTTGATGCAAATAAAACATGAAATAAAAAAGTTAAGTTTTTATTTGCATTCTTTGATGCAAATAAAACATGAAATTGAAAGTTGGATTTTTATTTGCATCCTTTGATGCAAATAAAACATTGAATTAAAAGTTGCATCCTTTGATGCAAATAAAACATTGAATTAAAGTTGCATCCTTTGATGCAAATAAAACCATTGAAATAACAGTTGCATCCTTTAATGCAAATAAAAAGTTGCATTCTTTGATGCAAATGAATCATGAAATAAAATGTTACGTGTTTATTTGTATTTTAGATACAAATAAAAGCATAGTTTAAGAAGTTACATTTTATTTACATTTCAGATGTAAATAAAAGAATAGGATTAAAAGTATCATTTGTACTTTTAAATTAGAGAAAATAAAAAGATTATGATAACAAGAATTCATCTTTGTTATAACTTTGTTAAATTAAATAAAATGTTTTTATTTTCATTATAGGTTATAATAAAAAGATTAGAATTAAAAGATATATTTTTAGAGTCATCTTAGTTTCAATTAAAAGAGTAAATAGTAAGATAAGTTTTATTTGTCATTTTGTGCAATACAACAAAAGGCATTTTTGTTAAATAAGAATGAGGCATTTTTAGTTCACAAAAAAAAATGATTAAACAAAAAGATATCCTTTTATCATTTAAATAGAATGAGACAAAATTATTCTATTTTATCATTTTAAAAGATGAAGACAAATATATTCACTTTTGTCATTTTCAAGGAATGAGACAAGATATTCATTTTTGTCACTGTAAAAGAATGAAACAAAAACATTCACTTTTATCAAATTAAAATAGTTAAACCCAATTTGTCACCATTATCAATTTATAATAGTTAAAACTATTTTGTCGCTTTTGTCAAAATTATCATAGTTAAAACAAATTGGTCACTTTTGTCAAACTATAATGGTTAAACAAACATTATCATTTTTGTCGCATTAGATTTGACAAAACAAATATGTTACTTTCATTTGTTTTGTTGAATTAGAATTATCGACAAAACAAAATTATCATTCTTATTGTTTTGTTGAAATGAATTTGTCAACAAAACAAAGTCATAATCTTTATTGTTTTGTTGAAAAAGATTTGTTAAATCAAAATATACATTTTGTCAAAATATTCATTTTTGTCAAAATAGATTAGTTAAAGCAAACCATATATTTTTGTCCATTATTTTTTTTTTTCAAGATAGACTAGTTGAATCAAAATACACCTTTTTAGTCAAATGAACATTTTTTGACAAATAGCTTAGTTGAACCAAAATATTTACTTTTGTCAAATATATTTACTTTTGTCAAAAATATTTACTTTTGTCAAAAATACAATAGTGGAAATAAAAGTTACATTTTGTTAAATATGATGGTTGAAAACAAAAATTATATTTTTGTTAATTAGATTTGAAATAACACAAAAATAACATTTTTGGGTTAAATTAAAAAGTCAAACACAAACAACATTTTTGTGAAATAGGTTTGTGTTACCATAGAAATATCCATTTTGATAAAATAGAATTGTTAGCAAAATGGAACATTTTATACATTTTGTTGAAATAGAATTTATATGGCAAATATAAGAATCATCTTTATTTGCAAAACATACATTAGAATTTGTGAGTGAAGTAAAGAAACAGTTGCATTGACACAGCACACCTCAGAATTTGTATGCAAGTAAAAGTGACATTTTAATGTGTCAATGCATACATTGAAGTTTGTATGCCATTTAAATAAAACATTTTATGTGTTAAGTTATACACTGGGAATATAAACAAATAAAATTATCTCTTTATTTGTTAAAATGAAAAATAGGAATTTGCATACAAATAAAGAAAAATGAAAAATTATCATTTATTTGTCATCCGCAATAATGTCATACAAATAAATTACATTCTATTAGATATTAGGGATGCATAAAGAAATTATACGAATCAAATATATTTTATTTCGGCATTAGAAATAAAATATCATGTTTTGTTCATCATCATCAACATGTTGGTAGTATCAAAATTAGTTAAATTCATTAACCAATTATTTATTTATATGAACGGTTGTTGGCTGAAAACCCACACGGGTATTGGGATATTAGTTGATATACACTAGTCCCAATATTTATTTGTATGTCAATCGATAGATTGACAGGCTGCGATGAGCGTTATTATCTCGCTTTAATGCTCACACAGTTGTGAACTTCACTCTGGATGTTGAATGGATGGTTTGATGATTATTTATCAATTGTTGTCATTTACATACGATGTATGAAATCCATATATTCGAAGTTATATGGTAAATGATTAGGTCGCTTTCCGATTCATAATATCTTTTATATAAAGAATATTTTATAAAAAGAATTTCTTTAAAATAAAGAATATTTTTAAAAGATATTGAAATAAAGAAATTGGATTTTGGATTGTCGTGGATGGTGCCTTAAATAACACGGTTCTTAAACCCTGTATGAAAGAGTAAATCTTTTAACTAAGATTATTAGTGTTTCAACTTATATTTAGTATTGAAATAAATTGATATGTGAATTGGGCTTACCGTGAACTGTGTTTTAAACGACATTTTTTCTTTAACCCAATTAACAGTGAAAATATATTTGGAATTTATAATCTTTTTATTAAGATTTAAAAAGAAATTTTCTAAAGTCAAGTTTTCCAATTTAATATATTAAATTGGAATAGAATGGAAATACGATTTATAATAATCGAGATAGGCTTCTGTAAAAAAAGACTGTTATTATATATGGAATTTAAAAGGTTTTGCCATTATTCCGTTTATATTATTAATCGGATACAGAAATTTATATAGATTATATATATTGATTTGATTTTTGTGGAAATTCCATATTTAATGGAAGATGATTTTGGGTTTACCGTGAACTGTGTTTTAAATGACATTGGTTCTTTAACCCAGTTAAAGATTTCTTAAAATTGAATAATCATAAATTAATGATTTTTGATATAAAAACCAAATTGGGGTTTTAATGAATCTTTAAAAAGAGGATTAAAGAATGAACTAAAGATTTTACCTTTGATAAAATTAATGGGAACCTTTCCCTAATGTTATGAATATTTATTTAAAAAGAATATTCTGAATTGGAATGAGGCGTTTGATGTTTCTTTATAGCACTTGATTTTTAATTATAAAAATATGTGAGTTATTCGAAAAGATTGGGTTTAACCCATTCTGAATAATGACTACGACGACTAAAAGTCAAGGACATTGAAGACAGTGATTGAAGACCGGCGATCTTCACATCGAATGGATGACTACTGATGCCCTGGATCGGTTAGCTCCTAGGAGGGGTTACAGTGGTAGTTGTCCGAACGTATTTGTTGATTGTCCAGATATGCTCGGTGCCTCCAGTTTTCGTTCAGACCCAGAACAAACTTGTAAATGGATGTGTGTCTGACATTGGATTTCGTTCCGTGTTGATTAATCTCTATTAATATTTATCTGTTGGTGGCGGAGAATTTATTCTCTTGCTTGACACCCTTTGAGGTTACTTATTAATAGACATCAATCGCATGGCGTGAATTGTCAGTGTGGCATGCCAAAATGCAAATGATCAAGGCTTATTGTTGAAAAGCAGAGCCTTGTGGTTGATGATCAAAGCACAGCTTTTAATAGCATAGCTTTGTGTATAGCGTTACTTCGCGAGCCTCACACCCCGGTATGAACCAGAAATGGAGAAGGATCCAGGGAGGACATACATTTCCTTCTAGAGTGGTGTCAGCGACTTTCCAGCCCTGACATTTTTACTTGTGTGGATGATGGAATGAGGCGCCTCAGTTATTTGAGTCCCTAGTGGCTCTACTTACGCCCCATGGGGCGGGGAAACGTATTGTTCAGGAATTATATATAATCCACTAACATTAGTTGTGGACCGGCCCTGTGGCTCCTAAGGGTCACTCGAGCTCTGACCTTGAGACTCGGGTTATAGAGTCTCGAATTTGGTAAGGACTATCTTTTGCCTTGGTTCATGATGGAAATCCAACTTCCAATACGACCCATGCGGTTTTGATTGTATTACTAGTATGGCGACATAGTATATTGTAGTTATGCCATTTATGATTGATATTATGATTGAAATGATTTAAAACACATATACACTAATAATAATATCAAATTCGTTTTATCGTATCAATCATTTTTGACCATTATAAGGTAAACTCTATCCTCCGGTTTGCGTTGCATTGTGTGATGGGACTTTAGTCTTATAATGGTTTCATTTTTATAAAAAGCATTGCGTTGTTTAACGATTTACTTTATTTATGCACTGGCAATCCAATGGAGTAAACCCATTCCGCGTTAGCGGCGTGGTCCTGTGATTAGCCTTATTATTATTAGATAGATTAAGTAAGATTTCTCATACCAGTCCCATGACTAACCCGTAGTTTGTTTCACTTTGCAAACTCGGGTGCCCATATTTTCCACACGGGCAGTCAAGTAGCTTATTTTGCAGATATATTGAAAAGGATTCTGGATCGAAGCTTAAACTTTGTCCGGAGCATTGGTAGTCTTTCGCTGTATTAGTTTATTTATTCCGCTGCATTGCAATAAAATTATTGTAATTTAATCTCCCGCTGTAATATAATTCGATGCACTCTGATATTCTGTACTATGATGTAACATTATTATAATGTTTATATAAGTCTTCTATTATTTGTTCTGATGTGTTGTATGCCAGAGTTAAAGTATTCATGGATTTCCAACTTTTGGGTCAGACCTGTGTGGTTTATGGTCGATCCAAAGGGCGGGGATTTACGGATCTTTATAGTTGGTATCAGAGCACTGGTTAGCTTAAATCTTTGGGGTACAACTCGTTAGAACCGAACAAAAGATTCATCAGAGATTGGATTAGTAATATCCAATAAAGAATACTTATTAGAGATAGGATCAGCAGTATCCTAGAATGAGAAAACTCATTAGAGATGGGGTTAGAAATGCCCTAGAATGAGTTGAGAGTAACAAGTTTATAATTAACGTATTTGTGATTGTATATATAATTCAATTTTAGAAAATATAATTTTTGTATATATAAAAGTTATGTATATTTGAAAAGTTAATCAACTAATAAAATTATTAAAACCAATAAAATAATAAAAATCTAATTGGTTAATTTAACAACTTTTAGCTCCGTTCCTTTTCAAGGACGAAAAGATTTTAAGTGGGGGAGCTTGTAACAACCCACAAATTCTGAACCAATTTAAAAATTTTATTTTAGAAATTTGGAATAGTTAAAATGATTTATTTTAAATAATAATGACTAAAAATTTATTTTAATTGAAGTTAAAATGAATATATTTATTTTAATTATAAAAGGAGTTAGAAATAGCGCGGTAGTTTGAAAATTTGAATTTGAAATTTGACGGACTGTATAAGATGCAAAATAAAACGTATTTTAGTGAAACCAAAAATATTAGAATATATTTAAAAATATCTTTCCAACGAATCTGAAAAATTAAAATTTCATAGCGGAATCAAAAGTTATACCCTGTTTAAAATTTAGAAAAGTCGCTGTAGAATTTATATATTTTAATTAAATATATTGAACTTAAAAATAGTCATTTTGCAAACGACCTCCATTTTCGACGAAACCACTTTTGTTGGAACTGGAATGTCAAATTATTGCTAGGTTTCAATTTTCATAATTTTTAGAGTTAAATGTGAGTGTAGCGAAAGAAAATGTGTATTGTCTATTTCAGTCAAATTTGATTGACCAGAAAATGACAATTTTTCAAATAGTCTCATAATTCGACGAAATTAGTCTTGTTAGGACCGTATCGTCAAAACGTAACTAGAAATAATTTTTCTGTAATTTTTAGAGTCCGTATGTGGCCCCGGTAATTTAAAATGTACGTTTGAATTTAATATATATATATTTTTTTAATTTAAAGAAAAACATATCGTAACAGCCGAATTGGGTTATGAAACATATTCCATTGTGTCCGGGATGGGGGTTATTAGCTGGGGTCGACACTCGTTGAGTTTGATTTGGGGTTTATATTAACATACTGATATTTTTGGGAAAAGAATAAATAAAATAAAATACGCATATAAATACCCTTGGTATACGGTCTAAAACAGTAACCCTAATCTACCTAACCTAGCCTCCAATAACAAAAACAATGACCAAGATCTTCAGGATTTAATCCTTTAATTATTCCTAATCCACAAATAAATTTCAGAAACACTTAGAACTAAAATCCAAGATTAAGATGAGAGCTTCGATTTGGTACGGGGATGATGGATTGTTATTGTGTGAACTACTCGATTTCTGCTCCTGAAGCCGCGCTGTTCGAGGGGACTTCTGGGCGGCTGTAGGTGATCGCGCTTAGTGCGGTTCAAGGAGGAGAAGGGCAAGACGTAGGCGCGCGTGGTGGTCTCTGTTGATCGGTGGTCGGCGGTCTGTATGAGGTGCGGTGGTGGCTTTTCGATTTGAACAGATGGGTTTTCACGGTGACAGTGAACGTTGAAGAAGAAAGAGGTTAAGGAATGTTATAAAACTAATTATATAATTAAATAATTTTTTTATGTGATTAAGGTTCGAAATACCATAACTTTTCCACATCATTATCAGAATCAAATAGGACTGAATGCATTGGAATCGTACAATCAATATCTACAATGTGAAACTGATTTGGGCAGGAATAAGAGAAATTGAAAATTCAGACAAAAATCGACTGTGAGATTTCTGATTTTTAAATAACTAATCGATTTAATTATTTTACTCGCTATGTAGTGATTGTTTGTATATGATTAGATTTGCTATGTTCTGAAATTTTAGATGATGATTGATCTGTTGATTGGTGATGAATAATTATAGATCTGTATGTGTTAGTTAAATTAAAATACATCATGCTTGTCCATATTTTGTTGAATAATTTATATTAAGCAAAAATGGATTGTCATATTTATCGAATTGAATTTACTTGTCAATTCAATTAAAAGTATCATTTTTGTTTATTTTATCGAATTGAATTTACTTGTCAATTCAATTAAAGTTATCATTTTTTTTATATTATTGAATTGAATTAGAATTTTCAATTCAATAAAAACATCACCTTGTTTATGTTATCGAATTGAGTTAAATTTTCAATTCAATATAAAATACATCACTTTTGTGTTGATTGATAAAAATACCACCTTTGTTGTGGTTTGATTGCAGTAGAAAAGGATTACATTTTTATTTATTTGCAAATTTAGATGCAAATAAATATCCTATCAAAAGTTATATTTTTATTTGCATTCTTTGATGCAAATAAAACATTGAAATGAAAAAAAAAGAGTTGAATTTTTATTTGCATTCTTTGATGCAAATAAAATACTGAAATTAGAAGTTGAATTTTTATTTGCATTCTTCGAAGCAAATAAAATATGAAATAAAAAGTTAAATATTTATTTTCATTCTTTGATGCAAATAAAACATGAAATTGAAAGTTGGATTTTTATTTGCATCCTTTGATGCAAATAAAACATTGAATTAAAAGTTGCATCCTTTGATGCAAATAAAACATTGAATTAAAGTTGCATCCTTTGATGCAAATAAAACCATTGAATTAAAAATTGCATCCTTTAATGCAAATAAAAAGTTGCATTCTTTGATGCAAATGAATCATGAAATAAAATGTTACGTTTTTATTTGTATTTTAGATACAAATAAAAGCATAGTTTAAGAAGTTACATTTTATTTACATTTTAGATGTAAATAAAAGAATAGGATTAAAAGTATCATTTGTACTTTTAAAGTAGAGAAAATAAAAAGATTATGACAACAAGAATTCATCTTTGTTGTAACTTTGTTAAATTAAATAAAATGTTTTTATTGTCATTATAGGTTATAATAAAAAGATTAGAATTAAAAGATATATTTTTAGAGTCATCTTAGTTTCAATAAAAAGAGTAAATAGGAAGATAAGTTTTATTTGTCATTTTGTGCAGTACAACAAGAGGCGTTTTTGTTAAACAAGAATGAGGCATTTTTAGTTCACAAAAAAAAATGATTAAACAAAAGATATCCTTTTATCATTTAAATAGAACGAGACAAAATTATTCTATTTTGTCATTTTAAAAGATGAAGACAAATATATTCACTTTTGTCATTATTAAGGAATGAGACAAGATATTCATTTTTGTCACTGTAAAAGAATGAAACAAAAACATTCACTTTTATCAAATTAAAATAGTTAAACCCAATTTGTCACCATTATCAATTTATAATAGTTAAAACTATTTTGTCGCTTTTGTCAAAATTATCATAGTTAAAACAAATTGGTCACTTTTGTCAAACTATAATGGTTAAACAAACATTATCATTTTTGTCGCATTAGATTTGACAAAACAAATATGTTACTTTCATTTGTTTTGTTGAATTAGAATTGTCGACAAAACAAAATTATCATTCTTATTGTTTTGTTGAAATGAATTTGTCAACAAAACAAAGTCATCATCTTTATTGTTTTGTTGAAAAAGATTTGTTAAATCAAAATATACATTTTGTCAATATATTCATTTTTGTCAAAATAGATTAGTTAAAGTAAACCATATATTTTTGTCAAATATATACTTTTGTCAAGATAGACTAGTTGAATCAAAATACACCTTTTTGGTCAAACGGACATTTTTTGACAAATAGCTTAGTTGAACCAAAATATTTATTTTTGTCAAAAATATTTACTTTTGTCAAAAATACAATAGTGGAAACAAAAGTTACATTTTGTTAAATATGATGGTTGAAAACAAATTTTTTTTTTTGTTAATTAGATTTGAAATAACACAAAAATCACATTTTTGGGTTAAATTAAAAAGTCAAACACAAACACCATTTTTGTGAAATAGGTTCGTGTTAACATAGAAGTATCCATTTTGATAAAATATAATTGTCAGCAAAATGAAACTTCTTATACATTTTGTTGAAATAGAATTTATATTGCAAATATAAGAATCATCTTTATTTGCGAAAACATACATTAGAATTTGTGAGTGAAATAAAGAAACATTTGCATTGACACAACACACCTCAGAATTTGTATGTAAGTAAAAGTGACATTTTAATGTGTCAATGCATACATTAAAGTTTGTATGTCATTTAAAATAAAACATTTTATGTGTTAAGTTATACACTGGGAATATAAATAAATAAAATTATCTCTTTATTTGTTGAAATTAAAAATAGGAATTTGCATACAAATAAAGAAAAATGAAAAATTATCTTTTATTTGTCATCCGCAATAATGTCATACGATTAAATTACATTCTATTAGATATTAGGAATGTATAAAGAAATTATACGAATCAAATATATTTTATTTCGGCATTAGAAATAAAATATCATGTTTTGTTCATCATCATCAACATGTTGGTAGTATTAAAATTGGTTAAATTCATTAACCAATTATTTATTTATATGAACGGTTGTTGGCTGAAAACCCCACATGGGTATTGGGATGTTGATTGATATACACTAGTCCCAATATTTATTTGTATGTCAATCGATAGATTGACAGGCTGCGGTTAGCGTTATTATCTCACTTTAATGCTCACACAGTTGTGAACTTCACTCTGGATGTTGAATGGATGGTTTGATGATTATTTATCAATTGTTGTCATTTACATACGATGTATGAAATCCATATATTCGAAGTTATATGGTAAATGATTGAGTCGCTTTCCGATTCAGAATATCTTTTGTATAAAGAATATTTTAAACAAAGAATTTCTTTAAAAGAAAGAATATTTTTAAAAGATATTGAAACAAAGAAATTGGATTTTGGGTTGTCGTGGATGTTGCCTTAAATAACACTGTTCTTAAACCATGTATGAAAGAGTAAGTCTTTTAACTAAGATTATTAGTGTTTCAACTTATATTTAGTGTAATAACCCAGAAATCCAAGCCAATTTAAAAAATTTATTTTGTCAATTTTAGTGAATTTTGAATATTTAAAATGAATTATTTTAAATAGTAACGACGAAAAATTTATTTTGAATAGAATTCGAACGTATATTTTATATAGATCGTCGTTAGAATATAAATAATTATTTATAATTATAAAAGGAATTGAAAATGGCGATAGTTCGATAATTCGATTTCAAAGTTCAAATGAATGTACCGGGTGCAAAATAAACCGGATTTTAGTGAAACAAAAAATATTTGAATCTAATTAATAATATCTTTCCAACGATTCCAACAAATAAAAATTTCATAGCGGGGATCAAAAGTTATGTCTAGTTGAAATTTCAGAATAGTCGCTATGGAATTCCGGCCCTTGAAAATGGCCATTTTGCAAACGACCTCGGATTTCGACGAAACCACTTTTGTTGGATCCGGGATGTAAAGTCATTGCAAGGTTTCAAATTTCATAATTTTTCGAATCAATATGTGAGCGTGGCAAAGGAAAACGCGTTTGACCAGTTTCAGTTGATTTTAATCGACTGGAAAATGGCCATTTTTCAAACGGTTTCAGAATTCGACGAAACTAGTTTTGTTAGGGCCGTATCGTCTATACGAAGCTAGAAAATATTTTACGGGAATTTTTCGAGTTCGTATGTGACCCCGGTATATTGAAATGCTGGTTCAAATTCAATATATAGAGTTATATTTTGATTTTGACGAAAACTGATTGAAATGATCGAATCAGCTTGCGATACATATCCCATTGTGTTCGAAATGGGGGTAATTAGCTATGGACGACAGGCGGTGGGTCTTGTTTAGGGGTCGAAACAAAAAGTTGCTTTTTAAAATTAAATAAATAAAAATATATATATACTTTCCTTAACCCCCCCCCTTCAAATTCTCTCTCCCGTAAAAGAAAAAAAAGAAAATAAAAAAAATGGCAGCGCCCCCTCGTCGTCTCTCGACGCCGCCGCCCCAGGCGATGGCCGCGCCGCCGCGCGTTGACCCGCTCAGACCCCCCTCCTCCTTCAGTCGTTACCGCGACCCCCTCCATCGAAGAACCACGAACCCACCTCGAATCGAACGGAAACGCCGCCGCCTCCGAAGCCCTAGCCGCCGCGACTGCAGCCCTGGCCGCTTGCGCCACCCGATTTCCCCTCTCCCCCCCTTCGACAACGACGCCCACTCCTCCCCTCAGACCCCCTCTCCGACCCACAGTAAGTTCTTTAGTTGATTTAATTTAAAAATTACTTTAAATTCCTACTAGTTTATAGATTGACAGCATAAAAAAAATTCGATCTTGGTTTATAACCTACAGTGTATGAAGTTTAGAAATTTATTTACATAAAGTTAGGTCTTTTCTTTTTGTATATAAAGTTGGAATTTTTATCATATATAAAGTTTGAATTTTTCACATATAAAGTTTGAATTTTTGTAACATAAAAGAAGTAATTTTTATCTTGTAAAAGAAGTGATTTTAACTTGAGAAAAGGTAAGATTTTTATTCGCTTAATGGTAAGATTTTTATTCGCTTAAAGTTAAGATTTTTATTCGCTTAAAGGTAAGATTTTTATT